>OZ007579.1:21877499-23077499 GCA_963931925.1 Onchidella celtica | reverse complement strand
ATCTTTCACAACCCCCCCCCCCCTCCCCCTCCTCCACCCACACAATCGTTTCATTGCCTGCTGTCTCCACCCACAGAAATATGTCAAGTACGTCAAGAACCTGATCTCCATCACTGCCAGTGGAGACTACTGTTGTCTGACTACCAAGGGAGATGAGCAGAACAACCAGGTACCAAAAATTTCTCTGCCCTTATTCCAAAGATACTAGAAACGATAAGATGAAACACTGTCTTCTTCGCACCACTAAAAATACTGCACACAATTTGTGCGCTGATCGGAAACAGGGCCCGCGGCGCATAGTATGAAAAAAATGCTTGATGTCATGGTAAATTTATGATGCAAAGTTGTAACAGTGCTACTGCGAGTTTTTCTCACAGCGACTGAGGTTATAATTCCACAATAAGTGACGTCAATCAAGGCCTATGGCGATAGCTGAATAGTGAACAAAATTTCAATATTTTCCTTATTTGGTTTGTAAAATAAGGCACTTTTCATGACTTCCACGTGTTTGCCGCTAGTTGGCGGTGTGAAATCTGTGCACATTAAAGACACTAGCTGTCTGATCTTATCAATTTTAGTATCTTTAGATAGATCTGACCAGATTTAGGTCAGGTTTTTAACTGATTCGACTGTCATCCCCAGTAAGTTTGAAATCTCTTTTTGAACTAATCACTGCATTTTGTGGAAAGTTCTAGATCAGTGTTTCTGAGGGCGGGCACATACTGTACACTTTGTCCAATCATGGTGGGGCGCACATTTTTTTAAAAACTGAAGTGAGGCATGGGGCCAAAAACAAGGTTGAGAAACACTCTTCTTCATGAAAGTAAATCTCACATACATTTGAATACCAGGGAAAGATTTACATTGCGATGGGTAAGTTAAATGTGTACCCCTCCCAAATAGTGCTTTGAGTTAAAAACAGACATATTCATGGGCCAGAATACTGTTTCATATGGTTACTGTGTATTTCCATCCACCAACTCAGATTCTTTACTTTTTACAGGAGGCACAGAACAGAGATTACATGTTAGCTCGTGGATGTTTAAATTGCAGGAAATGAATTGAGTGATTGAAAATGCCACACTTTAAATGTCTAATGCTGTTTAAAACATAGCTTGGCTGTGGTGATGTACTATCTATTTATAGGCAGTGTCAAAATCTATATAAAAAAAACAGCAAGGACAAAAAATTCACTGCTGCGAGGAAGAAATGCCCAGACCTGAAAAAAATTACATGTGAAAGATAGTTCTTTTTTGCTACTATGTCTATTCCTTTGACATGAAAGCGAAGTATCGTAATTTTGTAATAAGTGAAAATAGGCCTAAAAACATCGAATAATGCTTTCTCCTCAACAATGATGGCCTCCCTCCTGCCTTTGTTTTGTTTCGACTTTAGTACCGTGCATGTCATAAAAAATAACCATATCAAGCTTGGTGCACAGTGTCCTGGCGCGCATGAGTTCTGAAGCAGGACTGCAGATTACTACTTTTATTATAAGAGAGAGAGAGAGAGAGACAGTATGTCATCGAATAATGCTTTCTCCCCAACAATGGTTGCCTCCCTCCTGCCTTTGTTTTGTTTCGACTTTAAACTTCCGGTTGTGTTTCAAAGTTTGAAGGCATGAGTTTCTGTGCCGTCTGCTTTATGCACGGTACGGGCCCACGGTACGGGCCATGCGGATGTTGCTGTGCCAGTTGTGAGTTGTTTTCTTCCTAGATCTACATAATCTGTGTGCTGATTGTGCGTGTTGTTTGCAACCCGTTCTTTGAACGGGCCCTTACACTAGTATGACAAAAAAGAACAAGAAGAAGTTGTATGTAGCAAAGCCTTGTGTAAGAAAAAATACAGAAATAATGAAATAATACACAAAGGAAAAGGAAAGACAAATCAAGCTTGCGATCGACAGATCTTCTCCAGGAAAAAAAATGTAATGGAATAGAAAAGTTATGGGCTAAACTGTGTTTCTCTAGAATCTGAATTAGGTAGAACGACACATTCAGTAACAATATGCAACAAGTTGTAAGATGGTGAAAGGATGTAAGAGACCAGATATTTATTTTGTTGTCTTTTTTTTTTTTTTTTTTTTTGTTCTGTAGAACAATTTCTATGAATAACTTTCACCAACTGAAATGGTCTTGTCTGTGTTTCAGTTTGCCCTGGTACTCTGTAATTCCATTGGGACCCCGCTGGACTCCAAGTACATTGAGATGGAGCCAGTTTATTTGTGCATGACCAAGACGCAGATCATTTGTGCTTCCAAGGAGGCTTTCTACTGTTGGCAATTTAAAAACCCCAAGAAACTGGCAACACTTGAAATGGCATCCAAGAGGAAAGCGGGCTCTGAGAGGTTTGAAGATTCCTTTCTGTGCTTGTAGTTTGATGTCACAGTGGATCTTTCTAGTTGAACTGTGGATTGATAGGGGTGGAGGTGTGCTCATTTTTCATACGTCTATCCAACTTTTACACTGTCATCCTTTTTCTTTTCATCTCTCTTGCATACCATTTTTTTTCTTCTTTTTGCATTTTCTGAACAATTATTGATTTTTTTCCAATCAATCTTGACACCTATGTTATAAACTTATGAAACTTTTGTTGAGTTTTATGTAAATGCAAACCCTTATAAACAGCGTTAGAATTTTTGAGGCTAAACTGCACTCAGTTTTATAAGTTTTGGATGTACTATTTCTGTTTTCTCCCTTTTTGCTTATGTATTGACATTGCCACAGCAGTAAATAGACAAACATTGTGTGCTTTGTACTTTGTTGCCAGATTGGTTCATGTTGATGACATTCCATCTGGCACAACCACAGGTCAAGAGGAGGTTGACTTTAGCCGAGCATTTGCTGTAAGTTTGTCTATGTCTACACTTCAGTCATCTTATCAGGTCATTTATTTATTTACGATCATGTTTTCTTGCAGTCACAGATAAGATACCAATGGCACTATCATAAAACTGCACAAGCGCATAGCATAATTGCAGATGAACACTCATTGCCAAATAACCTAAGAACTCCTTGAAGGAATTTCATTGTTTCTTTTGGTTGAAAGCGGGGACAGTATTTGAAATGTTTTATTATATTATAATAACCAAAACTGTATTCAAGGAAGGGAATAGATTTCAAGTAAAATATTTTTGTTCCTCTCCTGAAAAGTTATGTTCTTCACACTTGTGCAGTTTCATGACAGGATCCGCAATACTTAACAGAGATTTAAATGGTTGAAAGGATACGAATGCCCAGACAGGTTTTTGATCCACTTCTGTTTTTATAGAACTAGATGAAGTTCCTGGCATTATTCAGGATAAACCTATGAACCCATCTCTCTCTCTTTTTGGTCCAAAAAGCTTCCCATAGTTTATTCTACAGTCTTACTACAGATATCATGCGCACCAGAGCGCACTCATTTCTGGTAGGGAAATTGCCCCCACCGGACTGAATGCATATTAATACATCGTTTCCAGTGCAGTGGGCTTCCTACAGGGAGCCAAAACAAAGATCATTGTATTGTGTGGTTGACATGTTGTTTCTGTAAAGCGCATAGAGCATTTTAAATGGATATGCACTATATAAATGCTATACATTATTATTATTATTATTATTATTATTATTTTACATGTTTACAACTTTTTATTTAAAAATACCTGAAACTTGAATCAGCACAATCGTTCGATACAAAAACAACTGGACTGGATTAGTTGACACTTTGGAAAATTAATTTTATAATTTTTGAAACTGTTGTTTAGGTGATAGCGTTGAGCAAAAGAAGTGCCAAAATTACACCATAAAGAATTACTGCCGCCGCTATTTTTTTTTATAATAAGATAGGTGCATATAGTTGTCTGGTTGGGTTAATAAGCCTTGCATACCACAAGATAAGTTGTGCCAAAATGGGGGTACAGAAATTTTTATATAATTTTTCCAGAAAGAAAAGTGCATTCCTTCCTGCAGTGTTGATAGGGAACTTAACCCTCGTCCTGCGTTGAGTGAACTCGTCCACGTAACGCCCCGTGCGGGGATAGCCAGCGGCCAGTCAGCCGATCGTTCGTGTGTTGCCGATAACCTCGGCGGTCAGGTCAATCGGGTCCTTGTGAACACCTGTATCGCGTATACTCCAGGACGCAATAACAACAATTATAGTGGTGGATAAATCGTAAGGGATCCCTATGATATTTGGATAAAATACTTGTGATGATATGCAGTAGGTTTTATTGTGAAATGGAAGGCCCCAAATCAAGAATTTTCTGCATTTACATCATGCCGTTTAGCACATGTTTTATCATGTTCCCAAGACCTCTGCGCTTTTTCTGTCCCTATGTCAGGCCATTCAGGTGAACAAATTATTTTTTAAGCCATTCGCTTAATTTACTAACCACATGTATCGTGACATTGCCTTCTCCCTCCTCTACTATGTAAAGCGTTCACTTACTATAATGTTAGTTTTAGCGAGAGATTTGATTTCCAGTTCCAGGTTGTAGAGCACATACATGTACTGAAAAGCGGTTTAATCAAAGGAACACAGTATCTCTCTAATTACCACATCAAATAAAGACAACGACCAACAACAAAGTCGGACATTTTCTCCCAGTTTTCCCTGATGAAAAACCTATGCCGCGGCTACTGACAGGCGCCTTTATGCAGCATGCCCTAACATTACATCGGAATTCATAATTACAGACGTAGAACGGTGTCTCAAATACGCACATGGCCCCTTTCTTCTCATTTCACATGTAGACGACAACCAGCATCAAAGTAAAAGTTTCCCCAAGACTTTCCCAGTTCAAACTTCAGACCGTCAGTACTATTACACGAGTATGACGAATAGTTGCATCGTAATAAACGTAATCGGACAATACCATTTTGTTTGATATAGTAGGGGTGACAGGATAGATAAACACGCGAAAATAGTGTGGAAAAAAAACGTGAAAAAACAACAACAACGACAGCCTTGGCAACCGAATAACCAAAGCGCGAGGCGCACCGTTGCTATACAAAAATGTGGCCTCCCGCAGGACCCGCAGTTAAGCGTGTCGGACAAAATAATGGCCTCCCGTGTCGCGCGTGTTGCGCTGGGAGGCCAATATAGTGGCCTCCCGTAGGACTAGGGTTAAAAAGTATTGAATATATCCCTTTCATTGATTTGTAGATTTAAAGTTTTTATGCTGGAACTTTAACCAAGATTTATGCCATCTACTTAGGGCACTGATGACCAAATTTGCTGTCTCTGTGCTTCGGACAAAACTGTACTTGTGGTGAGTCACAACTTCATTATTAAATCTGTGTATGACAGTGTGTGGCTGTAACTGATGTATGCAATCTCTGAACTCCTCATCTTTTCTGAGTCATGCAATCACACTGAAATACCTGCCTTAATGCAGTGAGACTATTGCATATATATAAGCTGCTTGCAATTAACGCCAAATGTCATAAATCATTTAGTTTCTCTGTATTCAAATTGTTCCACTGGCTTCCTAACACAGCTTGGGGGTGCAGCCTGTACATTGGATATATATATATGTATAATCTCAGACAAGCTATCTTTCTTATTTGAAAGCTGCTTTGTATTAGGTATGACAACTGTTTAGGTGTGAGAAAAAAGTTACTCTTTCTGTGTCTCTCAAGTACCATTCTTGCTTCCACACCATCAGCGCTACACTTTCTACAAGCCCAAATGAAACAGCAGATTTTAAAACTTTGTTTTGGTTATGTCGGCACTGTAACTCTTATAATTAAACTTTTTGTTTTGTTCTGTGACAGGGAAGAGAATCCGGCACTCTTATACGCTACTCACTTCCCATGGTGGCCTTGACACACAAGTATACACTGTCCTGTCGGCCACATCAGCTGAGTCTCAATTGCACATCCAGGTTTTACCTCATTTTGCATGTGTTTATTTCTGTTGGTCAGCCAGCTGCTGTCACTGGGAATCCAAAAAGGATCCCAAGGATTATCATAATTAACCAACCACTTAGTGTCAGAATTCCACCACACAGAGGATAAAATGTAGTTCATCTGTTGAAGATTTGATATAATGTGAATGTAGTCAGAAACACTGAAACACCTGCCCTCAACAGATGACAGGCTAAACTAGTGGTTAATGAATTCATGTTTACTACTGTGGCAAACCTGCCTTTACTCAGGCTTTTCTATTTGACAGTCCCAGGTGAGAGAAAGAGTGAAGAATGGGTACTTTCGATGTATTGTAGTGGTATTATATAGAAGCAAGACTTGAACGATTGTTGTGTTTCTTTCTCTGCTTTTGTAAAAGTTTTTCTGTTCTTGAAACATAGAATGTCTGCTTTTTTGTATGGTGGTTTGCTTACTGTTGTATCTTTATTTATTTATTTTATCTTCAGCCGTGTGGCTATTATTGACATTGCTGGTGTGATGAGCTTCTTTGACCTTGACACACGTGTCACTGATCCAGATGGTCGAGAAGTCATTGGAGAACATCTGAAGTTTGACCGCAAAGATGTTTGGGACATGAAATGGGCAGAGGTGACCAGATTTGTTTCTTTCATTATAGATTTGTTTGTCATAGTCTGTCTTGTGACCTTTTAATCTAATCTTAGATTAGTGACAGTTGCAAGGCTATGGACTTCACTTCTTGTGGTGGCAGACCCGTGACCTTAAATATATGTAAAAAAAAAAAAATGAATTTGTTAAATTCAATGGTTTTGAGCAATTTGGAGAATGTTTTCAAGTTTGAAATTTAACCTTTGGACATTTTGTCAGTGAATAGAAGTAATGGTGGCTTCTGTTGACATGCAAGATGTTTACACTGCAGGTAGAGTACTTGATTACAATAACTGCCTGAAATATATCTTGTGTGTGTCACTAAATTGAAGTTTGTGTATTTTTTCTTCTGTTTTCATATGGGCAGGACAACCCAGAACTGTTTGCTGTGATGGAGAAAACAAGGATGTACATTTTCCGCAACTTGGATGCTGAGGTGAGCCGAGAAACCTTGTGTGTTTTTTCTTGCCGAGGACTGTACAGTTTTCTGCCTATGCAATACAGTTAAAACCCCTGTTATATAAACTCAGTTTGTCAGACACTTGAATGAATGTTAATGCAAATTTCCTGCAAAAATCAAATACAATTGAAAGTTTTGTGGCCTAGTAATGGCTAAGAGTATGTTATTCTTTTTTGCGTAGTAACAGGTAAGACTGCACTTGTTGTTCTTAGTCTTCTTAGTTAGTACTCTGTATCTAAGCTGTTTTTGCCTCCATCTGTTTCAGGAACCCATCCTCAGCTCGGGATACATCTGTCAGTTCAATGATCTTCAAATCAAATCTGTCCTGCTGGATGAAATCGTGAAAGACCCTGAAAATCCTACAAAGGATGACATCATTGAATTGGAGATTAGGGTGGGTTGACATTTTTTTTGTTTCTTTGCAAAATCTTCCACATTTTTATAAGCTGCAGGGAACCAATTAAAACCTGTCCAGTCAATTTTTACTGTTATTAAGAAATCAAAATATACCATTAGCTTTGATTCTTTCAAAATTTTTTGTTGCTAGCCTCTAAACGTTGCTGCAATAGAACAGAATTTCAAGTCCTAGTAGCATAGATGTGACATTCTGCATAGTGATTTTCATGTCTTGTTCATCTTGAAACAAACAGCTTGCTTACTGAAATCAAAGCAAAGCATTGTCATAAATGTTTCTTCTTTGGAACTGATTCAAATAAGGTCTAACGATAATTCATGTTATAAAACTCTTGTTTCCAGTCACTTCGGGACACGCGAGACCTGTTGGAAAAAGTTGGTCTTCAAGATGCCCAGCAGTTTATAGAGGAAAACCCTCATCCCAGATTGTGGTGAGTAATGAGGACAAACATTGATGACAGAATGAGATTCAGCTCATTATGTGCCTTGGTGGGGGAAAATGGGAAACCGGGTTTATAAGGGATATTCTTTTTCTATCTCAGTGACCTGCTAAGTTGGAGCAACTACCAAATCATTGCCCCAGTGCAATAATATGGCATACCAATGTGCATTCCATCAGTCTCGCAAAAATTGTGAGTGTGCATGAGAAAACCCGGCATAAGTTGGCAAAGCTGATTTTGAGAAAAACAGCTTTGAAGTGAAAATATGGGTATGACACAAACTTCCAACTTGG
This sequence comes from Onchidella celtica, assembly GCA_963931925.1. Lineage (NCBI taxonomy): Eukaryota > Metazoa > Mollusca > Gastropoda > Systellommatophora > Onchidiidae > Onchidella > Onchidella celtica. The sequence goes on along the minus strand of OZ007579.1, from coordinate 23,069,380 downwards.
CTGTTGTTTAGGGGACCGTGGCATGTTACAGGGTAAACTGTAGATGAGCAGTGAACACTACTCACTATGATCTCAATAACGGCTTTGTAATTGGACTACGGTCTCCTAACAAGATCCAAAAACTTCCAATTTGGCTGTTTCTAGGGGACCGTGGCATGTTACAGGGTAAACTGTAGATGAGCAGTGAACACTACTCACTATGATCTCTATATCGACTTTGTAATTAGACTACGGTCTCCTAACAACAATCACTCCAATATTACTTGGTCAATTAGTTATTGCCACTTATAGGGTTAAATGCCATTTTCTCAAAATCTTGTTTTAGGGGGGGACACTGACTTCAATTTATCAGAAATGTCTTGTCTTTTATTATATGTACAGAACTCAAAATGTCATGTTGCTGACTTATGCCGGGTTTTCTCATGCACACTCACAATTGTGAAGGTGTCTTGTGGAAGGTGTTTTGTGAAAGGGACATATGTAACTTTGCACAACATAATACAAGAGAATTGTTCATTGTTTCCCTTTCCTACAGGCGACTGTTGGCTGAGTCAGCATTGGAACAGCTGAATCTGAAAGTGGCAGAGACAGCGTTTGTCAAGTGTAAGAACTACCAAGGAATTGAGTTTGTCAAGCGACTAGGAAATTTACAGGTGGGACTTTAAGCCAAATGTGTTAGGTCTGCACAGATGGGAGAAGGAAAAAAAACCATGCAGAATCTGTTGGGCTCAGCAGGGGTCGGAACAATGTTAAAATGGCAAACAAGGAAATGGTTGTATCTTGTAGAGCCCCACATTATGAGCAAGCAATAAAGATATATGTTACAGTTTTTAACAGATGGGAGAGGGGTTTGGGATTCTTTATACATAAAACCGTAGAAATACTGTGGATAGTATAAGTGGATAAGGGGTCTGTGCCATAAATTGAAACTACAATGTAAGGAGATAATGGTCATAATTTCATTAATAAATTTGTAATCGTGCTGGAAATGTTTGTTTGCCATCACTCATAAAGATGGATGGTTTTAATTCAGTCATTTAGTTATTTTATTGTTTTTTGTCCTTGGCCATGTGTTTGTTAAAATATCACAGAATATTGTGGCACCAGAACTGGTTTATTCCTGTTACAAAAATTGAGGTAAAAGCCTTGATATGTCATAACAAACCCCAGCTAGCCTCACCATGTCAATCCATGTAGATTTCTGTAAGATTGGTAGGATTGCTGTAGGGACAGGTTTCCTAAGTCAAACTTATGGCAGGATTATGTAACCAGCGTATCTGTGTAGGGACGATGCTGTTCCTATGTGCAAATTTGACGTCAATCCTACACATTGGATTCCTACAAAAATCATGGAATGATGGAGTTTTCTGACTTCGTTGAGTGGATTTTAAAGTGTTAAAAAGTTAACCTAACATTTTGTAAAGTTTAACTACAAACTTTGTAAGCAATTTTCTCAAAACATGATAAAATGAAACAGTGCTGGAGCGCTGACATGTTCAGCATTGAAGGATTACAGAAAAACCAATTGTTGGGTAAGAAGCAACCACTTGACAACCTTAGTTCTTGTTTGGTCTATTTCAGTTTTCTGAAAACTGGAGATCATTTAGTATGTAGAAAAGGTGTTACAAATGCACACTTTGACACTTGTTTGAAATGCATTGTGGCACTTATCAAACTGTTTCACAGTTCCGATTTTTTCAGACTCCTTGTCATAATACTAAAGACGCAAACATTTAATGTTGAATTTCTCAGTTGTGCAAAAAGTAGAGTTGGAACAAACAAGAACAAAAGGGGCCACTTTCAGATATTTACTAACGAATCAGGTTGGTCTAGTTCTGTAGGATTCTTCATTTTTCTTCTCTGTGGACAGAATGAAAACATCAAACAAGCTGAGGTAGCCTCATACTTTAGAAGATTTGAAGATGCAGAAAAGATCTATCTCGAAATGGACAGAAGGTAAGAAATGTGTTGTTTTGATAATCAGTGGCAGTATCTGCATGTGCAAGCCTAATCCTCAAACACCATTACAGGGGGTTGATGGGTGCTACTGGTAGGGTCTCGTTCTGTCCTATCATTCTGTTTTATTCTATCTGCCTTCTTGCTTCTTCCTGCCACAATATGGCCGTTATCATGTTGATGTGCTTTCTCCAAACTTAAAATCAAACTCAGAACTTAAAGTGCATTAATTCAGACTCAGAGAGAAAATCCTCCCGATTTTGGGCACAGTACATGTACTTTATTGTCACAGAATTTTCTGGGCAATTCTCTTCACAGAAACCTTTAATTTTATTCAGTGCTTCACATAAGGCAGTAACACTGATAAGGTATTGCACAAAAACTGTAAGGTATTCCACAGATACTGTACTATGGGGCTTGCACATGGATAATTGGGTATGGCACAGACACTATAGGTAGAATGCGCATATCCGCCACCTTGGCTGTCCGGACCCATGCTTCACCATGGCAATGATGGCATTGATTTTGATTCGTTACCTGATTTGCACTGTGAGTACTTAAGGCGTCGCAAACCAATCGGAGACACAAGCTGAAAATAGTAGCTGCAGTAAACAATGGCACGTGTGTTCATGCACATGGGAAACATTCGGCCAATTCTTCCACTTCCCTTCCCTTCCCTGACCAGCTTGAATCCGTCCTTTCCACCCCTGTCATAGCAATCAGCTACTATGCAACCAGCGGGCATTTTAACCCCTTAGACATTTCTCCAAGTTACACTCATCAGCTGATCCACCCGCCATCTTGTTTGGCGGAAGAACAAAAGCAAAACACTCTGTGACATCATGCGTATTCTACCTATAGGGTATTGCACAAGCACAATTGGGTATTGTACAAGGACAATTGGGTATTACACAAGCACAATTGGGTATTGCACAGACACCATAGGGTATTGTCCAGATGCTGTAGGGTATAGCACAGGTAAAGTAGGCTGTTGCATAGATTATACTATCTAGGAGATTAGGTAAACTGCATCAGAACAATAAAAATGATTGTCCTCTGGTGAGGTCAAGAAATTGCCTAATGTACATCATAGTCAACACAACAAAATGCTGTGGGAAAAGCATTAAGTTTGTCAGATGATATGAAAAAATGTGGGTAAAAACTCACCAAACTGCAAATTGTGTCGAAATGATTTAGTCCCCCATTGAATAAACAGTGGAAGTTAATGTAGTGAAATTTACACTTTGGGCTTTGTGCTATCAACCCTCAAGTTTTTTGGTTTGTTTCTTCTTCTGTTTTATTTTTTTTATTTGCTTAAAAAAAAATGTTTATTCATTTTTTTTTTTTAACTTTGCGTTCTCAGAGATTTGGCGGTCAGCTTGCGAAAGAAACTTGGTGACTGGTTCAAGGTCATCCACTTACTGAAGAACGGAGGTGGTGGCGATGACGTCCAACTGGAGGAGGCTTGGAACGCTGTTGGAGATTACTATGCTGATCGTCAGAAATGGAATCAAGTACGCTGTTCCTCTCCTCTTTCCTCTGTACAATCTGTCTCTTTCTCTCTATCAACACCCCCCCCCCCCCCCCAAAGTAATAAGAATCATCCCAGTTATTTTCTTTGCCTTTTTCTTGTCTCTGTTTTCCATGTCATTGGTTTTGAATTACTGGTTTAATAATAATCATGAAGTGCATTTATATAGTGCCTGTCTCCCCAAAGTGGACTCAAAGCGCTTTACAATGGAGTAAATTTTCATAGAAATTCATTTTCTGCCATAATATGTTACTGCTCTTTTGGTATTGCAGGCAGTGACTTACTATGTCCAGGGTCGGAACCAAGAGAGGCTGGCAGAATGTTACTATATGCTGGAGGAGTATTCAGGGCTACAGAAAATGGTGCATTCACTACCAGAGAACCACAAACTATTACCAGTGAGTATATGACGGAGACATGCATTACAATTATGCCTGCACATGAGTGCACATGAGGGAGGAAGTAAAGGTCTGTGCAGCAGATATTTCAGCCAAAATTGTGCAAGTTCTCATAGCCTGATAAATGTCCTTAGTTACCAAACCATTTACTTTTCTTTTAAAATTAGTTGGATTGTTTTCCTGTTTTTTTTTTTTTGTGTGCTAATTTTAGGTACTTTCCACATTTCAACACTTGTAGTTTCAGATTTGCAGTGAGTTTACTATGCTTTTATAATTGTACACATCAACAATACCACAGTGCAATTTTTCCATGTCTTCTTCTGGCATTCTAGCTAAAATGTATCAATTCAGCCTGTATTTTGTCAGGCAAGGTCTTTGAACCCACTAGCATTGTGACAACTAAGGGAAGTTCAGATCTTTGAAATTTGTTTGTGCCAGTCCATGTAAACCTTAATATCATTCTTCTGTGCGTGTTGCCAGGATATTGCAGCCATGTTTGCCAGTGTAGGCATGTCAGAACAAGCAGTGGAAGCATACACAAAGGTAGGTACAGATTATTTCGTTGGTGTCACAGAGATGGTTTAAGATCATTTGTATCCTTTTTGTAGCAGTAGAGACATGCCTTATTGTAACTGTAACCACATATGATTTTTAAGTTTGAATCCAATACCAAACTGTGTACTTAGTTACTGAACATAAACATTATATATAACTAAGTTGATAAGAAATTATAACAATTTAACATGGCACAAGAACTGAGATCATGCTAAAGAACCTACTGAAACCAATATTTTGAAAAGTGTCAGAATCAGATTAAAGTAGTAGCCAAGTGCCTCCCTGCCACTGCATGAGTTTATCTGCATTTACCTTTTATTCTTGTTTAATTAACAGTTATTCTCAAATATCCTTCCCTTCACAGTGTAGTCGTATCAAGGCAGCTATTGACTGTTGTGTCCACCTGAATCAGTGGAACACGGCCATTGAGCTGGCTAAGACCCACAACGTGAGAGAAATTGACATGTTGCTGGCCAAGTACGCCCAGCATCTGCTGGAGAAAAAGAAAGTTCTGAATGCCATTGAGCTTTACAGAAAAGCTGGACACTATATGGATGCAGCTAACTTAATGTTCAAGGTACATAGAAATCAGTGGTTTTCCACAGAACTCTGTAGATAGACAAGAGTGGGAAGTAGGTTAAGTCACTGTGCACCCTGCAAAAGGAGGGCAAGGTTTTGACAAAAAGGTTTTAAAAATGGTATGCACTTGTTGTGTGCTACTAGTGTGGGCTGTAATTGATAGTCACTTGCCCCACTTTTGTCTACAATGGCACAGTGCTAGGTGGCCATGCGAATTGCTGCCATCTTTTAGTGGAAGGAAGAGAGGTTGCACAGCAGAGTGCCCTCTCTTGACTGTTGTATTTTTTGCTCTGTGGCGGTTTTCATAAAATAGATTATGGCTGATTGGATATCGTTTCTCTGGTAAGAGAGTAGGAAGTCTCATCCACATAGTTTAATTTCAGACATTAACAGACTTCACATTCACTAAACAAGAGGAAGTAAAATTAATTGAAAGTTTATTGTGGTTACTATTGTGAAAATTTAATAGTAAATTGTTTCCCTTTAGATTACTTAAAAGAGTTGCAAGGATGTAATGTAGTTTTTCACTTGTGTGGCCATAGTCAGACTTGTGACATAGTTGATTTGCTGTATAATCTGAAAATTTATACACTGAATTTGTCTGCAGTTTGACGATTTATATATATTAAATTTACTATAAAATCTGATAATTTTTACATGGATTAAATTTGCTGGACAATTTCATGACTTATAAACTGAATTTGCTGTATAATTTTATATTCAAGTTGCTGTACAATTTCATAACTTATAAACTGAATTTGCTATATAATTTTTATAAGTATTCAATTTGCCGGACAATTTCATAACTTATACACTGAATTTGGTGTTTAACATGAAAACTACCTAGTTAGTGGGATTGTTAAATTAGTTAATGACTTGATTTTCAGTTCCCATATGGAGTAAAGGAAAAAGATGTTAATTCATGACTGATGATAGTACAATAACTAAACACCTTGTATTACTGTGAAACACTTTAGCTCTCAGTTTCGCTTAGGGCGCAAGTGCTCCATTGAAAATTGGCCGCCTTAGAACAAGAGTGGGCTATCCCATAAATTTGCTATGTTTTGAGAAAATGAGAGCTGAACCCTTTGTTACTGAAGATTTGAATAACTCGTGAAAGCAAAGATTTTTGTCTTAAAAGTACCCACCAACCAAGAACAGGACAGGAATACAACAGATAATTATTTTATAGCAAGATTGAGTCAACATCTTTTTGAACCAGTTATTTGGAAAATAGCAAAATGCAGTATGGCCCATTCTTGCTGTATCAGTCTGTGGTGACCAATTGTTCTGTAACTTCAGATTGCAGATGAGCAGATGAAAAGCCGCAAGAATCCACTTATCATCAAGAAGATGTATGTGTTGGGTGGCTTGTTGGTGGAACAGTATCATGAGGCCATGAAACTGACGTCACGAGCCAAAGGCAAGAATAAGCAGGTGAGTGGTCAGACAAGTGTTCCAATCTCCTCCATTCTTTCTCTCAGAGGCCTTTGGCGTGGGGGTGTTGTGGTATTACTGAGGTGGCTGAGGTAAATATCTATCTTAACTTACATTCATGAAAGACTCAGTGTTATTGCTGTCTACAATATAGGAGAGATTTGTTGGTGTTTCATATATATCGTCGATGCTTCATACATATCGTTTTTCAGGTGTCAACTAAAGTAGGGCTGCCTGACAAAGATTATCAGATTATGGTGAAACTTAGGTGTGAAACGTGATTAAATTTTTCTTTTCCTCCCCTTTTTTCATTTCCATTCTTACCTAAGGTTATCAGATGTTGTCACTGCTTTATGCTAATGGCGAAAGTCATTTTTGTCTTCTGAGATATCTTGAAAAAAATGTTTCTTTTCCTGTCATTGGTGACTTGTGCAATTATAATTCTATTGGATTATTATCTCTTTTGGCACATTTCTTTTTCTACAGTATTACCTGATAGCTCTCATGCTCAGGAATGCAGAGAACTTTCAGTGGCCTTTTGGCGCAAGTCTGGTGTATGCCTTGATCATAGTTTAGTGACAATATCGTATTTCAGATATCAACAAAAGTAGGGCTTTGCTGACACACGTAATGGTGAAACTTGTCTGTGAGACATGTGATTAAGTTCGTTTTCCTCTGCTTTTTTCATTTTAATTTTTACTTTAGGTCATCAAATGAGATTGTTAAATTTCATTTCATTTATAGCATATCTTGAATCAACTTCGAGTATAATTGAGTATCACCATAGGCATGTTAATATAACCAAGATATCCTGCTTGCTTGTGTTTATAATTATTAATTATGTATACTAGTTGGCCCGCTGACTCGGGGAATACACGGTAGTGATTTTTAAATGTGTAAATTGAGGTGCAGAACGAAATTTCCTGTCACACTTTTTAATTCTACTTGATGCAAATGCATCTTTTTTTTCTGGCTCAAAATGTCGGAACACTTTCTTCTGTTCAACTCAGTTGTGGCTCAAAATCAACAAAAGTGCCGGTATTAAAAATTTAGAAAATTCAAGACCTTTGAAAATATGCCCATGTGCACCTTTATGTCTTTCTATGTATAATTTGATATTTCGTAGAATTTAAGGCTCAGAGGTTTAATAGCCTTTCATTGGAGGCCTTACTTCTTTTATAATGTTTACTTTCGTGATTGCATGGAGGCCTTACTTCTTTATATGATTTACTTTCATGATTGCATGAGTACATTGGAGGCCTTACTTCTTTTGTGATATGATTTACTTTCATGACTACATGATTACATTGGAGGCCTTTCTTCCTTTAAATATGATTTACTTTCATGATTACATGATTACATTGGAGGCCTTACTTCCTTTATAATATGATTCACTTGTGTGCTTGCAGGCAGCCTCAGCCTTGGCAGGTTTCCTGGAAGAAGATGTTTCCTCTCTGTCTGATACAAAAATCATCGACAGTGCCTGGCGTGGAGCAGAAGCCTATCATTTTTACATCCTGGCCCAGCGCCAGTTGCATGAAGGTCAGTTGGAACAGTTTTCTGTTATTTTGTTTATCTCTTTATTCACAATCTCTCTATCCAAAGTGAAGAAATATGAAACAGCTGGTAGTAAAGCCAGTCTTGTAAAGTTTATGAATTCTTTTCATTTACATATAATATATATCGAGGATTGGCAACCAAAGTGTTTTATGTCCAAAATTATCAAATTGAGAAAAACAAGTTTGAAATTTGTAACTGTAATGAAAATTCAATTAACTGCAATCACTTCAACACGGTCACATGAATAGTTTTATTGGGTTACGAAATAATAAAGTCACTCACCTTGTGTCTTGGACCTCTACAGGCAGTTAAGAGCAATAAAAAAACTGGACATGACACATTCTGGTTGATAAGCCTTGATGGTGAAAACAATATGAGAATTTTTGCTCTCCAACTTTATCATCCATCTTTGACTCATTTTGTTTGTCATTTTCACACTGTTCACTTGCATGAAGCCTCAGTCAGCTTGCATGTTTTGAGAAAATTTGATAGCATTACTGAAGCAAACATTCAGTTTTCTAGATGGGTTATTACCAAGAAAACCATAATTTCAGACTTCCCATGCACTTATATGAAGTGCAGAGTTGGCAGATGCTACTGATTGTAACCATTCCCACTCACTTCTCTGTAAAACTGTCAAGTCTGCCTTTACCAGAGTCAAAGTATGGCAAAAAGAAAAAGAAAAAGTTGTATGTAGCAAAGCCTTTCATAAGAAATTATACAGAAGTGATACAGTAAAACTGAAAGGACACAGAGAGTCAAATCAAGCTTTTGATCAGTTGATCTTCATCAGGAAAGAAGATGTAACAGGATAGAAAATTGAACAAATTAAAAAAATCGTAGGATGTACCTAAAATGACTGTCATTTTGGAAACTTTCGTCATAAATTCAAATTGTAGTTTGGCAAATAACATGAAATGATCTGAAACCAAAAGACAACCTTCTACTAAGTGCACTATACTGGATAGACAGTAAGTAGATTAAAGTCTCCGCAACCTTAACAATTCCACTACATATTTTTAGTTTGAGTTTGCGCTGCATGTAGGGCAAAGTTGGTGTGTGTATAAGTCATTCTAAGCATTTTCAAACGATCAATAAGATACTCATGCATTTTTTTCAGAAATTAATATAATGTTTCTATTCATTTCCTGCATATGTAACAGGTCACGCAATCTTGTTTCTGTATTATGTGTTTTCAGGTTATGTGGATGCAGCCATGAGAACAGCACTACATCTACGGGACTTTGAAGATGTTATAGATCCTGTCAATACATATTCCTTGCTGGGTGAGTATTTGCTTGTATGTTATTGTGTCTGCTTAGTTGTTACACTAGAATAAGATTTATTCTAATTGAGTTATGGGAAACGTCAGAGTATCCTGCCTTGCAGAGCTTGCATTTTCAAACTGCATAATGTTGTCATCTACTCATTATTCATTTTATTTGTGACAGATTGATGTAAGGACAAAATTTCCATGATAATAATGGATATATGTAAATAATGGGAAGGAATTTATTTAATGAAAATACCAAAATTGAAAAAGTGCTTCTTTCAGGGCATAGTATTGTGGCCCACCAAGCTGAAAGCTGTATACTGTCGAGGAAAGACCATTGTTGGCGAACTATGAAAAAGTGTGTGTTTTTTTTTTTTTAACTCCATGTTTCTGACATGCCAGTTCAACTTGCATTTGCATTAATTTTTATCCATTCTAACTTCTTGAATAATTTACTGGAAAAAAAGGGATTCATTTTATTCTTGATTGCTTTGTTATTGATAAATAAGGAAGTTAATTCATTTATATGCATCCCAAATGTTCAAATCTTAAATGTCTTGTGTACTAGTATTTGAATGGAATGAACCTGTCTAAGTTATGGATTACATACATTTGTTACTTTTGTATACTTTTATATTCACCAGTGACAATTTTTTTCCCCATTTATTCTGTCCAGCTTTGGCTGCCTGTGCCAACCGAGCCTTCAACGTTTGTTCAAAAGCCTTTATCAAACTGGAATCTCTGGAAACCCTGACACCAGAACAAAGGCAGCATTATGAGGAGTTGGCAATGGAGATTTTCACCAAGTCAGTACCCAGATAATTTTTTCTCCAGTGCTTACTCTACCCACACATTTCATTACCTGTATGACAAACTGGCTTATCGCTGTAAATAGCTTTTTCTGTTTTTTTACACATTTGAAATTAACCCTCGTCCTGTGGGAGGCCAATATTTGGGAGGCAAGAATATATATTGGCCTCCCCACGCAATAAGCGAGACACACGAGGCCAATATTGTGGCCTACATTTTGCAAACCGGCTCCAGCAGGAGGCCAATATATTGTATGGCAGCGCTACTCCTCGTGTTTTGTTTATTCGGTTTCCATGACTATCAGTTGTTTTTTTTTCACGTTTTTTTTATCCCACACTATATGGTAATGTCCGATTACATTTATTACGATGCAACAATTCGTAACTATTCGTCATACTCATGTAATAGTACTGACAGTCTGAAGTTCGAACTGGGGAAAATCTTGGGGAAACTTTTACTTTGATGTTGATTGTCGCCTGCATGTAAAATGAGAAGAAAGGGACCATGTGCGTATTTGAGAAACTGTTCTATGTTTGAAATTATGAATTCCGATATACTACTATGGCGTGCTGCATAAGGGCATCTCTCTGTAGGTTTTCATCAGGGAAAACTGAGAGAAAATGACCGACTTTGTTGATGGTCGTTGTCTTTATTTGATGTGGTAATTCGAGAGATATTGTGTTGCCTTGATTAAACCGCTTTTCAGTACATGTATCAATTATCATTGTATATCCTTTGTCCGGCCAGCGTCTTAAAAAAAAGCCACATTCTTGTGGCCGTACCGTATAAAAGCGTAATGTACTACCACAGCCAGTGTTTACATTATGGAACGGGGTGTCGTTTGGCCGGCCGATTTGTCTGTTTTGCACTTTTTCTGAACGCTGTAACAGAACGATTGTTCCTTCAATCAGCCCGAAATTCACACGAGGCACTCATTAATACATGTTCTAAGTGCATGCTTAATTTTATGAATGTAAGTTTCATAGAAACTGATGTGCGAAGACTCAAAGTATCCGTGTTGAAGCTTTTCCTGCGTTCCACTGCATGTTGTGCAAATGGTAGGATTTGAAAACTATTTCTTGTTGCGTTCCTTTTCAATGAATTTGTTTATAATTCCGTGTATGCATTAAAAAGTGGTTGGTGACACCTGGTTTTAAATTTAAAGACAGTGTCTTTACCCTGAATGTGGTTATTAACTTTTAAAGAGGGATAAAAAAATCCGCTTTGTTACGCTCTGGCCGGTTTTATCTCCGCCATTTTATACATGTCTCATTTGGCCAGACCGTACTAAAGCGTATCGCCACCATAGCCTCCCCCGCCCGTGAAGGCTGTTCGAGTGCCCGGGCAGCCTGTAGGCTTAATGGTGACACATCGGGGTGTAACATTTCTTAAATATTACCATACAGATTCTGTTTGGAGGAGAGATTTGTAAAGACACGAAGACTACAGGATTATACTTATAGATTCCACTCCAGACTAGTAGACGGAGCACTAAAAATACGTGTTTTATTGTTTAAAAGCGCCATACAAAGTACTATAGACTGTTAGCCGACTGGGAGTGATAAAAATGTTTTAGACATGTTCCAGTAAGGCACTGTTAAGATCGCCAGCCTTATCACACATAGAGTCTAGATATAGATGTACATAAAAACATATAAGACAAACATTCTTAAACAAATAATATTAAAGGCTGCTTTTATTTTAAATGAATGTGTCCAGGTAACTCTTCGTCAAAAATTGATGCAGTACACCAAGTTTCATTTTTTATGTCGTAGTCGTGAAGTTTAGCTGCTTACATGTTCAACCTCTAGCTCAATTATAGTATAAGATAACAGACAGCTAGATGCAATCAATCATTGCCACCCTGGGCACCCTTTCTCAACGTACTGCTGTTGGTAGGAATGAGTTTCCATATTTTTTTTCTAAGCACTTGTGGGCTTAATCACAGACAAGTAAGATTACCTGTCAAGACTACAAGAAAAAAAAACTGCAGAGAATTATAAGTATTCAACTCTTATTACTCTTAAGATGATTTCTAAGAGACAACAGGGTCATTTTTTATTTTAGCCCTAAAAATGAGAAAATACCCTTAAAATGCATGTGTACGACTTTTAAGGAAATCATAATCAGGTAGGAAGTTTGTCAAAGAAAAAACACTGTATAGGTGAATAACCAGTCGTAGTCAAACATCAATGGAAAGAACTGAGTGAAGAAAACAAAATCAACTTGATTTGACTGATTGTCTTCCAATATTAAAAAGCACAATCACTGTTCTATAGCCAGTGCTAGTACTGGGCATCGCGAGTGATTTTTAGCTTTCGAGGTGATCTGCATAAACGGGCCGATGTTGTCACAACTTACAGGCTGGCGTGAAAATGGCGTGAAGGAACGTGCTGTCTCTGCAATGGCATCGTCCGTTTGGGTGAAGCTAAGGCGTCACGTTTGGCAACAAGATTTGAAGAGGATGAGATCTTGCACGCTTTTTCGTGGTACATGTACTGCCAGAAACAGTCCTTGTGCAAATGAATCTGGCACTGTAGACACCCATCTCTCGTTTCTTTTGCTTTGCCGCTTCTTGTCCTTATCTTGTGCTTCATGCAGAGGCGACATGCCCTTGGTCTGCCCGAAAAGACAGTTTTTTGGTGTCCACATCATCATCAGTTTCCCAGGTGCAGGAATCAATCTGTGTGCATGTGTCTAAATTTTTTTTCAGGGGGATATCATCATCTGTTTCCCAGGTGGAGGAAGTAATCTGCGCCCAGGTATCCTGTTTTTAAATCAGTTTTCAGTCTCTTTAAAGGCACGAGGCAATCACCCCATTCATTGTCAACGACTAGCAAATGCACTGGTTCCAGCACTGTAAATGTCTTCTCAAATATTTCCTCGTCTGAATCCAAGGGCACGTCCCTTATTAATGGCACAAAGTGATTTGGTTCGAAGACACCTGCAAAATCTGTGCATAATCTGGACCACAAATCATAATAATTACATCATCCAGATTTGAATTTTCTGAGAAGAGAGAGTTCTGTTATACAGTAACTGCAGCGTTAAGCATAATCCTTTTGTGTTTGGGTAAACGGACGTAAGTCGACGCCCAATGACATTTGCAAGCGCAATGAAGTGTAGCAATCTGCTCCAGTAACCACTGCAAGCTGTTTTCAAAGCAAGTTGTTGTTGTGCTTTGATATCACCATGCTCATGCCAGCATTTTTCAATGTCATCATCGCTGATGATCATAGCCACAGTCAGTCATGGACAGATTGTCACTGATGACAGGATCTTTGAAGTAGTTGTAGTCTCTTCTTAGTTCTTCCTAATTCTATTGATGTGAGGATTTGAAGCGACTGAGCGAGATAGTCTGAGCCAATCAGTGCAATGGAAACAGCATTGAAGAGACAATTTCCATCTCCTACCGTTGCCAGGGGTCGACGTTCGGAAAAGGATGCTGGAATGATCTTCTGTTCTTCACTGTCAGTAGGCAATAGTTCGTATTGTGGTACATGTACTGCGCTTGTAAGTGTTGACTGGAGGAAGTGACTATAGTTTCTTCTGAGCTGCTCCGTCACATTTTCTTGTTTTGTTGACAGCGCTTCCCTCAGGGTGTCAAGATCGGTTGGTGTTATCTGGAGAAACAGTGCATACATTGTTATTACTCGTGATGGTAGCAGAAATGAATTACGTAGGTCCTCTCTCTCCTACTTACTCACCAACTCACTCACTCACTCATTCACTCACTCAATCATGCAGTCACTTGCACATTAAACAAAACCATTAGCTAAAACACAAAGAAAAGTTGCTATGAGGCTCACAACTGAATGAAAGCAACCCTAACGTGTTTGGGAATTTTGTTTGGTTACACAGTTGATAATTCATCAACACTGGTGTTGTTGTTTTTTTAATTACTGAATAAAAAACAAGAAAAAAAAAAGCAAGTCTTACCTGATGATAACTTGGATCTATGATTCTTGCACAGGATACGCCTATCTTAAAAAAGAAGTCAAGTGATGGTAGACTTGGAACGAAACCCCAGTCAGGCCGCACCGTATTTAAGCGGAAATCAACGACCACCCGCAAAACGGCCATACCGTAATAAATTGCAACACAGCCTTGCGGAGGAGCAGCCAGACCGTATCATAGCGTGCATTTATATAGGAAATTACGCTTTCTTACGGTATGGCTATAAACAACCGGCAGAAAAGGATTACGTTTTATTCCGGTTTGGCTAAAGTATGATACTTGTGTTACCAAACACCGACCAATTAACGACCTATACGCTTTTTTCCGGTGCGGCTGGTCATAGGATATGAGCTGGAAATCAAAACTCTTGCTAAAACTAACATCATAGTACGTGGAAGCTTTACATAGTAGAGGAGGGAGAAGGCATTGTCACAATACATGTGGTTAGTAAATTAGGAGCCTGGCTTAAAAAATAATTTGTTCACCTGCCTTAGGGACAGAAAAAGCGCAGAGGTCTTGGGAAAACGATAAAATGTGTGCAGAAAATTTTTGATTTGGGGCCTTCCATTTAACAATAGAACTTACTGCATATCATCACAAGTACTTTATCCAAATATCATAGGGGTCCCTTATGATTTATCCATCATTATTGTTGTCATTGCATCCTAAAGTAAACATGATACATGTGTTCAAAAGGACCTGACTGACCCGACTGCCGAAGTTATTGGCAACACGCGAACGATCAGGTGACTGGCCGCTGGCTGTCCCTGCACGGGGCGTTACGTGGACTAGTTCACTTAACGTGGGACAAGGGTTAATATGCCATGACCCTGTTATCCTGGTACGGATTTTGCAATATTGGAAGTATTATCTTAAAACTAGGATTCTGACAATATTCTGGTTTGTTATCATACAGATGACAATTTGTTAAGGAATCGTTAACAGATGGAGAAAGGTTTAGTTTCCACTGAGTTGATGTCATTGAGACATTTTTTTTGTCCCACAAATTTCATGTAAGTCCGAGTTTGACATGGCAAGAGGTGTAGTGAAGCAGTTTGCATATATAGCACTCAGTTGGGTTGTTTGCCATTAAAGGGAGGTGGTCTATTGCTTTGACCCTTTCTGTCCCGATCAGTGCATGGTGCGTTGATCGCTGATCACCTAGATGCCCGACCAATGCTCCATGCATGGATCGTCGTGAATGTTTCGCTTGATTTTTTATCCCACCAGCTCTTTCCCGGGGCTAAACATAGTAGCAGATGCACCAAATCACACCGAATTGTACATAACATAAAACTTGTGCTTTTTCCCATCAGTATGGTATATAACAACATAAACTTTGTGTATGTTCTGTTTTTGCTGTTTGATGTACACCTTAGTAGAGTTACAAAGTAGATAGGTGGACCCCAAGGTGTACCTAGCGAATCATAGGCGTTTTAGGATAGGTGGACCCCGGACCAATAAAAAGCTGTCTTTCATCACCAAGTTAGGCTAGGGTAAGAAAATAAACATTCGAATGGCGGCATGGATGTCGATAGATCTAGATCTATCTAGCTCTACATGTTTTGTTGGACATGGGGGGATGTGACAGTCTAGTCAGTTTGTATCAATGGGCAGTAGTCAGATTGACTAATCAGGCAAAAAGGGGCTGGGGTAGCCATTGGCGATCGATGTCCACACAAGTAGGCCTACATTTGCTGAGATCATACCTCCGTGGTGCAGCGGTTGAGTGAGTGGACTTGAATGCCAAGTTTCTGGTACCACCAGATAAGTACTCATGACTGGAATTTGTTGCTGAATTACAGCAGAATTTTTCTTTTTGCAACATCACTCTTACGGAACACACCACTTTTAAGAACTACTATCCTAAAACATTTCACTACAAAGAACCCAGCCCTGGGTCCACCTATCCTTAAACCTACTTATTTTGCTAGTTCAAGAGAAAATAAGTATTAGGCGGACGAAGGTTGTAGTGCCTAGTTTGTGCTCAGGAAAGCAAAGCGGGAGTGAAAGAAGGAAGAAAGAAAAAGGATCAAGATGGGACTAGAACCCGCGACCTCTGCTACGGCACCTGTCGCCTTGCCAAGAAGAAAACAGATCGCTTAACCGTTCGGCCACTCCGTCTCTCAAAAAAGAGACGATCGTGGCCGAACTGTTTCACAGTATCTCTTGCTGACTTGAGTATTCGTTCGCTGGGACCCAACCCACTTGCGTCACACCTCCCCTCCCTGTTCTCTCTTTTTCACCCGCCTGCCATTGGACAATACGAACATCTAGGACAACGAATACAAGATGTATGCCTCCGAGTTTTATCAAACTACAGTATATATATATAGTTTCTATATTGACTTCTTATTTTGCTAGGTACACCCCGGGGTCCACCTATCTTATACTGATAGGTAGACCCTGAGGTCCACCTATCCACTACCGTAGAGTTATGCACTGTGTTGTGTCCCTTGAGCATCTGGTGCCAAATGGGCTAATGGCCTGGGACAGTAAGAATTAAAAGGCAGTGATGCCTTGCTGTGGAAGGAACATCTTATGCCTTGGCAGCATGCTCGGTATTGTTCCACCTGTACAATTCATCCATATAAATTACACATAGGTCAAATACATGTAGTACATTTCACTACAAATTTTTTTTTTTTTTTACATTTCAATCCCTTTAAAGAAACCTTACACACATGCTGGGGCACATATCGAGGGTTATCAAACAGAATGTGTTGTGCCCAATTTTATTCATTGCTCTTAAATGCGGCAGATATCCAAGACATAAGCTGCACAACTTTATTTCGTAACCTAATAAAATTGATATTTGGGTGACCATGTTGAAGTTATTGCAGTTATTTGAATTTTCAAACTGCAAATTTCAAACTCATTTTTCTCAGTTGGCTGAGTTTGGACAAAACATTCTGGTTGCCAACCCTTGATATGTTTAATGTCTTGCATGTTTTGAAATGAGCATATTACATAGGATTTTTTGCTGTTGGTGTAATGTAAAAGTTTCTTACCTTGTGTGTTTTCAGACACAGTCCTAAAGATCTGAGAGCCAACAAAGTAGACTGTCCCAACTGTGCCTCACCAATGCCTGACTGGTATGTGCATGTAGTGTAAAATATATCCTCACTGCTTTACGATAATGGTTTATGCCAGACTTATGCCAAAAGGTAACTGATGGTTCATTGCATTCCTGAGCATGAGGGCTATCAGATAATATTTTATAGAAAAAGAAATGGGCCAATAGAAAAATAAAATAATCCATTAAATCAATATGGCATAAGTCACCAAATGACAGGAAAAGAAAGTTTTTTCTTAATACCGGTGTAGCAGGCCAGATTATACCCCTGCCAGACTATACCCGTTGTTAAACTGGCATAGCCCAGAATATCCCCCAGGGTATATTCTGGGCTAGGCCAGTTTATACCCCGGGGTATACTTTGGGCTAGGCCAGACTATACCCCCCCTAGTCCAGATTATACCCCCTACTTTTTTTTTAAAACAAGTCAAGACCGCAGTTTATTTCAACTTTAGTTTGAATTCTCCATTATCACTGTCATCAGGTATCATATTGAAGCATACATTTTTGACTCTTGTAAATTATGATACGTTTAAAAGGAAATAAACATGCTTAAAAAGCATTGATATACAAAAGGACTGAAAATCCATTCAAATTGATATGATTAAACTTTAACACTAATTTTACTTGTGTCATTTGGTATTGTTATTGTTTTGGTTTTTTTATAATTAGTTGTCCATGAGTTAAACATGTATTGTATTTTTTTGTTTGACACCACTGGCATATACTTAGTGGCAAGGCGTGAACTAATTATAGGACTCATAAGTGTAAAGTCATCTGAATCTTATTTTAATTTTTGAAAATCAGAAATATGCTTTATATGTCAGAACAATTAGATCAACATACAAAGTTACACTGATGCAGAAAGAAAAGGCCGGGGAAAGAACGCATTGAGAAAAAAACAACAACATTTTAATAACCGAACTGGAAGATGGTGCAATTCCATCATCCAGCAGGCATTAAATACTTCACACAAAATACTAAAATTGTTTCACATAATGGACTCAGTCTGTCCAGATCCACTTGAAACGTTACAGAATGCTAACCAGTAGTATACAATGATAACAATAAGAACACCAAATCATCTTATTTACTCTTGAAAATAAAGAGAATATAATCAATATCAGAATCACCATCATCTTGGAATAATACAAAGATAAGAGGGAATGTAAAAATGACCTACACATCATTCCAGAATCTATAAGCAGCAATAATATATATGTCTGTACCAAGTACATGTAAAAAAAAATGTGTTAAATCTTTTCAACCATTCAAGTAGAACTGGACAGAAATCTTTAGTGAAGTAGCTTTGATAGTCGTGTAAACTGACAGATTAAATCCACTGAGACAACAATGCATTGTAGAGCGTAATAGTATGTTATGGCAAAAATTCGATGGATCATGTTGTGTGAACATTTCTTGTTAGTAAATTCTTTGATAGCGTATTTGTAGAAAGGTATACAATTCATGTAGCTTATGGTTTAAGGCACTGGATTAGTTTCACTCACGTTCGTTGACATGTTGTAGTTGTTTTTGTAGTTGGTTGCCCAAGAGTAAAATTTGCACTGTATTGTTTGTTTGGCACTGACATACAATTAGTCGCAATGGATGAAATTAATAATTAACGGACTCATAAAAATGAAGTCATTTTAAAGATTTTTTGTGTGCAAATATGCAGTTGTTAAATTCCCTGGCATTTGGCAAGGGAGTGTCAAGCTTAGGAGGGTAAAGACGGACAAGGTATTTTTTATATTTTTTATTTCACTCGCGAGTGACATACCCTTATTCACTATTACACATAGGTTCAATCTTTCAAAAGCCTTGCAAACTAATCCAGTGTCTTAAACCATAATGTACATGAAATGTATATCTTTCTACAAATAACCTATTAAAGAATAATACTCACTAACATGAAGTACTGTTAATGCAACATGATCCATCGAATTTTGCCTCAACATGCTATAGATCTAATTACCTTTCACAATGCACGACTTTTGTCTCAGTGGACTTATCTGTCGGTCTACACAACTGTCAAGGCTATTGCACTAAAGCTTTCTGTCCAGTTTTACTTGTATATTTGAAAAGATTTAAAACGTTTTTTTATATAGTTGATACACATATATTGCTGCTTATAAATTCTAGAATGATTTGTAGGCCTACATTGCCATTTTTACACTCCCTCTCAT
Organism: Onchidella celtica; assembly: GCA_963931925.1. NCBI lineage: Eukaryota > Metazoa > Mollusca > Gastropoda > Systellommatophora > Onchidiidae > Onchidella > Onchidella celtica. The sequence continues at coordinate 23,050,062 of OZ007579.1, read as the reverse complement.
ATCTTTGTAATTTCCAAGATGATGATGATGATGCTGATATTGAGATTTCTCTATATTTTCAAGAGTAAATAAGATGATTTCGTGTTCTTATTGTTATTATTGTATATTACTGGTTAGCATTTTGTAACGTTTCAAGAGGATCTGGACAGGTGGAGTTCATCAGTCGAAAAAATTTAGTGCCTATTTAGTTTTATGTCTGCTGGATGGAATTGCACCATTAATATATCTGATGACAGTGAGGAAGAACAGGCTGAAATAAACTGTGGTCTTGACTTGTTTTTAAAAAAAAAGTATGGGGTATAATCTGGACTGGGGGGGTATAGTCTGGCCTAGCCCAAAGTATACCCGGGGTATAAACTGGCCTAGCCCAGAATATACCCCGGGGTATATTCTGGGCTAGGCCAGTTTAACCCCGATATAGTCTGGGCAGGGGGTATATTTTGGCCTGTTACACTGGTATCTCAAAAGTGTCAGAAGTGACTTATGCCATTAGCATAGGGCAGTGGTTATATGTGTGTAGGAAAGAGAGGGGAGGGGGGCATTTGTTTATGTACAAAGCTGTCAAATTCTTGTGTACTACAGGTGAAAACACGAGTTTGCAATATAGCTGAAGGTGCCTTACTAAATGCTCATTCCTTGTTATTCATAATGGCCCGCAGTAAAGTTCGTACATAGAGCAAATGCATTCCTAATAATGTAAATTGAAACAAACTGGTAGAGATTTGATTCAAATCTAAATGGCTAAATAACTAGTCCAATAAGGATGTTTTTCGTTTTTTCAGATGGTTGTGTTTTTTGCAGTTCTCAGATTCTGTATTAAAAATGAAAGTTATCATCTTTGTTCGCCTATTGTTATGGGTGTTATTCTGTCTTCTCCCAGGACTACTGTATGTCCCAGCTGTGATACCAAATACCCAACCTGTATCGTGACAGGCAGGCCAATCCTGGAGTATCAGTTCTGGATGTGCAGTAACTGCAAACACCGTGCGCTGCAGACAGAGATCACATACAGAAATACCTGTCCTCTGTGTCACACAAAAGTATAGGGACTCACTTTCAGAAGCATAGACTAGTTTCTCATGTTTGTTGCATATAAATGTGTGCTGAGTCTGAAAGTTTAATTGTGACAAGAAAATTAAAAAATTGTAGTGGGCCATGCTAGAAACAAACAAAACTATACATGTTGCCTAAACAAACAAATGAACATTTGTATTTTGCAAAGTCCCATAATAAAAACGAGTAACAAGAAAACTGTACAATTAATTCTAAAATGTGGCCAAAAAAAATAAAAAACATTGTTTTTTGCAGAGCCTGACTTTAAACTTAGAACAAAGAACAAGAAAACTAAACAATGAATTCTAAAATGCAGCCAAAACAAAATTGTTTTTGCGAAGCCATGTTAGAAACAGTCAACAAGAAAGCTGTACACACAATGAATTATCAAAGAATGTGTCTGCTACCAGTTGGCTTTCTACATAGGGCAAGAGTTCATTCAATCATGGTTTTCTGAGTATGAAAGCTGTGCTCAGAGGAATACAGGGAAATCTTAAATCAACTATAGATGGAAAATAAACTGCAGTGTAAGGAATTTCATTAACTGCAAATTTGTATATATATTTTACGCACTCAATTAATAAATGAAATAACTTTGGAAGATTTGAAGGGTACCGTATGTGTATTTGCTGACAAATTCGTTTATATTGTGAAACTATAAGGCCTTGTCAAGAAGGTGCAAACATTAGAATATGTGAATATTTTTATTTTTCTAGGATGTAGTCTCTGTACATCTTTCATGCAGTGCCTAGTTGCATAGCTATCCTTAGGCCCAGACTGAAGGGATGAAAAACTTGCTTTATTCTTTTGCTAGAACTGCAAAAGAATATTAAGTTTATGTTATATCAAGGCAGGATGCCAAGAACATGCAACATCCCTAGGCACTGTGACCTTGTACAGCATGCCAGTGATCTATATGAAGTGAATAATTTTTTTTGTGCTGGAACAGTTAAGGCTCATTGGTGCTTGTGAGATAAATTTACTGTCGACAGAAAGAGACTGATTTTCTTGGATATCGTCCTTGTTATAATGAAAGAAAACATGACATCGTTGAGGCAGTTTTTACTTGCTGCCGTTGTTTCTTCAGGGAACAACTTAATTCTTTCAGTGCGAAAGCAGTAAAACCGTTGTGTTTATAATAGTCCTGGTTAATTATAGATCTCATAAATGGGACTTTTTGTGCATAAGAAATCACATAATACTGGATTGTAATAGAAAATAAACAGCAGTAAATAGACAGCATGCAGTCATCAAGACAAACAACTATTCACATTCTATGGATCCGGCTTTGTAAGGGTTAAGCATTTTCAAACTGTCATGTATAAAACAGGTAGCAGAGAACAAAGACCAGATTGGTTATACAAACTGTCTTTTTAAGTTAAGGAGTGAAAAATATACAGCATAAAACCCATTTCGCTTTTGTCCGTGATGATATTATATATTTTGTGGGCAGATGAAATATGTAATGGATGGGAAAAAGAAAAGGGAGGAGGAGGATAGGGTATAGGGTGGGGTGGGGGGGGGGGGGAAGAGCATACAGTGATGAGTCAACATTTTTCTAGCAACTTTTAGTTTTTATGAGTCTTCAGTCTTCATCATTCCGTCCGAAATATGTGAACATTATTTGCAAACAATTGCATATCAGTTGCAGAGATGTGTGTTATTTTTAGTATCTTTTATGATGTATGCCCTGGGTCTGATTTTTATTCATACCACAATGCAATTAATTTTTCGAGAGTATGTATAAAGTGAGAATAAAAGGTATTTCTTGAGCTGTTTAATGTGGCTGTCTCTGAGTGCTTGGATCATGTTTTAACAATTTCTATGCATTACATGCTTGGTGAACCGAATCATCTAGGGACTATCATGTGCCAGCCAAAAGTTATGTGTGCCTTGGTTTTGCTATTAGTGGTTGAATGGAAATGACACTTGAACAAAGATACATAAGTACATGTATATTTATGTTATGTGATGCAAATCGTTGGTTTCTTTCATCTTTAAATAAATCACTCTTTGTTTATATCCTGCACTTTGTGATCATACAGTGACATGAATGCAGTAAATTGAATGTGATGAGATGAAAGCATCATTAGTATACAATGTACATATTATAGTATGAATGAATGCTTGGAAGAGGGGGGGTGGGGATCTTCAGAGTTTACATTAATGCTTTTCAGTTATAGCAAAGATACTAGATTGATAAAATCAGACATCCCGTTCTTCCAACCTCCTGAGCACTACCCAGTCTCAGCGCACAGAGACAGCTCTTCGTACAATGGATTTGCATAGAAAATAAGACAACACCGATCGGTTTCGCTACCAGGGGCAACTTCACTATCAAAATATTTTTAAAATAAGTAGTATCTAATTAATAATGAAATTTTCTATGAAGCAAAACATAAAAAGGGCGGGTGAAAGAAAGAAAAAGAGAGAGAAACAGATTTATCACGGAATGTCATAGGCATAGATCTAGTAATGTGTGTGAGGCTTCTGCACATATTGTTGGCCACAGGACTGGTTGTATATAAAAGACGGCAGAAAGTGTAGATTTTGAGTTGTATTGGAATAGGATCGCCCTGTGCTCTCGATTTATACAAGAGTAAAGTTATTACAACTATTATCAGGGAGAGAACATAGAGAACCCTTCAAGGGCGAGAAAGCTAGCACTTCAAGACAAGTGCTTTACAGCTTTGTGAAGTATTCCACTCAAGTCAAACCCTTTTGAAACACATAGAAAACGCACGTACATGTATATTATAAAGCGTTCTTCATAGAGTGTTGCTTGTAAAATCAAGAGTTTTTTGGAAATATTGAAAGTGAATTCTTTTTCAGGCTTTGAAGTGACCTGCTGTGCAATGCAGTGTGTGGTTACTTGCATTTTTCAATCCTCTGGTGCAACGAAGTGGATATCGACTCCCATCTTAAAACACGAGAGGGTATTAATGACTGGTGAAGCGCTCGCTTTTTCCGGGCTTCATCTATGTGCACCCTCGGTAGCAACAGGCACTGTCTTGAAATGCGCTTGTCTGAAGGCACTAACTTGTTGCGCTTGAAGCGTTCTCTATGTTCTCTCCTTCGCGTACAGTGGTGTAGCGTGGGTTGCCAGTGCCCGGGGTAAGGCAGATATTGCGCCTTCTGAACTGTGGACTGTTTTCACTCCCTGAGTCCCTTTCACCAGTCCAGTTTTAAACCCCCCCCCCCCCCCATTTTAAGAAAAATGTAATTGAAATAACATGCAGTTAATCCTGGCTGGGATACTCAAATAGATTTAAAATCACCTGGTAATTTGTGAAAACTTATTGAAATCTAGGCTACATTGAAATTTCTCTCATGTGACAGTATTAGATTAATCGTATCAGTCTTTCTTGGTTCATTGTAGATCTCTGATACAGTTTGATTAATTTAAGATTTGAGAAACTTTTTTCGCAATTGGCAGTTGAAACAGTGATAGTTTCAAAATGTCAGAACAAAGTTAGTCAAACTCGCTTGCAGCTTCCACTTGTAGGCTACACCCACCGAAGCAAATGTAAAAGAATATCATAACCGTTGATAGTGCAAAAATGTAACTCGATAGGGATTAGAAAATACTTTTAAAAAAATACTTTGGATGCGTACACCATTAAATGCTTTTGACACAATGGGTAGAAATGGTTAAGATGCCACTCACGGCAAGAACTCAGTCAGTGTCATTTTTGTTACCGTTTTTGTCCTTTATCTTGAAGCTTGACCCTCGAAGGTCGATAATTGCCCTATTTTCACATTATATACATATGACTATCGCGTTAGCAAGACAATTATGGCAGAAAAAAACACCAAACAAACAAAAAACAAAAACCACGTAAACTAACCTGTTGACGCCCCAGAACAAACAAATTCAACAAACGATCGAACTCCTGACAACACACACTTGCAAGACAATTCCAACAAGTCCGATCAAATACCGGTACTCACACACACACACACTTACATGCACACACGGAGAGGGTGGTGTAAGAGAGAAAGAAGGAGAGATGGGTACTGGATAAGGTAACATGAGGGAGGGAGAGGGAGAGAAGGATAAAGAGACAGCACACAGACAATACAGACACAATGAGAAAGAGGCAGAGCGAGAATAGGAAGAGGCAGGGACAGAGAGATAAGAGGACAAGAGAGAGAGAAAGAGCATGAGATAAGAGATGGAGAAAAAGAGTCACCCAGACAGACGTCAAACATACACACACACACACACAAATAACGCATACAGCCACTATTTTAAACGCCTCCTTCACACCCATTAGAATTGCAAGCTTTTATTAGGGTTAGCGTTAGGATAAATATTAATTACATGCAACTGGTCAGAGATACTAAAAGCAAATCCTCAGTTCATGACATTTTCACTCGATGAACTAGATCTAAAATCGAGACACAAACACACTCACACTTACATACACATACTATTAACGTATTTTAGACGCCCATTTGTCACCTTGTAGAATTGGAATTTTTTGTTTTAATGTTAGCATAAGTCCAAAAAATCTGCCACACAAGTGTGACAAGTAAGATGCACAAGTCCAAAAAGTTGGATGAAAAAATCCGACAAGTCCGATACACAAATTCAACAACTTGGCCGAAAAAGTCTAACAAGTCTGACGCACGAGTCCGATAATTTGGCAAAAAACTTTTCACAAGCTGACCCACAAGTCTGACCAGTTGGCCTAAAAATTCCGAACAGTCTGACGCACAAATCCAATAATTCACTCATCTACATTTAGAGAGGCGCTCTAACTGTTTGACAAACTATCCAAAAAAACTCTCCATGAATTTATCTCATTTTGCTGAATAAAAAAATTCATATGATCAGGGCTATCATCAAAAGTAAGTAAAAATAATACTTTCTTTTCTTTTGGTATTTGAATGAATTTATATAACATATACAGTGCACTCTCCCGATAACGACATGGCTCGGGACCAGAGGTGCATGTCGTTATCGGGAACATGTCGTTATTCGGAGATTTTCAAGATGGCGGAAAAAGGGGTGTGGTTAGACCCTTAGAATGTAACGTACCAACCATAGTGGGTGATCAGTGATCGGACTTTCCAAACATGTAAAATACACGAAGTGTGTGTGTGTGTTTTTTTTTTTTTTTGTTTGTTTGTTTTTTTTGTTGTTGTTTTTTGTGTGTCATTTTCCCTCTGTTGTTTATCCGGGCTTGGGACCGGCATGAGTGCAGCTGTATTTAATAATACAACTGAACACATGGCCACATTAAAAATGTTTTTTTTTTGTTTTTTTTTTGTTTGTTTGTTTTTTTTTTTTTTTTTTAAACTAACAGTCGGATTTCGATTTAGGGAAGAAATCCATAATCCCGGTCTGTCGCTTGTTGCTGCAAATCATAGGGCCGACTTTATCTTCCATCTGATGCAACAAGTCGATGAAACTGACCGGAAACAATATTTTAGCTATTTTTATTTTTGTATCTAGCAAAGTCACAGCCGATTATTGCTAACTCAATGTCGTTATCCGGAGAGTGGTCTAAAAAGTATGTCGCTATTTAGAGAGTTTTATTACTAATAACATATAGTAAAAAAATCGGGACCGAGGGTCAATGTCGTTATCGGGAGAATGTCGTTATTCGGAGATGTCGTAATCGGGAGAGTGCACTGTATATATATGGTAAGCTCATTTAACGCCAGTTAACAAACAGAGCTAATTGGAACAAAAATTGATGCTTTTCTGAAAATGAGAAACATAATGTATTCACATTGTCAAAATGCTAACATACTCTTAAATAGTACAAATCTCCCTCATACTGTCATCCATATCTCAGACACGTCCACTCGTAAACAAGGATTTGCCTTTGGCCAAGGGCTTGCTTATGTGTGGGTCCTCTCCTTCATCTGTCATTGCACTAATGAAATAATGATGGATGTGCCCATAGTTCGGTAGAGGTCCAAAAGGAAATGCATTCCATCCTGTGGGAGCAAAATAGGAATAACTGATTAGTCCAAATCGAGAAAGGTTTGTTTTATTAATTGCTAATTTATTTCATGTTACCTCATAAACAGAGCCTAGTAACCTGAACTGATGTGAATGCAATACATACACATTTTCATTTGATATAATACATGTCATAATTCATGTTGAGTATTTTTCAAAGATTGCCTGAAACTTGATAAACACAACTGGTCAATAGAAAGGGGACTGGGTTAGATTCGTTGACACTTAGGAAAACTTGCACTTGCACAAACAATGAAATAATCTTAACCCACACCCTGCGCGTGACAGCTCAAAGCCTGCTGTCCGGTCAGTGATCTTACACAGGGAGAATCGTGCCTGGGTCGCACTGACCCTTGCCGATGTACGATGACCACACTGCCGCTGTCCACGTGGTTCGGTCTTTATTGATCCGTATGAAAACATTCGCTGCTATGCTTTATCACGCTAGATAATGAATAACCAGTAAAACCTTTGTCTATAAGTCTCTAACCGATGATCTGACTTATGAAACCAAACTGACAGCTGTAGTTTTCATGAGAACAAAGCATGATATAACTAGCCATGCCCCCCAAGCCCTAAACAAATGGTTATATCCTGATTGACACATACTAATGAACCAATGTGGACATTTGGGGGAAAGATAATTTCAGAGCTTGTTTCTGATTGGTTCTTAGATACAGACAACTCTAGATGATGTGAGAAAATTAGATAATATTGCAAAATTCTTGAGCAACTGTTTCGCATGTCAGTGTTACATACACCTTTGGATACCGTGGGGAGAGCCTTTGAAAGCCTAAGTCTTTGTGATTCTGACCAGTGGTTCACTGGCTAACATGTCCTTGTCACAGTCCCTTTGATTTAGAAGAGATACAGTGAGCAATAAGACAATACATGTAGTTAAGTCTCAAAGAGGTCAGTGACCCGACGCGTGAAAATATGGCTTGCGTGCTGCGTGGTCAGCTTGAACTTGCCGTATTCGTGCGCCCGGGCAGAGTGAGTGCATGGAAAGTCGATGCCGTATTTCGACGCAGTTTGCAGGGTGAGAGTTAAGAATATTTCTTTTACAATAAGATTTATGAGTATGCCCTTATTCTTTATTTCAAACAAGATATAAATTATACTTTATTTCTGACCTCAGTATTTATTTCACTTTTGGTTCAAAGTTCAAGCTGAGTAATGTCAAGTTGAGTAAGGGGCTGTTCAAATACATTATTACACCATTTTGGGGACTTTTTGACCCCCCCCCCCCCTTATTACACTTTTCTTACAGAAGCCAAAGAACCCCCCCCCCCCCCCCCCCATTCTGTATTATTACAATTTTACATACTCGGTACTATTTTTTTTTAGCTCCACTAGTATAAGTCTATAACAGTGAACAGTATGTAATACAGCATGTATTAACGTTTTATTGGAAACAAATATCACAAAAACTCAGCAGTGGAAAAATCATCTGTAATGTGGTGGACACATACAGTCAAAAAACAATCTTAATTAATAATGACAAGAATACAGTTGTCACAAAAATGCATGTTGAGATATCGCAAATCCACTATAAGTGAAGTCAACGGTGAATATTGTCTTTTTTCAAAAGAGCATTGATAGTTGGGGATGGAGAGGGGATGGCTTGATACCCAAGAATGTAGTTTTTCAGTGCATTGATCTCATCAGTCAGCTTGTCCCGAGCTGGAGTAGATCTAGGATTTTGGGCATTTGATGATGTGGTGGGGTTGGACGGTGGAAGGATAGGGGGTGGAGCTGGGAGTGTGGAGGTAGTAGGGCTCACTTCTGAAGTAGTAGCAGTTGGGGCTGGAGAAGGTGAGGCCTTGGGTTCAGGGGTTGATCTAGGTGTCTTGAAACCAAAGAATGTCAACCTAGATTTCATGGCAGCTTCTTTCTTCTGTGCAACTTTCCCCTTCAACTCTTTAATGGCACTTTCAATATCTATGGTACCAGCCTTGTACCCCACCCAATAAAGCTCTTTCACCTCCTTATCCACAATGTTACCTTTTTTATCAGGATATAACTGCCTGTACAGCTGACAAAGTTCATTGTACTGGTTCTTTGAGGAAGCCATTTTGATTGCTAGGCAACCAATGTAAACAATGGCAACACTGGTGAAAGTTGGACTGGATTGCCAGGTGTAGTAAAAAAAAAAGCCAAAGGTTGAGCCAAAAATTATACACTGAATAAAAATATATATTCTGTATTTAAGATTTTATTCTTCATTAAGATAAAAATAGTTTAAAAAATAAATGACAAATATTTTTTTTTCTCTCAGCTACCCAACCTTTTTACCTCCTAGGGAGCAAAAAGTGTAATATTACACTTGGGTGAACCCCCCCCCCCCCCCTCATTACACTTTTCTTACAGGAGCCAAATACCCCCCCCCCCCCCCCCCTCCGAGGTGTAATAATGTATTTGAACGGCCCCTAACGCAGGTTAAATACCTGAAAATCCTACTCAAATTACTATGTATCGCATGGAGTAAACAATTCTATCCCATACTGCTTCATTTGAAACACTTGCAGTTTATAAAACTGACTTCTTCTGTACTACAAACAGAGCTATGTGCACTTACTCATGTTAACTTTACTTGCAGAGTAGGCCTGAGCCTCTCAAGTTATCATTCAGCAAACTGAGGAACACCTGCTCTGAATCCCTAATTTATATAATAATACATGTCCAAACTTTATGGAATCTACATTTGACAAATATTTAATTTTTCCTCATTCAGTAAGCAAACTCACTTTCTAGTCCTGTGTACTGTTTTTTTTTTTTTTCTTTTATAAATTCATGCAGATCTGACCAGTGTTTGCATAATTTCCCAAAGTTTATAACAGAAAATAAAGAAATGATGAGATAAGGAAATAGGGAAAAAATAGTAAGTTTCTAAATTAACTAAGGCGATTTCATAATTTTTATCTTATTCTAATTCTACAGGAGGATTAAACACTGTCGTAAATATGGTTTTATTATTCCTAACGATAATTTGCTGTGAAAATTTTGATTTAGCGATTTCTCTTAAAATACTCTGTTCATCCATTTTAGGTATAAAATTTATCAACTTTATGTCTGTATTTTCCGTTGTATTTGTTACTAGATTTATCAATTACAAGAAATCCATAAGGTTCTTCCCAACATTTATTACATAACTTTTTAAACTCTTCAAATGGCACATCACGGCTTGCGTGATCATAATAAATGTGACTAATAGTTCTAGGATCTTGTTCAAACAAACAAAGAAAGTTTGAATTCTGTCTTATTGTATGACTGGTAATTCGAAATAGTTTTGTGTTAGATAGAAACAGCCGATAGAAACAGTCAACCTTGCTATGTCTTCCTCTACAATAATAATCTTCGCATTTGTTTTATTTCTTTAGTAAAAGATCATCGAAAATCATTGAATTCTTATCCGTTGAGTTTAATTCGCTTGGATCTGGAAGATCATCTTCGTTTTCATAAAAATGACAATTGATTGGAGATGAATTGGCTATGCCATGCCTCTGGCAATTGTTAACCTTTTTTCCAGCTTCTTCTAAAATTTGACTAAGAGAAATATTATTTTTAGGTAACTTTTGTTCAAACCCCATTTTTATAATTTTATATCCAGGTTGATGTAGTAGGGGGGCCAAGCCGTCAAATGGCCAGGAACCTTGCACAAAAATATATACTCCTGATTTTGCTATAAATGTTAGGAGAAACACTCGCTACTGAAAATGCCGGATATAATGAGATAAAGGGTGGCAACGCTAAGAAATTCCTCAAAAACACCCCCTACGTGACGTTACAGATTTGCACTCTTTTCAGCCAAAATGACAGTAATAAAGTTGTACCAAGCCAAATATTAAAGAGATACCCGTGCTTAATATACATCAAATTAAAAAGAATTCAATTTCCTACCACATGAACATTATTGGTACTGATTTGTGTTTATTATAAGGAATCTATTCGACAACATCAAAACTATACCCCTTATATCGCTAAACATTGCGAGACCAATATTTTAAAAAATCTTATAAAATATACTGGGTGGCTAAGGTTGAACTTTACTGCCTATTATCATAGACAAGTAGCCATAGAAGTTTTTGATAAACAAAATGCAACAATTTGAAGATCAAATTATTAATAATAGCAGTTATAGTAATATAACTATTTGGAGGATCCGCTCTGAACTGCTTCACATATTTAGAAATGTTAGTAATAGTACGTTATGTCTGTTGTTGAATCTGAGATATGTATACAATATTGCTAGCAAGATTTAGTTGTTTCATTACTGCAGTTCAAGCCAGGTTCATTCATTTTGAATTATATCGGAATGTGCTATGGAAACAATATGTTTGGGATCGAGAAACAAGTCAAATAATAAATCCCTCTGTGCTGTCCAGTGCGATCTGCAGACAACCTCCAACAAACTATCAGTCTTAGCCTGGCCTAAATATACCCTGTTTCGTAACTGGGTGTGTATTGAAAGTTTCCCGCTGGTTTTGAATGAAAATTAAACTCCGGTTCCAGATCCGATCGATGCCACCTGTGAGAATTTGAACGTTTTTCAATAAATGACAAACTCCAAGATAGCCGCCGCTGAAAATGTCCGGTGTCCTTCACATTACAATTGAGAACAACTTCCACAGTGAGTTTTTTTTTTTCACAGTTGGAAATAATCGAGTTTGTAAAAACAAACAGAAGCATATCAAAATAGACATACATACAGTTGATACCAACTGTTTAATCTTAATTCAAACAAAACCATTGTTGAATGGGTGAGAGGTGATGCAGATGCATTTAGTCTCCAAAGACACCTACAAACTGATCACCACCGTATCAATAGATGTGTAATTGAGGTCATTAATGATATTCTTTCATGTCATCACTGTTTCACCAATGCCCCATTACTTCAACCATAGTAACTTCAATGGGAGAATCCTCATTTTTAGGTGAGTCACATCCAATTCACCGATGAGGTAGGAAACTGGTTTTTAGTGGTCTTCAGGTGGATTCGCCTCAGCTGCCACATCCCTAACAGGATTGCTATAGAGGCTGTCTCCTTTCGTTTGCACAACTGAATACAGGACAGTACATTAGCTTGTGCTGCAGCTCGTTTTGCAACTGCCACTAAACAGGTTAAGAGCCTTTTGGCGCTCTCAGCTGCATCTCCACAGACCATGTCGACACAGTGCAGAGGGTTGAAGTTTGGAAATGAGCCACCGGCAACTTTCCACGGTAACACCTGATGCTGAACGTCCAGACATTGTGTCTGACTCTGTTCATAAATGGTGAAAAGCTGAAGAGCTTTATTGTGACATACCTCTTGGCTGCAATTTTCGTGCTGAAAAGATGCATTTTCCTCAAGAATGTCCCCGGCGCCCGATGATGCAGCGAAGCTATGAAGTGAAGCAGAATTATATGATTTCTTCCTCTGTTTAATACGTGTTCCCATCTCTTGGAAGACAGAGAACATTATATTTTTAACTTGGTAATAACTGTAGTGTTTCCAGTGACAGCAAACGAGAAAACAGTGTCCCGCCCAGTGAGGAGATGGATTGCAAAGATGTTCAGCATGATGGCTTTGGGGATGCTGACAAACAATATTAACGGACATGACATTACTGGTTGGCAATAAATTAAATACTTTCATGAAAGATACTATATTGACCAGACTTCTATGCATTTCTACGTGCAAGGTGTTAGCGAGATATGGCAGTGCGTCTGTATTGTCTAAGTTGACTTTAAGGTTATGATGCCCATCACTGATTTCCTGAATCATGTGATACACCACAATAACACCAGCTTTCTCGTGATTGATAGATGTGTGCTGAATTCCACCTCCCAGTTGTACTGGTTGTGGGTCTGGGCCTATGACAATGCGATGTGCATTAAATGAATGCTACAGAGACCTCACCTGGTTGATAGTCATCCGTCTGGTTTGTTTTTTGTACGTAACGTCGGTGAGAACAAGGGTCTGCTGGGGATGCCACGGCTCTTCGTAGTGTTAATAAAAAAGACAATTGAGTCCTCTCTGGAGGGAAGGGGGGGGGGGGCATGCAACAGGACTTTCTACTTAGTTTGAAACACTGGTCAAAAACCACATGCAGAATACGAGCATTCTCATCACGAAGGATAAGTCTCTTCACCTCTGAAGTGATAAAGCCAGACACTTTGTTTGGGGAAACTTGTGGCATGGGTCCACAGGCAACAAGGATGTCTACATCTGAAACCCTGTGGTGAAATTTTCAGTAGAAATCTTACACATTTTGTTTCAACATTGGCTTGCTGGTAGATTGCATTTCCACCATTTGACCAAAAAGAGATGACGACACTGAGTGAGTTGTAATGGGAACAAAGTCTCTGTTAGGTTACAAAAGCGTGCAGTTGAATTCAGGTTCAATATTTAGCTCAAGAGTGGAAGGTGTATCCCCGGCCCTACCGTGAATCGCACAATAATGTGTTCTCGCAACTTCAGATGTCAACTCTCTTTTACCCAATATTCTACACACTCTATGCAAAAATTTCAATTTTTGTTCTACCAATGAAGGAAAAGTACAATCTTTCAAATATTTGCAGTTAAAAACGTAAGAAGATAAGCAATGCATTTGAAGAAATTTGTTTTCTCCCTCTTGTAAATCTGTCCCTTACACTTATGCAGTTTCATATGTGGTTACATAACTTTGCCACCGATAGGTTTATCAGTTTTCTGCTGAAGCCTTGGGAAACGGGGAGGGAGGGCTTTCAGGTCCTTTCAGTGAAAAGATCTGACCAAATGCAATGCCACACACCAATTTGCGATGCACACCATGTCTACTGGAAAGAAACCTCTTAACGAGGACAGGATGAAGCCCTGTACGAAAGGCAGGTAATACAGTCTGCAGTGTACATAGCTGTTGTGATCTTCTGCAAAAAAATATGGCAGCAATCAAATGAAAAGGCCAGTCATCTTCTCTCCCCCCCCCCCCCCCCCCTTTTCTGCCAGTACAAAAACAGTCATGATGGACAGTCACTGCGAAACCATTTGTCCACGATTGCATCGTTCGTTGACTTAATAGTTTCCTGTTCACTCATGTCTAGGTCCACCATCTTGCGAATTTAGTGAATTTGGAGGTAAATGCTGATCTCAAGAGATCTTTGAAGACTGATCTCAGTGCCCAGCTTGCCGCAGGTTGGTCAGTTAGTTTACCGCCCTCCTGTCAGCTGGAATTGTACCTCATTCAATATTTCCCAAGATCGAACAGTCTCGGGTGCAGGATCATCGATATTCGGCATCGATATTGTGACGTCACAGGATAGAACATCAAAGGATCGCTAGTGTTGCAGTACCGTGGGTACCTAGGATCGGTGCTTACGAAGGCATTGTTACTGATGATAGCGAAACATTTTGGCCTCTCATAAAAAAAACTCGACTGGCATCATTTGGCATCAAACTGAACTGAGATCAGTAACTATCTGACAACCTAATTCAGCAATAAAATTTTCCATACGTCCAATCGCTAGGCTCAGATAGCCTTACATAGAAGCCACACTTGAACTATCTTGCGTCAATTTGAGAACAAGTTGTTGTTAAGACGTAACAATAGCACAGAGAGCATCAAAAAGGAGAATATTTGGTAACAAATTGGTAAAACTACAGAAATTTATTACAGTGATATTGGCTGTTCTTAGTACTCAGAATGGCGCAGCAGGAGAAATGATTGCTATAATTCTTGTATACAAAAAATGTTAGGACGTTTGGAAATTCTAATTTTATATTTTTGGGGGATTAATGTTACAATTAGCAAATTAAAAAATGTTTGTAGCATCTTTCTAAGACATCTGTGGTAAAAACATTTAGATAGTACCATATTAGTCACTATAAATATGGATACGAAATGATTTATATGAAATTTTCAGATTTTTTTATGTGTACAGAGTTCTTGACCCATGATATGCAAAATAATGAACAAATAACACATTTGAAGCTTTCAATTTCTGGCCTGTCTATCTGAGAGTAAGTGTGTAGAGTATCAAAGCTTTTGGTAGAAAACTGAGAAAGTAGTGAATATTTTCTTACCCCACCCCCGTTAAAATTGAGCTATATTATCTAAATAGAATTGGGGACAAAATCGCGTCTACATACGTAATGCCACCCTTTAGCCAAATATATCCGGCAGTTTCTTACGCCCAGGGGATCACTTTAAATGAAAATACAACAAACAAGAGTATATTTTTTAGTGCAAGCTTCAACGCTTATTTGAAGAGATAGAGCAAGTTGGCCCCCCCCCTACTAATGTAATGTTTTCCCGAAAACATACAAATGATCATAATCTAAACATCCTTCTTGTAGAAGTAGATTTAATAATAAGATTGTTTTCCCACATCCGCTTTCTCCTGCTATAATTCCTCTTATGCTTTTAGGTAACATAGGACTATTGTTTCTATTTGTTAAATTCTCATCACACGGAAAATTCATAATGTCCATTTTAAAAAGGAAATAATTCATGAAAAAAGTATTACTTACAAGTGAAGAATATTCACACAAACACTCATCATATTCCTAAACTGTTTTACACACGGTTGCTAAGGCCGTGGTGTTATTGTTTATCTTGGATACGGTGATCACACATGATTGCGGTTGTTAGACTGCTGACGTAGATGTTTACATTGGTGTTTCCTAAGTTTCCTGCAAATCAGGGTGATTTCGAATTCCTGGCTCCAAAACTTATGAAACTTGTCTATTTTCAACATTTCCTCAATTTCCTTTCGTTTGTTGTATACTTCGTTGCAAGGAATAATAATAATGAAGATCATTTATATAGCGCCCAATCCAAACTGTTTGCTCTAGGCGCTTTACAGAAAGTCGTGTTCTCTCCATCTGCAACTCTCTCTCTCTCACGCTCTCTCTCTCACCCTCTCTCTCTCTGCTACACATACATTGTATACATAGATACACACACATAACATACTATAAGACAGAAATTAAACGATAAAACAGCAAAATTAAAGTGAAATGAGAAAATAAATGGATTGGGAATGAGACTTCACAACTGAAAGTGTTTTTTAAAAAGGTGGGTTTTTAGACCAGTTTTGAATTTTGACTCGGTAGATACTTCCCGCAATGATTTTGGCAGGGAGTTCCAGATGTGCAGGGCACAGTGTGTAAATGCTCTGCCTCCTAGTTTCTTTGACTTGCAGTTAAAAATCTTAAGAACGCCCTGATCGCCTGATCTTAAAGAACGAGGTGGTGAGTAGGGCTCTACCAGAGTGGAAAGGTAAGGTGGTGCAGTTTTGTTTATGCACTTGTAACACAGAACTGCTATTTTGTACTGGATTCGCAACTTAACTGGTAACCAGTGCAGTTTAATAAGCATGGGGGTAATGTGTTCACTCTTTTTCTTCTTTAAGACAATTCTAGCAGCTTGGTTTTGAAATCGTTGCAGTCTGTTTAAAGTTTCATTGGGTAAGTTCGCAAGAAGGGAATTGCAGTAATCTAAGCGAGAAAATATAAACGATGAGATCAAGACCCTCACAGAGTCTTCGCTTAGAAAAGATGACATTTGACCTACTCTGCGCATCTCACAGTAGATGGTTCTACACAAATTATGAACATGGAAATGCATGGAAAGCTTTGAGTCAAAATATACCCCCAAATTTCTAGCCTTCTCTGAAAAAGATATGTTCTCATTCCCAATGCACATATTCCCCACATCACTCGGATTCCATCCTCTCTTTGTGTTACACAATATCACTTCAGTCTTATCTTCATTCATCTTTAGCTTGTTAGATTCCATCCAGTTTTTCACATCATCAGTGCAACACTCTATAGAAGTAATTAGTTTCTTGATGTCACAGGGTGGAACAGACATATACAGCTGGGTGTCGTCAGCGTACATATGATATTTCACATTATGCTTTCTTATGATTGAACCAAGTGGCTGTGTATACAGCGTGTACAAAAGAGGACCCAATACAGATCCTTGGGGCACACCAAAATGTAGTTTGAAAGATGTTGACATATTTCTATCTACAAGAACTGATTGGGTACGGTCACATAGATATGACTTGAACCATTTGAGAACAGTCCCAGATAAACCAAAGGTCTTATCTAGCCTCTCAATGAGGATAGAATGGTCAATAGTATCAAAAGCTGCACTAAGGTCAAGGAGGGCCAAGATGGCAACCATCCCTCCATCAGCAGCACACAAAAGATCGTTTTGAACTTTGAGAAGGGCAGTCTCTGTGTTATGGAATTCCCTGTAGGCAGATTGATACACTTCATTTAAATTATTTTGACTCAGGTGGTTCTTCAATTGACCAAGAACTACTTTTTCTAAAATTTTTGATACAAATGGAAGATTTGACATGGGCCTGAAATTCTTCAATTCTTCTGGGGACAAATTGTTCTTCTTCAAAAGGGGTGTGACGATTGCTTGTTTAAAAGGTGATGGGACTGTTCCTAACTGGAGCGATTCATTAATAATAACTGTAACAATCTCAGCAAAACTATCTATGTTGTCAATTAACACAGGTCCAGGCAGCATGACTTAGGTGGGGAGAACTTTATAATTGACTTAACAGTTTCCATCGAAACAGTGTCAAAATGTGACATTTCAGTGCCAGCAAATGATTCAAATTTGGGTGGTGGGGCGGAAGACAAATCAAGTTTTGATTGTATTGCTGAGATTTTTTCACTAAAATACTTGCCAAAACTGTCAGCTATCTCACTTTGTGGGATATACTGAGGAAATGCGCTTGATTTTGCTTTACCACAAAGAAATTTACTTAATCGAAATAAGTTCCTCGTTGAAGTACAATCTGATATCATGTAATTAAAAAATTCGTTTTTAGCAGCACAGATCAGTTCTTTCACTCTATGAAACTGTTTGTATATTTGTCTGTGTACTGTTAGTTTTGTCACTCTCCACTTCCTCTCTGCCTGTCGTCGTTCAGCCTTAGCCGCTTTGATGTCTGGCGTCATCCATGGTGCTGAGGGTCGTTCTGAAACAGTCCTAGTGCGAAGAGGGGCGTGTCGGTCTAGCAGCTCGCGCATATGAACATTATAACGTTTGACTTTGTTTGGGCTTTGTAGTATGGACGGACTGAGCTTTTCCAAGTCTGCATGAAACTGACATTGGTTCATGTTTTTTACATTTCTGCCGGTGATAGTACGTTTACGCGGTCCCGGTTTTTCAATGTCTAGCTCTAACGTGATGACATAATGGTCGCTGATGGCTTTGTCCGCTACCTGGAGATTTTTTGTTGAAACAGTGTTCTCATCAATAACAATCCAGTCCAGAATGTGATTCTTGTTATGGGTGGGGCTGTTGATGATTTGTATAATTCCTCGAGTGGCTAGAATGTTTTTCATAGCCATTGCGTCCTGGTCGCTTTCCGAATCAAAGTGAATGTTGAAGTCTCCCAAAACGATGGGTCGATGCTTTCTGCCCATGTATGCGTCAATTAGGTCTTGAAATTCCTCAATAAAGTTTTTGGTGGTAAATTTGTTCATTCTGTTTGGAGGGGGCCGATAGATGCACAGGAAGGTAGAGGGCCGACTATTCAAGACAACTTCCGATTCCATACATTCAAAACTGGCATAATGGGATATTCTCTTACTACATACATGGATGGACTCTCTGTACATCAAACATACTCCTCCTCCTCTGCCTGTAAGCCGTGGGAATGATGTTGAAGACATTGAAACTGTTGAAACTGACCCAATAATACAGCCAGTTGACGGACCTTTCTTGCATGAGAAGCAGAAGCCTAGAGACGGTGCGCTACTAGTGGTAGCACTTGAACTGTGACCTCTGTATTGATCGATCACTCTGTTACCTTTGTTACTGCTTAAACCTTAGCCTTGAATTTCTTGAGAGCTTGCTTGTTCTTGTTCTCCAGGTATAAACACTCCTTTTTCCAGCCAAAAGTTTCTGATTTCTTCACTACTAGCAAGCATCTTTCTGATTTCATTTTTCAGTCTGAACATTTCAGAAAACGAAAGACCAACAGTACAAAATTTCCCTTTGTAGGGCTTGAGCAGAAAGTACAATTCTCTCAGCTGATGAGCATACGATGGACAAATACCAATGTTGGATTTTAACCATGTATTCCAATTCTCTCTACTTGGTAAAAATTAAAGGTTATTTCCAAAAGTCCACCATACTGTAGATAGAAAAACATGGAGGTGGCTTGATGACGTTGTAATTGTCTGTTGCCTTCGATCAGTTTGTTTATTGCATCCTCCACAGAAGTGATGTCATCAGTTTAAAGAAAAACACTTCTCTTCTCACTTTCAATTTGAGATCAATAATGTTTGCCTTTAAATATTCATGTAGCTCCATTGGTGTCCTTTTTGTCTGTGTTTTCTTTTCTTTCCTTTTGTATAATTCCTGAAGACGTGTTTTTGATTTAGGTGGAACTCGTGGCACTTTACCTGTAGGTCCCTGTTTCTGTAAATTATCTAAAAAACTGAGCATATTCCTATGATATAAGTCATGCTCATTCAATATTTTTAGTTCTTCATTTGTCCAAGGTCTATTTTGTGGAAATGACTGTTGCTCAACTTGCTCAGATGGTGATGGTGGTGGTAATGGCACATTTACAGCCTTCTGCCAACAAGGACTTGGAATGTTCTCCGCTTGTGAAAATGACGGTTGTTGTTCCTGCTGTTGTTGTTTTTGTTGTTGTTGCAACACAGAGGGAAACACAGAGGGCATAGCTGAGCTTGAGAGTGTCTTATGATCCAAGCCAAAATTGAAGTCGGATGGCAGAAAATGTGCACTGCACACCTTGTCAAATATGGTGGGTACCCAGGGTTTCCCATCGGGTGTCTGTCTGCTGATGCGACTGACCCACAGTTTCATACGTTCAGGGTCCTTCCGAGGGAAACTGGAGGTTAAAAAAAAAACAAAAGCAACAAAGTTTTTAAAAAAATCAAAACAACTGATTTATGATAGAACTGATTTATGACAGAACTTGGAACCAAACAGTGGCGTCTATTAAACAAATGCACTTAAATCTGCTTTTCCCCGAACACATGAGAAATCAAATAAATGTCAGATCAATTAAAACTAATAATAGAGTTAGCCCTGCAGCTACCTGTGTCTGAAAATATTTCACTTTTGCCATCAGTGTCTAAGTAGCAAAAGTTGGCACAAAGACTGGTCCAAGCTTTATTTGTCAGTACTTTCTATCCAGGCCACCATACTGCATTAGTGCATATATATAGCTGAACTTGAGAGTGTCTTATGATCCAAGCCAAATTTGAAGTTGGATGGATTGGTACCCACCCAATTTTTTGTGGACGAGGAAGAGTGGGAAGACAAAGAATTAGAAAAGAGGAGAAGCTCAGAATGGGAAGGTTGATTATCAGATCTATTTTGATATGGATCGCACATAGAGCATACACTGATGGCACTTACATGCAGGTGACTGCACGACCAACAGGTGAACACACAGACATGCAATTGATGCTAAGACATGAAAAGTGTTCTGACTAGCACAGATTAACTGAGAGAATTTTAAGTGTTCACTGACAAGCCCAAAGTTCAGTAGTTAAACTGAGCCAGTCAGAAGCTGGCTGGACTTTGTTTACTTCTGGGCATTTACCATTGGCTGCCCTTATCTGTCAACATTATCGACGGATACTGCCCAGCTTTATTCGTCAACATTATAAGCGGATACTGCCCAGCTTCATCCGTCGATATTATCGGTGGATACTTGGGTTTATCCGGCAACAATATTGGCAGCTCTTGGGCTGCCAACAGTATTAGCGGATAAAGCTAGGGTTTATCCGCAGGTATTGGTGTTGACTAATGGCTAATGGCAAACAACAACAACAAACACACAAGCAAACTGGATTTATTCCTACTGTTGTTGGATTACAAAAAAAAAATACCAAACAGATTGATTACTGACAAAAAAAAAAAAAAAGAGAAAAAAATCTACCCGGCTGAGAATTGAACCACTGTCCCCCGATTGACAGGTGTAGATACATAAAAAAAAACAACAAAACTGGATTTCTTCCCTTACTGTTATTGGATAAAAAAATAAAAAAATAAAAAGACATCCAAAAAAAAAAAAAGCCTGCCGTGCTGAGAATCGAACCACAGCCACTTGCCTGATGGGCAGAGATGCTAACAACTACGCTAACTGAGAACCCTGAACAATTGCGAGGAAAGTCTTACTAAATTATAAGCATGACCAAACCAAGAAACCCATATCAACGGATTAGACCTGAACCTTCGCATGCCATGTATCCATTAAATCAATAAAATTCCAAGTCTCTCTAATTTCAATATCGTTATCAACACTCGCCCAATACGAACGTTGATCGCGTCGGGATGTATGGAACAAGGGAGGAGGGCAGAGAAGGTTAGAATCAGGGGAGATGACTCGCAAATACAGAATTTATGTTGATGGATAAAAAAAATCCTAGGGGAAATTTTATCCAACAATATTGACGGATAAAGACTGCGTTTACCATTTCCTGCCTCGTGACTGCACCTAGTGGATTGACCATAGATATGATTATGATATTGATATAGATCTAGAGCTAGATCTGTTGTTTTTTGTTTTTTTTACAAAGATTCTTCTGCCTCTACAGATCAACTACATATATATGTGTAGTCTAGATCTAGTTCTGTATCATATAGTCAAAGTCAAGCCCAAGGTGTAGGCTATATCATTTCATTATACATGTCTTCATTCTTTTATAGTATTTTTACTAGACTAGAATACTAGATCTAGATCTAGATCTCCTAGACTCTAGTTCTAGATCTAAATCGCTTTCCCTTCCTTGTGGTTACCGAGCGCGTCCCGTTTAAAAATTAATCATTAAAAATCAACGTTCTTCTTACCTGTGAAATGAAACTAGTGTTTCCTTGGTGCATCTGTTGTTGCAGTTCACAACACAGCAGTTCTGAACCATTATTTGTATATAGGATAGGCCTACCGGTAGTCCACTAGCACTCTAGCAGTTGAATAACTTGAAACAAAGTTGAAAATCCCTCTCTCCACTTTCGTTAACTGTAGTGCAACGGATGTGTAAACACTGAGGCGCAGTCCGTGCTTGCCCTATCCAGGATGGCGTCTATTGTCATCTAATGCGCATGCATGAAATCAGCTGATACGGACTACGGTGTTTATGGTTTCAACACGCCATTCACTGTTTACGTTTCGCGGAAGGAACAGGAAAGCTAAGCTCGCGCATGGGCAAGAGTATACTTCGTTGCAACAATTGGTAGCTTCGCAAATTAAGTTTTTAATTCCGAGCCGGGAAATCCGGCTTGGGATCCGATTTCGGCAGCACCTTGAGCCGGAAAATTCGGCTTAGTGGAGTCAATGAGTTCATAAAATCTCTCTAAAGGCGAGGTCAAACTATAATTTGAACAGACTGAAAAACATTGCACGCTCATTGTCTACATTGCCAGGTAAAATTCACTGTCAGTCGCTATTTTTGGAGTAGATATGTATTACTGTCATAGTATTCGCGAGTACTGGACTTCGATGACCAGGATTAGAATTTCAGTTTCTTTCATTCCTGTGTCAGGCGGAACTTTTTCTCAGATTAGAGCAAACTAAGGAGGCGTTTAAATGGGTGTCACACAATAGGGATTATCACAAAAATAAGACTATGGGAGCGCCCGTGAGCAGGCGGGGGGGGGGGGATGCTAGGTATGGATTCCGTTCAGGGCTGAGTCCAGTCCATCTAATGGTGTCTCTCGGCATTTATGATTATTATCCGCCTAATTATAGTGGTGGTCCAAGAGCGGTACCAACGTCAGAAGGAGTTCCACATGAATCACGCTACAAAGATATACAAAGATGCAACTTTAAGGAGCGCCCGTGAGGGAGTGAGGGTTGCGGGAGGGCAGTCCCCGCCCCCTACCGGTGAGTTAGTTCTCTAGGTGGATGTTTTCATAGTAGATGCCCAGCTCGGCAGTTAACACTCAGAATATGTGTGCCCAATATGTAACTCGAATGGTACATGATACCCTCTTTAAACTTCCTTGCGGGGTGTTGAAATATCCATGGCTTGTCTTCCAAGAGACAGACTAACCTGGCCTTCACAAGACATAAATTCCCCACCCCTACCCCTAGCCCGCGAAATAAAAGGTTAAAAGCACAGCTGAGTTTCTTCTCCGTATCCACCTGAGCATTAAAGGTAGAAATGCTCACAAGACAGCAGGCTTATTTGTGAAGTGATTATTGCTCGGGAAATTTTAAGAATGGGGAAAAAAAGTGGCACGGGGACTCCAGCACACATTACCCTACTTAGCTACACCAGGTGTGCCGTTTGACTATGTGGTTGCGAGAGCACTTTTCCCATGACATGGACGATCCTAAGTCTAATACCCTAAAGTACCAGTTGCCCCTTAAGATCTAAGGAAGTAGATTCTAATCCGTATGTTTTGTCCGGCCTACCCCCGACCAAACTCCACCCCAGCACTCAGTCCCTCAGCAGCGTCTTAGGGGAGGAAACTCGCCAGATCCCAGGCTATATTACAGGTTAGTTGGGCGTGACTAACCGTGCGAGTTTCTTGGTCGACCGTCGACCTCAACGCTACATGGGAGCAGAAGCCAGTAACCACCCGGGTTTCCCCAAAGTGGCTGTTCTGTACTATAAATAAAATTCGGTTTTTCTTATATGACACAGAATCCATACATTGTCTGCCGTTATGGGTTTGACCTCATTATGCATAAAATCATATATTAAATTCATTCCTTTATTAACCTTACTCAAAACGTTTTCTTTTCATTCAAAAGCTTGGGTTTATCATTATTCCTTAAAGATATGTGCCTCTTAATAAAAAGGTTTCAAAATTTTGCAGTATCAAAATATTAGCAAATCAAGAACGTGATTATCTACCTTTGCCCTTGACACTGTCTTGGTTTTTATTACCAACCGGAAGTGGGAATCGATATTACTTAATTAATCGACTGCCAATAACTTCATTGAATATGATAACGAAATCAATACTTATTTCTGAAAAATCGCTCCTCTCCATCTTCTTTCTCTACATTTACATTTTCCTCATGAAACTTTTTTCCCCTATAGTTTTTTTTTTCTTGTTTTTAAATGTCCATATGACCTGGCAATGACATCGTCGTTCAGTATTAAGGGAACAAAAATCGATACCAAAAAGATAGCATCCCAAAGGAGAAGGGCCAAGCACAATTAACAATCTTATCTCCTCGAGATTTGAAAATGGAAATAATATATAAATTAATATCTGTTCAGACAAAAAACATTGCAGAAAATGAAAGGTATGAGCCAGTTGTACATGTTCGCGCTGACTTTTTCCGAATTGTACATTTTCAAATATGTACCGAATAAGAATAATGAAAGAAAAAATCTTGAAAAAACAAATTTTTTTTATTGCGATCACAAACTCAACACTCTTAACGACCAAGTCACAATAATCATTACAGAGAAATAAAAGCAATTTGTCAGTTGGATGGAGAAAAAACTAAAGTGATAAGTCTCTGAAACGAAATTGGCATTCATCAAAAAATGAATAAATCCATATATTGTTATGCACAAATTCTCCATCTCTTTGAATGCAAAGGGCTTTTTCATTAGGCCACCCACAGTAACCAAATTTTGTGGATTTCAAATACTGTGGAAGGTTCATTGCTTTATTGGTTTTGTTTTTCAATTTTTTTGAGTCTGCTTTGGGTCAATGACTGCTCTCCTCCGATCCCATTTTCTCACAAACACATGACCCATGGTGTGAACACTCATGCCGGCTGATGTAAACTACTCCGCTTGCTAACAGTGAAGTTAGAAGACAGGAATACATGGTACAGAAAGTAGAAAGTGATGGGGCGGGGCAGTGGTTGGAGGTCGCTCGGAGTGTGGCTTTTATGCTTGTATAAATATAAAACACTAAAATGGACCCTTTACACATTTTGTAAGTGCTTACATCTACAATTATTCCATTTGCACAAAGCCTGATTGTAAAATGAGTCTCGCCATGCTGTAATTTAATGATCCGTGGCCGTATACAGGAACTGTACATTGTAGCAAATCCCAGATTGGGAGAAGTACTTATATGACAGTAACAGTCACGAACAGACAAGTATAACAATTAACAAAACAATCAAACAGGCTCACACATTTATTATAACATTAATAATGACAATTCAATAAGTACAACATCTCACTCTTTCCCTTAAGCATTCATTCCTCTCCTCGTTCCTCTCTAGGATAATCACTCCTTTACAATATTATCGTTGGCCTCAGCCTAACAATACGTCAAGGGCTGCACTGCCTTGTAGCACGACGTATCACTGCCCGTGCTCAACATCACATCAATATCTTAATCTCACATCAATATATATCTCAATACATTCCTGAATGCGGCCAGACTGCCACGAATAATGTGCCCTCACTGTCCTGCGGGTGGCCTGCCCAACCCCTGCACCTCACTTATGCTGGCCTGCGGGTGGCCTCACTGCCCAACCCATGCATCTCACTTATGCTGGCCTGTCCCCGGCACCTATAGAGAATAACATCACATTACTATATACCTACTATCCACTTCACCACTCACTACAACCCATCAAGCGTACACATAACATTCCACAGTTCCCCCACCATACAGCTGCACCTCTCTACTGTAGCATACCCCCACCGTATTACACAGTACTCAGGCTAGGCTAGGAATCCACACTCCTAACGTGCAGATCTCGCTCTAAGTTCACATCTATTAATACAGTAGCACATGACTTGCACACTCCTCGCATATAACTTATTTACATCATGGTCATCAGAAGAATATAGTACATCAATTATCAATCATAGTTCAACCTACCAGTCATCACTGGAAAAACACTTAACACGAGTCTTCCGACTGCTCCCTTATGTTCGCCCTCTGGGCTCTCTCTTGCGTCCGTTCCCGTAGGACTCTCTGTGTGCAGTGACTGGTAAGTACACTGATCTCGCCTCGTCCAATCCCCAACTCACAACATTCCACGCTTTCCATTAATTGTCTGCCGTGAGTTAATCTTACTATACCCCCTTCTCCCCGTAATTATTGATCCTCGCTCACTCGCTCGCGACATACATAACTGGTAACATGGTGGATAGGCCCAACGCTTTCGTGCTAAACACTACTCGGCATGCCAGAAATTTGCGTAAGCCTACATTCGTACGTGTAAAGTAGTTCGTAACTTGCACAATTTGCATAATCAACTCAACTTATTTAATCCAAAATTTGATAGAGATCTGCTTAAGATTAAGAAAAGATTGAGAAGCGCTTAATTTTTCCGACTCTGTGTCAACTCTGCTATCCTTATTTGATTAAAGGTAATAATTCTACTTAGCAAGTTGCAACATCCTGTTACTAATGAAAATGAAACTTCGAAATCCATCACTGATGTTGTCTCCAACTTGGGTTCAATGTTTTCAAGAAGTATGGAAGAAAGAAATTTTCCTCATCAATTTTAACTTAAACAAAACTAACAAAAAATTTCCACTTCACAAAATGGCAATATTGTGGGATAAAATATTAATTACTTTCTTTGTGTTCTCCACTTCAAACGATGAGATGATAAAGAGCAAAAACATGCCACAACGAATGCCAAAGTGTACACACTATTATTCTCACAGTCAGCAGCCTCCGATTTGTTTAATCTTTTTACATACGCATGAGTGAATTTGTCACAGTGTCAAATGGCTGGGATTGGCAGACACAAGTTCTGTGCATGCGTAATGACATATTTTCGTTACAGCAGTAAGCAGCAATTGATGCATAGGGAGGGGTTGGTGTAACTTTTGTTCATGCATACCGACTAAATTTGAATTTAAACCAAGGTAGCCGTAAGCACTACTAAGCCTGTACCATAATGCAAAACGGATGGATTTACACCAAGTTCATGCATACGGCCACTGATATGTGCAAAAAAAATTCCAACCTTTTTCAGCCGTACCATCAAAAAGCGAAATGTACTGCCACAGCCGGGTGTTTCCATCCAGAAACCGGGCGTCATTTGGCCGGTGGTCTGCCTTGAAAGAGAAAGTTGTTTCGTCAATCGACCAGAAATTAAAACTGGGCATTAGATAAAACACATGCTATCTACATGTGTGAATTTATGTGTGTAAACTTCATAGAACTTACATGCGAATATTCAAAGTGGAAATAAGTCATTCCATTTTGTTACAATACAGTCACAAGTGACCGTCAGATGGAACTATGCTTTATTCCAGTTTGGACAAATGATGCTAATTATTTTGGTAAACACCAACCAAACTACCACCGATACAATGTTTTCTAGTACAGCTGGATAAAGAGTGTGTTGTAAAAAATATTCTAAAAGCTACACTTGAAAATGTATTGTCCAGTTGGCATCAAAATTATTCTATGAACTGAACTTTTTAAAAAACAAAGAGTTAATGTTACTTGACCTCTGTAAAAACTAGAACATGAAATGATTCAAAATACTTTGATCACTTAATGAATGAAAAGCGATCCACTGCATTTATCACACATCTTTTTGTGAACACTGGTGAAATCTGGCATCAGTTGGTCTGGTGGACTGCATGTGTTTCTCTTTTCAAAACCTTGTATTGTAATAGAATGTTATTTTCTTAATCAACCAGAAATTAAAACTGCATTATATAAGATGCATGTTACCTGCAAGTGAGAATTCGTGAAATCAAGCTTCATAGAACTTGTGCGCAAAGATTCAAAGAGGTGATAGGCTATTCCCCTTTCTTAAAGTACACCCACAAGCAATAGCCAGACAAGATTACACTTTGTTCCAGTTTGCAAACGAAGCTAACTATTTTAGTAAACACCGCACAAAAGATATGTTGTAAAATATTCTAAATACTAGGGCCTACACATGAACACATTCGGTAAAAATGGCATCAAATTATGCTATTTAATTGAACTTTTAAAAAAATATAAAGAATTAAGATTACTTGGCCACATTACAAACTAGAATATAAAATGATTCAAAATACTTTGATCACTTACACTTACATCATGATAATCTGGACTTTTAATGTACTGTGCATTTTTTTTAAACAACTACACTGCCATCACAACACCAAAATAATTGGAACGGGAAGAGTTCTGGACGTTCAGACCACCAGTCAATCTCTAAAGCTAACACTAAACCAGTTCCTAAGCCTGTCTTTACCCCTGTTACCAATCGCTGACCCCGCTGCTTACTCTTTTAGTTTTAACCAGAAATGAAAAGAAATATTGGGGCAGTTTGCAAAGAATTGTAAGAGTTCGAAGTCATCAGGAACTCTTTCCATTAGACCTGGATCCTACAGAACCATACCCAGCATCCCTATGTTAATCAGATGCAGCGTTGTATAGGATTTCTGTAAGGTTAGTAGGATTACCATAGGACTGGAATCCCAACATCAAACTGATGTCAGCACAATGTCATAAACAGAGGATCTACATAGGAACAATGTCATTCCAATGTGCGAACTTGACATTATTCCTAAGTGTTGGACTTCCATAGGGTTACCGGCTGAGAGGTGACAACGTCAACATTGTTAGATTGGTAGGTTTTCTGAAGGAGCTCGGTCTGTGCTTGTTGTGCCCCTATTATTTATGTTTTTACTACATTTTACACACCTTTTACTAGGCTTCAAAAAGTAACAGAATAAGATAAAACAGAAGGGAACGTTAAGAAGGGAGTTAATGGCCTTTTCCTTTCAAATAGGGCTGTTTTCCCCGATTCCTTCCCTTTATCAGATATACGAGTTACATAATGTATTAATCAAAAAGCTCTAAATATGGTGAACTTTATGGGAAGTTAAATCAAGCCACCATCATTCTATGCCAATTGGCCATCACAAAAGGAAGTATAAATCGCTGGAGATTCTGTTCTCCACTCGCCAGCCTAAACTAGCCGATGGAAAAATCTAAAATATGAGGAAGAGCCAATTATTGTCAAAGTAGTAAGGGTATAATCAGCAGGTGACAGAAAATAATTATAACCATTTAACCATTTCCTTCAGTAACGCTCACCTTGTCTCAAACTCTAATACATATATAAATCTATTCCTTCCTGGGTATGAAACAGAGAAATTTATGTAGTTTATAGTCAAAGACTCCAACAAAAATTAGTATCATGTTCATGCTTCAGATTAAAATAATAGTAATAATAATAATAAATTATACGTAAGCAGAGTCAACAGTGTCCATCTTGTTTCTAAATCCAACGCCTGCGATCAGTATTAGTGCCATTACAGCCATATGGAAGGTTCGACATAATGCCTGTGTTACTTTCGTTTCAGAACATTATCTTCACAGTATTTTGAAACTATTAGTTGCATACAAACTATAAAACTAACAAAACAATCTGAACTATGCTTGTACAGAGAGGCGGGGGAGATAGGAGGAGAGGAGAAAGAGACGGGGAGAAAGAAAGAGAGAGAGAGAGAGAGAGAGAGAGAGAGAGAGAGAGAGAGAGAGAGAGAGAGAGAGAGAGAGAGAGAGAGAAAGAAAAGATTAAAAGATCAAGTAACCAAATTTAAAATGATTAGAGGTCTATAATTTATTATGTTATTACCTATAATTTATTAACAAGCCACCGCTCCCAAAGATCACTCCATTTATTTGACTGTTTATTTATTTATTTACGGTATTTATTGATGGTAGCATTAACTATATTACACGGTTTACACGTGTAGGCCCTACGGTATTACCATTGACAAACTGGCAGTCAAACGATTGCTCAATGGAACATTTACCTCCCCACCTTGTACAATAAATACAGTCGTAGGTCCTCATGGACTTCACCTTGTAAGGAACGGTTTCAAAGCACTTGTAGCTTATTCAACACTGCAGATAGGGTAATCCATCACTGTTTGAAAGACCCCGTCACTTTTGCCTAGAGTAGAGTCCACGTGAGTAACACACCTGACGTAGTCTGAAGTTGTGAAACCTAAAGAGTGGACGGGCATTTATCCCTTATAACATTCAAAGAGACGACCCTGAACTGCAGAGATTCTGTGCAACACATTAAACAAAGTGAGCTGATAAAATAAAACGTACTTGTGAGCATGTCTTTGGGCATGTGAGGGAGGGGTGGGGTGGGCTTTGTGGTGAGCGGTTCAGTTTTCTCATGACACACCTTGCTCTGTGGAGCTTCGCAAATAAAGCCACTCCTCTCTCATTCTCTCCTTTTCTCTCAGTCTCTCTCTCTGGCATGTAGAAATGGAGGGGGTGGGGGTGCTTAATGGTGAGCGATTGAGTTTTCTCGTGACTCACCTTACTCTATGCTGTGGAGCTTCGCAAATAAACCCACTTCTCTCTCTCCCACCCCCCCCCCCCTCCCCCCCACCCGGCCACCTCTTTCTCTCTCTCTCTCTCTGTATCTCTCTCTATGTATCTCTCTTTCCCTCCCTCTCTCCTTCTCTCTCTCTCTGCAGTGGAAAGTTCTTGGGGGCCCATTTTTTTCATCTGATTTTGTTAATAGCCCCCCCCCCCCCCATTAAAAAGATTTTTCTTTATGAGTGACATGGCCCTTCTGTGACCCACATCAACTGTATCCTTTTAATTCATGACTGCCAAGTATGTAGAAAACAGCAATTAAAAATTCAAGTAACATATTTTTTTCTGCTTTCGTTTCATTGCCTTTCATCTTCTGCGTCAGCTCCATGCCCGTTCAGACGAGGCGACTTACAAACTTAGTGTTTTTTTTGGGGGGGGGGGGTTTTGTGGCACATTAGAGGGAGGGAGAGATAAAGACAGAGACACAGGGAGTGAGACAGACAGACAGACACAGAAAGAGGGACAGGGAGAGAGAGAGACAGACAGAGAGAGAGAGAGAGAGAGAGAGAGAGAGATAGACAGACAGACAGACAGACAGAATAAGATTGTTCATTTTGATTTGGCTATTGTGCTCCAACACCTACGATTTGTATTTTACATACATGTATTATCTTATTATTGTATCTTTTATGCTGGCTGTTGAGGTTATCTGTGTCGTGAGGAAAAACTAAAGCACTGAATGAAGGCAAAACTTAGAAAGACAAATGTCTGACCATTATTGTGCACCATAATAGAACAGTGTTACAGTATTTGATGTGAACAAATTGTTTTTCACTTGATTTTACATACTGATACCCGAGACACAGGATACCGAGACAGTTCAATTCCCCAAATTCCGTCCGTCGACGTCATCGCGTATCACCCATGTCAACAATGCAACAATACGCACCACACTCCTTGTTCAAAATTGAATGAAAACAACTAGTACTGTGGAGCCCTATGGGTAGTACTCACAGTGTGTATACGCGCGCAAATTGTGGACATATAGCGAAAGCAGGAATGGTCCGTCTCGGTATTCTGCGTCTCGGCTGATACTTTTGAACAAAATTTGCTGCTCTTTCTTTTTAACGTCCTGCTGAACAATCATTGTTGAAAGAGATCCCAATTTCAAACCATTTAATTAAAAATTCTTTCTTAAAATTCAAGGTCGGCAGTTTATATGCTGATCTGAAAGCAACAACAACAACGAGAAGACAACAACGACATCAGCAACAACCAGGGCCGGATTAAGAGTTTTTTAGAGCCCCTAAGCACTTAGAAGATTTTTTGTTGCCCGTAATTAAAAAAAAATAAAAAAAATCTTATACGCTCGTAAATACTTTACTTTTTTTTTTTTTCATTTAATGTGGAGGCCGCACTTTTTCTGGACCCTGGCTCAACTGCACCAGTTGCAGTTTTGCACCATATTACATGACGTATGATGGTCCATGGTAAATCCGAGTTCCGACAATGAAAACTTCCTGTGCTGTCCCCCTTTCCTTGATGCACCAAGCACGTGCTTATTTCGCTAAAAATGGTTAATCCAGTCTTGGCAACAGCAACAGTGACAAACAAATTCAAATAGCATGTAAATATGTAATATAACAGGGGTGGATTAACCGCGGATCCTGAACTATAGGCGGCTTTTTGACCTACAAATCAATAAATATGCGGCCCGTGGAAATATGTTTCATCACAGTTTTATGTAAAAAAAAAAAGAATAAGAAAGAAATTCAAGCTTTATAATTACTGGACAAAATGAGTCCTTGGGGGGGGGGGGGAGGGGGGGGGGGCTCAGAACGTCAGAACACTTTCTTCTGTTCAATTCAAGTGTGGTTCAAAATCAACGAGTGTTAAAACTATAGCGACCCTCAAGATCTTTAAAAATACATGTGTATCCACGCACACCTTTACGTCTTTCTATGCAGAACATGATACATGTAGTTTGTAGAATTTAAGGCTCAGCAGTTGAAAAAACCATTCATGACTACATTGGAGGCCTTGCTTCCTAGATCCTTTATACATGTAATATGATTTATTGTGTGTGAGCTGAGACCCTTATACTGTCTGAAGATTGTATTTATCATTCAAATAAGGACAGATTAGATGATGATGAGCCAGTGAAATTAATGACGGGCTCCCACAATTTCAACCATGTTGAGTTGTTTTTTTAAAAATTACTTTTTTTCTCCCTCCACATTGATTTGTTCACAGTTGAACATACTGCAACAGGCTTATTTTATCACTGGTTCAAGCGGTTTAGCTCCCTCAATTCATGTACAAACCCAGGCATAAACAATATGTTTTGATCTTGTCACACAAATTTGTTAAAAATGACATTCGCATGTTTTTCTTAGATGTTCCCTTAGTTCATTACCACATTTAATTCATTCAGTATACATGTACTTAAAACAATCATCGGTCAAGATTTGTGATATTATTTTCTTTCATACACTTTATTGCCTAATTCCCAAGAACTATTTCTCTTTCTCACTTAATAATTCAATCTGAATATAACTCTGAATATAACTCTTGTGTACTCAGATAAAATGAGATCGCAATGCATCCCTATCAGCTTTTCATGGCCATATTATTTCATTTGCCCTTGAATCTAGTCATTCTAAAATAATACCAAACTGGGCTCTCTCTACGTGTGTAATCATATGTCCAATAAACTTAAATCTTGGCCAGATACTTTAATTTGTGCGTTTTATTCTTCATTTTTCATGTCAAAACTCTCTACGTATGTCCTGGTATTTCTCAATTATTGTTCAAAGTCAAAGCCTATTTTACTGTCATGAAATAAATTTACCATTTCATTTACCATCAGTAGGTATTTTTTATTTCTTATCTCACATGAGATTGTTATGATTGTGACTGGGGCTACTTCGTGATAAGATTTCAGTTCAGTTGCCAATAATCTCTTTTAAATTAGCATCACAAAACGTTGTCTCGCACCCGGTGGACTCAGCATCAAAGAAGAACTCTCAAAAAGCTTTTAACTTTCAAAATTTACAGGAACACATCCAACTCTGTGTGACATCACACTTTCATAGTATGGAAAATCCGCTTTTTGACATCAATTTCAACTGGCTTTGATGGACATTCAAACTGATGAAAAATATCTGCTGTTTTTGCGCTTTAGTCTTTTTTTTTTTTCATGTTTATGGTAATTTGGTTAATTTTGTATAGAAAATAATATCACATGACATGTTATTATGTCTTTCATTGACTTCCTCTGTACACTATTCGTTATTCGTGTGTATTTGACTGGGTTCTGCTGGACTGTCATACTGCTTGTTTATAAATCTGTTGTGGTTTTTTTTTAATCGACATTTCGTTTTTTCTCTTGCAGGTTGTCTTGACCTGGGTTCAAAGTACGAAGTGGGAGTACTTAAGTTTCCTAAAAAAATATAAAAAAGACAAAAATATTTGACTGATTCCTCTTCAATGAAAAAAAAAAAAATGATGTATTGATAGGATTCGGCTACAATGACGGTTCTTTCATTAAGGATCAAACATTTCACTTGGCTGATAATGCTAAAGTGTCACAAATTCTCAATTTATATGTTAATATACTCAAAAAGCAAAGTAATTTGTGTACAGTTGACGTTACGAGTAAAGCGAGTAAGCCTTCATGGAATGCATCATTCTTCTGTCAAGTTCTCTTACAATAATCGAGAAAAGTGAAAACATTGCACAAAACATCCAGTTTTTTGCATTGGTTTATGTTTATTCTCCATATTCATGAAAAAACACAGATTTTATCTCAAAATGAATTCAAACATCTGACATAGAGAGGATGGAAAATTTTTTACAGTAATATGTGGTGTACAGTGTCCATTATGCTTTCGGTCTCTAAGAAATCCACATACAATAATGTCTAATGCTATACCTGAGTGTTGTAATAAGTGAGCATACAGACATTGGAGTGTAAAATATAAAGTAGTATGTTTTCAAGAAACTGGATTGATCAAGCATTGTTAAAAATCATTAGAATATTGGTCAATCCATAGCTAATACTAAAATTAACCACTTCTGGAAACCTGAAAAAAAAAAAAATTATTATGAAAATGTCGGTTTGTTCTTATATTATGTTCATAAGAGAGAGTGCGCTTTTGTTTCCTTTTAAAAGTCTGATATTTTTTGAAATCTTATTTCACAAGCATTTTTATAATCAGTCTGAAAATCGGCGGCTTCATCATCAAAATAATAAGCATTTAAATATAATTATATATATATATTTGTTCATTTAATTGTCCCAGAATCGGAAATGTATAAAACTGAAATGTGATGAATATCAAAATTAATTAGTATTCTACTACGATCGTAATATCTTCAGAGTAATTTGCTCTTCACTCATAGTAATACAGATCCAGTTAAGACACACCACAAAAGATTTAAGATACCTATCAATGAAAAACTATGATCTAGGCTTGGCTATTCACTTTACAACGATATGGTCCATAATTATAACACATTAATTATCCAAGGATTTTTTGTCGTCAAAATCCTAAGAAATTAAATGCAGAGAAAATTATCTTGGTATCCCTTGATCAAAACATGAGGGAAAATACCTGACGTGAACTAATCGGTTTCCATTATAATTAGTATCTTGAAATGAATCTGTCGTGACATACTTAATACTAAATTATACAAATTTCAACGCTTCCACAACTTTCATCCATATTCAAGACAGCAAACATTTCATTCATATTATTGACATTTAACTATAAAATACATAGCAAGCATATTTCTTAAAACATTCAGAGATTGTGCAGAGGCAGAAATTTGTGTACACTCTCATCTGATGAATGCAGAACAGAGCAAATAACCAAAGAATGACAAATAGAAGGTGTCCTTTAAATGAACACTCTGCTCTATGATATTCTTCTGCATTATGAAATGAGATAGACAATAGGCAAACTATTCTGTTTCTGCCTGCACTTCTTCTTCAGCATAGAGAGGGAATTGGATTTTGCAGTAGCCTACACCTGTCATACTTTGGGGGAGAGCACCCACTACTTCCCAAGTGTTAGACAAGACATTATATTTGCTGACCATTTCCTGTCCTGTTCTGGTCTGCACATTATAACCCCCCATCACATAAATATTGTCACCATAGGCCACACATGAAGCTTCTTTGTGGGTTATGGGGATAGGAGCTATGATGGTCCACTGATTAGTAGCTGGATTATAGCACTCTGATTCCATAACTGCTTGACATCTCTGGTTTATAAAGTCAAGGTTACATCCACCAAATACATAAAATTTATCATGACAAACACACATCACATGAAATGCTCTTGGTATAAGCATTGGTGCCATTTCCTCCCATGTGTCAATCTCTGGGTCGTAACGCTGCATTTCGGAGGTGAGGTAGTCAATTGAAATCCCTCCTGAGATGAAAATATGATTTCTATAAACTACTCCTGCATGTGCATGGGAAGGCATGGGTATAGAAGAAATGAACTCCCACGTGTTTTTTGCTAGATTGTAACACTCAACTGAAGCTAAGTTTCCTTCATTGGAAAGGCCACCTATAGCATAGATCTTATTCTTGAATGCACATGCAAAGAAACCGGCTCGTTTCTCTAACATGGAACAAACTTGAAACCATTTATCAACTCGAGGATCATAGCGAAGCACTGAATTGACTCCCGAATCATTATTTGGAAACTGATAAGATGTGGTTCCACCTAAAACATACAGAAAGTTGTTGTAAACAACCACCTGCATGTGGCTGAGTGGACCAGGCAATGTGAGTGTTTGGTGACATTTGAGCATGTTACCGGAACTGATCTTGGAGTCCAGTATCAGCATTTGATCATGCATGCTGGGATTGGGATGAATTTCTCTACCACCAACACTAACTAATCTCTCAACACAGGAACGGAGACGATTAGAGTCTGAGTTTATTAATGGCTGTGAGTGAGGTAAAAGATGGTATTTCAAAGAAGCCAGAATCATTTTGCGCAGTTCTGGATGGGCCATCATCCAAAGCATTTCACGGCTATCATAAGGCAGATCAGTTTCCCCGATCAGAGGAAAGCGGATAAACTTCATAAGGGCTGGAGCATGAATAAACCATTCTGGGTCCATTTTTAACCATTCCCACGTGATGTTGAAAAGATCTTTTTCGCAACAGCATATATTGTCACTCTTCAAGCAACTCATCATCTGTTCAAATGTCAGCAGGTTTAGAGTTCCATCCTTAACAATTTGCATCAAATTTCTTGCAATGAACACATCGATTTGTTGCAAAACCTTCTCCATACAGTAAGGATTTGCCATGAAAGCAAAATCGTCAAAATTTGTAGTTGTCATGAAGAGTAGGAATTGTCTTTCACAAAATTCGATGACAGGCGTGGCTAACAAATGCATTGCTGCGTCAATAGTATCCAAGAGGTAATCACTTTCCAGAGTTGTTGTAGACGTATACATTACTTCCAAAACCTTTTGGAGCCCTTTGGCAGTGATACCTTTCAGTTCAATTTGTTTTTGACTGGATTCTCTCATGGCATTTGTAAACATGGCAAAGAAGTAATCTGAGCAAGCTGCCAAGACGACCCGGTGGCATTTGAATTCTCTACCTGCAAAGAAAAGGGAACAGTTTGTAAAGGATGTTGAAAAGAAAAATGAAAACAAAAAAGGAGAATTGATTCAGCCGAAATCAATCTAAAAGTATTTGTTATCTTATTAGTCCTATATCACCTCTGTGGAATTATATGTTTGATATTATAAAAATAAAAATTTCAAGCATGTGAAGCATATGATGCTGAACAATGACGGATTATACATGTCCATCATTCGTATACTGAAGCTAAGTGCAGGCAAGAATTAGACAAAAAGACAAATCTTGTACAAATTACTAGTTATCGCAACAAAAGTTCAGGAAGTTTAGAAATCAGCAGGGTTTATACAAATGGGTAGCAATTGTACAGAGCGGAAAGTTTTTTTTGTTTCATACATGAGCAAATGAAGTATTATGAGCTGGGGTGCTGCTTTCTATCAAGTTTACATTAATCTTTTATGATGTGAAATGCAGAGCAGAATGATGATGATATTGTATTTATGCCATATTTCTTTACCTTAGAAATGACCGAAGAAATAACACTACCATTTGATTTCAGATATTCTATAACTAAACTCGTGAATGAGAATGGTAGTGATGGTAACATAATAGCATGTTTTTTTCTTTTTCTTTTTGCATTTCTTTATACTATTTAAATCACCCAAATGTAAACGATACTTGTAACATAACACATCATGATATATAATATGAGGAAAACCATTTTATAACTATATGACAGTCGAAACATAGAGCAATAGCTCTTGTCTACGAAATGAGCTGTTCTAGATAAACCACACTGAGTAAAAGTTACATTTACCTTCTGCAATAAGTGTAATATCACAAAATACGTCATCTTCTCTGAACTTGTTGATTCCTTTTAGGATCTCCAAGCCAAGCTTTGGGCACTCCTGTACCCGAAGGACATCGGTATCACTACCAGAAGACATTTTCTCTTCCTCAGTTAAGGTTTGAAGTTTCATGTATTCCACCATCTGATTAATGTGTGGTGAATGGTCTACCAGACTTGTAATGTTTCTGAAATCAGGATAGTTTCATGAAGACCAATGCATATCTGACAGTAAAAGGGACATTTTTTTTTGTTGTTATTGTTTTGTTTTTGTTTTTGTTTTAAGAGTACTCCATATAAGGAATTTTATGTGTAAAGGCCTCAGTGTAAACTTTTAAGTTTTTTCAACTTATGAATCTTAATGATTTTGGGGCAATGGCATGTTTTGTAAAACGAAGAAATTGTCTCACCACACGAACACCTTTACTTAATCCGCGTATCTGAACGTTCCCGTATCAGAATCAGCTGATAAAATTTCTGATTCTCTCAAGTTAAAATTTACCATATCAATATGAAGAATCAATAGCTCAGGACATGAATAGGCTTAAATATTTCATATTTTTTGTTTTGAAGTAGCAATCTCAATAAATTTAGGTGATGACACATTTAGTTAAAGGAGGGTTACTGGAATAGAACAATATCTCTGAAATGGGATTGATTGGTGGTAGAATTGTAAGGTTATGCAAAAAAGGAGATTTAAATTTTGTGGGAATTTTATACTTATTCCAAGGGAGCAAGAAAAATCTAGTCGCGTTCGGGGAATAACATTCAAAAAATGGGTATAGAACTAATAAATGGAAAAAAAAACAGGCAATTGTTTTCTGATGAAATAATTATTCAGAATATGTCAGGACACTGCTTAATGATGGGAATGCTTAGGGTTACTGTAATTATCATATTGCTATTTCTAAAAATCTCCGTAATTCAATGTTTCACCCAAAAGAGGCTGAACACCTCCACCCCATTAGCCCGAAATATAAAAGATCTTCAAAAATAATTTTAGACCTTCACAACCAGGTACTCAGCCATCACTTTAAAAAATTAATCGTGAGTCAAATTGTGTCATTAAAATGTGTTGATACAGAAGAAATTAATTGCAGTGTAACCATACAACACCGTGCATTCTTTTTCTACCTGATGTAATTCTATAACTAAACTGTTTGTTGGTAACGAAGAGATAGACGGTTAGGTAGACAAGACAGTTCTAGACATAATTATATTGTGAATACATAAACACATTGTTTAAAAAGTGCATAAAAAATCTTCAAGTCAAAGAATCCAGTTTCCAATCATTTACATACTTTACAGTCTCAAGAAATTAAGATATTATATCTCTAAAAACAAGAGCTCTCACAAATCTGAACTATATACTTTCAAAAAAAAAAAAAAACTAAGAGAAAGGCGATCCTACAAAAAAAAAAAAAAAACATTCTTGTTTAAACAGCAACTTTAAGAAAAACATTTCTTTCTAGAAAAATGACAGAGACTTACATGTTTATAATAGATATCCAGAGAATGAACAGCTATCACTGGGATGATGAACACCCTTCTACTGTAGTTGGTAGTTGCGGAAAGAACATAACAAGAAGGCGTGACGACTGTATTATACTGGAGAAATGATAATCTCGACCAATCAGAGCGACCACAGGTAGGCCCGAGGTCATGAGGTCGTATAGTGAATTTCAGTCTCGAAACGAGACAAAGGCGGACGCTGAAAGAAAACTGGACACCCATAGTCTGTTCTGACTGACCGTAAATGGCCGATTAAAAGAGGGACACACGCACATGCATAGAAAGAAAGAGAGAGAGGGAGACATATAGAAAGAGTGAGTGAGTGAGAGAGAGAGAGCGAGGGAGAGAGAGAGGAGAGAGAGAGAGAGAGAACAGAGATTTATCTATATAAAAGGATGCTAAACAATTTTTTTTTGGTCAATATATGTCCCTGTCGTGAGGTCATGAGTAAATGGCCGATTAAGAGAGGGACACACACACACACACGCATAGAAAGAAAGAGAGAGAAAGAGGAAGAGATATATAGAAAGAAAGAGGAAGATGGCGCGATATAGAAAGAGAATGACACAGAGAGACAGAGAGAGAAGGAGAGAGAGAGAGAGAGTGAAAAGAGAGAAACAACAACAGAGATTTAGCTATATAAAAGGATGCTAAACAATTTTATTTTTTTTTGTCAGGAAATGTCCCAGTCATGAGGTGCTCTAGCTGACGAGCCCTACTGGAAGAAAGAGAAATGTCCCAGCCAATACAGTGTTTATCATGGCTTACGGAATTAACACGGACTGATGGAAGGTATATTGACACGATCACCGATATTTGCAAGATGCTAGGCTATATCATACGACGAAAACTTTCAGTTCGAAATAGGGTAATGCTCTTTAATAGAGGTAATTTAGAATAGTTTTGGTCTGGCAATTGCATGAGTGATGAGAATTGTCATGAGGAATGATCTTATTAAGCTCCATACTGTGAAAAAAAAAATAAAAAAATAACGAGACAAAGATAACTGAATTGTGGAGCATATCACAATGTGCAATTTGATTCCACCTGATTGAAAGCAGGGCAATTTGAAATAGTTCTTCTGTGACTTATATAAAATCGACCTCATATGTAATTTTAAAGCCTCAGCCTTGCTGTTGATATGAATTAATGGCATGATACAGTGTGACTATTAGTTTTCCATTGCTATATAGTTACCTTTGTTGTGTAAAAGGGTTGGGTGGGTGGGGGAGGCAGGGCTGTGAGGTCTGTGTTTTTTTTGGATGTCTCAGCCTCAAGTGTAGCTGGCTTCCTGCAGTCTCTTGTAGTATGTTTTTACTTATGTTTCTTTTTTTTTTTAATTTCTCAAAAAATGCATATTAACATAGATTTTCTTTTGTTTTGAGACCCAGTGGCGCTAGCCACCTGTCTAATATAAATAGGCTCCTTAAACGGCCAACTGTCTCGTCTGTTACGGTTCTGAACTGTTGTGCCTGTCTTGTCGTACCTGAACATCTGAGCAACAAAGCAAGTCACCATTTTGATGACAATAGTAGGCTGGCCTTATAACCCTTTGACACACTTGTGTTGTTAGTTTTCTTTCTATCGCTGTCCTCACCATGTTGTCTACAACGAGACTCAAGGATCTAAGGCCCCACTATCACATTTAATCATATTGTTCTTTGAGGCACTTCTAGTGGTGACTATCTTGGCTTCTTGTTATTATTGTTTCACTGTATCGAGTACGACGTGTAAATTTTTGTCCTTTTAATTTTGTAATTTTAAAAAAGGTTTTCATGACCTCTTCGTGGCCACAGTCAAGAGAAAACATCTGAATTTGAAGCATGAAAATATCCATTGGGGTTGTTCCATGAAATAATACAAGTTTTTGACAACATGATAAAAAAAATGCCACGATACAGTTTCTGTAGGCTCAGTTACTCTCCAAAACTGGGCAGTTCGAATTTGAAAGATTCTAAAATTTTAAGTAGATAAATGTACGAAAAAAATTAAATAAAAATCACCCCCTCCACATCCCCCGAAAATGGCATTGAAAAAAAAATAAAATCGCTCACATAATAAATATTAATTAGATTGTCTTCTACCGAAATGAGAACTGTCGCTTGACTTATCTACAACATCGTGCCTCTGAGAAGCAACAAATACATAAGGGAAGGCTAAAAAAAATGTAAAAATAAGACTAAGTACACATTTTACTCTAAACAATTCTTTATCTGCATATACTGAAATTTTCATTAGATCCAAACTGGATATTCTGAAGTTATTAGTAGTTGTTTTCCATTATCAGATCTCTCTATTTCATAATTCATTTTCCAACTCAGGTACATCTATACATTTGAATGAAAACAGTAATTATTGTCCTCATATCATTTGGCTATTTTATTCTTTATAGCAACACCGATGGTTAGGCCCACATTATTTTAGGCCCCTATAACAAAGTAAGGAAGACCAACTATGTAAAGTTCATCACAGATGATCAAAGGTGATCAGGAGCCTAAGCGAGCGACTGGCACGAATCCACCACTTGTCACTGTGTCACTGTGTCACTTGCTGTAGGACAGTTCAGAATAATGAGACGAGCAGCAGTTAATGTTTATGTTTATTTAACCCGCCCAACTTGTTTTGTGGCAAAGATTATTATAATAGTCAGTGAACTACAGTGCAGGTCAGAACAATGGGAACGGCCCATCTGGGTTGGGCGAAGAGAGTCAGTTCCTGCTTATTGTGGCCAAGATGTATCACAAGAGCAGGACCATACAATGGGATGTTGTCGGCAGCCTTAAATTCCGTTTTCCAGCAAAATTAAACGTAGTCGTCAACGCTAGTGCTAGGCTCTTTAAAAGGCCAACTATCTCGGCTGTTACGGTCCACATTGTTGTGCCCTGTCTTGTCGTACCGGAACATCTGGGCAACAAAGCAAGTCACTACCGTATTTTAACAACCTTAAGATAATACCATTATGAAACACCTTTATGCGACGAGTCACAAAGCAGGACACAAGAATGAGACCGTACCAGCGGAAATTGTTGGCCTCAAGACACTTAAACACAATTTCATATGATTTCATTGCCTACGGCGTTTCCTGGTTGTTTCGATTAGGCACCATTTTAATTTTTCTCTGGTATAAATACGACAACCACTTTCTTTTGTTTAAAAATAGCCCAACACCCTACGTGTGAAGACCACCAGTGACCGAAGATCTTCCAGTTTTGTTTATAAACGGTTGTTTTTTTTATATAATATGCTGTTCAAATGTACTACAGAAAACAGAATACTATGATGAGGCCCTTGTAAAAACAACAACAACAAATGTCCAGTGTACGCTAAGTGGCTTTTACTGTTAAAGTGTGTAGTAGTGAGAGAGAAATTAACATAAAACATGCAGAGACTGTTAAATGGGTACCAAAAACAGCAATAGAATGGAATGATCTTCAGATCCAATTACTGAGGTATGGGAAATAAATGTAGACTAATCTGTCCAAATTTGGATATGTATTAGAGTATGCAGGAATCATGATGCTTAAAATGTGTCTACATGAATAATCATAATTATATTCAAATCGCTAAGCCAAATAACTCTGATGTGGAGGTCAAATTCCCCAATGGTGGGTAGATTTAGAAATCGGTAATCAGGAAGTATGCAAACAAAAAGAAGAAATACTTTAAAGGTCAAGTTCTTTAAAATTGCTTCTTTGATATCAAGTCCAGTTTGAGCGAAACAACATTTTGTGATGTCAGATTAAATAGAATTAAAAATATACCTTTATGGTAATGTAACAAGAAGTAAAAATTAGCTTCTGATCTTAAATGAAATTGTAAATGTAATTCATCGCAGTAAAATAGGCTTAGATTTTAAATCAGTTTGCTTCTTTAACAACAATTGATCTTATACATATTCATATTTATGTCATTTTTTATGTGTATAAAAAGAAGAAAGACAAAACTAATAACAAAATAATAATGAATAATTTCGAAATAACAAAAGAAGAAATATTTACGTTCCGTAAATGATTATGATTAATAGGAGGAACCATTAAGTATGATATTAATTTTTATTGTCCAATGGTTACGACACTGGCTGTTTAGCGAAGGGCGATGCAACTCCGAGCAGTCCGTGTGGCGACTGGGTTTAGCCAGTCTTTGGTTTGTCCCACGACTTTCAGTGTGACCAAGGTAGTGGCGAGAGCGACCGTTCCAATGGGAACGTCTGTGATACGGTGGTGGGTCGACTCTAAGCCCCGCCCACCACTATGATCAAGGTGACGGTAGATTATTGTGTGGCCATGAGCGACTGTATAGTGCTGCAGCTGTGGGCCTGTACCAAGCGACATGTTTCTGTGTTTTGAAAGCTCAATTTTTGTGCCAACAATGAACTGGCCAATGGTGGTGGGCCTCTGAACAATTATTTAGAGGTATTTACAATTTGTCCTTAACAAAGAGAAATGACTAGGAAACAAGAAGACAAATTATTCAGGTCTCAAAAGGATTGGATTTTCACTGAAACTTGTCACTCATTGTAACACAATTCATATCTCAAATTAATCTCGATTAATTTCAAATCGAAATTTCAAGTAACGGGGACTAAAAACCAGTAAACTATAATGTGGGTGGTTACATCACGTTTCTTAAAAAAAAAATTTTTTTAATCAGAGATTAGTTTTATGAATTGTTATAAAA
This sequence comes from Onchidella celtica, assembly GCA_963931925.1. Classification (NCBI taxonomy): domain Eukaryota; kingdom Metazoa; phylum Mollusca; class Gastropoda; order Systellommatophora; family Onchidiidae; genus Onchidella; species Onchidella celtica. Next base: position 23,006,170 of record OZ007579.1, on the reverse strand, counting down.
GAGTTTTTGTTCATTCTTTAGTCTATTGTACTAGAGCAAACAGCATAATTATGATAAGGCCCTGATGAAACAGAAAAAAATAAAACAACAAAAATTTGATCAGTCCATTGGATACTCCATGCCATAATATTGTGTGCCAGAAATACCATAAACAGGAATAATTTCATGAAATTCTAGCCTTCAAAACTAGCACCTTTTCCCACTCAGCAGGTATGTAAAATCCATACTGGATTAACAGTTCACTAATGTCCCTTGCCTGAAAGGATTTAGACATCCATTTTCAAATAATTGGAACAATTTAGGACGTAAGTCCGTGTATGAACTGTGTAAGTAAACTCATTCTAATGCTATTGGTTCTTGTATATCCTTAAAGATGTCCACATGTATGGACATGTCGGCTAATTGATGCTCTATGGTGCCTCGGTATTTCGATCCGAAATTCATTTCATGTAGCCTCCCAATTCAACCAAACCAATATTAAATTTAGATCTACATTTCTTTGCTTTATTATGAGATTGCTTTTTAATTTATGCCCCAGTAATTCAGTTCTGTTTCTAACTCCACATATTAATAATTATACCTCACAGATATTCGTTTAAGATCGGTTAACTGATCAAGGTTGTGTGATAAATTCCCCAAAATTGTAATGTATATTCATGTATTTTGTTCTCACATTCTGTTTTACAATGTACCTGTTTCTTTCATAGACTATATTGCGGAATTTCCACCAACTACTTCCCTTTGTCATTTAATAATTTAATCTGAATACTGGTCGCTATCAGTTTTTAATGGCCATATATTTCGACAGACCATGAATCTATTGATTTTGCAATAATACCAAATTGATCTCTCTACTTGTGTTACCATATCTCTAATAATCTTCATTCGTTTCCCCATACTTTAATTTCTGTGTTTTGTTCTTTACTTTTCATGTCAAAACCCCCTTCATACGTCCGGCTGTTTCTCAGTTATTGTTAAAGGAAGGAAAAGGAAACTGGTTCAAAATCATAGTCTATTTTACTGCACTTAAATATACTTACCATTTCATTTACCATCAGTAGGTTTGTTTGTTTTTGTGCTCGTATTAGATTGTTATGATTGTGATAATAGCTATCTGGTGGAAAGATTTCAGTTCAGTTTCCTATAATGCCTTTTAAACTGGCATCACAAAACTTTTTCTCGCACACGGTGGACCCAACATGAAACAAACACTCTCAGAGTTTTTAGCCTTCATACCGGTACTACACCTATTTCTTTTATCACGCCATACCTTCACAGCATGGAAAAGGCGGTTTTTGACAGCAACTTCAGTTGACTTTGATGGAAACTGAAACTGATGAAAAATATCTGCTGTTTTTGCACTCTTTCTTTTCCTTTTTTTGTTTTCTATGTTCATGGGAATTTGATTAATTTTGTGTCGAAAATAATATCACATGTTTTTTTGTCTTGCATTGTCTTCTTATGTACAGTAGCCAAGTGTATTCGGCTGTATTCCACTAGTTCACCTGGACTGTCCTATTGCTTGTTACTCAATAAATCTGTTGTTTTTATTTCTCAATGGGAATTTCTTTTTACCCGTGCAGGTTGACATGAATTCTATTCAAAGTATCGAGGTGGGAGATTGTATTAATAGAACTAGGTTACAGTCAAGATTCTTTCATTAATGATCAAACATTTCAATTTTTGTATATTGATAACTTCGCAGATAGTACTAAAGTGTCACAAATTCTCAATTTATATGTTAATAAAATCAAAAACTAAAGTACTTTGTGTACAGCTGACGCTAAGAGTATAGCGAGTAAAATTTCATGGAATACATCATTCTTCTGTCAAGTTATCTTACAACAATCCAGAAGAGTTAAAACATGACACAAAACATCCAGTCTTTTTCACGTGTTTATGTTTATTCTCCATGTTCATGAAAAACACAGATTTTTATCTGAAAATTCAATCCAAACATCTGACATAGCGAGGAATGACAAAACTTTTTTTGTGATGTACAGTGTCCATTATGCTTTCGGTCTCTAAGAACTCCACATACATGCCTAGTGCTATACTTGATTTTTGTAATAAGTAAGCATGCAGACATATGAGTGTATAATGTAAAGTAGCATGTTTTCAATAAACTAGATAGATCTAAGCATATTTATAACATTAGAATATTTGTGTATCCATCTCTCTTATTAAAACTAAGATGTCCAGAAATATTCAAAATATTATTATTATGTAAATTTTGGTTTGTTCAAATCTATGCATACAAGAATAGGTGTATTTTTGGTTCCGTTTAAATGTCTGACTAATATTTTCTCTCTTATTTCCCAAGCATCTTTATAAGCAGGCTAAAGATCAATGGCTTCACCACCAACATCTATGTATTTAAACTATGTCTCTATTTGTTCACTGAATTGCCCCAAGAAGGAAAATGAAAACCTTCTGTGCTGTCCCCCTTTCCTTGATGCACCAAGCACGTGCTTATTTCGTTAAAAATGGTTAATCCAGCCTTGGCAACAGCAACAGTGACAAACAAATTCAAATAGCATGTAAATATGTAATATAACAGGGGTGGATTAACCGCGGATCCTGAACTATATGCGGCTTTTTGACTTACAAATCAATAAATATGCGGCCCATGGAAATATGTTTCAGCACAGTTTTATGTAAAAAGATGAATAAGAAAGAAATTCAAGCTTTATAATTACTGGACAAAATGCGTCCGGGGGGGGGGGGGGGGGGCTCAGAACGTCAGAACACTTTCTTCTGTTCAATTCAAGTGTGGTTCAAAATCAACGAGTGTTAAAACTATAGCGACCCTCAAGATCTTTAAAAATACATGTGTGTCCACGCACATCTTTACGTCTTTCTATGCAGAACATGATAAGATAAGATAAGATAAGATAAATTTTATTCGTCCTTGTACAAGGAAATTTGTTTTGATCATTGAATACATAACAATACAGTTACAGAAGCAGAAAGTATGATACATAGCGCGCGCACACACACATATATACACACACACTGATAAATTAACTAAATTAACAAAATTAACAGTGCACACAATATGCTTCCCTAACTAAAACACATTGACCTGACACGCAGGACATAATTCAACTGTGCACAGATTACGATCAAGATGACGACATTATTGTAACATCCTAGTTGATGATGGAATAAACAATTTAAAGTAGCGCTCAGTTTTAGTTTTCTTTGACAACAGCCTTAAACTTCTTACAGATCTTATATATTCCTTGTTCAGGGGATGTTGGGGGTCATGTAGTTTGTAGAATTTAAGGCTCAGCAGTTGAAAAAACCGTTCATGATTACATTGGAGGCCTTACTTCCTAGATCCTTTAAACATGTAATATGATTTATTGGGTGTGAGCTGAGACCCTTATACTGTCTGAAGATTGTATTTATCATTCAAATAAGGACAGATTAGATGATGATGAGCCAGTGAAATTAATGACGGGCTCCCACAATTTCAACCATGTTGAGTTGTTGTTTTTTTTTAATTACTTTTTTTCTCCCTCCACATTGATTTGTTCACAGTTGAACATACTGCAACAGGCTTATTTTATCACTGGTTCAAGCCGTTTAGCTCCCTCAATTCATGTACAAACCCGGGCATAAACAATATGTTTTGATCTTGTCACACAAATTTGTTAAAAATGACATTCGCATGTTTTTCTTAGATGTTCCCTTAGTTCATTACCACATTTAATTCATTCAGTATACATGTACTTAAAACAATCATCGGTCAAGATTTGTGATATTATTGTCTTTCATACACTTTATTGCCTAATTCCCAAGAACTATTTCTCTTTCTCACTTAATAATTCAATCTGAATATAACTCTGAATAAAACTCTTGTATACTCAGATAAAATGAGATCGCAATGCATCCCTATCAGCTTTTCATGGCCATATTATTTCATTTGCCCTTGAATCTAGTCATTCTAAAATAATACCAAACTGGGCTCTCTCTACGTGTGTAATCATATGTCCAATAAACTTAAATCTTGGCCAGATACTTTAATTTGTGCGTTTTATTCTTCATTTTTCATGTCAAAACTCTCTACGTATGTCCTGGTATTTCTCAATTATTGTTCAAAGTCAAAGCCTATTTTACTGTCATGAAATAAATTTACCATTTCATTTACCATCAGTAGGTATTTTTTATTTCTTATCTCACATGAGATTGTTATGATTGTGACTGGGGCTACTTCGTGATAAGATTTCAGTTCAGTTGCCAATAATCTCTTTTAAATTAGCATCACAAAACGTTGTCTCGCACCCGGTGGACTCAGCATCAAAGAAGAACTCTCAAAAAGCTTTTAACTTTCAAAATTTACAGGAACACATCCAACTCTGTGTGACATCACACTTTCATAGTATGGAAAATCCGCTTTTTGACATCAATTTCAACTGGCTTTGATGGACATTCAAACTGATGAAAAATATCTGCTGTTTTTGCACTTTAGTCTTTTTTTTTTTCATGTTTATGGTAATTTGGTTAATTTTGTATAGAAAATAATATCACATGACATGTTATTATGTCTTTCATTGACTTCTTCTGTACACTATTCGTTATTCGTGTGTATTTGACTGGGTTCTGCTGGACTGTCATACTGCTTGTTTATAAATCTGTTGTGGTTTTTTTTAATCGTCATTTCGTTTTTTCTCTAGCAGGTTGTCTTGAACTAGGTTCAAAGTATGAAGTGGGGGAACTTAAGTTTCCTAAAAAAATATAAAAACACAACAATATTTGACTGATTCCTCTTCAATGAAAAAAAAAAAAGATGTACTGATAGGATTCGGCTACAATGACGGTTCTTTCATTAAGGATCAAACATTTCACTTGGCTGATAATGCTAAAGTGTCACAAATTCTCAATTTATATGTTAATAAAATCAAAAAGCAAAGTAATTTGTGTACAGTTGATGTTAGGAGTAAAGCGAGTAAGCCTTCATGGAATGCATCATTCTTCTGTCAAGTTCTCTTACAACAATCGAGAAAAGTGAAAACATTGCACAAAACATCCAGTCTTTTGCATTGGTTTATGTTTATTCTCCATATTCATGAAAAAACACAGATTTTATCTCAAAATGAATTCAAACATCTGACATAGAGAGGATGGAATTTTTTTTTACAGTAATATGTGGTGTACAGTGTCCATTATGCTTTCGGTCTCTAAGAAATCTACATACAATAATGTCTAATGCTATACTTGAGTGTTGTAATAAGTGAGCATACACACATCGGAGTGTAAAAATATAAAGTAGCATGTTTTCAAGAAACTGGATTGATCAAGCATATTTAAATCATTAGACTATTAGTCTATCCATAGCTAATAGTAAAATTAACCACTTCTGAAAACTTGAAAAAAAAATATTATTATGGAAATGTCGGTTTGTTCTTATATATGTTCATAAGAGAGAGTGCGTTTTTGTTTCCTTTTAAAAGTCTGATATTTTTTGAAATCTTATTTCACAAGCATTTTTATAATCAGTCTGAAAATCGGCGGCTTCATCATCAACACAATAAGCATTTAAATATAATTATATATATATATTTGTTCATTTAATTGTCCCAGAAACAGAAATGTATAAAACTGAAATGTGATGAATATCAAAATTAATTAGTATTCTACTAAGATCGTATTATCTTCAGAGTAATTTGCTCTCCACTCATAGTAATACAGATCCAGTTAAGACACACCACAAAAGATTTAAGATACCTATCAATGGAAAAACTATGATCTAGGCTTGGTTATTCACTTTACAACGATATGGTCCATAATTATAACACATTAATTATCCAAGGATTTTTTTGTCGTCAAAATCCTAAGAAATAAAATGCAGAGAAAATTATCTTGGTATCCCTTGATCAAAACATGAGGGAAAATACCTGACGTGAACTAATCGGTTTCCATTATAATTAGTATCTTGAAATGAATCTTCGTGACATACTTAATACTAAATTATACAAATTTCAACGCTTCCACAACTTTCATCCATATTACAAGACAGCAAACATTTCATTCATATTATTGACATTTAACTATAAAATACATAGCAAGCATATTTCTTAAAACATTCAGAGATTGTGCAGAGGCAGAAATTTGTGTACACTCTCATCTGATGAATGCAGAACAGAGCAAATAACCAAAGAATGACAAATAGAAGGTGTCCTTTAAATGAACACGCTGCTCTATGATATTCTTCTGCATTATGAAATGAGATAGACAATAGGCAAACTATTCTGTTTCTGCCTGCACTTCTTCTTCAGCATAGAGAGGGAGGAACTGGAGAACCGCTGGGTCGCAAGGGGAGAAATGTGACCTAGAACTCTGAGAGTCATTGATTTAGAAGGAACGACTTAGCATGCCAGAAATAACCATTTGTCCTGTTCACAGACTCTACCATGCCTTTAACGCTCTATTATGACAAGTACAGGACCAGTATATTTCAAAAGCTCATGCTGTTGTTGCTCAGCCTTTGCAAAAACAGATGACCACAACTTCAATAGATCTAGATCTAGATCTCTATATCTCTTTTGCCTGGCTGTTTGCGTGTGAAGCATTAATCATGAGGTATTATTATTGTAATTTGTATATTCAAGGAAAATAATACGTGATCGCATAGCGGCCTCAGTCGGCCGCCGCGTACCAGTCTGTCTAGGTCATGTCGTATCTGTTTTCAACACGCCATTCACTGTTTATGTTTCGCGGAAGGAACAGGAAAGCCAAGCTCGCGCATGGGCAAAAGTATACCTCGTTGTAACAATTGGTAGATTCGCAAATTAAGTTTTTAATTCCGAGTCGGGAAATCTGGCTTAGGGTCCGACGTCGGCTACGGCTTGAGCCGGAAAATCCGGCTTCTTCTTCTTCTTCTTCTTCCCATGTAGTTGACTCGTCTATATAATCTGACGATTCCTCAACTGCACTATGTGCGACTCGACGCCCCTGCTCTGAGGCTAAAACAGGCTAAACAGCATATATTAAGACCATTTAAAATATATCGTTGTGTAATTTCTTTGTATATGTATATCTCTGGTTAAAAATATCTCCTGGTACCTAGATTGTGCACAGAAATAGACCCACACTTTAAATACAATGGTAGCTGCAACGGATAATTATGTTCTTCAATTCATTGCCAAAAGCCGTTGCAGACGATATTTTTTGGACTTCTGCCGGGAGGTTGTTCCACATCCTGATGACACTAGGGTAAAAAGAGTAAAGATGGCTGTTAATCCGTGAGTTGGGGATGTTATATTTTATGTTATTCTTTCTGTTGCCTCTGGTGTTAATGCTGAGGTGGTTCAGTGGGATATCGGTATTTCCTTCCCTGCGCTTATAAAATAGTTTTACTTTGTTTTTTGCTCTTCTTTCTTCTAGTGGTGTCCACTCGAGGTCTCTCATCATTGTATTGACACTACTGCTTCTAGCATAATCATTTGTCACAAAGCGGGCAGCTCTCCTCTGGACCCTTTCCAGTTGTTCTATGTTTATTCGACAGTGGGGGTCCCAGACACTGCAGCCATACTCTAGGGAGGGCCTCACGAAGGTGTTATAGCATTTTTCTTTTACTTTCCCATCACAGTTAGAGATGTTCCTTTTCAGAAATGCTAGTATACTGTTTGCTTTGTTGCATGTGCTATTAATATGTTGGTTCCATGTAAGTTTTCTGTCTAATGTAATTCCTAAATATTTAGCCTCATCTGTTTCACTCAATTTCTCGCCATGTATAAAGTAGTCCGAGGTGATGTTGCGATGTTTATTTGAAATTCTCAGGACTTGGCATTTATTGGGGTGGAATTCCATACGCCAGTCCCTCTCCCATTCTTGTAGACTGTCCAAATCTTTCTGTAAAATTTCCGTATCTTCTTTTGAATTTATTGATCTATAGAGGAGGCTATCATCGGCGAACAGTCGTAATTTAGTGCCTGGAGAGATCTTACTCGGCATATCGTTAATTTAAACTAAAAATAGCAAGGGGCCCATTACAGTACCCTGAGGTACTCCCGAGAGAACAGGTGCAGGATTGGATGACATTCCGTCAACGACTATTATTTGTGTTCTGTTTTCTAAAAAAGACTTAATCCACTTCAAAGTACTGTTTCTAACTCCATAATGGTTTAGTTTAGTCAAAAGGCTAGCATGGTGCACTTTATCGAAGGCCTTACTGAAATCTAGTAAAATGGTGTCCGTCTGCCTGGTATTATTCAAGTTATTAACAAAATCGTTGCAAGTTGTGATCAGCTGGGACTCACACGACCTGTATTTTCTAAAACCATGCTGTATGTCAAGAGCGGATTTAATTCATAAGAGTAAATTTTTGCGAGAGCAGTAAGTAATTTTTAGAAACGTAATTATTGTACGAGCCAGCATAACTTGGCCTTGAGCTGGTCTCGTAAACAATGTGTTTTGAACAGTTTTTTCCCTGATAGATAGACAGAAGGTGGGGAAGGATAGAGGGACAGCGTAGGTGTGCATGACTGAGCACTTGTTGTATCTCGTGTTTTGAACTAGGGGTAGTAAAGAGGGAAGGGGTGAGTAGGAATTAAATGTTATTGAGACGTCTGTTGACGTACAGAAAAACCGTGATCCAGAGTAAAAGCTCGGGGTTTTGAACATGTTAAGAATTTATTGCTATAAAATTTATATTATATTGTATTGAAGTAATTCGACCTTTGATGTCGACCCAAGGTCGTTGCGTAGGGCTGTTACTTAAAATAACTCAGTTCGGCAGCTGAGCTAGAAGTGGTTGCACCAATCACAATCCAGGAATTAGACGGTAAGCTGCAGATGCAGTCCAGTATTTAAGGCCATACAGAACTTAGTTCTGGGCCACATGTAGAAAATCCATTTACGAGGTGGACGGCGATAGTCCTCAGCCAGATGAGGGACATGGAGACGCAGTTGAGCAGTCCATTGTGAGGGGCCTGATTTAAAGCTCCAGAGCCTAAGCTACTTGGTTTGATATAAACCCACAGCGTTTACATCCAGCGCTCTCACTCCCAGTGAGGGCCGCATGGTGAGAGTCTATACTAATTTGTAATGATGAAAGTGAACCGTTCTACTTACTTTTGAAGACAGTTTCAGAGCTACCGCCAGACAACGCATGGTTGTACAAGCATTCTCCATGGCGTGTCTAGAGGAAATGTCCACATCATAACATGTCTCATTGAATTAATAGAATTTAAACTGTTATATCCGTCGCCACGTGCGCGGATTCTATTTGCCATATAACTCATATGACCTGCAAGTAGTTAGATTGAATTCGTTAGTCTTTATAAAAGCTGTAGTTCCATTAGTTAGATTCAGTTGCCTTTGAATTGATATATATATTTATAATTATATTTGTTACATTAATTCCTGTAATTAAACTGCTCTACAGTTCTGCTAAAATTGAAAGCAATTGATTTATTTAGTTTCTAGAGTGCAAGTATTTATTTTTGTGTGTTCGTCGATTGTGGGAGCGGACCTCGAAAGAGTGTCAGTCGAAATATCCCCATGTAACCCACATCGCGACACTGGAGGGGACACTACACACCATTGTTTAGTTTATAGTTTATTTAGATTAGAGTATATCGTTTTTCTCTTTGATTAACTTTTGTTTTTTTTTCAGTTTCAGTGCTCACGTGGTCTTCACGTTGAGCTACTTTAATTACTTCATTGTATTTAGTTTTGTATACTGCTTTCTTTCATTATTTGTTCCACATATTTCCGGCTCTCCCATTGACCCGAGGATCGAGGCCAAGGAGACGTCAACATAACTGAACGGTGAAAGACAAAAAAGACTGACTGTGGTGTACGCAAGGGCTAAAGGAATCTCCACCAGTTCCTTGAGTTAAGTGATTCCATCCTTAATATCGTCTGCGTTAAGGAGTTGAGTGTTCCTCCTTCTGTTTTACAGGCTCATTTTACTTTTTCTCTGTGTTTAGGAACCCACGGGCGGTGGCGAGGGCGTTCTTACGTGTGCGTGTCCTCTGTGCCAAAGTGGTGGCTTGGTCGCCGATTTTGCCGTTTCGACGACAACGTCTGCGGTCTCGCAACAACCAGTGGTGATTAAAACAGTGAGGATTCGCATTCGTGAGAATAGACTTTGATAGGGATCTGTACATTTTGTTTAGATTGTAGCGTTTCTATCTTCCTCGTTGTTTTAGGAAGACGTCTCTCTTGTCCTCTTCTTAATCCTATCTGTAAATATGTTCAGACTGTAGAGTTTGTTATTGTCCGTCTTTTCTTGTTAGTCTAGCGTCGAGTTTCGTGTTGTTTTTTTTTATTACACCTTACGTACATTGTAATTATACATTCCTTTTCTTAAATATATTGCCTGTGTGAATCATGCGTCAATGTTGACGCATTGATTATATTCTCTGGTTGTTGTGACGAGTAAGGCTCATAGGCCGGAAGTTAAATATATTGTTGGGAATAGAGATTCCCCATTCAAGCGCAGTTGTGCACCTGCCTTGAATCTTCAGTAACTAAGTACTGAAATAGTAGTTCTTAAAAAGAACTTCAGGTAATAGAATTTACCTCGGAATTTAAAATATACGATAGCTATATAAAGATAGCTGTAATTTTAATCAACGAAATAAAATTGTCGTTGATTTATACGTCATAAACATTAGTTACGCAGTGATAACAGTAAGGACACTGCAAGTTGTATAACGAAGGAACAGTGTTGGTAATTCGTCGTTCTTAGTAGCGGCCACCCGACGAGGTCAATTGGCCTCAGGGATAATTGATAACTTCAGGTTAATAATTAAGATTGTTATTTTAATCGGATAATCGTAAAGAATACAGTGCTAACATAGTTCACTGTACGCAGGTTATCGCGTGAAGGATCCGGATACCTGACCTTTATCAATACTAGATCTCATATAGAGACCTATTCGGAGTCTTAACCATAATGACTGATTACTCTGCCTATATTAACGCGGCGAAGCTGTTGGGCGTCCCCGATGATCAGCTACCCGCTTGGTGCGAAAGGAAACAAAAGGAAGACCAAGAGCTGGCTCGAGAGGAGCGCGCCGCAGAACGAGCCGAGAAGGCCGAGGAACGCGAACGAGAAAGAGAAAAAGAACGACACGAAAGAGAAAAAGAAGAACGAGAAAGAGAAAAAGAAGAACGAGAAAGAGAAAAAGAAGAACGAGAAAGAGCTGAGAACGCGGCTCAAAGAGAGCATGAAATTTTTCTAAAGAAACTAGAATTGCAGGCCATCCAGCCCACCGCGGCTCCGCTAGCATCCGCGAATAATGTTAAAACTAAGCCGAAGCTACCGACCTACAATGATAAGATCGACCACATCGATTCTTACATCAATCGCTTTGAGCTCCACGCTGTAGCCGCCGGTTGGGACCGCACGGAATGGACTTCGTGCCTTGCAAATTTATTGACTGGTCGTGCGCTTGAGGTATTTCATGGCCTCAATATTGAAGATTCTAAAAACTATGATGTCCTTAAAAAGGCTCTTCTCAAAAGATTTCAACATACAGAGGACGGGTTTCACCAACGATTCCGGACGTGTAAACCGGACCCATCCGAAAACTTCTCTACGTACGTTGATCGATTAAAGCACTACCTCGACCGCTGGATTCAGTTAGCCGGCATCGCTGACGGTAGCTTTCAAGGGCTGTACGAGCTAATATTAAAGGACCAAATTTATAACGCGTGTCACCCTGATCTGGTGTCCCACCTTAAAGAGTGGGCACCGAAAACATTAATAGAAACCACGTCGTTGGCGGAGCAGTACGCTTCTGCCCATCCCAATCGTTCGCTGGCGAAACCAAAAACAAGCGAACCCTTTTATGCCGGAGTCAGTGGTGCTCCACCTGCGGGAAGTAGAAATTCCCGTCCTACTAATCGCCAGACACCGTCTCCGAGGGCATACTCCCAACCGCCACCGAATCGATCGCGCGGTTTTCCGCGACGTGCTGGACCACCCACTGGACCACAAGCGCAAAATTTTTCTGTTCCACCGCGTCGGGATAATTGCAAGGGCTTCCAGTATCAAGGCCCACCATGCCCACCTCCTTGGGCATATTTTACTACTCCATATAACGCGCCTCCAATGCCACCCCAACGTAACGTGAATATTATCAGGTGCTATCGGTGCAATAGACCTGGGCATATATCAAAGGATTGTAAAGTAAAATTCGAGGCTGCGAATGCTTGCACTGTCGTAGTTCCGGCTGCACAGAATGTCAGCCCCGTCGAACTCACGTCGCCCATGACGGGCGCCGTCCCGGTGATGTCGGCCCTTCATCAGCACGGGTCATTGACATTATATAAAGGTCATGTAAATGCCATACCCGCGTCCGTGTTACGGGATACAGGATGCACCACCATAGGTGTCCGGGAGTCTTTGGTTCGACCGACCCAACTTATTGAACAACAGGCAACATGTATTACTTTTGGGGGCTCCGTCGAGCGTTTCCGACTCGCGGAGGTCTACGTCGCCACGCCATTTATTACCGGTGTCGTAACGGCGTGTGTTTTACCGAATCCGGTTGCCGATTTAATAATTGGTAACTTACCACAGGTGAACGATACACCTGACGGCGACTTGAACATCTGGACAGAAGAAGTTGCGTGTGTAATCACCCGACAACAGTCAAAGCGTCCACCGGATAGTAATTTAGCGACCCCCGTTTTTGATTTCAATGTCACGCCTTCCATTTTTTACAGAGAACAACAAAACGACTCTTCACTTCAACCGCTGTTTGCGAGGGTTCAACCTCAGAATGGAAATGCCTCTCCATTCCTTATTAAGAATAAATTACTTTATAGAAATTTCAGAAATAAACGCGACGCCGTCGAACAGCTGGTAGTTCCTAAGTCGTTCCGTCGTGATATTTTGCGTCTCGCGCACGACACTTCCTTTTCAGGCCACCAAGGTTCAGCCAGAACCAAGTCACGAATATTGGCACATTTTTTTTGGCCTGGAGTATACGCGGACGTCAACCGTTTTGTGGCGCGCTGCGATGTGTGTCAAAAACGTACACCCAAAGGTAAGGCATCGCGCGCGCCCCTACAGGAAATGCCTCCAGTCTCAATCCCATTTCAGCGGGTCGCGATTGACTTGGTGGGCCCTCTTACTAAATCAGATAGGGGCCACCGTTTTATTCTTTCGGTCATCGACTACGCGACGCGCTGGCCTGAGGCTATTCCCTTGAAAGACATTACGGCTGACCATATCGCTGAAGCGCTTATGACTATTTTCTCGCGAGTCGGATTTCCCGGCGAGATTCTTTCCGACAGAGGTCCACAATTCACCTCTGAACTATACAAAAAGGTGCTGGAGTTAGCGGGCATTAGGCAGAAATTAACGTCCCCCTATCATCCGCAATCAAACGGTTGTTGCGAGCGGTGGAACGCGAGCATGAAGGCAATGTTAGCCCGCGTATCTGCCGATAGACCAGGAGACTGGGACCGTCAGCTCCCCGCTATTCTTTTCGCCTATAGGGAACTCCCGCACGCGTCCACGGGTTTCTCCCCATTTGAACTATTATACGGACGTAAACCACGTGGCCCGATGGCCATTCTTAGTCAATTGTTCACCGGTTCGGAAACCGATGATTATGATACGCGCTCCGCGTATCAATATGTTGTCGATCTCCGACAACGAATTATTAATGCATGCAAAACCGCTCTGCAATTTGCATGCGCTAGAGCGAGTTCTTCAAAATTTTATCGCGATCAGGGCGCCCACATGCGCGCCTTGTCAGTCGGAGATCTGACACTTGTACTTTTGCCTCAAACGCAAAATAAACTCCTTCTAACGTGGAAGGGACCATATAGAGTCCAAAAGAGACTCTCCAGAGTCAATTACTTGATAGACATCCGCGGGCAGCAAAAAGTATTCCATATTAATATGCTCAAAAAGTACCTGCCTAGCGATGATCGTCGTCGAGGCGACTCCGTTCATGTCATCGCAAGGGCCAACGCGGCTTTAGTTACTGTCGACGACGAGGACCCGTTAAGTATCGACAGATCCTTGCCCATATTACAAGCCTCCGAGAGCATCAGTGATATTAATATCAGTGATGAGCTTACGCCGTCTCAAAAACAGGACCTTACGGACCTGCTCCAAGAATTTGCGACAGTGTTCACTGACCTGCCCGGTTGTACGTTTTTAGTCCAACAGGTAATCCGTCTCCAGACAGACGTGCCTGTTTTTGTAAAACCGTACCCGTACCCGCTGCACGCTCACGAAACAATAATCACCGAGGTACGTGCAATGTTACAATTAGGCGTAATAGAGCGGTCTACAAGCCCTTATTGCTCGCCCATTGTGTTAGTCAAGAAGAAAGACGATACCGTGCGCTTCTGCATTGACTATAGAAAGCTCAATGCTATTACCATCTATGATGCGGAACCCATTCCCAATCAGGAGGACCTTTTCGCGCGGTTATCTAACGCCACTATCTTCTCTAAAATAGACTTATCCAAAGGATATTGGCAGATTCCTCTCGAAGAGGATAGTAAACAGTATACAGCCTTTCAAACCCCTTTGGGTTTAATGCAATGGAAATATATGCCTTTTGGACTGGTTACTGCACCAGCAACTTTCGCGCGCATGATGAACATCTTATTAAATGAACTGCGCTGCGTGTTATCCTACTTCGATGATATATGTATTTTTCAGACCGATTGGGCTGGCCACTTGATGGCCCTTCGTGAGGTCTTTGCCACTCTTCGCCGAGCTGGCCTTACCGCGAGGCCCAGTAAGGTCTTCTTGGGCTATTCCCACATAAACTTCTTGGGTCATACCATAACCCGCGGGGTTCAGACTCCAGACAATCGCAAAATATCCACTATTTTGAAACTTCAACCCCCTAAAACTAAAAAACAAGTCCGTAGCTTGTTGGGACTTTTGAATTACTACAGGAAGTTCATACCAAACTTTTCTTCCCTTTCAGCCCCGTTATCTGATCTAACGAGGAAGAATTTTCCAAATAAAGTCGTCTGGACGCCTCAGTGCGCTGATGCCCTTCAGACTATTCAGAATTTATTTTCTACTTTCCCCCTGCTTGTTTTACCAGATATTCGCCAGACCTTCGTCGTCCGTACAGATGCGTCGGATAAAGGTATCGGCGCCGTGTTGCTCCAAGAGCATGAAGGTTCCTTACGTCCGTGCTTTTACGCAAGCCGGAAGCTACTTGATAGAGAGACTCGATATGCGATTATCGAACGTGAGTGTCTCGCGATTGTTTACGCGGTCGATGCATTTTCTCGATACTTATTAATGTCCGAATTTATAATTGAAACGGATCATCGTCCATTACTATTCCTCAAGTCGAACAGAGCGAGAAATGCGCGACTTACCCGATGGAGCCTTGCGCTCCAGGAATACAAATTTATCATTAGAGCTATACCTGGGAATGATAATCTACAAGCCGATGTGTTGTCCCGGTTAATTTAGTATCATTATATAGTCTGTAAACATTGAGGTTGAGCATTTTTCACCTTATTCGGAGACCGTGGATGGTTTCACATTATTTGTCCTACAAGTTATGGGCATACTTTCTCAAAATTTATGTGATTCCTTTATCCACTAGCGTCCATTCTGACCAAGACCTGAGTTCCAGACAACCTTGACGCCTTTGTCTGCGGGTCAATGAGATGAGGAAATGGCAAACCAAGGGACCAGACCTACTGCTGCCAGGATACCATTACGTTAGATTAACCATTGTTTGTACATGTTATATATGTCATAATTACGCTCAGTGAAACTATGAGCTAGATGCTCAATATTTTAAGTCTTTACAGTATGTCTTTGTGAAATAGGTTATCACTTTAATTGTAACGATATTGTTACATTACATATATTACACTATACACTATTACCACATATATTATAGAACGTCGCATATGTTCTTCAGAATGCACGTTCTCAACAATTTTTTTCATGACTTTCAGTTAACGCTATAGTTTTTCCATATGGCTTCCAAATGTATTCTGACTTAATGACTTTAGTACACATTGTGTCGTTCAAACCCTAAGTTTTCACTGGGGTGGGGGATGTGTCAAGAGCGGATTTAATTCATAAGAGTAAATTTTTGCGAGAGCAGTAAGTAATTTTTAGAAACGTAATTATTGTACGAGCCAGCATAACTTGGCCTTGAGCTGGTCTCGTAAACAATGTGTTTTGAACAGTTTTTTCCCTGATAGATAGACAGAAGGTGGGGAAGGATAGAGGGACAGCGTAGGTGTGCATGACTGAGCACTTGTTGTATCTCGTGTTTTGAACTAGGGGTAGTAAAGAGGGAAGGGGTGAGTAGGAATTAAATGTTATTGAGACGTCTGTTGACGTACAGAAAAACCGTGATCCAGAGTAAAAGCTCGGGGTTTTGAACATGTTAAGAATTTATTGCTATAAAATTTATATTATATTGTATTGAAGTAATTCGACCTTTGATGTCGACCCAAGGTCGTTGCGTAGGGCTGTTACTTAAAATAACTCAGTTCGGCAGCTGAGCTAGAAGTGGTTGCACCAATCACAATCCAGGAATTAGACGGTAAGCTGCAGATGCAGTCCAGTATTTAAGGCCATACAGAACTTAGTTCTGGGCCACATGTAGAAAATCCATTTACGAGGTGGACGGCGATAGTCCTCAGCCAGATGAGGGACATGGAGACGCAGTTGAGCAGTCCATTGTGAGGGGCCTGATTTAAAGCTCCAGAGCCTAAGCTACTTGGTTTGATATAAACCCACAGCGTTTACATCCAGCGCTCTCACTCCCAGTGAGGGCCGCATGGTGAGAGTCTATACTAATTTGTAATGATGAAAGTGAACCGTTCTACTTACTTTTGAAGACAGTTTCAGAGCTACCGCCAGACAACGCATGGTTGTACAAGCATTCTCCATGGCGTGTCTAGAGGAAATGTCCACATCATAACATGTCTCATTGAATTAATAGAATTTAAACTGTTATATCCGTCGCCACGTGCGCGGATTCTATTTGCCATATAACTCATATGACCTGCAAGTAGTTAGATTGAATTCGTTAGTCTTTATAAAAGCTGTAGTTCCATTAGTTAGATTCAGTTGCCTTTGAATTGATATATATATTTATAATTATATTTGTTACATTAATTCCTGTAATTAAACTGCTCTACAGTTCTGCTAAAATTGAAAGCAATTGATTTATTTAGTTTCTAGAGTGCAAGTATTTATTTTTGTGTGTTCGTCGATTGTGGGAGCGGACCTCGAAAGAGTGTCAGTCGAAATATCCCCATGTAACCCACATCGCGACACTGTACATGTGTTAAAACCGAGTGTCTCTCGAGATGCTTCATGATGCTGGTGTGCAAAATATGCTCTAAAAGCTTACAAGATATTGATGTCAGGGAGACTGGTCTATAATTTTCAGGACTAGCCTTATTTCCTTTCTTAAAAATGGGTACAACATTTGCTTTTTTCCAGTCTTCCGGTATTTTTCCTTGTTCGATTGAAGCTCTAAACAGCAAAGTGTAAACGGGGCCAATTTCCTTGGCACAAAGTTTCAGTAATTTGGCGGCAATTCCATCAGGCCCTGTAGCTTTATTTTCATTAAGGTTTTCCAAAAGTTTCAGTACTCCATTTTCTGTAACAAATATTTCATCCATATCCGGCAGTTTGGCACCACTCAGCTCTCCCGGGTAGACACCCCCTGGGTCAGAAAAGACCTTACAAAATTGAGTATTTAAAATATTGGCTCTTTTTTGGGCATCTTGCTGTGGGTGTCCTCTCTCATCGTTCAGTGCCGCTACTCCAAAGTTTTCTTTGTTTTTACTTTTCACATATCTCCATAGTTTTTTGCTGTTATCACTTGTATCACTTATCATGTCATGGACATAATTATTATGAGCTTTCCGGCATTCTTTCTGGGTCAATCTTTTGATTTCTAGATATTTTTTTTTACTCGTTCGGAGTTGCACTGTTTCATTTTTTTGAACCATTTATATTTTTTCCGGACTAATCGTTTCGTTAAAGTATTTATCCAGGGTTGATGAATTTTCGTGGATGACATTTTTGTTGTAACATTTTCCATGATCGTATTCAGGTTTAACTTGATACAGTCCCAAAGTTTGTTTACGTCCGTTTTTGAAGAGTGGTATTTCATGAAAAAACTGCCAAAAGTTGCTGCCTCTCTTTTCAGTATATTTTCGTCTGTCTGATTCCATAGGTAAATCTGTCGCCTATAGGTCTTTTTATAAAGGGTTTCAGTTCTGAATCGATTTGAACTATGTCATGGTCCCCTAGGCCAGGGAGAATTTTGAGCTCTCTTGTAAGGTTAGGGAAATTAGTAAAGAATAGGTCTAACAGTGCATCTCCTCGAGTGGTTTCTTTTACTGCTTGCTCTAGGCCCATGTCCGCAATGCTATCTAAAAATAAGTCATTTATTTCTCTTAAATTTTGGCAATTCTTCACGTTTCCTTCTTCCCAGTTTATGTCAGGCAAATTGAAGTCTCCCCCTATCCAGATGGTAGCCTTTTTGTTCTTTTGGTAGGCACTGAGAAGTTCATCACAGATGTTCTTACTAGTTTCCAGGTCACTACTAGGGGGTCGATAGACTGCACCCACGACGAGAGGAGGTTTACCCTTCACGCTAATCTTACAGAAGACAGTTTCTCCTGCTTCCCTACTGGGTATTTTTTCACTGACTAAATTTTTCTTCACTGCTATCAAGACCCCACCTCCCCTTCTCTTCTTCCTATCATTTCTGTAGATTTCGTAATCATCGCTGATTGAAATTTCACTGGTTTTTATATTTTCATTTAGCCATGTTTCTGTTCCGATGATTACATCAGATTTAGTTTCATTCAAGAATGAGCTCAGTTCTTCTTTCTTGTTCCAAATGCTCTGAAAATTTATAACCTGGGTTCTAAACATAGTTTTCTCTTTGGCTGGCTCTTTTTTCTTGGATTTGGGGTGTGGAGTTGACGAACATTTTGGTTCAAAAATTGGTATTTCAGTGTTACTTTTATTCATATTCATATCCAAATGTTGTAAGATATCAAAACTATTGTGGGATCTTGATCTACTTCTATCTGGATCTAAGTTTAATTGAAAATCAGTGAACAAGCTGGAACTAAAATTTGGCATGCCACACTGGACACATTCCCATGCGGCACTGCTGTTGCCCAGTGCTTCATACATTACTGAGTTTATTCCCATACAGTCGATGTGGTACCAGCAGTCACAACTATCACATGCAATGGCCCTCGTTTTCCAGGTACATTTTTTAAGGCAAACGGGGCAAGGGGGGAATCTGGTCTGGGGTCCAGGGTTGAGCTCTACGTCACCCGACAATGACAGTAGTAAAAACATTACTAAAGAGATATTCATTTTATTTGAAGGACTAGTTAACTTAAATTTCGAACTGGTTCTAGATCTATTTCTCCTTTTCTGTCCGAGGACAGACCATGTGTTTATTAATGAGGTCATGAATTTAGGCGAGTTGACAACACTAAATTTCCAGTTGTTATAATTAGCCTCATGTTTAGATCTAGATCTAATATTCCATCTACATCCAAGTGAATACAATTCTGATCTATATACTAAAACAATGAATAATCCTATCAACATCAGGAGGAGAAATCTCACTGTCTCCCTCTCGATAATGACACAAGATGTGGACTTCCCATCGGCACAAGCAGTCGCCATTTTGGAAATTTTTCAATCCACCCTTACCTTCCAGCTATAATCACAAATCTGGTACTAAGAGATTAAAAATTTAATCAAATCACTTTCACTTTCACTTCCAGTTCATATAAAATACAGTGAAAACACTGTTGGTATGATATAAGTATTAAAAATTTGGTAAATTCATCAAAAAGGGGGTGTAAATAAGGAGCTCTTAGAACAAGCGTGCGTCTCCTCGACCGGAAGTGCATTGTAGGTGTGTAAAACACTATCGACATCAAACACAACGTTCTTTTATCAGGGGAGTCAATGAGTTAATAAAATCTCTCTAAAGGCGAGGTCAAACTATAATTTGAACAGACTGAAAAACATTGCATGCTCAGTGTATATTCCACATCCCCAGGTAAAATCCACTGTCAGTCGCTATTTTTGGCGTAGATATGATGTACTATTGTCATAGTATGCGAGTATTGGACTTGGGCGACCAGGGTTGGAATTTCAGTTTTTTTCATCCCCGTCTCAAACTGAAATTTTTCTCAGATTAGAGCAAACTAAGGAGGTGTTCCAATGGGTGTCACTCAATAAGGTATCACAAATGCGTGAGCAGGGTGCAAGGTATGGATTCTGTTCAGGGCTGGGACGAGTCCATTTAATAATGTCTCTCGGCATTTATAATTATCATCCGCATAATTATAGTGGTGGTCCAAATGTCGGAAGGAGTTCCACATGAATCAAACTACAAGGATATTACAATGAAGCAACTTAAGGAACGTCCGTGAGGGGGTGAGGGTTGCAGGGAGCAGCCCCCCCCCCTCCCCACCGGTGAGTTAGTTGTCAAGGTAAATGCCCAGCTCGGCGGTTAACACTTAGAATACGAAATGTGTGCCCAATGTGTAACTCAAATGATACTTTAAACTTCCTTGAAGGCGTATTGAAATATCCATGTCTTGTCTTCCAACAGACATGTTAAATGACGTAAGACTAACCTGGCCTTCACAAGAGCTAAACCCCCCACCCCCACCTCTCGAAATAAAAGGTTAAACAAAGCACAGCTGAGTTTCTGCTCCACCTCCACTTGAGCATTAAAAATAGAAACGCTCACAAGACAGCAGGCTTATTTGTGAAGTGAATATTGCTCGGGAAATTTTAAAAACGGAAAAAAAAAAAGTGGCACGGGGACTCCGGCACACATTACCCTACTTAGCTACACTAGGTGTGCCGTTTGACTATGTGGTTGCGAGAGCACTTTTCCCATGACATGGACAATCCAAAGTCTAATACCCTAAAGTACCAGTTGCCCCTTAAGATCTAAGGAAGTAGGTTCTAATCCGTATGTTTTGTCCGGCCTACCCCCGACCAAACTCCACCCCAGCACTCAGTCCCTCAGCAGCGTCTTAGGGGAGGAAACTCGCCAGATCCCAGGCTATATTACAGATTAGTTGGGCGTGACTAACCGTGCGAGTACCTTGGTCGACCGTCGACCTCAACGCTACATGGAAGCAGGAGCCAGTAACCACCCGGGTTTCCCCAAAGTGGCTGTTCTGTACTATAAATAAATTTGGGTTTTTCTTATATGACACACAATCCACAGCTTGTCTGCCGTTATGGGTTTGACCTCATTATGCATAAACTCATATATTAAATTTATTCCTTTATTAACCTTACTCGAAATGTTTTCTTTTCATTGAAACGCGTGGGTTTATCATTATTCTTTAAAGATATGCGCCTCTTCATAAACAGGCTTCAAAATTTTGCGGCTTCAATATATTAACAACTCAAGAACATGATTATCTACCTTTGCCCTTGATACTATCTTGGTTTTTATTACAAACCGGAAGTGGGAATCGATATTACTTAATTAATCGACTGCCAATAACTTCATTGAATATGATAACGAAATCAATACTTATTTTTGAAAAATCCCTCCTTTCCATCTTCTTTCTCTACATTTACATTTTCCTCATCACACTTTTTTTCCCTACAGTTTTTTCTTCCCTAGTTTTCAAATGTCCTCATGACTTGGGAATGTCATCATCATTCAGTATTAGGGGAACCAAAATCGAGACCAAAAAGATAGCCTTAGGAAGGAAAGGGCTAAGCACACTTAACAATCTTATCTCCTCGAGATTTGAAAATGGAAATAATATATAAATTAATATCTGTTCGGACAAAAACATAGCAGAAAATGAAAGGCATTAGCCAGTTGTACATGTTAGCTCGGACCTTTTTCCGAATTGTACATTTTCAAATATGTACCAAATAAGAATAATGAAAAAAAAAAAATCTTGGAGAACAGTTTTTTTTTATTGTGCTCAAAAAATGAAAACTTGCAACAATCAAATCACAATTATCTTTACGGAGAAATAAAAGCAATTTGTAAGTTGGACAGAGAAAAAACTAAAGTGATAAGTCTCCGAAATGAAATTGGCATTCATCAAAAAATGAATAAATCTGTATGTTATGCACAAATTCTCCTCCTTTGAACTAAATTTTCTATGTAGGTTTTAAATACTGTGGAAGGTGAATAGTTTGGATTGTTTTATTGGTTCTGTTTTTCAATTTTTTTGAGTTTGCTTTGGGTCGTTGACTGCTCTCCTCCGATCTCATTTTTTTCACGAGCACATGACCCATTGTGTGAACACTTCATGCCGGCTGATGTAAACTACTCAGCGTGCTAGTGGTGAAGTTAGAAGACAGGAAGGAATACAAGGTACAGAGAGTAGAATATGATGGTGCGGGGAAGTGGTTGGAGGTCTGGCGGAGTGCGGCTTTTATGCTTGTATAAATATAAAATACTAAAATGGACTTTTTATACATTTTATAAGTGCTTACATCTACAATTATTCCATTTGCACAAAATCTGATGGCAAAATGAGTCTCGCCGTGCTGTAATTTAATGGTCCGTGGCCGTATGCAAGAATTGTGCATAACTGGTTACATGGTGGATAGGCCCAACGCATTGGTGCAAAACACTACTCGGCATGCCAGAATTTTGCATAAGCCTACATGTAAAGTGTAAAGTGGTTCGTAACTTGCATTATTTGCGTAATTGACTCAACGCATTGATCCGAAATTTGATAGAAATCTGTCGAAAGGTTAAGAGAAGATTGAGAAGCGCTTAATTTCTCCGGTTCTGTGACAATTCTGCTATCCTTATTTGATTGAAGATAATAATTCTACTTAACAAGTTGCAACATTCTGTTACTAATGAAAATGAAACTTCGAAATCCATCGCTGATGTTGTCTCCAACGTGGGTTTAATGTTTTCAAGACGTGTGGGAGAGAGGAAGAAAGAAATTTTCCTCATCAATTTTAACTTAAACAAAACAAACAAAAAAATTTCCACTACACAAAATGGAAATATTGTGGGATAAAATATTGGTTACTTTCTTTGTGTTCTCCATTTCAAACGATGAAATGACAAAGAGCAAAAACATGCTACAATAAATGCCAAAGTGTACGCACCATTATTCTCACAGTCAGCAGCCTCCGATTTGTTTACATCATTTTACATAGGCATGAGTGACTTTGTCACAGTGTCAAATGGCTGGGATTGGCAGAGACAAGTTCTGTACATGCGTAATGACAATTTTTCGTTACAGCAGTAAGCAGCAATGGATGCACAGGGAGGGGTTGGTGTAACTTTTGTTCATGCATACCGACTAGATTTAAATTTAAACCAAGTTGGCCATGAGCACTACTAAGCCCGTACCAAAATGCAAAACGGATGGATTTACACCAAGTTCATGCGTACGGCCACTGATATGTGCAAAAAAAATTCCAACCTTTTTCAGCCGTACCATGAAAAAGCGAAATGTACTGCCACAGCCGGATGTTTCCATCCAGAAACCGGGCGTCATTTGGCCTGTGGTCTGCCTTGAAACAGAAAGTTGTTTCGTCAATCAACGAGAAATTAAAACTGGGCATTAGATAAAACACGTGCTATCTACCTGTGTGAATTTATGTGTGTAAGCTTCATAGAACTTACATGCGAATATTCAAAGTGGAAATAAGTCATTCCATTTTTTTTTTTACAATACAGTCACAAGTGACCGTCAGATGGAGCTATGCTTTATTCCAGTTTGGACAAATGATGCCTATCATTTTGGTAAACACCAACCAAACTACCACCGATACAATGTTTTCTGGTACAGCTGGATAAAGAGTATGTTGTAAAACATTCTAAAAACTACACTTGAAAATGTATTGTCCAGTTGGCATCAAAATTATTCTATGAACTGAACTTTAAAAAAAACAAAGAGTTAATGTTACTTGGCCTCTGTAAAAACTAGAACATGAAATGATTCAAAATACTTTGATCACTTAATGAAAGAAAAGCAATTCACTGCATTTATCACACATCTTTTTGTGAACACTAGTGAAACCTGGCATCAGTTGGTCAGGTGGACTGCATGTGTTTCTCTTTTCAAAGCCTTGTATTGTAATAGAATGCTATTTTCTTAATCAACCAGAAATTAAAACTGTCCATTAAATGAGATGCATGCTACCTGCATGTGAGAATTCGTGAAATCAAGCTTCATAGAACTTGTGCGCGAAGATTCAAGGAGGTGATAGGCGTTTCCCCTTTCTTAAAGTACACCCACAAGCAATAGCCAGACAAGATTACACTTTGTTCCAGTTTGCAAACGAAGCTAACTATTTTAGTAAACACCGCACAAAAGATATGTTGTAAAATATTCTAAATACTAGGGCCTACACATGAACACATTCGGTAAAAATGGCATCAAATTATGCTATTTAATTGAACTTTTAAAAAAATATAAAGAATTAAGATTACTTGGCCACATTACAAACTAGAATATAAAATGATTCAAAATACTTTGATCACTTACACTTACATCATGATAATCTGGACTTTTAATGTACTGTGCATTTTTTTTAAACAACTAAACTGCCATCACTACACCAAAATAATTGGAATGGGAAGAGTTCTGGATGTTCAGACCACCCAGTCAATCCCTAAAGCTAACACTAAACCAGTTCCTAAGCCTGTCTTTATCCCTGTTACCAATTGCTGACCCCGCGGCTTACTCTTTTAGTTTTAACCAGAAATGAAAAGAAATATTGGGGCAGTTTGCAAAGAATTGTAAGAGTTCGAAGTCATCAGGAACTCTTTCCATTAGACCTGGATCCTACAGAAAATCGAGCTAAGCATACCCAGCATCCCTATGTTAATCAGATGCAGAATTGTATAGGATTTCTGTAAGGTTAGTAGGATTACCATAGGACTGGATTCCCTACATCAAACTGATGTCAGCACAATGTCATAACTAGAGGATCTACATAGGAACGATGTCATTCCAATGTGCGAACTTGACATTATTCCTAAGTGTGGGAATTCCATAGGGTTACATCCTGAGAGGTAACAACGTCAACATTGTTAGATTGGTACTTTTTCTCATGGAGCTCGGTCTGTGCTTGTGTGCACCTATGTTTTATTTATCTTTTTCTGGTACACACATTTTACTAGTAAATACTAGGCTTCAAAAAGTAACAGAATAAGATAAAACAGAAGAGAACGGGTACATGTTTTTGTTTACTAAAAGGGAGTTAATGGCTTTTTCCCTTCAAATAGGGCTGTTTTCCTGGATTCCTTCCCTTTATCAGTTATCCGAGTTACATAATGTATTAATCATATAAGCTCTAAATATGGTGAACTTTATGGGAGGTTAAATCGAGCCACCATCAATCTATGCCAATTGGCCATCACAAAAGGAAGTATAAATCGCTGGAGATTCTGTTCTCCACTCGTCAGCCTAAACTGGCTGACGGAAAAATCTAAAATATGAAGTAGAGCCAATTATTGTCAAAGTAGTAAGGGTATAATCAGCCGGTGGCAGAAAATATAACCATTTAACCATTTCCTTCAGTAACGCTCACCTTGTCTCAAAATCTAATACAATATATTATAGATCTATTCCTTCCTGGGTATGAAACAGAGAAATTAAATGTATTTTATAGTCAAAGACCCCAACAAAAATTATAGTATGTTCATGCTTCAGATTAAAATAATAATAATAATAATAATAATGTTATACGTAGGCAGAGTCAACAGTGTCCATCTTGTCTCTAAATCCAACACCTGCGATCAGCATTTGTGCCATTACAGCCATATGGAAGGTTCGACATAATGCCTGTGTTACTTTCGTTTCAGAACATTATCTTCACAGTATTTTGAAACTATTAGTTGCATCCAAACTAAAACTAACGAAACAATCTGAACTATGCCTGAAAAATATCGAGGGGCTTATGCGTGGGAGAGGGGGAGGTCGAGGTTGAAATCAGCGGTAGTCAACAGTTCAGCATTCTGTGTGAAAATATTTAAAGTGGAGGTACAGAGAGACGGCCTGGGGGAGATAGGAGGAAAGGAGAAAGAGAGAGGGAGAAAGAAAGAGAGAGACAGAGAGATCGAGCGGCGAGAGAGAGAGAGAGAGAGAGAGAGAGAGAAATAAATAAATTAAAAGATCAAGTAACCATATTTAAACTTATTAGAGGCCTATAACTTATTAACAAGCCACCGCCATCCAAGATGACTCTATTTATCTGATTATTTATTTATCTAATTATTTATCGTACGGTAGCATTAACTGTACTGGTTGGCCGAAAAGGTCTAACAATCTGAGGCACAAGTCCAACCAGTTGGCGGAAAAAATTCTTTCAAGTCCAACGCAAGTAAAATAACTTAAAAACAGCAAAAATCCCATAAGTCTGACGTCCAAGTACGACAAATTGGCCAAAAAACTTTGACAAGTCTGACGCACAAGTCTGACAAGTTGGCGAAAAATTCTGACAAGTCTGGCACCCAATCCAACAAGTTGCCCAAAAACTTCTCATAAGTCTAATACACAAGCCTGACAAGTTGGCCAAAGGATTTGAACAAGTCTAATGCGGAAATCCAACTGTTTGGCAGAAAAAAGTCTGACAAATCTGACATACAAGACCAACAATCTGGCCAAAAAAAGTCCCGACAAGTCTGATGCAGAAATCCAACAAGTTGGCAAAATAAAATCTGACAAGTCTGATGCAGAACTGCGATAATTTGGATAAAAAAATTTTGACAAGTCCAACAAGTTGGCTGAAAAATTCCGACAAATCTAACCCAGAGTACAATAAGTTGGCCAAAAAATTTTGCCAAGTCTGACGCACAAGTCCGATAAGTCTGAGAAACAAATAGAACAAGTTGGCTGAAAAAGTCTGATACACAAGTCCAATAAATTGGCTAAAAAACTCCGACAAGTCTGACAAGTTGTCCAAAAAACTTTGACAAGTCTGAGGTACAATGTCCCACAAGTTGGCCAAAAAAATTTGACAACTCTGACAGACAAATAGTATAAGTAGGCCGAAAAAGTCTGACAATTCTGACGCACAAGTCCAAGAAGTTGGCCAAAATATTTTGACAAGTTTGACACACATGTGCAATAAGTTGGCTGAAAAATTCCGTCAAGTCCGACAAGTTGACTAAAAAATTTTAACAAGTTTGACAAATTGGCAACAAAATTTTGACAAGTCTGACACTAACAAGTTGGCAAAAAAATTCAAAACAGTCCGATGCATAAATCCAAGAAGTTGGCCAAAAAATTTTGACAAGTCCAATAAGTTGGCTGAAAAATTCCGCCAAGTCCGACAAGTTGACAAAACATTTTGACAAGTCTGACGATAACTCCGACAAGTTGTCCAAATAATTTTGACAAGTCTGGCCCACAAATCCAACAAGTTGGCCAAAAAATTCTGATAAGTCTGACACACAAGTCCAGCAAGCTGGCCAAAAAACTTCGACAAATCTGACACACAAATCAAATAAGTTGGACGAAAAAGGTCTGACAAGTCTGACACATAAGTCCAGTCGATTGGCCAAAAAATTCAGATAAGTTTGACGCACAGGTCCAAGAGGTTGCCCGAAAAGGTCTGTCAATCCAACGCACAAATCCAACCAGTTGGCCCAAAAAATTTTGACAAGTCTGATGCACAAGTCCAATAAGTTAACCTCAAAATTCCAACAAGTCCAACACACAACTTCAACAAGTTGGACAAAAAAATTCTGTCAAGCCTGACACACCAATCTGACAAATTGGCCAAAAAGTTTTGACAAGTCTGACGCACAAGTCTAGCAAATTGGCCAAAAAATTCCAACAAGTCTGACACAGAAGTCCTACAAGCTGGCCAAAAAATTTTGGCAAGTCTGGCACACACATCCAACAAGTTGGCCAAAAATGTCGGACGACTCTGACACACAAGTCCGATAAGTTGGCCAAAAAGTTTGACAAGTCTGATGCACAAGTACAACTAGTTGGCCAAAAAATTTTGACAAGTCTGACAAACAAATCCAAGAAGTTGGCCAAAATTGCCCGACAAGTCTGACACACAAGTCTGATGGGTTGGCCAAAAAAACATGCACAAGTCCAATTAGCTGGCCAAAAAATTTTGACATGTCTGACGTACAAGTCCAACATGTTGGCCGAAAAAATTCCAACAAGTCAAACACACAAGACTGACAAGCTGGCCCAAAAATTTGACAAGCCCGAGACCCAAGTTCAACAAGTTGGCCAAAAAAAATCCGATAAGTTTGACGCACAAAATCCCATAAGTCTGATACAGATGTCCGACAAGTTGACAAAAAATTTTCATAAGTCTGACACACAAATCCATTATCCAACAAGTTGGCCAAAAATGTCAGAAAAATCTGACACACAAGTCCGAAAGTTGGCCAAAAAATCCGACAACACCAACACACAAGTCTAGTAAGTTGGCCAGTTAACTGGACAATTCCAATGCAAAAGTTCAAGAAGTTGGCCAAATAAGTGCAACAAGTTCGACCTGCAAATCCAAGAAAGTAGGACAAGTCCTGAAGACGCACACCATCCCAGACGTCTGGAAAGAGGCAAAAATAATATACTGTTTAAAAAAGGGGACAGAAGAGACATAAAAAATTACAGACCAATAAGCTTGCTGGTCCACACATACAAGCTATTTACAAGAGCACTGCAAAACAGAATGGAAAAACAACTGGACGAGAACCAACCAAGAGAACAGGCGGGATTCAGAAAAAGATACTCAGCAACAGACCATCTACAGGCCCTCAGACGAACAATCGAGAAATGTCAAGAATATAACATAAAACTGTGTGTAGGTTTCATCGATTATGAGAAAGCCTTCGACTCTATTGAACATTTTGCCATCACCGAAGCTCTAAGAAAAATCAATATGCAAGAGACTTATGTGAAATTGCTAGAAAACATATACAAAGACGCCAAAGCCAGAGTACACATAGACAACCACGTGTCAGAAACATTCAACGTAGAAAGAGGAGTGAGACAGGGAGATCCAATATCACCTAAACTATTTACAGCAGCAATAGAAGAAATCTTCAAATCATCAGGTCTGGAACTTGGAATAAATATTGATGGAGAACAGCTGAAAGACCTTAGGTTCGCAGGCGATGTGGCGCTGTGCACGGGAGACACAAAGCAAATGGAGAAGAACCTGAACATACTAAACAAACACAGTAAAAAGATCTGACTGAAGATACACAAAGACAAAACGAAATATATGACAAATTATGAAACAGATGAAGATATAAAAGTGGAAAATAAAGTAATTGAAAGAGTAAACCAATACAAATACCTTGGCCAAACAATTCAAATGGAAAATCAAACAAGCTGTGAAGTGAGTGCAAGAGTAAGAGCAGGATGGAGCTGCTTTGGAAGGTACAGAGAAATTTTCCAAAATAAAGACATACCAATATCCCTCAAGAGAAAAGTGTTCAACCAATGCGTAATCCCCACGATCACATATGGATGCCAGACATGGACCATGTCAAGACAGATCACCACGAAACTAAGAACCACCCAAAGAGCTATGGAAAGAAAAATGCTAAACATAAAGCTACAAGACAAAGTACCACACACGGAAATACGAAAACAAACAAATGTTACGGACTTGGTGAAAATGGCTCTCAGACTAAAATGGAGATGGGCAGGACACCTAGCCAGGACACAAGATAACAGATGGACAAAAAGATGCACAGAGTGGAGACCGAGGACGGGGAGAAGATCACGAGGACGGCCAGTAGGACGATGGAGAGGCGACATCACAAGAACAGAGGGTGCGACCTGGACAAGGAGTGCGCAAGATCGAAGCAAATGGAAGGCATTGTCAGAGGGCTACATCCTGCAGTGGAGGGACAACGCCTAGGTTCAAGGTTCAAGGACAAGTCTAATGCACAAGTCCAACAAGTTCGCCGAAAAAAGTCCGATAAGTCTGACACACAAGTCCAACAAGTTGGCAGAAAAAAATTTGACAAGTCTGACGCACGAGTCCAACAAGTTGGCCGAAAAAATCAGACAAATCCGATGGACAAGTCCAACACGTCAGTCAAAAAAATCGGCAAAGTCTGATGCACAAGTTCAAGAAGTTAGCAAAAAAATCTGAGAAGACTGATGCATAAGTCCAAGAAGTTGGCTGGAAAAAAGTCTGACAAGTCTGATGCATGAGTCCAACAAGTCTGCTGAAAAATTTCGACAAGTCTAACACATGGGTCCAACAAGTTGGCCAAAAAAATTCAGACAAGTCCAATACAAGTCCAAGACCGGGGGCACAATTCTGACAAGTCCAACAAGTCTCACAAGTCCATCGCACAAATTTGACAAAGCCGCACTGGTGCGAAAAATCCGACAAGTCATCCACACAAATCCGACAAGTCTGACAAGTCTGTCGAACAGGTTCGACATGTCTGACAGGTATGATAAATCCAACATGTCATCCATACAAGTCCGACAAGTCCACTGCACAAACCCCACAACTTTGACATGTCTGACATGACGGCTGCCCAATTATGACAAATATGACAAATCTGTCGCACAAGTCCAACAAAGTTTGCAGAACAAGTCTGCCAAGTCCAACATATCTGATAAGTCCACCACAGATGTCCGGCAATCCGCAGCAGCAGTCCAACAGGTCTGCCGCATAAGTCTGACAAGCCAGGGGCACAAGTCTGACGAAGCTGACAAGCCTGCCGCACAAGTCTGACAAGTCCACAGAACAAGTCAGACAAGTTTGCCGCAGAAGTCAGACAAGTCCAAGAAGTCCGAATCACAGGTTCGACAAGTCTAACAAGTCCACCCCACAAGTCCGAACACTCCATGGCACAAGTCTGACAAGTTGAACAAGTCCACACTCCGTACAAGTCTGAAAAGTACTACATTCTCAGCAAGTCTGACAAATTCAAAAAGTCCGTGGCACAGGTTCAACAAGTCCACTGCAAAGGTTCGACAAGACTGAGAAATCCATTGCATAAGTCCGACAAGTGTGGCAAGTCTTTCATAAAATTTTGTTTCCACAAGATAAGTGGTTTGACCATGGCATCAACATTATATATCATAATTTAGAGGTTATAGGATTTTTAGTGTTAAGGGTGGTGAGGTCTGGCAAGTCTGACAAGTTTTTCCCTTCTACTGTAAAATTTTGTTTTCATGAGATAGGCGGTTTGGCCACGACACCGACGACGTATAACATAAAAAGAAGTTATGGGATTTTTAGTGGTAAGGATGGTGAGGTCATCTCTTTGGTAATGGATGTGTCTATTTAGTATCGAATTTAGAATCCTAAATAGGGACTTTCTTATAATTTCAGACATAAAACTATTATGAAATTATCTTAATGTTTTGTCAGACCTATTTTATTTTTATTCAAACTTGTAAACCAGAGGAAGAAAAAGCCTCATGTAATTTATGCAAGTGAAAAGTTCCAGTTTCAAGAAAGTAATAGAAAGTATTTAATTCGTTGTGACATTCACTTTAAGGAGAATATATAATGGTATCCATTCCTACTTCTGCTTTCGGATTGTTGACAAGAGCCAGGTAGGTCACAAGGGCAAAGGTAGGTAATCATGTGTGTAGTTTATATTTTTTGCGAAAAGGGTATTTATTGCCCTATTTCTATTAGAAGGCTTGTATCTTTAATTTATTGTGTTACTCAAGCGTGTCTGAATAAAAAGAATGTATTTCAAGTAAGGTTTGTAAAGAAATGGATTTAATATGTGAGTTTATGCATGTTTGCCCACACCTTTATGGGCGGACACGGCGGTGTTTTTGCACCATATAAGAAAAACCGGCCATATTTATAGTACAGAACAGCCACTTTGGGGAAAGCCGGGTGGTTACTGGCTCCTGCTTCCATGTAGCGTTGAGGTCGACGGTCGACCAAGGTACTCGCACGGTTAGTCACGCCCAACTAACCTGTAATATAGCCTGTGATCTGGCGAGTTTCCTCCCCTAAGACGCTGCTGAGGGACTGAGTGCTAGGGTGGAGTTTGGTCAGGGGTAGGCCGGACAAAACATACGGATTAGAACCTACTTCCTTAGATCTTAAGGGTACTTTAGGGTATCAGACTTAGGATCGTCAATGTCATGGGAGAGACGACATCACAAGAACAGAGGGTGCGACCTGGACAAGGAGTGCGCAAGATCGAAGCAAATGGAAGGCATTGTCAGAGGACTACATCCTGCAGTGGAGGGACAACGCATGGGTTCAAGGTTGTTCAAGGACAATTCTAATGCACAAGTCCAACAAGTTCGCCGAAAAAAGTCCGATACACACAAGTCCAACAAGTTGGCAGAAAAAAATTTGACAAGTTGACGCACATAGTCTCGCAACCACATAGTCAAACGGCACACCTAGTGTAGCCAAGTAGGGTAATCTGTGCTGGAGTCCCCGTGCCACTATTTTTTGTTAGTTTTTGATTCACTTATTTTAATTCTCTAAACAGAGTTCAATGCACAATAACAACAATAACTCACAACTGCTGAATTTTCAAAGTTCACGAGAGTGTGGGATGTATATTTTGATATTGTCTGTGTTAGGGGATTTCTTATTGCTGTCGCACAATAAAAATTTAATGTTTCAATTGAAACTCTACTGCTAGTGTTTGTACTGCTATAATGCAAAGGTTGATATGTTCATCGACGATGGTGTATTGTTCGTGAATTTGGAGAAGACAAAGAAGAGGAGGAAGAACAAAGAAGAAGGAGAATCCTGGGTTAGTAGCTATTATTGTTAAAGGAAAATTTTTGAACGTTTTCAAAGCCCTTCATAGTTCCCACGATTGTTTACTTTCTAACTTGCAGTTGCCGGTGGGAGACAGGGCGAGCAAGTTACGTCGTAAACGGAAAATCCAGCCTCGGTCCCTGTCACGAGTGGAGTGAGCGATAGTTAATAATTACGGGGGGAAAGGAGGAGAGTAAAATTAACGCACGTAGACAAGTGGGGGAAAGCGTGCGTGTTATGAGTGGTGGGGGTCTGAAGGAGGCGAGAGCGCTGTATTACTATCACTGCAAGTTAGAACGTCCTAAAGAGCGGACGCAAGAGAAAGCCCAGTGGGCGAACATAAGGGGAGCAGTCGGAAGACTAGTGAGAGAGTTTTTTCCAGTGATGACTGGTGTCGGGGACGGGCCGAAGAGCCACCTCGGTGAGCACAGGGGATAGGCCAGCATAGGGCCGGAGGCCACACATAGGCCAAGAGTGAGGCTGTCGGTGCAGGACAGTAGAGGCACATAAAGTCGTGGCAGTCTGGCCACGGACAGGGACGTAGATATGAGCGTGAATGTGCTAATTGAAATGATAATGTACTATTGCCATGTTGATGGGCTATTGAAATGATAATGTACTATTGCCACGTTGATGGGCTATTGAAATGATAATGTCCTATTGCCCTGCTGAGGTGCTAGGGGAATGCTAAGGTGTTATGGCAATAGGAAGGTGATATTGAGAGACTGCGGTGCCAGTGAATTATTAATGTGCTATTAAGACCCTGAGGGGAGAGGCTGAGGCCGAAGTGTCTTTAGGAAGTAACTACCGGGTTGTGGATCTGAGGGAAGAGTGCATGTGGGAATAAGGCCGTTGTACGGCAGTTAAATTCAATAATATAATGTATGTAATTGCGCTATTATCTGTATAATTATGTTTAATAAATGTGTGAGTCTGATGGGTTGTTCTGTTAAGTGTTAAACTTGTTCGTTCGTGATTGTTGTCCTGTCATAACTTATTACATCTCCCAGTCTGGGATTTGTGACAGTCCCATCTTATTCTAAAACTAATAGAGTTTTCTTCGATATGATGGTAAATTAATAAAACGAGTGTGACACTATTACCACATTTAAACATGAAAAAAAAAAATAGCCAGATGTTACAACAACGAATTACTTTATAATTACAAAGTAAGCGGTTTCCAGCAAGGTCTCAGGTGAGAGCTGAACAGTGAACAAAACATGGCATTTTCTGATTCGGCTTTGTAAAAAATGCCGATGTTTATACATCTCTCACGCTTGCGCCGCTGCGAAACCCGTGCACACGAAAACCCCGAGCTATCTCATCTTATCCTTTCTAGTATTTTTGGTTATAATAATGAAATAACAATGTTTTTGTTTATATTTTTTTTCTCCGCAAATCATCTTGTTGGATTTACATGCATATGAAAACCGTGTTTCTAATGAAACGGCCAAATACATGAAGCCATTGCAAAATTCCACTTAAAGTTTAAGAACATCAAGGCTTTTATTGTGGATATATCCATCATCTCACTGGCTGTACGCTCATAGAATGGAAGGGGGGGGGGGGAGGTGAAGTAGGGGTGAGACTAAGCGTAGGAAAAGCATAATACACAGGGAATGGGCGGGGTCGCACGTTCTTTACCGATTTCCCCCCTAGCGCCAAACACAACACATCATTATAGCAGACAGTGCCGCCACATCATTCTGCTCGTTCTTGTGTCCTTCTATTCACCCTATCTTACCATCCATGAAGTCTTCATGCGACATCATGTAAATACAATACAAATAACATACCCGTACACTCATTTACTAGTTTATTTCTTTTCTCTCCATCTACTCATCCATTATCTTTCCTTCTCGGCGAGCACAGAGATCACTAAAGTGGAGAATGAATAATAATGAGAAGTAGCTAGGTCACTATTAAATTTATGTTACTGTGCTGCATATAATCCATATTGATAAGAGCTAGTGTTTGGAAACAGTCCCGTTTGCCTTGAGTGAGCTTTTATTCAGGAAAAAATAATCTTAACAAATTACTGAAACGATTACAATGTATTAAACTCTTTTTTTTTTTTCCTTGCTTGTTTTTGCTGTTTCGGTATATATACTGGCACAAGTGCATAAGTCAGTGCAAGTTCGTTGGTTATTTTAAAAGAAAATTCCCACTAACTTTCATGTGCGTAAATCCACAAACACAGAATTGTACGAATTTCATTAATGGCGTAGTGGGTTAAACTCGTTTTCTCTCTGTGTGTGTGTGTGTCTCTCTCTGTCTCTGTCGCTCTCCCTCTCTCTCTCTCTCTCTCTCTCTCTCTCTCTCTCTCAGTATGTGTCTCTCAGCCTCTCAGTTACCTGTTCTTTTATAAGTAATTTTAACTATGAATTTACCTCATTAAAGCCACTAAATGTCTGATGGGGCTCATAGATGGGAGATAAAGGTATATACATGTACGTATCATATTATTATCTGTGATGCTTCTGAAGTTACGTATTTACTTGGCAAATGCTGCGGGTTTAACGTTGCAAGTGGCAACATTTGATACCCGTGACAGCTGTTACAGACAGGCCTATTGCCAGCTTCCCAAATCGTACGTATCATATGTATGGACATTATAGAGCCATGCCCGTTATTGTCAGCATTAGTTTTACCAAGTATTAGGATATATGCGTGCGTATATTGGACATATATAATTATAATGAGATGTGTGGGGAGTTTACATTAAGTACATTTAGTCAGATATCCAGTACTGGTACCGGTTTAGATAGGCAACAGTTCAGTGCTGTCGCGCTTCGATATCTAAAAAAAAAGAGACAGTAAGCTTACACGCCAATCCAGGTGAAATGCACAGTTTAACATTTTCAAACATACTACGTGCTGTCTTTCCATGCGGGTTTAATTCTGGACGACTGGTAGTTTCTTTTCACCATCACAAAATAGAAATTAAGCACGGACTAAAAACAACCACAGTACAAAATGTTTTCTTGCAACAATTGTCAGATTTCGTTTTTGGCATACCCCGGTACGTGGTCTTCTTCCACAAAACGATGGAGTGTGCCGCAGTCAAATTTGTTTTAAAAAGGGGTGGGGTGGGGCGAGGGCGCAAATTGTGCCCAAAATAATAAAAGCGAAGAACCTTATTCATTTGCCGGCGATTATTTAAGTACCAATGTTCATAGGAACTGGATTTGTTACACGGAATCATCAGTACAAGTCGGTGCATGGTGTTGTTGACTCAGCAAGCCTACATGCCTTAATAAACTATGCTTTTAAGGCCTCACAGCTTTATTCTGAAACATGTAGTTTCGTGTTACATTAATATTGCCCCACACTCCACAAAACAGCACGCACAAAGAAGGAAGTGGTCTCGCCTACAGCCTTCTTATTTGGAACCCAATGATGCAACAGAAAAGTAAAATACACAAAAATGTATTCAATCAAGATATAATATTAGATATGCCAAAGGTAATCAGCATTTAGCCAACTGTTACCATCCATAATTAATAGTCCACTCCCTCGTGTATTTCAGAATTCCCGGAACAATAAGGTGTTACACAAACGGCTAAGCTATTTATTCATTAAGGCTTAATGCTCAAACTTGTTCATTGGTTTTGTATTCATCTGGGTAACCGCCTAACTACAAATGCGTTCAATTGGTTTTCGTTTAATTGCATGAACACGCTGCGCTGCTTGATCCAGCTTCAGCCACGTCTTTATTTTGTTTTTTGTCTGTGAACTTTTGTTGAAGTTCAATGTTCCTTTCCTGCACTGCGAAGCTATTATATAATAGACGATATTTATCACGCCATCGACGGATAATTACCATTAGAAACAATGCGTGCAGTTATTTAACATGCGCCCTTTCTAGAGAGAGATCAGAACTCAGGACTTCCCGCATGTTGGCCAACGCTCTAAACACTGAGCCATCGTGTCAACTCGGCGATTTTACCAATAAATTTTAATTATATATAGCAAACACTTTCAGTTCCACTCTCCCACCGTCTTAGGACCCCAACAAACGCGACAAAAGTTGCTACGATTGATTGCATGGAGATGCCAGATACTCTTGAAAGTGCTACGTGCCATTTTTTAAATTTTTTTTTAGTGGCGACGCTTATTGTTCTTTCTGTTGCTTGCATTGTGTCATACGTCCGGTGTCTAAAGGGTAAAACAAGGGTGTCCGTAAAACATCTTTTCTTTTGTATCTGGCATAGAATATTAACTCTTTATCTCCTAAGAACCCCACTACCATTCTATTCTATTTCCCTACAACATGGGGGCAACTCCGTATATTTTACACCTACTTATTTTGAAAAATCATTGTGGCAAAACTATTCATCAGAATTTTATGAAATTTGAACAGGACATGCACAAATGGACAATGTTTGACATAAGAACAAAACAAGTAGGTCAGCTCACCAAAATTTATGTGACCGAATTTCGATCAGGATCAAAGGGAAGTCATGTTCCCATCTTTCTTCCTCTTTTCCTCTCTCTAGTTCTTTCTCTCTCTTTCTCAATCTTCCTCACTCACCCTCTCTCTCCTCGTTTCTTCTCCTATCCCAATGCCTCATCTCTACTCTCGCTTCCCCCTTCTCTTTCTCTCTCTGTCTCTCACACACACTCCCTCTCTCTCTTTCTTCTTATCTCGCCATCTCTCCTCGCCGTTTCTTCTCCTCTTTCCCTTCCCCATCTCTCCTCCTCCCTCTTCTTGTCCATCATTGTCGCAATTTGTGGACTGCAGACCATACAAATCTCCATCATATCATATTCCAGTTCATACAATTTAATAATACAACTTATAGCTACAGTAAGAAGTCTTTGAAAAAAAAAAGAAAAGATAGAGTGTAGCTGGTTTTTGTTCTACAACTCATTGTGCCTACAACTCAGCTATAACAGTTACTTCTCGGAACAGCCTGAGTACATCATCCATCTCGAATCGTGATGAAAAAAAAAATCACCTAATTTCAAACCAGCACAAAAAATCTAAAAAGCAACGTAAAAAACATCCGGTTTTCACTGACACACGCCTTATTGTTTACTCTATAGCGGAAGTATCGGCAAATATCGCCAGGTGCTAGAACACGGCTGGCCAGATTTTTTTAAAGAAGCATGTTAAATCGGCGTATTTCGGCGTATTTAGGGATATGATACGGGTCCTAAATCGGCGTGTTTCGGCATATTTAGGGGGTAGAGGCTTAAACTCAAATCGAAAATTTGTTTTCTGCAACCATAAGCCTCCCATGTTGTCATCGAAATAATTTGTAGCCCATCACATTGCTGGGAAATCTCGCGAGTGTAACCTAAGAGCTATAAATAGGCAAGCCTAACAAGAGAAGTAACGCGTGGATTTTTCTCATATTTTCAAGTCCCTGGTCCTATTGGGGGGTAGGATCGAGTACCTAGTCTTCTCGGATAAGGACGAAAAAATTCGGAGGGCCCGTGTGCACGTTGCGCACGTTAAAGATACCTTGGCAGTTGGAAATCGTAAAGAGCAGGCCGAAAGGCCGCTGCCCGGGCAAAATTGAAATTAATAGATTAAAAATTATCCATATCATCTCCCCCCCCCCCCCCCGCCAGAACAAGAAATAATAAAACAAGTAAAGTGAGGTGTAAATGCCAAGGGCAGCGAACCTCCTAAAATAAAGACCTCAAAACAAAGAGAAGTAACGCCTCGTTTTGGAACGACCATGGGGCAATCAGCTGTTAGTTCGTGAAGCCGCGGTAAACACAAACAACAATGGCGTCGAAAAGCACTCATTGTGAGTGGTGCTCTGCGATTAATTGCAGTAACTCAAGACTGAAAAAACCAGATTTGAAGTTTCATCGCTTTCCAAAGGACCCTGAAAGTAGTCTATACAAGATAGATATTTTATTTTTAAGTTTATTAATAAGGTAGAATATGCTTGAGATCTAGACATGATGACTAGCCCTAGCATACAATGAATTTTTAGAATCTATGCTGCTAGACTAGATTTAGGTCTATCTTTCCAATTCTAGGCAGGAATTCCGAATGATCCGTGAGGTTAGGGTTATAGTAGGATTAGGGTTAGATCTATGGTTAGATTAGGGTTAGAGAGGCAGACGGATCATTCGGAATTTCTTCCCAGGTCCAAGTCTACAAGTACACTAGATTCTAGACTGTGTAGTGTAGGCCCATGCCAGTGAGCCTAAGACCCCTTTCACACGGCGCGGGTCAACCCGCACCCGCACTTATGTGCGGGGCCCGCGCAAACCTAAGGCTGAGGTTTTCAATGGAGCCTTTCACACGGCGCGGGTGCGGGCCGAGCTTGTTTGCGGGCGAAATGTTTGCGCGGGTTCCCCTAGGGTACCCGCACCCGCGAAGTTGAAATTGTACACCGTATGCAGGAATGTGTCCTTGGCTGCGCTTTAATCCCGTATTTTCTTTTGATTGTGACTTTTTTTTTTTCTGCAGAAACTGTATGGATGCCGATAATTATTGATATAGAACTGCTAATAATTATCATTAGTGCTAGGGAGGCCAGCTCTGTGGAACAAGTTCTTTCGTCAATCAAAGGATACATCGATAATGTACATCCATGTCTCCTCTTTTGTCGCAAATACAAGATATAGGAGGAGAAACCGATCACTGACCA
The DNA here is from genome assembly GCA_963931925.1 of Onchidella celtica. NCBI lineage: Eukaryota > Metazoa > Mollusca > Gastropoda > Systellommatophora > Onchidiidae > Onchidella > Onchidella celtica. The sequence goes on along the minus strand of OZ007579.1, from coordinate 22,966,858 downwards.
TATTTCACGACTGTACAAGATTTAAAAAACTGGAGAGATCTAAGTGCGGATGCCATTTTCACCCGCGCCGTGTGAAAGGGTATGCGGGTGCGGGTGGGCCCCACGCAAATGTGCGGGCGCGGGTGGACCCGCGCCGTGTGAAAGGGGTCTAATAGTTTATTTGACGAGCTTGCAGATTCATCTGGGGATTCTGTTTAAAGCTCAGATGTAATCCAGAAAGAAGATTACGCTAGAAGACAGGAGAGGGAAAGCACGGCCTTAGATGGTGGGGGAAACCGGAGCACCCAGAGAAAACCATCAACTTTGGCCAGATAGCCGCATCTTTCTCACATACGCCTGACCTACATCTTTTAGGACTAGTCATTTTCTTATGTTCATGGATATTACATATTTGTGCGATGGTTTTTGCAGGTACAGGTCATTATCATTGTTGTTGTCGTTCCCCCCGCACGACCATATTACTCTGTTGTCCGATTTCTTGCCAACTTTAATTTTTTTGTATAGCAACAGAGCCCGTTCTGCGAACGGTTAAAAGTAAAAGGCTCATATTATTATTATAATAATAGTCTTAAATTAGATCTACATTGACTTCATCTGGATTATGATGTAAGCTTAGATCAACTAGGTCCAGCTGGAGATTTTAATTTTTTTTAGCGAAGGAGATTGGACGACAAATACATCATCTAAGAATAAATGGAAGTTGTAGGGTGCTATTTTGAACTGTTGGATCCGCTTCTCCTAAGATAGGGGGGAAATGTAGAATTAAATATTAAAAATATTAGAATTAATTTAAATATTAAATTGTACATATCTCAAATGGATTTCTAAGCCAAGAAAGCAGCAATTTTTCAACACCTGTAGGACGCAGAAAAGGTAGGCCTATAACACACTTTATCTCTTTCCTCCCTTTTCCCCCTTCCGTTCTCCCTCTCTCTCCTGCAGATAATTTTGCAATTATTTATACATATTTTTTTAAAATTTTTCTAATAGCTTCCTCTTTTGTCGACCTTTGCTCATCTCAGTTTTTGCCACATCTCTCTCTCACACATACACGTACACACACACACGTACACACACAATTCACACATTCTTCACTCTGTCTATCCTTGTGTTTTCGGTCATTCTCCAAGCACAAAAGACTAGGCATTCTGTAAACTTCACACGAACTGCGACTACATAATTAATTATTGTAATGTAAATGTACTACAGTGCAGTCGAAACTAGTCTTACCGCGGCTTTAGATTTTCAGCGACTGCGCGGGCTGGGTCGCTCGCTGGCTTTTTCGCTAACACTGGTTGTCATGGATGACGTCACTGCGCGCGCGGGCCGTTTCCCATCTTGGGGACTCTCTAAATCTTAGGTGTAACCCAATCAAGCTTCATATGGTCGGGCGAGATTTCCTAGCAATGTGATTGGCTACAACTGACACATTGTGACGATTGCGACGTGTCCATTTCATGCAGACGTGTCACATCAAACCGTCGATCATTCATCACAATTCACAGTTACCCCAGGTTTCCACTCACACCAAATCGTTTCTGACGTGTGGACTGGAGGCAAAAAAAAAAAAGGCAATAAAGCACAACTCACGCGAGGAAAGCTGGTTAATCTCAACAAAAAGCTGTAAACGACCGTGGATAATGCGGGCTTCAGATTAATAGACGTTTCTGATTGCCGAGGACAGGCTGCCTATTTATGAGAAGAAGACCGTATAAGCCCAAACAATATTATTTTATGGGAAACACACACACACACACACACAAATCACGCTGCGCATTGCTCTCTTCTTTGTTCAAATTCTGTTTGCAGTGACAAAAGAAACTACCATAAAATTGTAACCCACGTATAAAGTTAAAGTACATTTCACGATTTTTATAAAACGATATTTGAAGAAAAAAAAAAAGTGAATTTGACCTAGATCGCTAGATACGGTCTTTTTCGGTAATGCAACAGTGGAGGGAACAGGCGGTTGGCTCACGTTCACGTCTTGTCACAATCTTGGGAATCTCAGCAGTTGGTGAGTCAGCTGTCATGCCTAATGAAAAGATAAAGTGTCGCTGGTTTTTGTTCCACAACTTACTGTACATACAATTTAATAATGCAACTTATAGCTACAGTAAGAAGTCTTCAAAAAAATAATGAAAAGATAGAGTGTAGCTGGTTTTTGTTCTACAACTTATTGTGCCTACAACTCAGCTATAGTAGTACAGTGTGGTTAGTAAGAAGTCTTTGCATGCTGCTAATTTAAATTTTCTGAGTGACTCCTCGTGTACAGTATTTGAGTTACGTTGCTGACATTTAATTTTATTTGCATTATACATATATATATATCTAGGGGGGGGGGGATGATGGGTCAGAGAATGTACACATTTGACTCAGCGGCCACGATAGCCCTTTCTTTATCGAAATAGCTGCAGTACTATTCTTAGAAGCCGGCCACCATAGTCTGGCCACACACATACACACGTATATATAAAAAAAAATATGTAATGTGAATATTTTGGCTACGTATCCCAAGTAGTCGCTACCTTAAAATTGTGTTGCCGCATTCAGCAGACATTGTTTCCAAATCACTCACAGTTTTACGCATTTATGTAGACAGATTTAACAGGATTGGCAACGGTTGCCATCGCGTGGGCATTGTTTTATCTTCAAATGAGACTGCTTAGGCTACAGAAGAGACAAGCCCGGTCCATGATTAGAAATAAGTCATAGTTTGGAATGCCTTTTCTGTTGACACATTTTCACTGAGATTGGGCCAATGTAAGCTCCTTGGACTGGGCAGAGAAGAGACGGAAAAAGGGATTATCTCGAAAGTCGGTAATAGCAAACAGTAAATTCCTCAGATTTCTTAATTCATGGTTGTTTTTATTGTATTTTTTGTTCTTGTTTTTTTTTTTTTTGTAGGCTATATTATTTTAATCCTATCTTTCATCCACGTCTGCCTCCGTGTCTTTCTTTGTTTCATTCTAGCTCATCACCCTCCTCTTTCTCTTAACATGTTGCCTTCCCAGTGAGAAGGACTGAGAGGACTGAAACAATAATGTGCACATTAGTCCCCCGTTCTGCACCCATCCACATTTTGACATCTAGGTTATTTTGCCTTCAGCCGCGCCTGGCTTTCGTTTTCCTTAAAACCTGGCAATGACTACTGATAAAATTATTAATGACTGCACCAGCTGTTGCGCGGTATTGATACTATCTAATTTCTCGTACATTGATATCGTTAGGCAAGAAGGCAAAGCGCTGGAAAGCCTTACTCTACGTTATTATATTGCTCCACTCCCTTCCTTATTTGACTCTCAATCCAATCAAGATAGAAAATTAAAAATTGCTTATAAATTAAGATAACAATTTACCATCTGTCATCAGATTAGCTGTTTGATGCGCAACGATAACTCATGAAATTATTAAGTAAGTTACTGTAGCGTGGCAATCCATAATTCCGTATCAACGATGATTTCGGGGCCTGCCTAAATTGCCTGCCAGTCAACAGAATGCCCGTTCATTTCATTGTGAATTATCAACCTTTCAATTTTTATTTTTTTTTCTGTTTGTCCATGTGTTTTACTGCAGCCTAATATGAAAGGGGAATTTCAAAACCACGCATAACATAGATGTACAATGATTACTGGCATGCCTACTTCGTGTAGTCCTTTATTAGGACACTTGGCAAGGTGGGAGAGTGAGGAAGTGCATTTTAATAACTGGCATAAATTTCTCTCACCCAATGCATCTTTGCTGAAGCAGTGCTCATAATGGTATCATGGGTTGTCTGAGGTCGCAAAACCCGCCCATCCCTGAATGTTGAAATTACAATGTACTAGCGTTCAAAATGAGGGCAGAGCACGCGCATGACAATCCACGTCATAGGGCTGATGACATAGGTGAATACACATTAGTTTTAAGGATGGCACATGGACCCTAAAACTTCAAATTGGCGTGTTTTTTTTTAAGCAGTCGGGTAATGTTTAAATGACGGTGCCAAATATTTAATTATAAATACGATATTGCCGTGATCAGGCTGTGCTACAACACTCCCATTCAAGTTGAACGGGAACAAGGTCTCTATGTAGTAGCTGAATCATGCCTAAAGCGAGGGTTCTACTTGTACGCAATTCTTGGGTGAATATGTCTTTTAGCAAGAATCACTCACTGTTTTTGTAGTAGGCCTATCATTATTTATGCAAGTGGTGCTATTACAATCTGTTTGGAAACATGTGCCGTCCAACAAAGTCGATTTTCTCAAAACCGTCTGATTTAAGCTGTGGTTTCATGTGTACTGAAACGGCAGCGAAAAAGTCAAAAATCCATTAAGTAGTCAAAAAAAAAGTGTTTCCCATGTGTACGGAAAGGGCGTTTCCGTACACTCAAAAACATTCTTTTGATTTCACTATTTGAAGAGTCTCTGATGTTTCCGTTACCGTCTCCGTACGCATGAAAACACAGCTTTGCCGCCGTGAATTTTGCAAAAGGCCTCAGATTTCCCATGCCTCTAGGACTGTATATTTATAGTAGTTGTCCACCCACTCTAGTTTTGTCAGAGCACCGAAGTCCTCCGATCTTTTTCTACCCGTGCATTCTTTTTGCGCTAAAAAATTCAAATCCACAGTAATGTTTGAAGAGATAGTGCCTTGTATAATAGTTGTAATTAAGTTACTGCCGCCACTGTCCTCACAATCGAAGTGATATATATGGTGGACAAAAGAAAAGGGTTTGTAGATCAATAACTGAGCTATATCACCCCTTCCATGTTTCACCCTCTCGTGAAGTGCCTTTGTCTTAGTTGAAACATAGCAAGTTTTCAGGTATTTGCAATGTTCGCATAGACGTATGAGCTCAAGCCTAAGCTCGCCCACCACCCGTCTGTCAACTTTAAGAGGGAAACATTGATTATCAGCTTGAACATCTGGAAATTGATTTTCTTTGTAGACACGTTTAATGTGTAGCCTAGTATTATTGTAGGTCTAAGTGCGTTTTCATGTGCTGGCAAAAGCATGAATGTAATTTAAGAGTGCCTATACAATAGTGTCCCTGAATTGATATGAAGTCATTTAAAATAAAAAGAAAGAAAGAAAAACAAAGACAATAATAAGCTTTTGTACTCTGTCTCTCCCCCTCGCAGTGTGTGTCAGCCTGCGAGGGCCTAGGTATAAAATTATGTGTATTCTAATTAAATTTATTTTACTGCTTACTGAACTAGCTTTCTTATCCTAGCTAGCTGTTAACCGTGCTCATTAAAAAATGTGTAATTTACCTTGTTGTTAGGGGACCGTGGTATTTGTAATTGGACTACGGTTCTGTAAAAACCACCTATAATTGAAATATATATTACTTGTTTTTGGATATCAGTAAATATATACATACACATGTATTATTATATTCCTTAACCGTGCAGTATCTTTGTTTTTGTTGTCAAAGTGAGAGTTTGCGCATGTGCACTCCAGTCTATTGTCTTAAAAAATGGGGGGGGGGGGGTGTTACCTATAATGTCCAGGCGAATCTATTGATTACCAATACTTTTCTCATAAAGGGCATTATACTTCCACCTTTATCTCTCTATACCTACACAAAATACAGCTGAGTAACCGCCAACATGTTCTCACATAAAGATCGTACCTGACGAGACGATATGGCTAATGAATGTCTTCAGCCTTCATATCGCACGGCCATGCCAGGTCTATCATCAACATAATTGTGGTAAGGCTGGTGGTGGAGCACTGAGTCCATTCTGACTCAGGCTTGAACTTCTTGAATCAACTAATGAAAACGACTTTGACTCAGTTTCACTTACTTTGGTTACTTTGGTGTAGAACCAGCCTCCTCGCACTCGGGACACACCCATACGTGCTCAGCTCTCCGCGCCATCATGTCGGTCAAGGTCTTCTCACTAACAACTCCAGTAAGATGTTGATTGAACAGTCGTCTTGCAGTACCACACAACCGGCTCTTGACTCCACAGCCTCTCTGATGCCCAAACAGTTTTATACGTTCAATGGTGTCCCCGTCTTCCTGTGGTGCTGTTTCTCTCAAAGCTGCGAGAATTTCATTTTCACAAGTAAGCAAAAGGTCTCATTTCATTCCGTACACCACAAAATCGAGGCAAAACATGATTGACCCAGTGCTCTATGGGCCTGATCTGAATCAATCATTAGAAAAACGTCTTTCAGAGACAACAAACGATAGGATGCCAACATGAAAATGGGAGGGAAATACCCCTCTCCCTCTTCCAACATCAACATAAACAAACAAACAAACAAAAAACAACTACTCTGGCAGCAGGAATTAACACAATGCAGGTCTATTTCTGACACCTCAGATCCATCTTTATTCTAATAGGGGTCGAACAAGTAAACATACAAACAAGCAAATGAAGAAACAATACTGCATGAACTGACAACATCACAAATTTCACTGTATAAATATAATATATGACGGCACTAATTAATCATTATGCAAAATCAATTCTGGCAATGCAAATGTTGATAACAACAGGTTTACAGCAGATCACAACGAGATGGCCAGGAAATTTGTGCCATGTGGCCAATCGGGGTTTTGTCTGCACAGTGATTTTTTTCCTAGAAAGTTCTAGGGTTAGCGTCAGGATTAAGATGGTTAACTAGCCACAACAACGATTATATTGGCCATAGGGCAACAATATTTTTGGGGTGAAATTGACCATAAGTTATGTGGTTTTTATTTTGTTAGTATTTTGGCCTCATGGTCCAAATACACTCTGCTAATAAATATTCATCAGTTCATCAGGAAAATAGTAATTCAAATCATCAGGACTTTAATCCGCCGAATCAAATTTCTCAGGGCCATGTTAAGTTGCTCCTTACTCTCTGGATAACGAAATGGCAAAACCCAGAATTAGCTTAAAGAAAACACAAAAAAAAAAAAAAACCGGTGTCGTCAGACTTCAACGACACCAAATCTCTCTGTTCAACTTTCTGTATTTTCCCACCCTGGAGAGAGCCTCATGTCCCATGATTTGCAGCACAATATTTTGTTTAATTATATGCCTGAATATAAAATAATGGAGTGGGTACGGCTCATCGTGTAGCCATCCATGGGTGTATAACTTAATGCTCATGGGTGAGATTCAAAACTCAGTGATCACGTCACACATAATATGTGGGTCATTTCTGAAGAATTTTCTTAGCTTGATGAGAAAACTGGACTGGCAGTCCCAAATTCCAAGTCATACTTATTTGGTCAACGATGACAGCCAAATGGCTTGACGCAAAGTAAAAACCGAAATCTGGACCCAGAATACTCATCTCAGTAACAAAGGGTGCCCCAAAGCTGGACTAAGAAATGGCAAAACCACCTGAGTCTAACCAACAGATACACAAAGACAAATTCCTACCATACCATATCGTCACCATTCTCCAAGACAAGTAGTAATTTAAAAATTTGAAAAATTGATGTCCATGTATATTCAACTACATTCAAAGCTGCATCGAATGATGTTGCTTAAAGACTCTTAAGCCGAAAAATAATAGAATAGCAAACTTTCAATAACCAATCGTAACTAGACCAGTTGTGCTAAAATAAAACGAGTTTTTTGCTTCTCCTGAAAAGTAGCCAAAACTGATTAGCCTACTAAGTTTTAGGGAATGGTGACAATGTGATTATCTTAGGCTGGCAAAAAATTCAGAATCATGCTGTGAATCATAGATCAGTTCTAGATTACAAAAGTCGTAAATTCCAAATACTGCACCTCTTGATTACAAGGCATACTGAATGCAAAAATCACACTGGCAAATTTTCTGACATGGTTTTCACTTACTTTCCACTCATTCTTACATTATTTAAATCACTGGCCCTATCAACACCATCATGACATTGTACAAATGGAAAGGATCTAATTTTGCAGAGAAAGAAAAACTTGGTTTAGGGGTTGCAGTGTGGGCAGTGCTAGTGTGAAGCAAAATTTACAGGCGGCAAGCCACCAGTCTGGCACCTACACCAGCCTTGGTCTGCTTCACCCTTTACTCGGCTTGAAGTCTTTGTTTTAAGAGGATCATGCACTGCCCCTGCTTGGAATGTGATCCTTATCTTCCATATTATTCTTAAATATAAACATTTGAAACATTGTATTCCTCTAAGGGTTAAGATCCTTCACTGCAATGTTTTTCCCTGCTGATACTGAAAAACCAATGTTTTGCACTGCATTAACTTACCAGGTTGATTGGTTTTCGTAGGACGTGTGGTGTAGATTAACAGTGTACTTATGATATCGTTTTTGAAATGTATGATGAATGTCTACAGTGCAATCAAGGGGTTAATTGATAAACAAGACAAAATTTCTTTCATAGGATATCTGGCAAAAAAAAGTTGTCATCGACAACAGTGTGAATACCCACATGTACAATTTCATGATAGGGCCAGGGAAATGTCAGACTCCCTTTCCCGTCTATGTATGTGACACACACCAGACAAACATGCTAATATCATATCTGTGTTTGAGCGACACTCACTGTCCACATTCACATTCAATGCCACAGACAGATGAGACTAAAAACCAAAGTTTTACCACATTTTACCAAAAAACTCTCACAACAAGGGGCCATCCATAAAGTACTTATCAAGGCCTTAAGATGAACATTCATCATTCTGATGACTGTTTGCTCGTACAAAGGGCTGAAAGGGAACTGGAACCAAGTATTTTGAAAAGTGTACAGGGGAGAGGGGATAAAAAGTTGCCAAAATTGAGCATACTTACTTTATGGATGGCCATCAAGTACCAACCACTGAGCAAAAACTTGATTCTTAGGAAAACACCTGTCCTATTCCCAGAATACAGTTATTTTATCTACCGTAAACAACATCAACCACATATTGTAATGTACAAATAAACAACCCCGCAATTAAACAATCAGATCTGACAATACTTGGCAACAACATGAGAAGAAAGATACAATTTTTAATCACCTGGATGAATTTCATTGTGTTTGTTCGATGCTGGAAGTGAAACGACAACAATGAAGGAAATGACAACTCCTCAGCAACTTTATCCGAACCTTTTGAAGTTGGAAAATAACTGATTACAATTTCATGTTGCCTCGTCTCCTATTTGAAAGGGCATTTTCTTTCCTTCTGTCTATCCATTTACAAGGAGTAAGTGAATATGAATGAAGGAGAAACGAAAGAGCAACTGCACCACAAAACTCCTCACAGTTAGGCAAATATCCGTATGTTTCTTTCACAGTGGTCATTAACACACATTAAAGCTCATTCGCACATGGCAAGCTGAATATTCGGCTCGAGTGGACATTGTCTTTTCAACACTAATATCTAAGCCAACATCTCAAAAAATATTGAATGCCATCCTGGTTCATTCATTTTCCTTTACTTTAGTATCAAATGTTTTATCTCTTGTGTTTATAGTGAGGGAAAGAAAAATCGTCTTTGAGCTATATCTCAATTTCAGACTGTACAGTGTTGAGAGTTCCCGTCCACACTGACAAAAGTTACTGGAAGGAATGAGTTAAGAACTATCAATGATAAAGTCATTCTTGGGTTTTTTGGTGCCAGGTGCATTTTCATTTACTTTCTGTCTTTTCGTGTGATTAAAAATTCATAACGAAAAAAAAAAGGATCAAGGGACAGAAAGAGAGAGCTTATAGGTAGGTTTAATAGTACTACCATGAGGGATGTAACTAGATGAGTGGTGATAAACTGACACATGAAATAAAAAAAATTTAAAAAACACACACACAAAAAAAAACAACCCACTTATGGGGGTAGGGTGAGGGTATGGTGCGAAGGATGCCTATGTGTGCAAATTAACATTCATGACAAGGCTATGTAGGGGAACATCCATGGATCAGATGATATAATTAATATATATTTTTTTTTGTTCACAACCACACCCTCTAAACCTGACACCAGGCACCTGTCACACTAAATCTTCGAGCTTCATGCTATAACAACACATATAGATTACAGCAATAACCCCTCCGGCAGTCACTAATTACAGTGGTTCTCAGTCTGGTAGGCACAACGCTCACATTCATACCTTGAATCATTAGATCTGCATGGTAGTAAACAATGCTTGGCAACATTTCAGGATGAAGTTTCAGCAAAGATACAGTGAGATGATCGGACAGGTGGGCATGTTGTGTGCACAGGTTTCGCACCAAAACCTAGCATCCAATGCAGGGAAGTCTTAAACAGTGGTGTATTTTGCAATGCCAATATAGAAAAAATGCTGAATTGTGTTCACTGTTCTGCTAAATGCTATGACTCTAGCCCTTGATTGATGCTGCTTTGATTTTTAATTATCGCTTCGGTCGCTGTATGAAAACTGGCCGTTTTTGTTTTTTTCTATCAATATACCAAGCACTCTTTTAATATAATGTGCCATGGGCTGCGTCCTCAATTAGTGTGCAAACTGTGTGCACATTTTTATTAGAGGTGCAAAGAAGACACTGTCCTGTCTTACTTTACTCTATTATCTTTGGTTTCAGTGACTCAAATACACAATCTCTCCCTTAAATAGTCTCTCACAACTTTAGTGTTTTCCCAAGAAATATCAGGAAAACAGTCATTATGCTGAGGCATCCACAGTAAAAAAGGCTAAACACTTTCCTGAATGTTCATAAAATAACAATTCATAATCTCAACAGCACAAGTTACACAATTTAACAAACCTCTCTTTCCCCCCATGAAAATATTGCTACAAAATTAAAATTTGAAAAAAAAAAAGGGCTGAAGTTGCTATATGAAAACATTTAAATTATATTTTACAAGTGTGATTATATCCAAGTATGATTTTATCAGTTAAGCCTGTTATCCACAGTTTGTCAGGATACTGAAATTTAAATAAAATACTAATTCATACCATGGCAACACAATCAACATACAGCTGTAATGTTAAAAACACTGTTTAACGCCTGAGGCAAACAATATGATTTGCAGAAATGTAGCATGACCATAATTTCATTTTTTTTAAATGTTCAAAATTTGCCTCTCAAACCAAACAACAAGCAAGAAGAAACCAAAAAATAAAGCAGTATAAAAATATTTGTATTCTACCAAAATTTGACTCTAGTGTAGTACTGACCACCAGTTACCACTCTAACCTGCAGACTTGTGAACATCTTACCTTACAGTACACATGTACTGAACACACACTACAACACACAACATACAAACAGGCCAGAAAAGACACTGATGGCTATCATAATTCATCATGCTCCTCTAACTGTTTCTTGACAAACTTGTGCAGGTCTTCTAGTGCTCTGCTTCCTTTGTAATCTTTTGCCAATTCTCCATTGCGGAACAGTTTCAAAGTCGGGTATCCTCGAACCTGTTTAAGCATGAATTACAGATTTCTATAGCCAGTGTTAAAAGCAATAGGCTTGGAAAATGGTCAGGTTTATATAACACAGTTCTAAAAAGTCACTATTGAAAATAATGGCATTGGATAACATCCCATACCAATTTAAGTTCTAAACAGGCAATATTCAAAAAGATGGGGTAGGAAAATAATGATCGGGAATTGACTGGTTAAACTGACTGATGAAATGATGAATGAACAGACATGTGCATGAAAGGACAGATTTATATGATAGGATGTTAGGTGCACAGTGAAGTGGATGGATGATTTTCTTAACAGACTGATGGTGGAACAAATGGATGTGCCTGGCTTGATGTCGTGATAGACAGATAATTAGATGGATAAGTAGACAGATGAATAGAGAAACGAACAGACAACTGTCTAGACGAGGGTTCTGCACCCAGAGGTTCCCTTTTGACTTTACTTTCCTTAATTGCCGGTATTTAAAAAAAATCTTTAAATGAGGAAAAACACAATTGGTATACAGATTTGCATGCATGTTGTGGCTCACTCTCAAGTTCATTTTCATCTAAATCTCAAATACAAAACTCCTTGTCTCTGAAATGCTGCTGACTCCTGGTCTAGACAGATGAATAGGATGCATGAATGATAGAGTTTAATTGCTGATTGGTGACTTGGCAGGATGGATAAGCAGATAGAGAGTCCTTTCTACTTACCCCTTGATCATCACACACAGACTTGTGCTGAGTGCAGTCAACTTTTGCTATAGACACTGGCATGGACTTTGTCTCCCTGGCTAAATCCTCCCAGGTTGGGGCCAAACGCTTACAGTGTCCGCACCTGGAATGACAGAAACACAGACGGAAAGCATGTTTACCATCAAGTCTCTTTCACTGATTCATCAGCTGCTTCACTGAGCATTGACAGGAATGAGAGTAACTGCAAGGTTGATTGAGAAAGTGTCAGAGTCAGTAATAAAGTACTTCAAGACAAGGTGATGGTTTGAGGGTGTCAGAAGTGATAGATGTGAATGCGCTGTGAGACAGCTGGACAGCATGGTGAAGAACTTGAAAAAAAAAAAAAGCTGCTCCCTAATCTTCACTCTCAACTATTACATCTAAATTTAGTGAACAGAAATCTTTGGGTACAATCCTGATGTCTGTGCAGAGATACTCATAACACAACTGCTATTTTGAAGTTAATCAAATAGTAGAATAGGTTTAATTTTATGTGGAAGTTTAATTACAGAGCTTGTCTAAGCTCATCATACTGGTGACATATTGAGATATTTGGTATTTTGCAGACAAAGGCTTTTTTAAGACAATGGAATGTAACTATGTATAACAACCAATGAATTGGACAGAAAATCTGAACACTTTAGCCATCCTCATACTACACAAGTATAGACTAAATCAAATTTTGCTTTCAACATACCAAGGTGCAAAAAATTTGACGAAGACCACTTTGGAGTCCAAGAAAGACTTGAATGTGTCAGCTGTTAAATCTTTGACTTTTGCCTGTGGATAATGGTCGTATATCATCTTTTCATTACTGTGACAGTCAATGCAAGCAAGAAAAGACAATAACAAACAGTACAAAATCGTATCAAATCCTCTGTGCAATAACATAGAATACTTCATCTGCTGTGTGCTGGACACTCACTAACAAAACATGGAACTGACATTATATGCTGGTAATTTGGCACTTTCTTTTGCCAAGGTGGCCTGGACCTGAGATGATCCAGTTCACAAAATATCCAACAAATCTTTAGTTCTGTGAAGTTTTCAAACAGATAGCAATGCAACAAAACAAACCACAAAAATGAAAGGACTGAAATACCCGATCTAAACAACAATTCACTTGTGAATGTCAATTGCATCAAATCTGTCATATTACAACATTGTTTATTAGTTTTGAACAGTTCAAGACATCTTTTTGAGTTTTATATTCTCCACTGACGATGCTGGGCAAGTAAAATTGTACAAAAGAATGAAATTGTGATAAACTGCCATTAGCATGAGAAATAACCCTAGAAGTGAAATATCTCCTCTTCCATTTTCAATCAGCTAATTGGTGCTATGATAATAATATTAAAAAGAGAGGGTGAACAACATGGATGAGGAAGACATCAGACTGAAAGGAAGTCATTATCAGAGGGCTACATCCAGCAATGGATAGACAATGCCTAGGTGAAATGTGAAACTTGTGCTAATTTTCATGTATGTGAACAACAGAACTAGAAACCAAATATTCTTGTATTGCATTTAACATATTCTTCCCTCAGATACAATTAACCTGATCAACAAAATATTATCTTACCTCATCATCTACCTCATCTTGGCTCCCATCTTCCCCACCCTCTGCAGCTCCCTGACCAGCTGACAATTTTCTGGATACAAATTCCTTCAAGGCATCGTGTGAACGCGGTCCCTGGTATTTCTCAACCTGATGGACAGAAAATTGGTGACTTTACACAGAAACCCTCAGTTACATCAAACAATTGCAACCATTCAGTTCGTAGCTTATCAGAGCAGAATCATGCTTTCCTAAGACGACCAGGATCACAAGAATTTTTTTTACCACCTATATTAATTTGGCAAGCCTTAAATACAAACAAGTAGCTTAACTATAATAGATATATTTGTAGAGTATCTTCTTAAAGCTGTGTCATAATCAACTGTCACAGCAGATAATGAAATGTATACTGTAGTTTCAACTTAAGAAAGAAAAAGTCGATTTCAGTCTAGGTGGCATGAACAAAACCTATGGATTCTTACGCGATTATGAAGCTAAAAGTTCTTATCAATGGTTATAGCTGTTTCCCACAGAATGTTCTTTATTTGTCTCTCTGTTTCATCATATATCATTATACTGACAATCCTGACTTCGAAAAATGCTTTCTAAATAATGAAAAATAATCTGATCTCTCATTTCTTAGAATCTTAGGGTAAAACTTGAAGATTGCTGTTTCCTGTTACCTATGATGTCTATATGGATTAAACATTGCAGTTATGTCAATTCTGGCTGGTTTAAATCTGATGAATGTTATATTAATTGTTCCATTTCTTTCATCTACTTACATTTTGTCCATCCTGGAACCACAATAAAGTGGGATACCCTCGAATCTCAATTTTTTTACATATAACAGTAGACTTGGTGCAATCAATCTGTTGGCAAAGACAAAAACATCAGAAACATCATTTTCCATTTTTTAACATTAACAAAAGGTGGATCAAGCAACTCTCACTGAAGGGAAATGAATCACCAAACTTCCACCTGAAAACTCAGGTACAAGTGTAATTGTAGATCAAGGGAAAAGAACATTTCCTAATGCTTTTCCTCATCAACCAGTCTATGAATCCTCTTATTATAAAATTAAGTAGGCTAACACATAAGACTGTATTAGTTGCCTGTAAAAAACAGTATGTTTTGATGAAGCAGTGTTAGTATAAAAATCCCTAGTAAAGTTAAAGAGAAGCTCATATGACTTGAAATTTGGGAATTTTTAATCTAAAATGAAGTAGCCATAGTGACCCATATCCCAGTTTTCACTCTGATTATAGGCTCGCTAAAAATGCTCATTCCAGTTTCAAATACTTGAATATTTATTGAAGCGCATGATAATACGGACACTTACTTTTGCAATGCCAACTTGATCATTTTGACTAAAAGTTTCTGCCAGATCATCCCATGTTGGTTCCAACCGCTTGCAGTGACCACACCATGGGGCAAAAAATTTGATGAAAAAGGCCCCTTTTGCTACAGTTTCTTCAAAGTTGTCATCAGTCAAGATAATAAGGCTGGTTTTAGCTGTAGGCACTTCAGGTTTCTCCCCATCTTTTTCGGCTGCATCTGTAGCTTCCTGATCAGAATTTAAGTACACAGCTGAATTCACAAAATGACTGTATGTGACACCCTAAAGGCATGTATTTTCACAGGTGCTGAAATATTTTGATCATGGGAGACCAAATCTCAACACTAGAATATTCTCAAATACAGAAATTCAAGAGTACAGATTCTTTTCCCACAAAATAGACTGTCAAGATAAGAAACGGCCAAAATCTCCTTGTAGAAATTTCTCTGCATAAATATGGAATTCTATGCATCCACAGTAAATATATTTCACACACCAAATGGAAAACTAAGAGAGAGCAAAAAAATACTTGAACCTCTTCCATGTCATTCACAGAAAAATCATTTTCAGGCGACTAAGAAAGAACATGCTGACCAAAAAACAATAATTTACTTCATCTCAGAAGATGGTCAATCATAATATATCTGTCTAATAATTTTGGTAACCAAATTCTAGTAGCACAAAAAACATGAAGGACAAGGAGAGAAAAAAAAAAGGGAAACTTTTCTTTTTATTTTTTCGCCCATCTGTAGTAGAATCTGCTGAACCTCAAATCACATAGAATCCCTATTTCCAAACTAAAACTTCTTTCCACCCATCCTTATCATGTCTATTCTCAGCCTCAAAAACCAACATTTGTTTCCTTTCAGTAAAAGAAAAATATAACATCAAATGTATTTTAGATATCCAAGGATGCCTATACCTAAATGTTCAACTTCACGCAAACTGCACACATTGACTTCCCTTACCTGACCGGCTTCTCCTGTCACATGACCTTGAATGAAAGCTTTCAGTGACTCCAGGTCACGCTTGCCCGTGTAACGTTTATGTGATTCTCCACCAACCTCAAACAATTTCAGCGTAGGGAAACCTACAATTTCATGGTCAGCACATAGACTGGTGTGAACAGTGCAGTCAACCTGAAATACAACAAACAAGTCTTCACACTCAGGTCACCTGTAGAGTTCTCAGTCTATTATGTAATATGTCATTTGTATCACAATATAGGTAAAATGAAAAAAAACAACTGGATGAGCTGATTCACAAAACCTCTAGTTGTACATTTTGTGTATGGGGAGTCCATACTTTCGCTGCCGAATTTGCAGATCTGATAATTTTAAGCTCTGAAGTTCATGGCCAGTTCTTCAAAGTTATTTTTCTTCACAAACATCCATGTCAGGGCAAAAACTGATATTTTCTGGAAACCGCTGAAATCTATCTGAACTCTGCTGTTCATCCGCAATGGCCTGCATTATATATGTCATATCAGATATGTACAAATGTATGTTTGTGTGCTCTCACAGTGACAAATACTTCCAAAGTTGAAACAGACAAATGCATAGCTTATCGCAAATCCATGAGAGCCTTGAGCCATGAAATCTGTTTCTGCTTCTGTTCAACTGGTTAAGGGATATGGGTATAAATGATTGATTTTATATAATGCCATACCATGTTGGTTCCATGTTTAAAGCCTTATTCCCCTGTGAACGTTTCGAACATTGTCTCTCTGCTGGTATACTAGATTTCAATCCATATTTCAAATCATGTTCTTCTGTCTGACCTAAAAATGACCCGCCTCTCAACAAAGGCTGCCTAGGAAACTGAAAGGATACCATTTGTGCTTTGACCCAAATTTGGTGACTTGGTTATGGTCTGTTAATGGCAACTGATGGACTGCCAAAAGACTTTAACACCATACAACCGCACTTAATGTTTCAAAAGCTTACCAACCTACACGTGAGTTCTTTTTTAAAGAGCTGGATCTTCGAATTTCTAACACAGAGAAGCCAGTTTGTGGATATAAACAACACATTTTCCAAATTACTCACAACAAACACAGGAGCGCCACAAGGCTGCGTGCTGTCACCTGCCTTGTATACATTGTATACAAATGATTTCACTGTGACACACAACAACGTTTACCTTCTTAAATTTGCCGACGACTCTGCTATTTTAGGCCTTTTACCTAACTCTGGCCACGAATATTCTAACATTGTACAATCCTTTCATTGTTGGTGTAATAACAACTATCTTCTACTGAATGTTAAGAAAACAAAAGAGCTTGTTTTTGACTTTAGGAAAAATAACAACGATCCTGTTTGCCCTCTTACTATCAACAATGAAGAGGTTGAAATTGTCACAGAGGCCAAATATCTTGGCATTACTATTGATTCATTGCTTAACTGGCATGCGCATGTAACATATGTATACAAGAAAGCCAACCAGCGCATGTATTTCCTCAGAAAGCTCCGCTTTTTAAAAGTTAGCAAAAGCATTCTGAAAATATTTTACACCATGGCTATTCAGAGCGTTTTGATGTATGGAGTTGTCTGTTGGGGAGGAAACATCTTACAAAAAGATAAAAATAAGATCAATAATTTAATTAAAAAAGCATCCAACATTTGTATCTGTGATCTGCCATATTTTGATGAGCTGTACACTGGTGCTTGTATTAAAAAAGCTAATATTATTATAAATGACCCCCAACATCCCCTGAACAAGGAATATATAAGATCTGTAAGAAGTTTAAGGCTGTTGTCAAAGAAAACTAAAACTGAGCGCTACTTTAAATCGTTTATTCCATCATCAACTAGGATGTTACAATAATGTCGTCATCTTGATCGTAATCTGTGCACAGTTGAATTATGTCCTGCGTGTCAGGTCAATGTGTTTTGGTTAGGGATGCATATTGTGTGCACTGTTAATTTTGTTAATTTAGTTAATTTATCAGTGTGTGTGTATATATGTGTGTGTGTGCGCTATGTATCATACTTTCTGCTTCTGTAACTGTATTGTTATGTATTCAATGATCAAAACAAATTTCCTTGTACAAGGACGAATAAAATTTATCTTATCTTATCTTATCTTATCTTATCTTATTTTGTTTCACATTACATTTGGGGAGTTTAATATTGCCAATACTATAAATATAAACTGAAACTTGTGTAAACGTTAAAAAGGCATTACAATGCCTTGCTCACCTTGAAAATTTAAACTGTATGTCAATTTGTGTTTTTTATGTGTAATCTGTTGTTTTTTTTTCTTGTCAAGTTTCAAATGGGGCATTTTTCCACTTGAATTCTTCATTCGGTTTCCGTCATTTAAATACCTACCAAATCTGCCATGCAAAGGCAGAGTGGCCTATCTGCTCATTTCATACTTTTGAGAAAAATGCTAAAAAACGTGTGGCTTAACTAGAATTTATAAGTTTGCCACACTAGAAACTACTATTTTGGTAGCCGACATGTCTCTGCCTTTGACATAAAAGAATTAAGTGTGAGACAAGTTCCTAGAGACAATAAAATAGGAAAAGGCCATGCTGTCAGTTACATCATTCTGCCTTTAGTCGATTAGTGGCAGAAGTGTATGTTGCATAAAAAATTAAAATGCAGCCTTTTCTGAAACTTTCTGTAATCACATATTTCTCATGTATGGGGCTGAATTAAACTCAGAGTAAGCAATGGAAATAACTCAAGACTTTAAAGACATACTTGGATGCTATCATACTGATTGCATGATAACAAAAATCCCAGTTCATGTTTCAAATTTGAATGAAATATCTCTTCTGATTTTATGTCCAGCACTCCTGTAATTCTGGACTTGCATGGAGAAAAAATAAAAGCTTTGTTTACAAACCTTTGCTATTTTGACAGCATCATCTCCTTCTGCCTTGTTGTGAATTTTTGCCAGCTCGTCCCATGTAGGTGACAGATTCTTGCAGTGTCCACACCTGAAAACATTTCGTGTAATATTTTGTAACATTGTAAACATAAACACTGTCAGATTTCTGGTGGTAACAGACAGTCAGAAAGATGTAAAAGATAAAAAAAAAAAATTCTTTATAAAAAAACAACAGCAACAATAACAAAAGAAACAAACAAACTTTGGGAGGATTATCAAATCTGGTTATCTTGAGTTGAAGAGCAGGTGTGCAAACAGCATTAAGGACAGGGGACAGGTTTGATAACAGGTTTAAGATTGGGAATAGGGTTAGCAATTAAAATACATTTCTTTCAAGTTTATGTTGTTCCACTGAAAGGCTTTTCTGTGTGTTTTCCGAAGGTACCCGGCTTGATAATCCTTCCCAAACAATGGTTACTTGATATCTGATTTTTGTTGTGAAGACAAAAAGCTTTTAAATTAAAGGAAACAACTGTATATGGCTCAACCTTACCATTGCAATCCAGTGCTGGTTTCTGAACCTACCTGGCTAATAACAAAATAAATAACTTTATGATGATTGTAACCTTTCCTGAGTTAAATTTCACAGGGCAATTGTAACCGTAACATTGAAACAAATATTCATTTGAGAAGAACATAGGTTTTCCTGTCCTCGTAGGTTGGAGTTGGACACTTGCAGTTTGCAGATTTAACGCGGGAACTGCTGAATTGAATGAATTGTTCTAGATTGTAATTTACAAAAACTACATCTGTCATATTGACTTGTTGTATTCAAATGTTCATACACACAGAATATTTACAGACTTAAATTTCCTCATGACAAGATCTACCATAGCACAAGTAATAAAGTATGAAGTAAATCCTGGTTCCTGTACTTGCAAACAGAATTTGGTAGGCCTTAAGATTTTGCATAAAAGTTTATTCGAGCCAGTTTTTACACAAGTTCTCCAACACTGCGAAACCAGTATGAAAAATCTGATCTTGAGAAGTTTTTGCTCTGCTCTTCAGGAAACCACCTCGGTGAAGTACAATCTAGATCTAGATCTAGAGGCAAGTTCTGAGGAAACAGAATAGACGCACTGTAGCGAAGCCGAAGGTAAAGTAATAAGCCACTCACCATGGTGCATAAAACATCACAAAATTTCGGTTCTCGGCCACACCGGCAGCAAATGTTTCCTGGTCGTAGGTGATCGCGTTGGAGCCATGATCATCATCTCCTTTGGTCAGAACTAATGCTGACATAAAGCAGGAGACAAGTACTGACAACATGTAACCCGTCATCTCGATGTCTTGTTGTCACGCCCACAGTACACCGTATCTATGTGGAAATATACGGAAATTTCGGTAAAGTACGGCACTTTTCGGTGATGTGAGTGAATTACATACGTGGCGTGGCGCCCGTCGAAAATGGAAAATTATTTAATTTATCGTTTTCTAAACAGCTGTCATGAAATATGCCAATACTATTTCTCTTCTTGTTGTTGCTAGATGAGATTAAAATGAATGATAATAAACTGTTAGTTAACCATGAGGACAAGGATCTTTTGGTCTGTCGACTCAACAAAACGTGAACATTATATTATATAGGCCTACTCTAAATGAAACGTTCCAAGAATCCATAAACACATAAGTCTATCGACGTATTCATTGGATTATGTTAACACTGGGTAAATGTTAAGTCATAGTGATTTATCTGCGAGCAAAAATACTTAAATAAATAAAGTAAGTAAGTAAGAAAACACAAATCTCGATCGTCTTTACAGCAAGCTCGAGCACTTTTCCCAATCTCGAAGCAGTACGATATATATTCAGTTGACAACATTTATAACTATTATATATATGGGTTTGACAGCAGAGCGATGGCAGTTATGGGACAATTTAGATATGGGTTTGACAGCAGAGCGATGGCAGTTATGGGAAAATTTAGACGGGGCAGAAACGCGTTGGCACCTTTCACTCCATGGGCACCCCATACAAAAGATAATTACCCCAACAGATGTGTATGGGTGTGTGTGTGTGGGGGGGGGGGGGTATATCAGTGTGTTATATTTTTAATGGAAAAAGAAAAAAAAAGGGAACAGCGGAACAAAAACGAAAAATCAATCACCGATCAACGCAAATGGTGAAACCTATGGAAAGAAAATTAAACAACTGATTGCATAAATTATCTTTCCCATAATTAAGAGTTAATGTCGATACCAAATACCTTTTCTAAATGAGGACATGAATGTATTCATTTCGATAAAACTTTGTAAAGACAACAGCCAATGTGCGTTAATTAAAATAAAACCATAACCTATAATGTTCAAATCTGGTAGTTTGAAAACAATTAACAACCAAAAAAAAACAAACCGTGATTCGCATAGTTTTTAAAACAGAATCTGGACTCATTAGTGCGCTTAAAATTTCACCATAACAATAATAATTATAGACCATGTTAATTGCTTCCTCCCACCTGGCGACCCTGTAGTAGTGATCAATAGCCTTTTTTTTTTTTTTAACTTCTAATGATTTTTGTCCGTTTTAAACAAGCCGCTTTCAGTGTGCTTATAATCATCTCATAATGAGAAATTAAAGATTAACTTTCTGGTGCCACTTTGGCCTGGGTACAGCCATTTATCAAAGTAGTAAAAATGTTACATATTTAATAATATTTATTGAGAACGGGGGGGGGGGGGGGGGGAACAAGTACACTTAAAAAATGTCGGCTTATAACCATAGAAGTAGGAAGTACATCCTACTTCTATGCTTAGAACAGAGCAATTTTGGGGATTTTTCCTTTAAACAAAGCTTTTTTTATTTGGCGACATTTTGTTGAAAGCCCCCCCCCCCCCCCCCCCATGAACTCGAGAACAGCATAACATGAACGTGGACACGTGCACAAATATGCGATTCATCACTGCACGGTTTGGGAACATGAGAGACACATTAAAATTTCCCACTCTCTTTCGCAGTCAGAGTGTTTTTGGCATGATATTTGCTTAGCGCATTTACTTGGTTGGAAGACTGTTTACTTCTGGGATTGTTGAACGTAACTGAATATCAATTCTTTATACTGTACATTACATGTACTTATGGGAGCCGGGGTTGCATGGAACGCTTAATGGAAATATTAACTGCTTTTTTTTCCTTTCGGCCCAGATCATTTTCCCAGCTGACTGTCATATCCATTGTACACGTTGGCTTTACGCCACCTCACGCTTCAAAAACTAAACATAATGTTACTATTTTCATTTGGTCACCTATCCCCCGTGCTTACAAGGAAGCGCTGGCGCTTGGCAACGCATTATTTCACAAAGGTTTACTGAAGTGGCTGCCCCTGCCGGAAGCTTTTGGCTACAAAACACGTTGTACATTTCCACTTTTGTCCAATCGTTGTAGGCCACGATAGTCACCCCTTTCTTATTGTGGAAACGAAAGTAGTTTTAGGAGTGGAGCAAGAGAAGTCGGCACCACAAACTGCAGCGTCGATCTGTCCGCGAGATTATTGAACATTTGGAGCAGGCCAATTCTGATAATGGCAGGTATGGGCATCATGCACAAGTTGTAAAAATAGATCCGTTTCTTTACATGGCCAGCGAGGAACAAATTCGTTGTCCGTGTCACGCTCAGGGTGCCACAGGCATGATAATTAGGAATATGAATGGTGATTGTAAATATTCGAGAAAGGGGTTACATATATTTAATTTAGAGATCTAGATTCTACATCTAGTTGTACTTGTAGATGTAGATACAGATATATCTAGGCTACCTCACTTGAAGTCTTGGTTTATCAATCTTTGACATTTAGGCCTAGATCTAGGCCTCCGCAGACGCCGGTGAGATGGATTTTTGATATTGTGCTTTTTAATTATTTAGGAAGAGCTTCTTTAGATCACAATTCTGGCTTGTTTTGTTGAATGATTATAGGCTCTTCATTCGGTATGATGGCTCGATTCGGAGTAACGCATGGTCACCATGGTGTTCCTCAGGCTGAAATATGATGCATCAGGTTGTCTTTTTTGGTGACAGTTATCAGTTATCGTGTCCTTGGTAGCATCTAAGAGAGACTCTCAGAGACCCTGCATAGTAATGTTAATGCTATTACTCCGGTTTCCCGGTGGGATGCTAATAAAGAAACTCGCATGCTTTTTCCTCTACTGATCATTGTTGCTTTGCCCCAGAGTATACCACTACACACTATTAGGCCTATAAGTATAAAGTATAAAACTGTGAAAAGGATTTTTTTTTTGTTGAGATGATAGAGGTATTATAGCCAATTTTATAAGGTGTGACACTGAAATCACAGAGAAAGTCAGACAGAATAAATAAAGATGAACAAACAAAAAAGTAATAAAACAAAACATGACGTGCTGGAGCAGAACACCCCCAAAATATATTTTCACTTAAGACCAGACAGATCTAATTAGTTACCATTGAGAGAAATGAAATTTTTAGTTCACACTGACTTAAAATAAAAGAAATCATTTACATGTTTAAAATTTGATATCTACATTTTTATTTCTAATTAGAATAGAAACTATCCCGTTAAATGAACAGAAATAAATAAAGCGAACAGGAATAAATAAAAGAAGTAATCTGGAGCACACATCCTTAGAAAAAAACATGATTCCTAATATGAGCAGTACCAGGTTAAAAAAAAAATGCTCTGGTGTGGGATCGAACCCATAGTCTCCGACTGATAACCGCAGTATGCTAGCCATTGTGCTGCCACAGACCCCGATAAGCTGGAAGAACTCTTTCATAGTAGACATCACAAAACCAAGAACCCCCCCATCTGGGAATAAGATCAGGATCTTATTTACAGATGTCTGCGAATAAGCACTGTTTACGGAAAAGGCTACTATAATGTCATTTGGCTGCCTAGCTCTTGTCAAATACAATGGGTGACGCCGGGTTGAGGAAATGATTGAAGGCCAAGGTTAGCCGTATTGTCCGAGGCACATTTCAGGAGAGGGAAAACTTATTTTCTGATTTGTCAATTGAATTTATATCTAGATCCAACTCTCTATAGAAACTATGTTACAGATTTATAACATAATGTGGGACTTGCCTGTGTACTTGTGTAGTGTGTACTTGCCTGTTCGAATCTCTGTCAGCTTAGAATGGCAGATCCATCAATGTGTAAAATATCTTTGAGAATTGTGCTGGTATTCTCGAATTAGCCGGAATCTTTATAAAAAAACTTATTCAGCAGCCTATGTGAAAAAAAAAAAAGTGCTAGATCTGGATCTGTTTGCAACGAATCTCAATCCTTTGCCAAATGAAAGAAGAAACTTTGAATCTTCTCATAATTGTCCTTGTCATGAGTGGAAAACCAGTCTCCTAGATTCAGTGAAAACTAGGTCTGTGTAAATGGCTTTGTGTTCTATTAACCCAGGATAACCTCAAGCATTGTTACTAGAGATTTTTTTTTGAGATCACAGTTTTAATGCATTTTTGTGTGTTATGTTTTTATTTCCATGAGTAACATTTGAAATGAGTGAATTAGTAGTTTCAAGCCTCTATGACTGACTGCAGATGAACTCCTTTTTTTTTAGTGTAAAACCTAGCTGAAGATAACAGACCTGATGATTCGGCAGATTATGTTGATAGTTTTGAGCCATCATTGGAGTCCAAGTTTCAGATCATGTGAAAGTTCAAAGTGTCGTCTAGCTTTCTTTGATGGATTCCATTTTTTGTGAATTTCTTCAAATTGTGTAAATGGAGCTCTGCACTTCCCTTTTCTTTGCTGTTTAATGTTTGCATATTATAATATTTATGCTGTTTCCTTGAAAACTTTCAGAATGTGACAAACTTAGTTGACATTACTTGAAAATTCCATGTAAAAAAAGAAATAGAAAAAATTGATGAAAAAGCCAAACGCACTCTGTCTTTGAAGTTCAGAGATTCAGTCACACACAGACTTTTCATTCTTCACTACAATTGACTACAGTCAATTAAATGTCCATGTTTCTGTCCTCAGGATTCAAAGTTGTTCTGGCAGTACTCTGTGTGTCCAGTGTCTATGGCATGTATGGACCAGGGGATGATGTCATAGAGCTGACCCCTGCCAACTTTCATAAAAATGTCATTGATGGCAATGAGCTGTGGCTTGTAGAGTTTTATGCACCATGGTCAGTATTTGAGTCAATGTCACAATAGCAAAATTTTATTATATTTTTGTCAGTGAATTGACTGACTTTGGATTCAAATGGGCAGTGATGACCTGACCTGGGGTTACATGGGCAGCTAGAGGGGCAGTTTGTGATTGAATAGGACTCGTACTCATATTGTGAAGGTGAAATACATTAATGGAGAATGGTTGCATAGAACATAAAAAATAACCTGGCATTACTTGAAGTTGATGAAGAGATTGAGAACAATGGGAACTACATGCAGCTTATGGATATTCTTTTCTTGTTTTCCTGGCATACAATGTATTTAGTAAGTCACGTCAAGTCATGACAAAACTTCGGCTCTGAAATTCATTTTTGTGAATACTCACTTAACAGCATTGTGATCCTTAGTGATCCAATAGTATGCGATCACAGATGCTGAAGTAGCTTCTAGGCGGAACTTTAAGTTTGTGCAACTCATTATTTATTATGTGCAGAAGACACTCTGCTGATAATTAGAATAGAGAATCAGCTCTTACCATTGTAGATGTCAGCTAGATTTGGGTATTTCATTGCTGATGAGAAATAACTCAGGAATTTGGCCAGCAAGTTTCAGTGCTACTAGACTGGGTATTTTTGAGAAATTCAGGCAGTTAACTAGTAACTGAAAGTTGTGTTTGGTGAATACTGGAAAACTTAATTTTTTCTGACATCACAAATGTTGTAATGACATGTAAGAAGTATTATAATGCCACTGATTGTCTTATGATCTCACACTGTAGTGTGAATAATCAAGGTTATTGCCTGAGATGAAGATTATTTGAACTTTTTTCCATTAGATATCAGATTGATCTTTTTTATTAATCTTTATTGATCTTAAGGTGTGGACACTGTCAGTCATTGGCTCCTGAGTGGAAAAAAGCTGCAACAGCCTTGAAAGTAAGTAATGATCTGAATAGATGATACACCTAGGGTGGAACTCAAATGCTCTGGTCATTATCTGTGGAACACCAGGAAAACTTTTCTCTTTTTATTCTTTACACTCTCATTGAGCCCAGAAATTAATCATGGCATTATTTAAAATGAAAAACATGGGTTTACTGTGTTAAAAATCATGCAGCTTGTATGAAAATATTAAGTCAGCTTTTCTTTTTGAAGACTGTCATAAGAACCCTTCACATATTATTATTAGTAAGCATAGGCCACTTTTGTACAGAGTGTTGAGAACCATAATTGTGGAGACTGACTTATTGTGGAAAGCCAGGGAACAATTGTCTCAGTTTCAGATAAACTAATCACAGGGATGATCTTTGAAGTTTATCAGTAAGTGGATTTTTTGCAGGTCTGTTAGTACAGGTGGCCAAACACAGTAGGTATAAGAATGATACTTTGAAATAATGAAAAATCTTCTCTCTTATCAGGGTGTTGTGAAAGTTGGTGCTGTCAATGCTGATGAGCACCAGGGTCTCGGAGGCCAGTATGGTGTGAGAGGATTCCCAACCATAAAAGTGTTTGGAGTTGACAAGTTCAAACCCACAGATTATCAGGGTGAGATTAGTATTTCTTATCATGGAAGTATTAAAGTTCCCATATGTTTAAGCCACGGAAAATGACAACTTTCTAAGAATATGTTATAAATATGATACTGAGGTATGTTTGATGAGTATTTTATACTCAGGGCGCTATGGAACTATTTGAGACAAAGGAGGATGGTACTGGAATGTCCTACTCACAGTTTGGGATGACATGTGCCTTATGAATGGACAGGCTAACTCTTGTGTGAAGCTATGTGTCCAACAAAATTGTTGCAATCTATTAAAGATATAAATCTTTGAGTGGGACATCCATCCCCTGGAAACTTCCAGTTATATTCTCTTCAATGAGGGATTTAATGATTTGTATGGCATAAAACGATATCACCAAATTTACCATGAATGTGATAAATGAAATTCAAAATTCAACATTACAGTTTTAACATTAAAGTAAATAATCTGATCCCATAAGAATAAGATGATTGATGATTTGCTGTGTGATATTGTAAATTTGGATCATGACTTTTTATCCTCCCAGGTCCTAGAACAGCTGCTGGGATTGTGGATTCAGTCATATCAACTTTATCAAGTATGGTGAAATCTAGATTGTCTGGTGGCAAAAGTGGGGGTGGCAGTGGCGGAGGAGGAGGTGGCAGCAAGGTGAGTTTCTTCCTTAGTCATTGACTTGTCTTTAACAGATGCTTTAAATATCAGAAATTGAGACCAAAATAGTTTACTGCATGTGAATACACTGAAAATGATTGCAAATTTCCATCTTAGTTCATCTGCAGACATTAAAAAGTTTAAAATTCATAAGATGTCCCTTAAGACCATGGGTGAAAAATCTTTTCTTCAGGGGGCCTCAGATTTGGAATTCCTGAAAGACTGAAAATTTTATGTCTTTTAAACATCAGCTGAAGAGTCATCTTTTTACACTCTGAATGTCCATCTATTTTTTTGTTGTTGCTTTTTTGTTAAGTATACCCGTGTATTGTGTGTGTGATTTGTATGGTATAAATGCTGTAAGGGGCATAGAGCCTGGTTATTAACGGGATGAAGTGCTATATAAATGCTATCTATTATTAATATTATTATTATTATTATCGATTGGTTGGTAGTATTTGGACCAGCAAATCAAGTGGGAGATGGGTTTGATATAAGAACCCATTACGGGATAAATAATAGGTGGAATGGGATTTTTGACAAAATAAATAAATTTACTACAATTTTCTTAGAGAAATGGTATGGAATTGTTTTGTAATGTTTTGCAAACTTAACTCTCACCCTGCGCGCATGCAATAAAGCCCGCTGTCCGGTCAGTGACCTTACTCACGGAGAATCTTATCTGGGGTCACTGACCCGTGCCTCTATACGATGACCACATACGCTGTCCATGTGGTTCGGTTTTTATTGATCGGTAGGAAAACATTCGCTGCTATGCCTTATCACGCTTGATTATGAATTAACCAGCAAAACCGCAGTCTGTCAGTCTTTAACCAATGATCTGACTTATGATTCCAAACTGACAGCTGTAGTTTTCGTGAGAACAAAGCATGATAACTAGCCACACCCTCCCAAGCCCTACACAAATGGTTTCATCCTGATTGACACATACAGTAAAACCTCGTTATACCGCCAAGTAAGGGGCAAACAGATAATTGGCGGTATAACGAGAATGGTGGTACAACGGAAATACCATGCAGAACAAGGGAAATAAGTAAATAAGTAATTTACCAACATTGGACTGGCTAACATGTCTAAAATATTGCAGTTATCTCCCTTATCTCTCCACTAGACATAAACCTCCGTTGTCATTTTGAAGTTTACATTGCTTTCATTTGTATTTTTTTGTGTTTATGTGTGTTGGAGTTTATTTATTCAGGAAATCGCACCTTAAGAGTAAAAGTATTATGTATTGCAACACGACAAATAATGCTACATTACAATTCAGCAACAAAATGCGTTGTTTGCATCGTACCCCGTGACCGGTATCAACCAGTTGCAGCATCACCTCGCGCGTGCTTAAGTTCGTTCGCAAACTCTCTATTGAACTGTGACCCGTCTTTCCCACTGCATGCCCCATCAGTAGGCCTATCAGGACTTCAAAAGCGAAGACTGTGTAGTAGGATTGGTGTTTGAGTAACAAGCACAGACTGTGACGCCAAGTGATGTTCCGACTGTTAGCTGGATTTAGGTAGATGTTGGGAGTGGGGGTTAAATTTACGTTGGCGCTATAACGAGCAATATTTACTATACTCAAGTTATGAATGTAGCAGTCAAGTGGATGGCGGTATAACGAGATTTTTAGTGACTTTGTATAGGTGTCAGATCCGTACCACGGCGAAAAGCTGGCGGTATGCGGGAATGGCGGTATAGCGAGGTTTTACTGTACTAATAAACCAATGTGGGCATTTGGGGCAAAGATTATTTCAGAGCTTGTTTCTGATTGGTTCTTACTATACAGACAACTCCAGATGGTGGTCAGCTTGTGAGAAAATGAGATAATATTGCAAATTTGTTGAGCAACAGTTCGCATGTCGATGTTACATCTTTTGAAAGTGTGGGGAGAACCTTTGAAAGCTTAATCTTTGTGATTCCGACCAGTGGTTCACTGGTTAACATGTCCTTGTCACAATGCCTTTGATTTAGAAGAGATACAGTGAACAAAAAGATGGTGGTTACATCTCAAAAAGGTCAGTGACCCGACACCTGAAAATACGGCTTGCGCATGGCACGGTCAGCTTGACCTTGCCGACTTTTGCCGCCCATGCAGCGTGAGCGCTTCGGAAGCTTGGGCGGCAAATCGCAGGGTGAGGGTTAAGACTTTCAGTAAGCACAGTTTTACTTTTCTTTTGTTTCGGTGTAATTAGTAATCTGGCCTTCAGGGTCTGTGCATAAATTGTGTTGAGCTTGTGGTGATTGATGTGTTTGATTGTTCCCTCAGAGTTCTGGCTCAGGAGACAGCAAGGATGTGATTGAGTTGACAGACAGTAACTTTGAGTCTAAGGTTCTCGACAGTGAGGATTTGTGGTTGGTGGAGTTCTATGCCCCATGGTGTGGACACTGCAAGAATTTGGCTCCCCACTGGGCCTCTGCTGCCACAGAACTGAAGGGGAAAGTCAAGCTTGGAGCTCTGGATGCCACAGTTCACACTGTGATGGCCAACAGATATGAGGTGAGTTCACAAGAGTGAAATGTCTGACACAATGCTCGTAGATCTAAGTCATTGTATAATTATATAGGGAAACACAATATTAAACTCTGGAACAGTTGAAAGTGAAGGAAACAATTTAATTTATTATCAGTAGGTGAAGACACATTTGTGTTGGGTAAGAGCTGAATTATTCTAAGTACAGTTTGTTTGTTGAGAATAAATGCTGTGGTTATTTATGTTGAATGAAATACTCAATGATCCAGCAGCAATAATTTCTGTTACAGGTGATAAAACCTGTAAAAGCCATGAAAACCTGAAAGGAAGCAAACTAGAAAGTGTGTGTCATTATTTTGATTCCATATCAGACTGTCTTTCATAGAAATTTGAATTTTGATAGAGATGGGATTTTTGTTTTGATGGATGTACAAATCTGCGCAGGTTCGAGGTTTCCCCACCATCAAGATGTTTGCTTCAGGCAAGAAAGACGGAGAGGCTGTGGAATATGATGGAGGCAGAACCTCAAGTGACATTGTTCGCTGGGCTCTGGATAAACTAGCAGAAAACATTCCACCACCTGAAGTTGAACAGGTATGTTGCTTACAAATGCTGTATTTTCATTATTTCACTCTGGAACATATTAAATTGCCTTCTTGCTTTTCTCATGCTTGTATGGATGGGATGTGAATTATCAAAAATGCAGATCCATATTATGCTGAAATGAAGATTTTTGTGTGAATCATCAAAAACGCAGATCCATATGCTGAAATGAAGATTTTTGTTTGAATCATCAAGAACGCAGATCCATATGTGGATATGAAGATTTTTTAAGGATTTGTTTCGGCTGTGTAGTATTCTCAGCATATCCTGTCAATCTAGTAGGGTCACTGGGTGTGTGTATCTAGAATTCTTGATGTTTCATTGAATTTGCAATTGGCTCAGGCTCAAGACAACATGATAAGTTTATAGCCTGATGTTGTCTTAGAAACTGATCCGAGTTTCAAAGTTGCAAAAAAAAAAATTGTAGAAAAAAAAACAAAAAAACACCCAATGTTGATAGTTCTCTTCTGTTGCATTCTCACACAGTAGACACCTTTGTGACTTGCTTTTGATTTTTAGGTGACTGATGACTCAGTTCTCAAGTCAGCTTGTGATGACCACCAACTGTGCATAGTTTCTGTATTGCCCCACATCCTGGATTGTCAGTCCAAATGTCGTAATGATTACCTCAAGATGCTGCGTAAGCTTGGGGAAAAATACAAGAAGCAAATGTGGGGGTAAGTCAGCTGCAGTTCATTCCATGTAGTAAACTCAAAAAGTGCTGTTTTGATCTTGCCTGAAGGAGAGAAGAAGAGGTGTCTGGTATCTTTCTTCCCTCTTTATGTTGGCATAAATCAGTTGTTTCTTCTGTTATACATCACTGGAGGTGCAGACAATGAAAATATTATATGTATTTACATGTCCTGGTTTTAGAGTGACATTGCTGTGGTACTTGAGCACAGATTCCCACAACCAGAAAATATCTTCATTCTGACTAGTCCTAATTTATATAGTAGTTGGACAGTATCTAGTGTTCATGAATTTCATATGGTTGAGAGGTTCATAGGCTTCACTAATAATTTCTTGTCATAACAACTCGTAAGGTAGAGGAAAATAAGGTATCAGTATAGAAATTTGGATACAGAATCCTCAAAAAAAAGATGCCACACAAAAAATTCTGGCTCTAGAAACGGAAAATCAGAAATTGTAATGAATGCATTTTCAAAGATTGTTTTCAGTAGATTGTTTTTCCACAAAGTAGTCATGCAGTCTTGTGAGGATATGTCTGTGGTTTAACAGCAGTTCAGGTATTTAGAAATGTCTGAAACATAAAAGTTTGAACACAAAACCATAAATGTAAACGCGAGTGTGCATTCTGTTGTATGACATTCTCATAGTACCTGTTTTCTTATCGCTGATGGTTTGTATGATTGTTTATCTTCCTCTCACAGTTGGGTGTGGTCCGAAGCTGGTCAGCAACTAGAGCTGGAGTCCAGTCTAGATATGGGAGGATTTGGTTACCCTGTAAGTATCAAACTGAATCAGCAGTGGTGGTTTTACACACCCTGTACAAACATTATCAATAGGAGTGTATTGTCTTTCTTCACAGAAACCCCATGAGAAAATATAATGCTTTGGTTTTGTCTGATGAAATGCAAATATCTGGTTTTGTCAATACTCTTAGTCATTTTGAAAGAACTATAGATTTTGTGTGAAAATGTCAGAAGATGCACTCTGCAATATTTTTGACAACTCACCTTTTCTAAAAAAAAACAAATATCATTCAACTTAACAAATATGATGAAATTCATTCACGCAGGGTTTTTGGTTTGATCTGATATGTTTCTGTTCCACTGAAGCTGGTAGGAGTTTTGATGCACTGAACTTCCTGATTTTTCTGGAATTTAAAAATTTATGATCAGGCTGATGTTTCTTTGTGTTATCCACAGCACTAATGTGTTGTAATATGTACATGATGTAAAAGGTGTTTAGATAATTGTTCCATTTCACTGATGACCAATATTTGAAGATGCAACTGTTTCCTTGTGTTTTATGCCTGTAAGGATGGATCAGATTTTGCAGGATTTGTTATGATTGTATTTCTTTAGAACTAACACAAAAGAATACTTAAATCCTGTACTTTTAGTTGTTAAACTGTGAACCCTGTTATGATTGGAAATACTTTTGTTTGCGTGAATGTTTGTTCACCTGAATGTAAATAATGTAAAGTTTATGTTTGGCAATTTCAGGCACTAGCAGCTGTCAACTCTAGGAAAATGAAATTTTCTCTTCTGAGGGGAGCTTTCAGTGAGACAGGCATCAATGAATTTTTAAGGTAAGTGTCCTATATAAGTGAGGGTGAAATAATCATTACTAGAGAAGGGCCTCTCTCCGATCCTATGGTAGGCAGGATGGAGCACCTAGTCTTCTTAGATAAGGGCGAAAAACTTGGAGGACCAATGTGCACGTTGCGCACATTAAAGATACCTTGGCACTTAAAAGTCGAGAAGAGCAGGCAGAACAAGGCCGCTGCCTGGGCAAAATTCTGAAAAGCTAATCCCTACCACAAAATACAGAAACAAAAACAAGAGAAATGAAAACAAGAAAGATGAGGTGTAAATGCCTATGGCAGCAAACCTCTTAAAATAAAGAAATACCAATCATTACTAATGAATTAGTGCCATTTGTGTGATGATTCTTTTGTTAGGAAGGAGGAACTTGCTTGCGGAGACATGCACTGATATCAAACCTTTGTCAAGTTTGAAACCTAGTCTAATCAAGCTCTAATTAATAATAAAAAGTCAATGAGCAAGCATTTCTAGAGTGAGTACACTATTTTTTTTTAAAATCTGACCAGAGCTTCCTATATTTTTCAAGTCCATGCTGCTTTTGGCATATGGTTACATATATGATACTGCATCAAGACCTTACTCTATAAAACTGAATATTCGCATTAGAAGTGATACAGTGTGCTAAATCCATGTCCCGGATGTCATTGACAGAGACCTGTCTTTTGGGAAAGGATCAACACTGCCTCTCAAGAGTGCCAAACTGCCAGCCATCCAGAAAACAGACCCTTGGGATGGCAAGGATGGAGTGGTGAGGATAGTCTTATACTTTATATTTCACTGGCTCACTGTTGTCAGACTGAGTGCTGTTGAAGTGATAGTTTCTCCAAGAATGTATGGATTTTATCTAAAAGCTTTCAAGTCCAGTGGTATTGCT
This sequence comes from Onchidella celtica, assembly GCA_963931925.1. Taxonomy (NCBI): domain Eukaryota; kingdom Metazoa; phylum Mollusca; class Gastropoda; order Systellommatophora; family Onchidiidae; genus Onchidella; species Onchidella celtica. The sequence goes on along the minus strand of OZ007579.1, from coordinate 22,933,467 downwards.
CATCGTTCATGTATCTAGATCAGGGAGCATTTTTATTCCAAGGCAACTTATTCTTTTGGCTAGTTTTGTACCAAATGTATGATTTGCGAGAACATTTGGTGTAGATAAGTCAAGGCATGTAATATTTGTATTATGTGGTACTTTATGAGTTTTGTGTTCAATATTTTGTTCTATTGTTGTTTCGTCAAATCTTTACGTGTTGCTGTTTGATTAAACGTCTCATGTTTTAGACCAATATAAAATACCTGAATGCTAATTTTCCAGTTAAACTGCACTCTGTGATTATTGCAGTATTGCAAATGGTATTTAAATGCATGGAAAGAATCAAAGACTTGTTGAAATGTCACTTGTTGTAACCAGTGCAAGTTCTGGTTTGATTTTTCTGAATTTATAAGTTCTGTTTTTCTTGTCTTTCTCCAGCTTGAAGTGGAGGATGATGACACCAGTGATGTGGAATTGGATGATTTAGACAAAGATGAATTATGAGGATCCTCAGCGTCTTTAGGGTAGGGAAATTATTTATCACTATTGACATCATTCATAACAGTTGTTATCCTATTGCCTCACAATGTACACATATGATGTCTGTCAGTGAACGTTTGTTGATGAATTTGAGTTAACCCATGCGGTGGTGAATGTTTCTTCTTAGCTGCTCTGGCAATGGGTTGTTTGAGACCCGATCACCAGTGGTACTTAACAGATGATTGGGTCTTATTAAAACTGATTACCAGTGGCACCTTGTGAGTGAGAGGGAGGGAGTGATCAGAACTTGATCATCATGAAATTTTGAATTTGACCATGCTAACAACCATACAGTGTATCTGAGTTGTTGATCAGTTGCAGCCAGCTGTGTTTGGGGGGTTTACAGATCTGTGTTTTGTTTCAGCCACCCATGGTCATTTGGAAAAATGTTCAGAAAAGTGAGAAATTTCTCATCTCTGAAGAATGTAAACGCAGTATATATTGTGAATGTGTTATGAGCAGAAAGTGTGAGTATGTTGGTTATCCATCCATGAGACAGATTAGTTAGATCATGACCATTCAAATGTGGAAAGCTGTGCTGTAACTTGATATCACCTTTTTCCAGTTAATATCCAAAATTCATTGGTGTCCTCATATGAATGTTTCCATGTATATGGCTCATATGTTGTGCTGTATTTTTATACATTTCTCCTGCTCTGGTTGATGTTGCTGCTGTCTTGGGAACAAAGCTGACATTGTTTTATGCTGCTGGTCTGTGAAGTGGCAGTTTGTCTTGTGTAATGCATTGGATTTTTGTATGTCTAAGTTGTGTATTACATACAGTTTTGGACTTTGTGTACATTACTATGATGAGTAATATAAAGCCAAATTACTTATTTCAATGTACAATTGATTTTGAAAGCTGTTAAAAATAAAATGTTTCTAATGAGTGTTTACTTTCATGTGTTTTGGCAGTGATCTGAACGCTTTCCCATTTCATTGTTGTTGAGAAAGATAGAATAATTTTTCAAAATTATTAATAGCCATGCATGACGAGAATGAATTGTTAACCCGAAGTTATAAAGATTGAATGATAAAATGAATTTGATAATGAGCAGATAATGTTTTAGAAGTGTGAAATGGGGGAAAAGTGTGAACAAGATTTTACTTTCATTTTGTGAATCTTTCATTTCATTCTTGTTTTTTTCCCCATCTAAATGGTTGTTTTTTGGGAGTGAGAGGACGGTTGTTAATTTGTTGGAGTTTGCTGATTAAAGCTGACTGGTTTGTGCAGACTTTTGTTTTTTTGACTTTGTGCATCATTTTAATTGGGGGAAAGTTTCATCCATTGGTGAAGATATCTGATTTCTGATTGAATATTTCTTATAGTACTGGTGGGAAATGTCCTCCCCAGGCCTGACTTAGCTCTGCCAAGATTTTTGTTGCCCCATCAGCCTGCATGTATTCATGTGTCAATATGTATTCACAGAATTGCTAAATACGGTCACTGCTCTACACTGACACGAGTCATTTTTGAGACTTTTGAGATATTAAGAAAAAATGTCTTTTCCTGTCATTTGGTGACTTATGCCATTATGATTCTATTGCATTACTGCATTTTTGTATTGGTGCACTTATGTTTCTAAATTAACTGATAGCTCACATGCTTAGGAATTCAATGAACCATCATTTGCCTTTTTGGCATAAGTCTGACATGCATCATTATTGTAGAGCAGTGACCATCTGCGTAAGTTAACAGCTAGATTGTGGCCTATCAAGTGGTCTCGGTCCATTTTCAGCCCTATAAAGACTTTCCAATTCCCACCTATGACTCTGTTATGCTTGCCATACACAAATACAGACACATTTATTGAAAAATGAATTTAGATTTAATAATTACATCTCAATATTTACAGAAACTCTTACGATATAGACACAATATTATTGTACAACTAACATTTTTCTCTTAGAAATTCAGAGTCAATATTATTATTATATATCCTAAAGCTACCCGGTGTAGCAGGCCAGATTATACCCCCGCCAGACTATACCCGGGGTTAAACTGGCCTAGCCCAGAATATCCCCCGGGGTTTACTTTGGGCTAGGCCAGACTATACCCCCCCAGTCCAGATTATACCCCCTACTTTTTTTTAAAAACAAGTCAAGACCGCAGTTTATTTCAACTTTAGTTTGAATTGTCCATTATCACTGTCATCAGATATCATATTGAAGCATACACTTTTGACTCTTGTAAATTATGATACATTTAAAAGGAAATAAACGTGCTTAAGAAGCATTGATATACAAAAGGATTGAAAATCCATTGAAACTGATATGATTAAACTTTAACACTAATTTTACTTGTGTCCGTTGGTATTATTATTGTTTTTGGTTTTTTTATAATTAGTTGTCCATGAGTTAAACATGTATTGTAATCTTTTTGTTTGGCACCACTAACATATACTTAGTGGCAAGGTATGAACTAATTATAAGACTCATAAGTGTAAAGTTATCTGAATCTTATTTTAATTTTTGAAAATCAGAAATGTGCTTGATATGTCGGAACAATTAGATCTACATACAAAGTTACACTGATGCAGAGAGAAAGGCCAGGAAAGAATACATAGAGAAAAAAACAACAACATTTTAACAACTGGACTGGCAGATGGTGCAATTCCATCATCCAGCAGACATTAAATACTTCACACAAAACTAAATACATACACTAAAATTGTTTCACATAATGAATTTAACCTGTCCAGATCCACTTGAAACATTACAGAAAGCTAACCAGTAATATACAATAATAACAATAAGAACACCAAATCATCTTATTTACTCTTGAAAATAAAGAGAATATAATCAATATCAGAATCACCATCATCTTGGAATAATACAAAGATAAGAGGGAATATAAAAATGACCTACACATCATTCTAGAATCTATAAGCAGCAATAATATATGTGTGTATGTGCCAAGTACATGTAAAAAAAAAATGTGTTAAATCTTTTCAACTATTCAAGCTTTAGCGAAGTATCTTTGATAGTCATGTAAAATGACAGATTAAATCCAGTGAGACAACAGTGCATTGCAGAAAGTAATTACAGTATGTTGTGGCAAAAATTCGATGGATCATGTTGCATGAACATGTCTTGTTAGTAAATTCTTTGATAGCGTATTTGTAGAAATGTATACATTTTATGTAGCTCATGGTTTAAGGCACTGGATTAGTTTCACTCACGTTCGTTGGCATGTTGTAGTTGTTTTTGTAGTTGGTTGCCATTGAGTAAAATTTGCACGGTACTGTTTGTTTGGCACTGACATACACTTAGTCCCAATGGATGAAATAATTAACGGACTTATAAAAATGAAGTCATTTTCAATATTTTTTTGTGTACAAATACACAGTTGTTAAATCCTTTGGCAAGGGACGTGTTGAGCTTGGGAACGTAAAGACGGACAAGGTCTTTTTATTATTATTATTATTTCACTCGCGAGTGACATACCCTTATTCACTATAACACGCCATAGGTTCAATCTTTCAAAAGCCTTGCAAACTAATCCAGTGTCTTAAACCGTAATGTACATGAAATGTAGACTATATCTTTCTACAAATAACCTATCAAAGAATGATACTCACTAACAAGAAATACTGTTAATGTAACATGATCCATTGAATTTTGCCTCAACATGCTATAGATCTAATTACCTTTTACAACGCACTACTTTTGTTTCAGTGGACTTACTCTGTCGGTCTACACAACTGTAGGCTTTGTGTCAAGTTTTACTTGAATATTTGAAAAGATTTAACACGTTTTTTTAATATATAGTTGATACACATACATTGCTGCTTATAAATTCTAGAATGATTTGTAGGCTTACGCTGCCATTTTTACACTCCCTCTCATATCTTTGCAATTTCCAAGATGATGATGATGATTCTGATATTGATATTTCTCTATATTTTCAAGAGTAAATAACATGATTTCGTGTTCTTATTGTTATCATTATTACTGGTTAGCATTCTGTAACGTTTCAAGTGGATCTGGACAGGTGGAGTTCATCAGTCGCAAACATTTAGTGCTTATTTAGTTTTATGTCTGCTGGATGATGGAATTGCACTATCTGTCAGTTGGATTATCAATATGTTTTTATTATTTTTTTCTGTCTGTTCTTTTCTGGCCTTTTCTCTCTACATCGTTGTAACAAAAAATACAGTGCATGTTTTACTCATGGCCAACTAACTATCAAAATAATAATAATAATAATAATATCATCATCAACATACACGAGTGAAATTAATGTTGAAGTCTAATCATGTCAGTTTGAATGGATACTCAACTCTTTTGTATATCAATGCATTTTAATGCATGTTTGTTTCTTCTAAAATGTATCATGATTTACAGGAGTCGAGAATGTATGTCTGTACACCAAAGTAAACTAAGGCTGAAATAAACTGTTATTATTATTTTCTCTAAATTGCATTATGACTTGTTGGTGTCAAGAATGTGTTCATGTTTGTATTAATATGATATCTGGTGACAGTGATGAAAAACAGGCTGAAATAAACTGTGGTCTTGACTTGTTTAAAAAAAAAAAAGTAGGGGGTATAATCTGGACTGGGGGGGTATAGTCTGGCCTAGCCCAAAGTAACCCCGGGGTATAAACTGGCCTAGCCCAGAATATACCCCGGGGTATATTCTGGGCTAGGCCAGTTTAACCCCGGATATAGTCTGGGCGGGGGGGTATATTTTGGCCTGTTACACCGGTACCTTGTATAGAAGCTGGAGATTGGAAAAAAAATTTGCATTACAAAACTTAGGGACTAAATAATATTGTCAATTACCATAAATTCATGATCATAAGACTCCTCATCAGACCCGAGGATCACATAAGGAAAAACTTTTATTTAACATGCATTTTACTAGAATATGCACTCAAAATAGGGATTCAAAGAAAAGAAAAAAAACACAACTCTGGCTATGTTAAGAATTGAGACTAAATCTTTGATGTTTTCTGGCAGATTTACACCCAGAGAGATTAAATTACGACTTTCATAATCATGAAAATCAATGCATTTGCAAAAAATGGTAACATATTTTTCTGACTCATTTTATAAATGTGAGTGTGCATGAGAAAACCCACAATAAGTTGGCAACATGACATTTTGAGTTCTGTACACATAATAAAAGATGAGACATTTCTGATAAATTGAAGTCAGTGACCCCCCTAAAACAAGATTTTGATAAAAGGGCATTTAATCCTAAAAGTGGCAATAGCTAATTGACCCATTAATATTGGAGTGATTGCTGTTATGAGACCGTAGTCTAATAACTAAGCCGTTATAGAGATCATACTGAGTAGTGTTCACTGCTCATCTACAGTTTACCCTGTAACATGCCACGGTCCCCTAAACAACAGCCAAGTCGGAAGTTTTGGGAGACCACGGTCTCTCTGTTAGGAGACCGTAGTCTAATTACAAAGCCTTTATAGAGATCATAGTGAGTAGTGTTCACTGCTCGTCTACAGTTTACCCTGTAACATGCCACGGTCCCTCAAGCAACAGCCAAGTTGGAAGTTTGTGTCGGACCCATATTTTCACTTCAAAGCCGTTTTTCTCAAAATCAGCTCTTTCGACATATTGTGGGTTTTCTCATGCACACTCACAAATAAGCATCCCAACTTAATCCTCGTACAACTGCAACATAATAATTTGTAAACATTGCACAAATCCGTATGAAAAGAACAAATAAATGCCGAAACAAGGGTGTGAAATGGTGTCCTGTGAAAAACAAAGGTTCTTTTGTACTTTTGGCCATGCCAAGCAATATGTAACATAGAACCTTGTTATTCCCATGTCAAGTTGACAAAACAAGAAGACAGGTTTATTAAAGTGCGAAAAAAAAAAAAATCAAACCCGAAAGCAAATATAATTTATAAATAACACAGTAACTCTAAATCCCACATGGAAATGTTCAGATCTCACCCAAAAGCATTTGGATAAATTACATTTTGAAACATTTTGCAGAAAATGTTAACCCTCGTCCCACGCTGAGTGAATTCATCCACGTAACGCCCCGTGCGGGGATAGCCAGTGGCCAATCAGTCGATCGTTCGCGTGTTGCCGATAATCTTGGCGGTCGAGTCACTCGGGTCCTTGTGAACACGTGTATATAGTGGTTATTTAGGGACGCAATAACAAAAATAGTGGTGGATAAATCGTAAGTGATCCCCATGATATTTGGATAAAGTACTTGTGATGTTATGCAGTAAGTTTTATTGTCAAATGGGAGGCCCAAAATCAAGAATTTTCTGCATTTACATGCCGTTTATCACACGTTTTATCATTTTCCCAAGACCTCTGTGCTTTTCTTGTCCCTAAGTCAGGCCATTCAGGTGAACAAATTATTTTTTAAGATTAATTACTAACCACATGTATCGTGGCATTGCCTTCTCCCACCTCTACTATGTAAAGCTTCCATGTAGTATCTTGTTAGTTTTAGTGAGAGATGTGATTTCCAGGTCGAAGGGCACATACATGTACTGAAAAGCGGTTTAATCAAAGCAACACAATATCTCTCTAATTACCACATCAAATAAAGACAACGACCAACAACAAAGGCGGTAATTTTCTCCCAGTTTTCCCTGATTTTTCCGCTACAGACAGACGCCCTTATGCAGCACGCCCTAGTATTACATCGGAATTCATAATTACAGACACAGAACGGCATCTCTAATATGCACATGGCCCCTTTCTTCTCATTTCACATGTAGATGACAACCAGCATCAAAGTAAAATTTTCCCTAAGATTTTCCCCAGTTCGAATTTCAGACCGTCAGTACTATTACACGAGTATGACGAATAGTTACGAATAGTTGCATCGTAATAAACCTAATCTTACAATACCATTCGGTTAGATATAGTAGGGGTGACAGGATAGATAAACGCGAAAATAGTGTGGGAAAAAAACGTGAAAAAAACCCTAGTCGTGGCAACCGAATAACCAAAACACGAGGAGCAGCGCTGCCCTACAATATATTGGCCTCCCGCTGGACCCGGTTTGCAGTATGTAGGCCACAATATTGGCCTTGCATGTCTCGCGTGTTGCGCAGGGAGGCCAATATAGCGGCCTCCCGCCGGACGAGGGTTAATTAGGAAAAAAAATAGGGGAATAACTGGAAAATGACAGCCTATAGTTGTCTCAAAAACCAGAATGTCAGCCATTCTTTTAGCTTTTGAGAGAGAAAAAAGTGGGACATTACTAGCCTCCTGATACAGGAAATCAATGTCAGATTCAATCCTGGTCGATAGCTGACTGAAGAATGTTATGACAACAAAACTGGTGAAGAATATCATAGAAACTAAGGACACAGGTAAATCTCCCACTCACTGACCTTGATTTTGAAAAAAAAAATTTATTATCAAATTTCAATATCAAATTCCCAGGGGGGGGGGGGGGGGGGGATGTCAAAAAAGTGAATAGCAAAAGTTTAACTCACTGACTATTTTTACCGCAACTGTTGCGGATGGCCTGGAAATTCCGTTTACTTTTCCTGCAAGCCCTGCGATTTTCACTTTCCGTAATTTTTTCTCACGTTACTACCACAGCTATTACGGTAAAAGAACCAGATATGTTAGTAGTGCCATTTGCCATATATAAGAATTTTGCGAAGTCTAATGTGACATACGGTTGGCACACACTGAATATTTTACGACTACTTAACTACATGTACCACCATTTTTCATACAAAAATCTGCAAGATGGCTGCATGCAACTTGTTTGATGATTTCTGTGGTGATCCTCATTCATATCCAGACACAGATCTAGATATTGACGATGATGGTGATGTTGTAGATCCAGCATATATGAACCTAGACCTGATTAAAAAAATCAGCGTCAACTCAATCACTGACTGCAAAAGGTGTAGTTAGGGGGAAAAGGAAAGGGAAAGTTAAGATACCGTGTGGTCCTTTTTATCAAGTGTATTATGTTATAAAACAACAGAAAAAATTACATAGCTGTGTCAATTAGGAAAGTCACAGTGATTCTTTGAGTAAACCCTAAAAACGGCTGGTACACAGGGAATTGCCAGGTATCCAAAGGCTGGTAGTCAGTGAGTTAAACAGGAAAAACTGGGCTGTGACCAATTACAAGTGTACATGAATTAGATAAAGGCAATGTGGAAAAATATTTCAGCGTTTGTACACCATACATGTACACACTCATACTCTGTTTGACAATTAGTCTCAAAGCTCCATTTCCATGAGACTTGAATTATGCTGTAGTGACGTTGATAAAGACTTGCAGAACTCATTTATACATTAATCAATACACATACACACATCTACATCTACTCTGACTAAGACGCAACCAACACAATGTTGACCTTACTTTGTTAACAAAATAAATACATTGGCAAACCCCAATTTTACATTTCAAATACGTTTTCATGAAATAGTCATTGTTTACAAAGCAAAACGCAATTTCACAGCATTCAAATCTGAAAGGCAGTCAAAATTTATCTGTGTGACAAATTCATTCACTCCCCATCTTTTTTTTAGGTCGGGTGACCCAAATTTGGCCCATCATCTCAGTGACAGGGTTTCAAAGACTGCAACTTAGTGAAAGGATTAGGTTTTCTGACTTCTTACAAACAAAAATCTTTAAAACTTCTGTGGATTTCCTGTGGCCAGATCTACGACTCATCACTGTTCCCTAAAACTGTAGTACATGTAGTTGGTTTTTGACTACTTTTCAGGAGACACAAAAAGTTGTTTTATTTTGGCAGAACTGGTCTTTTTGAAAGTTTGCTACACTATTATTTTTCGGCTAAGAACTCTAGAACCAAGATCATATGATGCGGCTTTTGAATGTAGTTGAACATATATAAAAAATCAAGTTTTTTCATTTTTGAGTTACTGCAGTCTTAGGGAACAGTGACGAACTCTGGTTAAGATGAAGGTGAATGTTATTTGTAAACGTAAATTAACTTCACAAAATCACTGAAACACAGATGCTCCAGAGATGAGATTTAACACCAGATGCCCAAGGGACACAATACTGAGCATAACTCTGTTAAGGTGTAATTTTCAAAAAGGAAAGACAAAAGTAAAAACATTCACAAAGTTCATGTTGTTATTATACTATACTGATGGGAAAAAGCAGAAGTTTTATGTTATGTACAAGTCAGAGTGATTTGGTGTGTCTGCTGCGATAGCCAGGATTTTTCACACACGAGGTGAAATTATGAAAATGACAATCAACACCATGACTTGATCGAGGACAGAAAAGAGTTAATGAATGTTTTTTCCTCCTCATCTTACATTGCTGCATATTCAAGGCTACCACTGCCACTGTGCTAAAATTGGTGACTGCACATCATGCCGTGGTACTAATGTCTGCAGTATCCTCATGCACTTTTTTTTTCAATGCCACATGATGGCTTCAGTTTTTATTGTGTTGTTTGTTCCCTCAGATCTTTTGACTGCCATGATATATTTTCTCTGATATATTTAAAGCCTATAATATTATACGATAATGATAACTTATTACATCAGTAATGTGGAAATGGTTGAATGATAGTCACAATCACAACAATTATGCCAGCACAAATGAAATGTTACAATGTTAAGGCAACTCATACAGAATTCAATTTTATGCATATAATATGATCTCAGCTCTGGAATGAACATTTTTATTTTACTTACATGGACATGTATATATATATATACAAAAAAAAAGAAGAAAAAATATTGACCTTTTAAGGAGTGCAATTAAAGCTGCACAGCTCTATGTGATGACAAATATCTCTAGTGTGCAATGTGGTACAGCCCCTGCACATATTATATTCATCATATCATAAACATGAAAAAAACAAACGCCCACACATTTATGGGGCAAGACATAACATTTAGGACATACACCCCTGTCCGAACTCATCCCTTTGAATTAACCTCCACAGCTCAAAGTAAACAATTCTGAATGCCACTGAATTCTCTCTGAACCATGCGGCTCTTCAGTATGGGTCAACATACAAACATGATATTATATTTCAATGTGTTTTAGTAGCCAAACAGTGACCAGGAGCAACTGGTGGAAACAGCAGAAAATGCAGGATCCGCAAATCCCTATCACAGTCCTCTACTCTTGAACACTATAAACTGAAGCAGAAAAAAATAGATTTACTTGACCCAAACCCAGCCTGATCACCAACTGGACACATCCTGGTTGTCAATACTATGCAGTGTCTGTTCAGTGGGGGTGAACACAATAACTGCCTGGGGCACCTCATTTTCCAGGGTAAAATTTTTTCGGGGTGTGATCAGAAACATACATTTGTACACTTCAGTAAATGTGTGACGCATTTCTGAGTCTTCACTGGAAAGTTCATGTAGAGTGACGTATCTGCTTACATTACTGAAGGTGTCACTATCAAGAACATGTTTGCATGTGTATGATGACCACAACTGACTTCAGAATGCTACTGTTTGTTGATGGACAGAGGCTGACCTTCACAAGTGTAAGGAATGGTGCAAGTTATGATTATGGGTTGTGCAGAGTGGTGACGGGAGATTGCATCGGTGCACTTGAATTCAATATCAAACTGTGACATGAATTGGTGGTGGGATACAGAGCAGGGGTGGGTTATGGAGGGTCAGTCAACACTGGCTGGTGAATGTTTGAAATTATGCTTTACACTACTTACAGAGATACATGTATATGAATGTGATGACGACTGGCGGTGGTGATGATGTAGGATTTACGAGTAAACCCTCTGTGCACCCAAAGATGGCCTCCAAAAACCATCTTGCAAGGCACAGCCCAGGGCAGTAGAAGAAGATGATGTAGAGATGGAAGAAACAGGCCGTCAATATCACTGAATGGACCAAAAGCTAAGATGGAACTCAGCGATTGGCACATGACTGACACAGACAAAGGGAGTTGGTATTCATCAGCACAGCGCCCCCATGACCACTCCTTGTCAAGGAACCAGTAACCAGTACCCAAATTTCACATTGTTTGATTTGATCATCAGGCTTTCGGCTTGTGCATTTCACTTCTAAACTCACTTGCGACCATTCCCGCACAAGTTGCAGGATGGCTGACCTGACGCTAAAGAATCACCGAAAATAATTTTTTTCTCTTCCATTATCCCGCAAACCTTACGGGAATGGTCTACTACCATTGTGTAGCCACTTCTTTTCTTTCGTTGAAAGTTTCACTGGAATCAGCATGTATCAGACTTCTGGAGTGAACAACGAAATATCTTCAGTGTACTGCAGAATGGCGTCCAAGCGAAAAGTAACAAATGCATTTGAAATATTCGAACAAGAAGGGTCTGACAGTGAACTGGAATGTTATAATTCCGATCTAGACCCAGAATATGTTCCTGTGGGTAAGAAAGGAGAGGAAAGTGCTTCTGAATCGGATAGCGTCAGATCAAAAGAGACTGCTGCTTGATCTAGAGCCAGTGCTGGTTTTATTGTATAGTGCAGCAAAAATAGTAATTTTTTGAAAACGCCACCAAAATGCCTGGTCTTCAAGAGTTATGATAATGTACAAAGCCTGGTCTCAAGTGAGTTAAGTTTTTTAACTTGTTCACCTTTCGGTGGCATCGAAAATACAGTGCACTCTCCCGATAACGACATGGCTCGGGACCAGAGGTGCATGTCGTTATCGGGAACATGTCGTTATTCGGAGATTTTCAAGATGGCGGAAAAAGGGGTGTGGTTAGACCCTTAGAATGTAACGTACCAACCATAGTGGGTGATCAGTGATCGGACTTTCCAAACATGTAAAATACACGAAGTGTGTGTGTGTGTTGTGTGTGTTGTTTTGTTAATGTCTTTGTGTCCACATCAGCCAGAATTTGCAGCTTGGCATCTATTGTCAGTATCTTTCTTTTTTTAACAGCAGCTGTCGACATCTTGGGGTGCGTTATTGTTCTCGGGTGAATACAATCGATTCAGCGGTCAGCGATGTGATGACTGACTCATTTAATGCGCGTCACCCTTTTTGTTCCGACGACAATAGACACAGGTGTGTTTCCATTGGCCGATAACAAAGCGATCTCATTGGCCGATAACAAAGCGATCTCATTGGCTATGAGGTGCCTCTGGTAGGACATTTCATTGGTCGGAAAAGAAGTGTTTTTATTGGCTCAGAGAATGAAATGAAACTGACCGGAAACAATATTTTAGCTATTTTTATTTTTGTATCTAGCAAAGTCACAGCCGATTATTGCTAACTCAATGTCGTTATCCGGAGAGTGGTCTAAAAAGTATGTCGCTATTTAGAGAGTTTTATTACTAATAACATATAGTAAAAAAATCGGGACCGGGGGTCAATGTCGTTATCGGGAGAATGTCGTTATTCGGAGATGTCGTAATCGGGAGAGTGCACTGTACATAAGTGCAGCACCACTACTGATACTGCCAAATGTTGTAGAAGGCACAGATATTGGGAAGAAGAAAAAGTCTGAGGTTCCAATTGTCAACTATAACGTATAAGACACATTCACCATGTGTCAAATCAAATCATGAAGGATGTTACTAAACCATATCAATAGAAGAGTAAGTGTAACATGTCGGAAATAAACAGTAAGTCCAAAATCAGTATCATGACTCAAAACATTCAAAAAGAGAGATCTTTTGGTATTTAAACTTTCTGCGATTCTGGATTATTCTGATTAACATCATCATATTACATCTGGTTTTATGTATTCTTTAATCTGGGTTCAGTTCATCTCCAAATCAATTCTTCGATACAGTTAATACAAAAACCATAACAAACAATAAAACATAATGTGAGATGTGAAAAACATACTACAACAGCATTCCAGGAGATAAAATGACAGGACAGAAGGTTAACCTAGCTGATTGGCTGGATTCCATTTATAATTATATGTGTTACAAATTTGTCTATCCTAGCAGACGGCCTCTTTACTGATCTCACAACCACTGGGGGGTTTGGAAACTTGCAATGCATTTACTTAGAGATATCACAGTCTTGCCATAACCATTACATGCAGTCAACTGGGCTTTGCACATGATTAATGTAAAGATGAATGATTAACCCTGTCACTGCCGTAACTGAACATGTTTTATTTGTGCATGAACTTACAGGTTACATGGCTTTAGCAGGACGAACAGCCTATGGCAACAGCACATTCGCACTATCCATCTTATAAATAAGGAACTCGTTCATAGTGTGCTCACACCATCCATTTTAGTACATGCTGAGTACGGTTACAGAACAGAAAGCGGTTAAACTAAAAGATAAAAAAAAAAATGAAAGGAATCTGGTTGACGGAGATTATCTTAATGATGGCGGTACTGGTGGTGGTGATGTCGACATGAGCTTAATCAGACTAACTATTAGCTGCAGGCATCTTGGGCTTTGCCCCGAGTGGATCATTTTTGGCCTAAACATCAAAACTGAACAATGTGCATGACTCATGAGTGATGAAAACAGTGAAAGATGATGAACATGATGACTATAGTGATGATACCTGTGGTGCAGACATAGGCATAGGGACTCAATCAGATGTGTTCTATTCACAGCCACGATGGACAGATTGATTTATGATCCTGGTAGGGATAAATAGTGCTTTCAGTGGCAGTGAGGGTAGAAAAGGTTCTGGTGAATAGAAAGGTTTTTGGTATGGTGCTGGTGAAAGGTAGTCCATCACTGTGCAGGGTCAAGAGGTTGCAGTTGGCACTTGAGGTAATGATGAGGTGCTGGACAAATGAGGCCAGGCCAATGCTAGATGGGATCGTTGCGGATATTGAATTCTTCTCTCAAGGAGGTTTCAAAAGAGTTTCGTCTTTGTCTCTGATTTCAGAAAAAAACAAAACAAAGATTAAAATGACAAAATCGACCATGATATCAAATCATACAAATGTAAAATATCAATTTATGTACTTGTGTCACATCACAAGTCATTATTTGTACATATCTGGCCCAAGCTATCTCTGATTAATATTCATGTGGTATTTTTTTTTTTTTAAAGGTCAATTTTTTTGCACTAGGCATGCTGTGTATTTGCTAATTACATTCCTAACTGATCCATTCCAGTAAATGCACTGGAATACCTTTTAATTACACTGTGTTCAAATATGCAGGAAGTCTTTAGTGCTCTTCACTGACAGCTCTAATCATCCTCTATTTTACTGCCAGTGCCAGACTACACTTCTCCTCCCTATAACATTGGACTTTAATGTGATACAACAAGAACAAATAATTTTTAACATGAAATAATGACACCAACACAATCTGATGAACACACATTTATGACTAATTTCTTTATTATGTACTTAGAAGAATTTTAAAGTAATTACCATCAGTGTTCACTTAAAAAACACATGGTTAATTCTGTAATTGTTAATTGCATCAAGCTGTTTACGTATATATATGCAGCTTGTGAAGCACCCAACTAGGCGAGAGTTTTATGAGGTGAAAAAGTGAGAATTTAAAACATATCGTTGGTTGGTGTTGGAACCTCATTAACAGTAACACTAAACTCAAAGGTTGTCAGGTTACTGCAGCATTTTACAGACAGCTATGGCCAAACAGTGAACACAACTCTGTACATTTAGCTTCTCCACTTGGCTTTGTAATTAGACTACTGTCCCCTAGACAACACCTCAAAAGGCTAGATCTAGTTTTTAACGAGGTTCCAACAGCTGAACGATGATAATACTCTTTACTATCTCTGATAGCAACGGTGGGGGAAAGAAGGATAGGTTGGGCTTGGTACAATATTTGAATTGAACACGGATTTTTATCTGTAATAGTCTGGCTCACTGTAAATTGAGGATGGTAACACTTTTTGAAATGTTTCACCTCTGTAGACAAAATAAAGCTATTGTTCGGGGACCATAGTCTGCTTACAAAGCCGTCTAGAGAAATTACTAAGCTGTGTTCACTGGTCAGCTGTAGCTTATAATGCAAAATACCATGTTCCCCCAACAGCAGCCATTGTTTTGCAGAATAAAATACAATATATTTCTGATTAATCTGCCTTTCTTTCTTTTTCTTCCATGGGTTTAGAAATAAGATGTGCATATTACCAATGGTTCTAGTACTTCTACTTAATCTTGAAAAGAAGCAGAGTTTATTACATTATAATACTAAGTTTTACTGCTATATAAATTTAGTTTAACTTATTCATGAAATTTGTTTTCATCACTGAATGATGATATCTGATTGGCCAAAAATGAAATATGAAGATAATTATGAAGATAATTATAACTATATTAATATAGATAAAAATATAAGTGTCACATATTCCATTTTGTCATAGTATATGTGAGGCGCACTAAGGAAATGGTCCACATGACATGCTTAGCACTTTCGAGATAGAGACAAAACAGGTGGATTTGGGACTTCCTGGTCCTATATCAGTTTTCAGCATAAATAGATTCCTAATTTATTTCTTTATGCTTGGGTAAAAAGGATTTTGATGAATTCCATCTATAAATGTGTTTTTCTTTCATTTTTTCTGATCCAGTCAAATTAATGGTCTTTTCAAATTTATGTAGACCTTGACCATGTTTTTCTCCAAAAGTGACTTTTTCTACCATGCCATCTTAAAATAGCCATAACTTGGTGAATTTTCGACATTTTTACATGCAATAAAGTGCATTCTTCTCAGGACAGTTTGTACTTTCACAGCACGTCCTTAACTCAAGTTTGAAAAAAATTGACAATGTGGACTTTTTCCCTACAGCGCCTCATGTATAAAGATGCTCGACAGCATTCATTAGGAAAAATACTCCATTGTTAATTTTTCACCTTGACCACATTGAGCGCTTTCCCCAAAATATGACACCCCTTTCAATTTCTCCAAGCCCGGTCATATTTGTCATGTTGATTGGCATAATAATTGGGAGTGATGGGACCCAGGAATGTGAGGTTGGTGGAGATGGTCAAGGGCAGGAATGTGGGTAAAAAACAATGGACAAGGTCAAGAACGGGATAAAGAGAGTCTATTGAGAAGGAGGATATCAATAAGGGATGTATATCAACAAAGTGCATTTTCATTCCTGCTGAAATAGAACAAATGAAGAAAGAAACAAACCTGTAGAGAACATAAAATACATGGAAATTATTTCATGAGGTAAACGTTATACCCTGTATCTTGTAGTGTGGCCCACACTGGATGAGAACAGAAGTTTCAGATAAATGTTGCCACTTTCCATGAGTTGCATCTTGTGGCGCAAAGTGACCATTTGTGGCGACTTAAGCAATAAAAATGTAACAAAGCTTCAGATGTAAGATTCTTCAAAAAATAAATCCTCTTGCTCCCAAAGCTCTCTTTGTGCAATTAACTACCGTACTTTGTTGCTTGAAGCTGCAGCCTACATATATACACCTCCAGTCATATTTCCATTCACCTGAAGCTGATAACTTCTGCATGCTGACTAGCTTTTATTATTTCAGTTTTGCTAAGAATGTTCCATTTGGGTCAGATAGAAAACAAAAAAAATTTAAGCCAAGATTTACGAGCACAGACTGACTGATTCTAGATCAAAACATCTAGAAGAGGAAAATGCAATAAGAGAGCAGATAAGTAAGGTGACAGCACAGAACTGGCAATATCTCCCAGCTGCCCAAGCTGAGAAAATCTAGCAAAATGGTGTGAGAGATAAAAAAATGTACTGTTCCACCCACAGTTACAGGTAGCTGATGTCACTGCTCTACACTAATGGCACGAGTCATTGAGATATTAAAAAAAACCTGTTTCTTTTCCTGCCATTTGGTAACTTATGCCATACATTATGATTCTATTGGTGCATTTCTTTTCTATAATATTATTTGATAGCCCTCATGTTCAGGAATGCAATGAACTGTCAGTTGCCTTTTGGCATAAGTCTGACATAAGCCATTATTGTAGAGCAGTGACGATGTAATACATGTAATCTAGCTTGGCAAAAATAAAAAATTCAATACTCTGAACCCCAACCATCAATCTGTTCGACTTTTTTCACTTGGGTGACTTGATTAATTACCGGCACTGTGCTGTTGCCTCACAAACAAGATACTGAGCTATGTAATATGCTGTAAACAAACTTTGGTCAGCATTTACCCAGGCTTGTGATACACAGAATATTACATTGTGTATGTATGTAGCTTAGTTTAGATGGCAGAATACAATGAAAGAACTGTGGCCCCCGAAGGTTCTATCATATATGATAGAATATTATATGTATATAAATGTAAAATATGATTGGTATCTTACACGAACAATCAAAATCTCATGTTTACTTGTTGAGCTGAATAATAGTCCCGAAAACAGTACCTTAGCATGCCAGGATTTCCAAACATCTGCATACCGGTACCAATTATGTCTATATTCAATATCACAGAGTTCCAACTAGCTCAATTTTAATATCAACTTTGCCAGTCAAAATATCTGTAAAAATCTCTGTATTTCTGGAATATTTAAACTAATAGCTACAAGTCAACAAATCTGAGGTTCTGAATGTTCATGGTTCAAGTAATGTCATGATAATGTCCTGAGGTAGATAGAGCCTTTGGCTGAAACATACTGCAGTTATCCCATTGAGAAAATTGCATTACTGTCATGATCTGTCATGGTCAAACAATGAGGTACAAAATGCCTGCCTATGTACAATGTAGAGTGAGCCAGTGACAGGCTCGAGTCTATTGATTTGCTTATATTGCCTAACTCAAAAGAGTCAATAAATTATGCCATGCAAAGACTCTTACTCTTTTTTTTTCAAATATTTAAACTAATCCTTGCAAAAATTAACTTCTTTCTTTTTTTGAAGCAAGAGAAGTCTGGGATAATTCTGTGATGTGCAACAAGCTAAACCACACAACAGCAGATTTCACCAAGAACTGAACAGTTTTCAAACACAAGATTTGCACTTTGTAAAATTTGCTCATTACAGCAGGAAAGGATATTTGTATCATTCAATGCAGAGTAGGTATTAGTAAGCTGTTACATTTGTATGGTGGACAGAAGTTGAGTAGCCTGACCAGAACTGGGCAACAGCTGTTATACTGATATAGGACATATTGTGACAAAAGTAGCAGCTATTTTCATACACATACTTAAAACTTCAGTGACTTTTCCCACTCTGGGCAGCAATATTTGTAATTTAACCCTTGGGTAACTTTAAGAATCAAAAGTAAATATGATTTGTGCATTAATAAAACAAGCTGAGCTCATTTTTCTCATATTTTTGCCTGTTTTTCTTCAAGAACATAATAATTTATTGTTTGCATATCCACACGTCTGAAGCATCAGGGAGCCAACTATATTTAAATGATAATGCTTTTAAGTCACTCTTAGAAAAATACACAGAAAATCTGTACTGTGCATGCTCTATATAATTTGAGCTTTGTTCCGAGGACAAATTGTTTATGGATTATATCAGGGACAATCTCCTAAACATGAAGATGATTTCACACTTTGCACAAAAACTTTGTCTAGAGTAAATGAGTTATTTTATATTAAGAGCAGTGGTACATTGATCAAACTGAAACTTAAGAGGGGGGGACGGGTCCTGAAATTGAGTTTTGGGCTCAAAATATTGATTCTTGCTTTTGTCGATTTTCGGAAGGTTCAACCATTTCTATTTACATTTTTGCTACTCGTTTGACCTTAGCTAAGCCTTTTTCCATAAAAAAACAAGACTTTCATGGGAGAGGGTCGAGTAAAATATTCGTTTCCAATAGAAGAAAATACGCTACAATTGCCAGTTCATTAGACACAATGAAACCCATATCTGGCTGATTTGTGGTATGGGGACCCTTATATTGGAATCGTCCACTTGTATGAATGACCTAGAATGGCCAGGAATGTATTGAGACATTTGGTAAACATTCAGACACTTTTTTCAGCCAAAATACCTTTGCCAATTTTCAAACGCGTTTTTCTCAAAACTTACTTTTTTTACGTTAATTTCCAAACTACTTTTATTTATTTTATTGGATTTCGATGAAAATTGCACTATAGCATCTTTATATTGTGTACTAAAAAGATTAGTATCCACTTTTGAGTATCTTTTATAGTTTATGAGAAATGTATCATTTTTGTGGTGAAAAATCAAGAAAAATGCATACGCGCTATATTATATACATGTACAATTTTCAGACTTTCTTAGAAAAACATCTATCAAAGATATCCAAATAAAAATATTAAAATATCTTTATTATGTATTGAAATATAAGCATACCAAATTTCAAGATCATTTGTTGAAAAATGACAGAGCCTTTAGGTTTTAAAAATAGCTGTTTACATGGAGGCGAAATTCAAGATGGCGGCGGTACCATGGCAACCAATAAGTCCAGGTATTTTTTTTTCTACTTTTCTCCCCTAATTTGGACATGCTGAATTCAAATATGGAAGTTAAAATTGCCTACTCTGTGTTGTTTAGAATATCACTCTCAGGACCCGTCCCCCACCCCCGGACCGACAGCCTGGTGGATAACTTGACTCTAAAATTATAACCAAAGCCATCTCTGAGACATTAAGTCAACTCCTGTCAGTTTTCCTTGCCACATTCCTGATCCATGGTCAGAGATCTGGCCCCCTGCTTTGACCACTTCAATACTCCTGACCTGTCTGTGCACAACCAAATGTAACAACAGCACTAAGAAAAGTCGCTGAAGCTAAAACTCAGCCGTAAACGAGGGAGTAAAAACTTACTAGTGATAGAACTAGAGTATATCTGAGGACTGAAAGTGTTAGACAAAAGTAGTGTTGGTAAATCTACCAGTATACAGGATTCAACAGTAATAACACACTGTTACCATTCAACAGTTCAGTCATAACACAGAGAAATTAACAGTGACAACACACACAACACACTGTTAACATTCAGCAGTTCAGTCATAACACTGAGAAATTAACAGTGATAACACACACTACACACTGTTAACATTCAGCAGTTCAGTCATAACACTGAGGAATTAACAGTGACAGCACACAACACACTGTTAACATTCAGCAGCTCAGTCATAGTACTGAGGATTAACGATGACAACACACACAACAACACACTGCTAACACCGAGCAGTTCAGACATAACACTGAGGATTTAACGGTGACAAGATACCCAACATATTCTCAGCATTCAGCAATTGAATGAGTGGTTAAGTCAGATTATGTCCATCTGGAATAACTGACATTTACTACCAGAAATATCTCCCCTCCCCCTTTTCCAAAGGGACTATTACTTGGGTGTGTCGATCTAAGCCAAAATTTAAGACCATAGTGCAATGATATGATTGAGTACTGATTAACACAACCTTGAATAATGTATGATATATATTACATATTCATGCAAACTTATACAGAACCAGTGACTCTCAAACCCTGGACTGTAATCCACAGTTGGATCTTATAGACAAGATACATTTTGTTAGGGTCTTTGAATATAAACTGCAAAAAAAAACCAAAAAAACAGAACGGCACCCCAGATCCTGTGGCTGTGGGTCACTGCAGTCAGAAAGGACAGACTTGGACTTTGAGTCCCACCATCGGAGATTTTGAGAGCAATGTTAAAACACTAGTATTACGGCTAAACTATGAAAGACTTTTTCAGAAAATATCATGGGGTATTTTCCATATTATTGTATGCGACATTTTGCCGACTTTGAGATTCTGTCATGAAAATGTTTCTCTCACTCCTAATTTCACTGTCTTTAAGCATCATTCCAAACAGTTAAAAACTCTTCAAGGTATTTGTTTGTGGTGTAATGTTGCCCTATGATTTTACACAACTCTTCAAAGTTTCGATCCTCATTTTCTCGAAAAGACAAGAATGCATACAATAATATGGAAAATACCCAACAATACTGGAATCAGTTAATGTCAAGTTTTCCTATGTCATGATAGAAATATGAATACATTTTGGTAAATAGTTGCAAAATACTTTCATCCATGGGATTCTTTGTTAGTGACAGAATTAGCACGATCAGAATTATTTGATATCACAAGTTAATGAATAATATCAGTTTTTCTCTTCCTGGTCATACCAGGCATGCATTTCCTAATGTCAGTTATTAGACAGCCATTGAATGCAGGCAAATTTAACCCCAAAATTTCCATTGCCCAAATTTGTGTTCTCAGCCATACAACAGCACTACCTCCCCTCCTCTCTGGTTCCTGGTGAATGGTGGCCGTCCCCCAAGTTCCGCCTCCCTCCCCACTGTTCACTGACCACACCTGCACAACCCTGGAGTCAATTGGGCTGCTTAGCCCCTCATCATTATCATCCTCTTCCTCCTCATCCAAGTCAATGTAACCTCTGCACCAACAACATCCCTCCTGTTCCATTTCCATTCCACCGTGTCTCCGACGAGACAAAATCTGGTCATTGGTTGACAGATTACAGCGTCTCATTACCTGTCTGTATAGCCAAGGACAGAAGCACTTGGCCCACTGTGACCACAATGGAATCTCCCCGCAGCATATGACATCAAAGTACTGAACAAATCCCGTCACAGCAAACAGAAGGCCCAGGACGGTCAAGATGGTGACAAACACATGCACTTCGTTCATGCTGCTGCCAGGCTGAGAGACAAAGGGAAAACAATTCAGAAAATATTTAACTTTACTTACAACATGGACATTCCACAGAAAAAAAAATTTAAAAAAATAAATACATGGTCAAGCAGTAATAATAGCAAACTCAACAAAAGATCATCTTGTCCAAATTCCCCTTAAAAATCACATAATGAGCCTGAGTGCTGCATGTGTGCGCATCTCCATTCATCTATCTACATTTCTAAAAATGTGTGACTGTGATGTAACACCAACACAACAAAGATGAATGTGTGTGCCTGGGCTTATGTATTGCTAACTTTTAGCCTGCAGTTGACAGACATAATGACCAACCAGTGATGAATCATTAACATCAAAACTATATGAAGGGTCCACGGGAAAATCGGGCTCAGTCACAGATTTTATGTCCAGAGAAATCTGAGTTTTCAACTTTGTCTGAACTGTTTCTTTCATAGACTACGTTACTTTTAGATGACAATTCTAGCGACCTGCACCCGTTTCTGTCAAAGATACTGAAGTAAGTTGTACAATGGAATACTAGCTTGGGCTTGGGGCCAATAGGCCATAATTTCAACACTGTGACCTAGCCCGTGGACTCTTCATATCTTAGACTGGACATTCCTATTGTAACAGTAGCCTAAAAAAAGATCATCTGCACCAGAGATTTACCAGTAGTATGAACCAAATGACCTTCACACTTCCCTTTCTAATTACCCTCTAACACCAGAAGTATTATATTTGACACTAAATTACAACATAGGAAAATGACTTTTTAACAAAGAGTAGTGTCTTATTGTGCCACCTTCCTTACTTACCATAATATATCAAAACGATTTTCTATGATTGCATAAGAATATAAAAGAATGATGTGGTATTGAAATCACAGTTTTAACCCTTTGGAGACGAGGTATTTTGAATGTTGCCCATCTAGAAAGATGGGGGTTCAAAGGACAAAAATGACAATGTGTTTACAACAGCAGGAAGATTCCCCTATTGATATGCACAGATCCATAGTTTTTATGACACAAGCATTCTGATTGGCTTCAAGACCATGCCACGACTAATCAGAACTGTCTTCTCAATCTAACTTTTTCATTATAATACAGTTGAGCCGACGATCAGCCCCTTGGTCTTTTTCACTGTAAAATAATTGGGCCGATCATCGGCCCTACTGTCTTCTAGGGGTTAATGTGTCAAATATAACAAAATTTACTTCTTTTCCTTGCCTGGGGCCTAAAGGGTTAAGGATCAAACTTATTCAGTGCGGTTACACATAAGGGTGTGATTGCTAAATCCCTCACTTAATAATATCAGGTTAGTGTGTTAAAACAAAGTATGTCCATTATCATCTCTTTGCCAATATGAAGTTTATCTGATCCCTGAAACAGGTGGCCTGGTAGTGGTATCTCAGTGATCAGCCTCGAGTTTACTGATAACAGTAAATCAATGACTCTCTTTCCATTATTTTTTGTGAGTCTCTATGTGTCACATTCAATAAAATGGTGGGGGGGGGGGGGGGTGATATGGATGTTTTACAACAGCTTGAGACAGATCTGATTACAATGGTTTCACTGTGAAATACAGTACTGGGTGTTGGAACCAGGATAAATGTAACCCCATGCTTGCTGTCACTCTGGACAGAATGCTGACTGGCTATCAATCACCCATCAAAATAACAGCTGAAGAGCATCTGCCTCTTTTTAGAACAAACTAACACTTGAAACACATGAGGTAGTGTTGGCTTCTATTCAACTCCCACAAATTTAAAACTGAACTACAGTAAAACCTCGCTATACACCCCCCACCCCCCCCCCCCCCCCGTTATACCGCCATTCCCGCATACCGCCAGCTTTTCGCAGTGGAACGGATCTGACACCTATACAAAGTCACTAAAAATCTCGTTATACCGCCATCCGCCAACAGTTTGACTGCTACATTCATAACTTGAGTATAGTAAATATTGCTCGTTATAGCGCCAACGTAAATTTAACCCCCACTCCCCACCTCTACCTAAATCCAGCTAACAGACGGAACATCACATGGCGCCACAGTGCTGGTTACTCAAACACCAATCCTACTACACAGTCTTCGCTTTTGAAGTCCTGATAGGCCTACTGGTGGGGCATGCAGTGGGAAAGACGGGTCACAGTTCAATAAAGAGTTTGCGAACGAACGTAAGCGCGCGCGAGGTGATGCTTCAACTGGTTCATACCGGTCGCTGGGTACGATGCAAACAACACACGTTTGTTGCTGAATTGTAATGTAGCATTATTTGTCGTGTTGCAATACATAATACTTTTACTCTTAAGGTGCGATTTCCTGAATAAATAAACTCCAACACACATAAACACAAAAAACAACAACAAAAAAATACAAATGCAAGCAATGTAAACTTCACAATGACAACGGCGGTTTATGGCCAGTGGAGAGATAAGGGAGATAACTGCAATATTTTCGACATGTTACTTTGTTAGCCAGTCCAATGTTGGTAAATTACTTATTTCCCTTGTTCTACATGGTATTTTCGTTGTACCGCCATTCTCGTTATACCGCCAATTTTCTGTTTGCCCCTTACTTGGCGGTATAACGAGGTTTTACTGTATACATGCATTACAGAAAATTTATGGTATCAGTTTTTTTATGTTCCCTAATGTTGTCACCACATCCACTATTTCTAGTATGAGAGTGTAAATTCAGCTGTTCATGAGAACTGGAAAATCTTCACAGGGCTGAAACCACCCAAGGCCTGAACCGAGTTGTAAATTTGTATAAATCATATTTTCATGAATACATGATGATACATGTACACAGGTTGTGGGCAGAAGAAAAACCTCTATAGGGTTGAGGTTTGGCCTGAGGAGGATATATTTCACCTACGACACACTTCACTCAGATGCAGATGACGTAAAATTTGACCTCCACCTTTTTCAGATTTTATCTTAGTTTTGATATCTGTACTTGCACATCAAGTACTCTTGTTTTAACATAAGAGGGGGCCTTCAGTTTACAGCATTTGAAAGGAGAGAATCACGTCTTTACTTCAGGACTGACATCTTATTTATAACAATAATAATAATACATGGCATTTATACAGCGTTCCATCCCGTTAACAACCAGGCTCTGGGCGCTTTACAGCAATTATATCATATCTATACTAAATCACACACATAATCAGAAAAAAAACAAACAAAAAAACTAGATGGACATTCAGAGTGTAAAAAGATGACTCTTCAGCTGATGTTTAAAAGTCATAAAATTTTCAGTCTCTCAGAGACAGGGGCAGAGAATTCCAAATCTGAGGCCCTGAAAAGATTGATTTTTCACCCAAGGTCTTCATGGACACCTGTAATTTTAAACTTTTTCGTGTCCATAAATAATCTAAGATGTCGTGATGGCACATATGGATTCAAAAGATCAGTTAAATACATTTATGTATGGACTTACCGCATATTTGTCTGATGATGTCCAGCCTTTGGAATACCCCACAATCATGAGGATTGTGATGCAAGAGTAGACCAGGAGAGATATGATAGTCAGGTTGAAGAAGCGGAATACCTGGGGAGCAGGGAGCTTAGATGAAATGGAGGCAGCACTACGGTCAAGTGACCATGATTAGTTGAACCTGCTTGCCTCCATCGAACTGGGGGCGAAGCAGTGTTTGTTCACCATGGTAACAATGGTGAAGACGTATGTTGTGTTTGGATGTAGAGCCCGTGATATCAAGAATCCAGCCAGAAGCTTTCATTCGTAAGTATTCATTTGTGCTTTTTGAACACTTAGTTAAGCATTAAATTGAGGTTTTAACGCGATTAATAATAAAATGAAGGAATTTTGATTGCTCGACCGTGGCACTGGCACATGGCTAATTTGCACGTGTTGATCCACATTTCATCATGCATCTTCGCATTTGCTCTATAATTAAAAAAAACAAAAAGAATTAAGATGTTTAGTTCTAATCTAATCCTCATTCCTCCTGCCTCCATTAATTCAAGTAAATAGATCTATGTCCATGAGGGAGAGTGTCTACTAAATCTATGAGCTGCAAAACAGTAGGCCTAGGCCCTACATTGCCATGCTGCTCCAAACCACTTGTTGGTCGGCATCAACGTAGACTGATAGTGGGGAGCTCCACTGTATATTTAGAAAAATATTATGTTTGGAGAAAAATATTCTGTTTCCAAACATAGAAAATGATGGTTGTCTAAGCCCAAGTTGTCTGATATCTGCATGGATTAGTTGTAAGATATGGTTAGGTCTGAAGTGCCCTGTTTCAGGCTCAGCCACAAGACATGGTTAAGGCTTAAAATGTTGTAGTTATTTTTTTAAAGATTTTTTTCTTTCTTCTTCCACATTAAAATCTTCTTTCATTCATTTATGTGTTGGTGTTCTTTGCTACAAGTTTAGTGATTATTCCTGCTTTTTGTAATATCGTCAAATATTTTGTTTACATTAGAGACAGATACTGAGCATTTGAAAGTTGTGATGCAGTTTCACATTGCTGAATGATATACCATACAAGAAGGTTAGAGGTGAGAGCAAAACTTGCTCAACGTTGATTTAAATTATTGGTCTCTTTCGCATTGTAATTAATGCAGTAAACTTGCAAGAATTGGAACCTGGCTTCAGTTTGACATTGGTTTACAAAGCTTTTATTTTCAAAAAAATTTTAAACCACGGCATTTTTGCCATTCTCTCCAAATTTTTTATTCTTAAGGTTCAGTGTTTTGTAACCTATTTGAATGAGGTGTTTTTTTTTTTCTTGGGGGGGGGGGAGGCATTTCATATTCATTCATATGTTGTACTGTTATCCATTCTAATTATTTATTAAGTTCTTAGTTTATGAACAACCACGCCAGAAACAACACACTAGTGCTGTGCCTATTTTGTCTTTGTTCAATTAGACTCTCTTTCCTTGACCTCGCTAGCTTTTCTGTAGACCAATATTGCCACTGACATAGAACAAACTGTATATTACTTGGCAAATAATTATTGTATGTGAATCATAGAGAGCTCATGCATTAACTTGCAATAGGTCCGAAATCGGATGGAAGAATGAATTGGAATACTATGAAAACCTTCATGGTTGGCATTTTCAATATATTTTCAGTGATTAAGTGGAGTTGACTCTTTAGGAAAGATGAATTGCAGAGATTTTATACTTTAAAGGCCAAATCAACGCCCGCTGTACCTCCTAAACTTCATGAAACACTAAGGGTGTGTCTATTCAACTCAGTAGACTTGACCCCATTGTGGCTGCCGAGCCGCCATGTTACTGCGCGCGCCTCACGGATGCGCTCAGCGAGTGAGAAAGGCCTCCATGTGTTTTAAGCTCCTTAGGGAAATTGCAGGTTTGAATTTCATGCATACCAGACAAGATGCAGAACAGCGGAGGCGACACACAGATCTCAAAATAAACATATTGGAAAAATGTGTCAATGGATACAGCCCTGAACTCTAAAACATGATATCGCCACTGCTCCACAATAATGACATATATGCCAGACTTATGCCAAGAGGCAACTGATGATACATTGCATTCTTGAGCATGAGGGTTACCAGATAATATTACAGAAAAAGAAATGCACCAATAGGAAAATGTAATAATCCAGTGGAACCATAATGGCATAAATCACCAAATGACAGGAAAAATAACAACAGTTTTTTCTTAATATCTCAAATGTGTCAAAAATGATTTATGCAGTGACAATATACATGAAGACTGGATGGATAGATGGATGGATGGATGGATGTATAGATGGACAGATGCGTGGATGGATGGAGAAATGGTCTAAATTTATAATCACTTACTGTTGTGTCTCTCCGGCTCATTGTTGACCTCAAGGCCGTACTGCCAGTAATCACCATCTAATGAGAAAGCAGGAACACAAATTTGAGAAACTGTACTAACTGTTCTTTACACCAGATGAAATTCCAACTAGCAATAACTCTGCGGCAGTGACCACTATATCTTTTATGATTGCTCAACCCTACATAAAACTTTAACAATTTGTACAGAACACTAATCAGAATAATGATGTTGACTGGCTGTTGGAACCTCGTTAAAACTTTACCTTTGAAGTTGTTGTGAGGGGGACTTTAGCAGTTTACATAGAAAGCTATAGGTAGAATGCCGATATCCGCCATCTTGGTTGTCTGGACCCATGCATCACCATGGCGATTGTGGCACTGATTTTGATTCGTTAGCTGATTTGCACTGCGAGCACGAAAGGCGTCGCGAACCAACCGGCGGCGAGCTAAAAGTAGATCGCTACAGTAAACAGTGACACGTGTGAACATGTTCAATGGGAGACGTTCAGTCAATTCTTTCACTTCCTTTCCCTTGTTTACACGGATGGAGGGGATTCTAACCAGCTATCCTTTCCACCCCTGTCATAACAATCAGCTACAATGCAACCAGCAGGCATTTTAACCACTTAGACATATCTTGAAGTTACATTCATCAGCTGATCCACCTGCCATCTTGGGTGTCAGAAAAACAAGACAAAAACACTCTGTGACATCATGCGCAGTCTACCTATATCTGAGCACTGAACACAACTCAGAATTTTCTCTGTCTGGCTTTGTAATTAGACTATGGTCCGGTCCCCTAACACCAGTATCAAAGGCTAGTTTTGACAAGGTTCCAACAGCCGACCGACAATCAATTTTCATGGGTTTTTTATCTCTGCCTTTTATCCACTTAGACAATTTTATGAAATGTAATCCACATGTTGAATAATTTTGTATGAAGTCAGACCTTTTGAAACCAAACTTCCATTCACTGAATTATAAAGTATATTTGAATATTTAAAAAAATGAAAGTACGTTCCTATGACTTTCCGTAGGACAATCCAAACCAGAGCAGGGCGACTAAAACTTGGGCTTTTGTACACAAAGATTTTCTCAAACAACATGTTTTCATTTTCAAATTATTTACTTTTTTCCCATGGTTTTTAACTTGATAAAATAAGTTGTCCTTGCTGAAAATTCTGTATTGTGCAAGGGTTCTGGATTATTATCCCATGGGCTATGTTAAGATTGCTGGCCTGAGGCACAAACTGCCCAATTCTGAAATTTTGCAGTTTTGGAGGGGGGGGGGGGGGGGGGGAGTGGAAACAGAAGATGACCCTGGAACTCATTCTACATCATGTGAAAAATATAAAATTTTACAGAACACAATACAATACGGAAAAATACATCTAAATACATCAAGCCATCTATCTCAGTGCATTCTCTCTGCATTTAATCAGTTGTTTTCTTTCCTATTGTAGCTGTGAATTTTCTAGGATTGTTCATGTCCAAGACCAGCAAAATATGGGGTTGAACTAGTACTTTTCTGCCGTAACTAACTTACTTTTTACAGAATTTTTGTGTGGGAAGACATTGTGTTAGTCACTATCCATCTCCACAATTTTTAGAAATGTGTTGATCTCCCTGTACATTGGTTAGTCACTGAATGAAATTGTTGTGAGCCACAGCTATGCTAATATCTCAAGGTGCAATCTGAAAATTTCTCTATCGCCCGTTGCATGAGAGAGATTTTCTTGTCAGCAGAAAGATGCGACACAATACACTTTGTATAAGCATTTTCGGAAAACAGTGGAATTTCCAATATCCAAAAAATTAATACATTATCTCATCACCGGTCCCTAAAACTGTAGTGACTGGTTCTGACTACTGATCAGGAGAAAAAAAAAACTGTTTTATTTTAGCATAATGGGTCAATTGACATTGCCTATTTGAAAGTTTCCAGGTCAGGTCAGAAACATCTGCTACTGGTAACATGTAATCCAGTACAACCTGTTCCATGAACTGGTACGCTAGCATGGTATCAGTGGGCGTGCACCTGTCGGTGCAAACGTCCAGGGCGGAGGAGGTTTCATCTAACCCAACGGCCACATGCTAGGGCACAATGTGACCCTCAGTATTTGAGTCCTTCATATTGGCCCCCGGTAGCGGTGTGGTCATAGGCTTGTTTGCCTAAATCACAGACGAAGAATTGAGCAAACTTCCCGGACGCAGCTTCGAAGCTGGCGGCAGCAGGCCAGTGGTTGATTGATAGGGCAGATGGCAATATACCGTCACGGCGATGGGCGAGTGCGGTGGCAGCAGGTTTGTATAGACTGGAAGCTGTTAGCACAGGCCTACACGTTGGTGGCTGTGGGCTATGGTCGCTTCATCGTCGATTGAAGTGGAGGCGTGGGGAGGCAGCACCCACAGTAGCTGAGCAGCCTTATTTAAGGATAGCACTGCTCACCTCAACTGAGGAAGGGGCTAGAAAAGGTGCCCTAAAGAAAGCCCACTTCACATCACCCTGACTGGTATACCGCGACCAGTGGGGATCCCTTTTTGCGGTCGAAACAAAAAGAAATTCAGCTTACTCAGGCTAGGAGCCTGGAATATACGCACACTACAGGACAACTCAAACAACCTGGAAAGACGCACTGCACTTATTGCCATTGAGCTCAGCAGGTACAACCTGGACATAGTGGCACTCAGTGAGACCAGACTCCCTGATAGTGGCCAACTCAAAGAGCTCAGTGGTGGATACACCTTCTTCTGGAAAGGCAAGGGTGCAGTCGAACCGAGACAGCATGGTGTTGGGTTTGCAATTAAAAATGACCTTGTCAGAAACTTGCAGTCCATGCCAATTGAAATAAATGACAGGCTAATGACACTCAGGATCCCAGTTGGGAAAAGCCAGTCAGCCACCCTCATGAGCGCATATGCGCCCACCATGACAAACCCAGATGAAGCCAAAGACAAGTTCTATTCTGATCTAGAATCTGTCATATGCTCTCTTTGCTTTTTTAAAAAGGAGATCTGGGAGGGAGTGACTGAATATAAATGGGATTTTGAGGACGGCTTGGTTTTTGAGTTTTCAAAACAATTTTTTGGATTTCATGAAGATTTGTACGTCATTTTTCCGTATATTAAACCGTCTATATCGACACGTAGTGACCGGGACACGGGAGTTGATGGGTACGAGATGCTGGAACAGAAAGTAGCTGAGTTGTGTGGCTGTGGTAGTATTGTTGTAGTTAGAGATCTGAACGCAAGAACAGGATTGTTAGATGATTTAAGTTTATGTGACAGTATTGATGAAACTGATATTTTAAACAATTGGCGTGGAATTGATGAAGTTGATATCATTAATTGTAACTTGTTGGTGTATAGAGTTAGTGAAGACAAAGGAGTGAATGAATATGGTCATAGATTAATCAGATTATGTAAAATGAGTGATCTACTGATTTTGAATGGAAGAGCGGGAAAGGACAAAGCAGTGGGAAAATTGACGTTTTGTAACAAAAACGGGCAAAGTGTTATGGATTATGTTTTATGCTCAAAATCTGCATTGTATATGTTATCTGATTTTGAAGTGGGCGCTATGAATGAATTTTCTGATCATGTCCCTGTTAGCTTCAGATTTGTAAGCAACATTGTAAATGTGGTGGAAGAATTTGAAGACATTGTTCAGCAGATGAGAACGAAAGTGAAATGGAAAGAAAGTAAACGTGGTGAATTTGTTGACAACATTTCCAACGCCGAGTACGTAGACAGGCTGCATGAAATTGTTGACATGTTGAACAGTGATTGTCCGAACGAGATTTTGATAGAGCAGCCTGTACATAAACTAGGGGATATATTATTATGTGCGGGGAAATCCCATCGAGTGAAAGTAGGTCAGTCAGGGTCGGGCCAGAGTGTAAGAAGTCATGAGCGATGGTATGATAATGAATGCAAGGAAAAACGTGAAGTATTTAAGTGTGCTGAGAGAAAATTTCGCATGACCGTCAGTGTGGAAGACCGGGAGAGTATGTGCACTGCAAGAAAAGAGTTTAGAAAGTGTTGTCGTAAGAAAAGGAGGAAAGAGAAAATATTATCGGCAGATAAATTATTCGAGCTTAGCCGTTCTGACCCAAGGAGTTTTTGGAGACAACTAAAAACCAACAAAACTCAGGTAATAGGAAAGTGCGATTTTGTAGACTATTTCCAAACCCTAAATAACAGGTTATCAATGTTGGGGGAAGGGGAAGAAGAAGAAATTAGTCGGTGGGAGGGGAATGAGGATCAACATTATGACCAACTACTTGATGAAGAAATATCAGTGGATGAATTAGAGTGGGCTATTAATAGTTTGAAAAGTAATAAAGCCGCAGGTTACGACAATATCGTTAATGAATTCATTAAATATAGTGGTTACCTTGTTAAAGTCGTTTTAGTAAAATTATTTAATGCTATTTTAAAATTAGGTTGTTTTCCGAAATCGTGGGCAGTCGGGGAAATCGTTCCAATTTATAAAGGTGGTCACAAAGATGACCCCAAGAATTATCGAGGAATAACTCTTTTGAGCTGCCTGGGTAAACTTTTTACTAATATTCTAAATAATCGTCTCACACACTGGGCAGAATGTAATAATGTTTTCTGTGATAACCAGTTTGGCTTCCGTAATAACAAGGGCACAACAGACTGTATGTTTATATTGCATAGTTTGATAGAATTATTTCAAGAGAAGTAAAAAAAGTTTGTATTGTGCTTTTGTTGACTTTGAACGGGCATTCGACAGCATAAATAGAAGAGCACTATGGTTTAAACTGGAGCAAAGGGGAGTAACTAAACAAATGACTAATTTATTGAAAAACATGTATAGTAAAATCAGGTTATGTGTGAGGGATGCCAGCAGTGTGAGTGAAGCAACTGATACTTGTTTCTTTTCGTCAAATGTAGGACTATTTCAGGGTGAATCTTTGTCGCCATTTTTATTCTCGATGTTTATTAATGACTTGCATGATTGGTTCTCTGCAAAAGATGTCAAGGGTGTACATATAGAAGAATGTTTGATAATGATACTGATGTTCGCAGATGACATGGTCTTATTTAGCGATAGTAGGCAAGGACTACAACAAGGTTTGAATGCTCTGAATGGATATTGTAATGGGTGGGGTTTGACTGTGAATACTGGTAAGACAAAGTGTGTGGTTTTTAGCAAGGGAGGGAAGTCTGGCGTGCGGGATAGATGGATGTACAATGATATAACTCTGGAAACCGTTAGTTCATTCAAGTATCTTGGATTTATATTTAGTAGTACAGGTAAATTTTCTAAAGGTATTCAGGCGCTAGTGGATCAAGCACAGAGAGCTTTATTTGGTTTGAAGGCTTATTTGCATAAAAATCCAGAGCTGAGTCCTTCGTTACAGCTACGACTATTCAATACATTAATAAAGCCTATACTTTTATATGCTTGTGAAATCTGGGGATTTGCTGGAGCTTGGCCCATTGAGCGAGTCCACCTCACATTTCTGAAGTCTATTCTAGGTGTAAGAAAAACAACCCCAAATGCTTTTATATATTTTGAATTGGGAGTTTACCCTCTAAAAATTGACCGTCAGGTTAGACTATTGAAATTCTGGGTTAAAATATTAGGCTTAGACGACAATAGTACCGTTAAAAAAGTTTATAGCAGATTATTATCAGCCACAGAAAACTACACAAGTACAATTAACTGGGCTTCACTGACAAAGAAAATACTGGAGAAATCTGGATTTGGATACATCTGGGAAAGTCAAAAGGTTGATCAAACTTCGTTGTTTTTATCTGAATTTGAACAACGTCTACGTGACAATTTTCAACAAACATGTTGAAGTGACATAGAACATTTAAGTGAGAATCGGCTATATAGACATTTAGCTGTTGAATTTTACTCAGAAAATTACTTACATGAAGTAAAGCAGAAGCATTTAAGGATAGCCATAGCAAAGATAAGATTGGGCTCTCACAACTTTATGGTGGAGAGGGGAAGGTGGCAGAGGCCTAAACTGGAGTATGTTATGAGATTATGTGAGACCTGTAATGAATTGGAGGACGAATTTCACGTGTTATTAACTTGCAAAAAATTCAAAGATATAAGGAAACAGTTTTTACCGTCTTGGCTACTTGTTAGACCAAGCATGTTTAAGCTTATACATTTTCTGTCGTCGATGCACGATAGAGAACTACATTCGTTTGCACTGTTTTGCCATAATGTTCTAAACGAATACAATAATGTCGCTTTGTGACTTCTCCTGGCGAAGTCTGAAAACTAAATTCACCTTCGAGTGAAAGAATAAATTATAGTGATATTTTCAATTGTAGTAAATTTACAACAGATAAAGGTGAGGAGAGATCGATTATGTGTGTGTGTGTGTGGGGGGGGGGGGGAATTGAAAATGATGACTGTTGCTGGCAATTACAAGCTGTATTTGACTGTATACTACAATAAGTAAGTGTATAAATGCTGCAGGGAGCGGAGAGAGTGAACGATCATGCATTTTGTCTGTTTGTTTGTTTGTTTAATGTTTTCTAAGATTGTTCACATGATTCTTGTGTGTTTTTGAATTGGCCGCCAGGCCTATAATAAACTAAACTTGAAACTTGAACTTTATTGTCCATGTGTTGAAATTCTCAACAACTTCTGTTCTTTATTCCTCTGGTGTTGTTAAGGTCATCATCATACCTGATGGACGAACTATTATTATTTGAAAGTTTGCTATTCGATTACTTTTCGCCTTAGGAGTATAGAACCAAAATCATTCAATGTGGTGTTGAATGTAGTTGTGTATATAAACATCGATTTTAGAAATTTTGAGTTACTACAGTCTTAGGGAAGGGTGATAATCTCAGAACACTCAGACAACACATTGACTTACAACCAAACCAGCAAACATGCCAGCTCCATAACAGGTTTTCTTTTCCATAATAATGAGATGCTTTCCATCTTTGCTCTCCCACAATGGGACAATGAACACTTCCGCGACACCTTGAAGAACGAGAGTATTAGAAATGTTTACACTTGGTATCAATGTGAATTAGGGCACAGATGAGGCTGAATATCAAATTAAATAATAATTCCGATTGTGACGAAATTTGGCTATCTCAAGGACTCTACACTGTTAAAGCGTGACCTATGAAGTTTGTGTGTCATGTGGACTGCATCACATTTGGATAAACAGATGAGGATAGTGTATGTCATCACATGTGGATAAACCTGGCTGCTGATTTTTTCATTATTCAATATTTTTATATTCCCTAACCGGCTACTGATTTAAAACCTGAAAGGGAAAAGCACTAATTTCCCTCCCCCTTTCCCAATGCGGATATATTTATTCCCTTTTTGGCAATTAACAATACTTGACTGAAAAGCCAACCTGAATTTAAAAAAAAAAAAAGAAAGAATTACAGCAAAGTGAATGACATGTCTGTTTCTGACAATTATCCACATTATATTCAGGGCTTACTTCCATCACTGGTTGGCCAACTCTGAAAATGATGCCACAGACAAGGGTATCTCTGCAAAGAAATAGATCTTCAACCATAGGGTAACATTGTTGTATATAATATTAACAAATGTAAAATGTCACTTTACCTAGCATAGTGAGCATTGTGCCTACAAAAATCTCCACCACTCCAATAGCTTTCGGCCAGTGACGACCTCTGGCATGCATCTGTGCAAAGACAATCTCTGTCCTTGTCAACTCCACCTCCTCATCATCTTCATCAATCTGTCGTTGGTACTGGACAGACCCAGCCATGCTAGAGGATTTCCAAAACACTTGATTGATAGAAAGAAAGAAAGAACTGATTGTACAAAGATAATAAAAACTGAAAAACAAACTGAGGAGAAATACATGACGTCACCGAGGGGATTTAAACTTGTGTCATCTGTTTTCCAGTTTGCACGGCAAATGTCTTGATGGCTAACCCATTGACCTTTTCCCATCATATCCCACTTTGTGGGTGTGGACTGTTTTATAACCAATCAATAACTGGTCGCCCACGAGGTGCGGCCATCTGCATACTTGCTCGCAGCACTCTGCATCACCTTGGATTTATAACAATTAGTTTCGTAGCACATACTTTTTTGTTTTTTATGTTTGTAAACATACGACTGTCAGTATTCTTCTCTGAATAAGCTTCCAGTCATAGTACCAAATACCATATTCTAGATTTATCAGAAGATTTTATGAAAAATAGTGTGTATAGACATTTTTTAAATGTCAAGAAATCCTGAAAACCACCAATAAGGAAGCAGAAACACACTTTGAAAATGTTTTACTCTGAGCCATACACATCAAATCTTGTGTTCATATCTGTCAGCAAACAAGAATCAAGAGGAGTCAAAGGACCATTTGTTTCATCACTTAAATCTACCAGTGAAACTGCAGCTCTCTCCTCTCTCATGGTTGTAAACATACTGTGAAACTTCCATCACTTAGAACTTTTCTTTCTGTTCCTGTCTGTGACTATGAAAAAAATCCAAATTTAAAAGCAGGAAGATGAACACCAGGGGAAGTTCTCAGACTAAAATACTCCAATAGTAAGGAAGTATTATTGGGGAGTAGATCTTTTGGAGGTTCCAGCTGCAGGCACTCTAATGTCCTTCCCTCTCCAAATACAGCTCCACATTTTCAGTGGACTGGTCTTATCTCAAATAATCATCATACAATAGCCAATATGCACCTCAGGTGAAAATATATTCTATAATTCTATAAATTCTATTTTTACCCCGAGTTTTTTTGTGGGATTATGTAGCCCTATGATTTGCTTAAATAATCCCTAAGGGAGAATATACAAATGCTTGCACCCAGCTTTACTGACTGACAGCCCAAGGTGTTACAATACTGAATAAACATCTGAAGCGCTGTCATTGTACTGTATAAAATCTATTCAAGTGTGAAATACTGACTGCTTACCTCTCTGAGACTATCAAGATCACATCTAGAGACAATAATAATCACTGTATATTATGCAGTTGATTCAAAAGCAACAAGAGCTAACATGGACTCCAAAACAACTACATAAATGAAAGTGCAGGAATCCAGTAACGGATCATAGCATATTTTGTAAACTGATGGTGATGTTTATCTGTTCCTCACACTGGATATCAACAATGTCTGACCTAATAATAATTACTGACCTGTATTGATACAATATTACTGATAACTAACGAAGGACAAAGAGATTTTAACTGCTATGATTCTGGGTCAACAGATTTGACTTCATAAGCAATTTTACTTTGGTCTAATCACAAAACAAAATGCCAGTTTCAATCAATTTTTGAAAAAAATTAACAATAAAGGGAGTCAAATCAAAGAACAGATTTTCTCCGATCCTGTGAATGTTTTTTCCAGCACTGTCACAAGGCGCACCCTGTGCAGGCAAAAGCATGCATGTATGGCTTGCAACCTTAAGTTCTTTCAGACTATGTGAGGCTATAACAAACCAACGGAACAAGGTGTTAAACAGTTACACATACAACACAATTTTATTGGGACTCGTGGGATCAGGTTCAAAGTATGTTTGTGATATATATTACTCTTAAGTAGATCAACATTAACAATCCTAAAACACCTCGTGAATCAAGAGATGGGATGATATTACATGCAAAACAAAACAATAATGATCGTAACTAATTATCCTGAAATGAAATTTCGATTAACATGCAAAGACATACATGATACACATTCCACAGGCTTCCCACTTAAAGGCACTGTTGTAAAATTCACTTTAATGTCCACAGTGATCAATTACTAGCTAAAATTGTCCTAATCCTGGATCTGTGATCTTGGCTTGAAGATAATAATCCTAAACAGTTAGTCAGTCCACGAAAGTCTTGTTTCTTGGATACACTGGACTATCAGCACTATTGTTCTTTGAAAATCTTTGAAAATCACAGACTATGGTATAGTAAATCAACTGTCCTGGTCCCTCGTACAAATACACTACATGTACAGTTCTCTGGTCACAACTACAAAAGCACAAACTCTTAACTTTGACTAAACGTTTACAATACAAAGGTTCTGTCCTAAGTACACATACAGGATACGATGTACTGGTATGATTAGAATGTAGGTGGTCACTTGTTGTCTTGGGCACTGGTTCCCTCAATTCTGCATTCCATGGGTTACTGCTACCACAACCCTACGCTATACACTGATGCGCGGTTGCCTAGAAACAGTTCCCGACAGAAGCCTGCCTCGTCGCTCCAAGGGGACTTACAGGTCTTACACTGTTCCAAAAGTTCCGTTAGAACGTTAATCACGTGCACTAAACTTGGACCATCACTCGTTACGAGCTGTCTCCGATTATAGACTTACTCGCCCTTCTTCAGTTCTTCCTGCCCTCATGGAGCAAGAGAGTCTACATCATTCGAGAACTGGTGAATCCAGTAAACTTCTATTCCGCTCTACATGAACTAACTTAGTACAGGCCGTCGTTCTGCACTAACTTTAATCTTGAACAAGCTCTACACGAGCTAACTCTGGTACAGGCCCCACAGGCACTGTCCATCTGAGTTCTACACAAACTCTAAATAGGCGCACTGTTCTCCACAAACAGGCCCTCACAAAAGAGTCTCTCGCAGGGCGACTCTACTTAGGCGCTCTGCCGTACGTGCACACGGTCAGGCCCTGTTGGTTGAGTCTACCTCTTGCGGACTCTAGGTGCTCTGCTCTACCCGAGCAGGCCCTCACAGCTGAGTCTATCACTCGCGGACTGACGACTCCAGATTTGCTCTGGAATATATATAATACAGATGAGCAAACTACACCACATAATTTGGAAAACGGATTTCAACCTATGCCATAAAAATTTAAGCAATGGATTGCGGCTACGCATGAAAACTTTAACAATGGTTTTCAACTATGCATAAAAACTCAAACAATGGTTGACCTCGCCCGCGGGGGTGTCTGAGGGACGGGTCGGTAATAGATGCTCATAACTACGCTGTACCTGCGATGCACATCCGGAGGGGAACTCCAGAAGGAGTGCAGAAAACCATTATGATAGCGCTTCCATTATCTCCGGCATCTCCGGGTCGGTAACCTATTGTCATACCCATCGGTACCTACGACGCAAAATCGGATGACAATTTCAAAAAGGAGTGTGGGCCGTCACTTTTGCGGCATTTCCTTACTTACAAGCACACACTCACATGCATCTGAATTAACCATGAACAATTCAAATTTGCTGAGCTCATAACTGTTTGTTCCCTTTGTAAGTTCTATTTTAGGCCTCCTAAAAACTTAAATACTCAGTTACGAAACTTTTTCAGATCCATATAAAACAGCTTTTGAGAACTTTACGAATGTGACAAAATTATATCGATGTATTTAATTCTATTGTTACATATCTCTGAATACGAAACACAAATAAAGAATGTGCACCCAAACAGACTGTGGGAAACAGTTGGAAGCCAATGCGCCGTAAAACTCAAACTCACACTCCCTAATCAATGCAAGCACTGCAAAATTCACTGCTGTTATTTCCATCAGCACCATTCACATAATGCAAAATGCATTTGTCACAAGTCAGTTATCATGCCCTGTAAAGTCACTGGTGACTCTAATTGCATTTAGGTGGATAAAAATGGCAGCTCTGGTTTAAAATAATGTAAGTCTATGACCACATTTTCCCTAACCTGCTTAAATTAATACCACACTACTAATTATATTTAATAAAACACATATTCTTCTGTACAATGTGGATCCATTATAAATGTAGCATCTAGACTGACCTGAAGATACTCATCTTCCATAGGTATCTCTTCCAAAGAGGCAATTTTCTCTGATGCTGACTGCTTTTACTAATTGGGAACAGATTTTTTTTTTTCTATTAAAAATGTACGAACCACACAGTGGACAGAAGAGCCCTGAAAGTGGTGTAGTGGGATGTACTTTTCTTTGCCTCTCAAAAACAACCAAATGTATTAAGAAATTGCATGGTTCAAACTGACAAATAAAATACTTAGTGTAAAAAGTTGAAGTTACAAGTGCATGAATAATAGAAGTTTCTTTTCTATATGTGGAAAGTAATTATGGCTTAGAGGTAATATTAATATCAAAATTAACTTATTCTCTAAGAAAGCACACTGCTTTGTGTACCTGTTCTAGCTGTAACTGTGAGAATAATGCTGTGTGCACTCTGGTGTAAATTAATTAAGCCATCGCAATAAATCCATATATATTTCATTTGGGTTTTGTTACTAGGTCATGCCACAGTTAAATGCATTAAAATGTTCACATCACTCTGATCAGGTGTTCGTACAGTCGTACCCTTTGCTTGGACAAGTGGGGGAAAGGACTCCCAATAAACTGATGAATTATATAATTATATTCTTTTTAACAACCATGCAATATGGACTGAATATCTTGTATCAGTTTGGGATATCACTTTTGAAGGTTTGCTATTGCTAATAACTGACCAATAAAAGTATTTGTCTGAAATTCCTGTTTTCAAGGTATCAGAAACAAAAGGCAAGTGATTTATATATACACTTCAAACTTTCAGACCTTGTTTATTAACATTGCCAGCCATATTGCCTCTTTCAAATACCCAATTTGTGATGAGCAAAAAAAAAGAAATGTTTTCAATGCTCCACTTGCTGTCAAAGAGTCCCATCTGGACAGTACCACTTTATAGCGAAATTAGCAAAGACAGCCTATGCGGATGTGAACTGGATGAAAATATCTTTTGCAACAACTACAAAGTCAGCCCAAACAAGTGTTTCAATGAAACTACAGATTCATGTAAAAACCATTAGCATGTATGAAAGCAGATAAAATGATATTATAATGTACAAGTGGTAATGCACACAGCATATTGTTTCACTGCCTGCTGAGTAACTGTGTAATGCGTCATAAATGTGAAGTACCACTTAGGACCCCAAACTAAGATGAAAAAGTTAATGAATTAGCCTTATTTGGCCTATACTGAAGGTTTCGTGCGTGGGGAAGGAAGTGCCAAGATGATGTGTTTCTTTTAAGCACTCTGCCCAGAAAAGGAAAACACTTGTCTTCAAGTTTAAATAAATAAAGATTGAAATAATGGTTCTTAGAGGTAAGACATACCATAGCCGTTAATATTAAGACAATAGTAGGCCTAGATCTTGATAGATCTGGTGAGTGCTTGAGGAAGTGGCAACCATATTTAAATTTGGAAGATGTACCATACAAAAAAAATTTGAGGAATTTTGCACTTTTACTGTTTTAGTCAGGAACCTGTCTCTTAATCACAAGCTTTATCTAGACTAGATCTATCCATCATCATCATGAGGACTAATTCGCAAGTGCCCAGTGGGGTTCTGCTGACTCCCACATGAACACTCCTAAAGTCACATCCTTGACATAATTTTGCTTTGTACCTATAATGGTATTCCTCCCTTGAATGTTTGATACCTATGGAGACAGCTAGATCTAGATCTAGATCTAGATTATACTGGCTCCTCTTTCTACATTCTTAGCAAGAATCACTTCCTGCTCCTACTCCTAGATGTAAGCCTAGCTAGATCTAGACTAGATCTAGATCTAGACTCTAGATCTAAATCTGGAAAACAGCCAGAATTCAGAATCAACACCTTATTTTATGGGGAACTCGGATGCAGTGTGTAAATACATGTAGGCTAGGCCTATTATGGAGGTCTGATTTTAAATTCCACTGCTGGGGACAGGGCTTTCAAGCTCAGATCTTGATCTAATTTATTATTATTTTAGTGGTTACTGGCTACTGCCTTCTAGTCTAGATAGATCTAGAATCTAGATCTAGATCTAGATCTAGACTATAATCATGTTCATTCGAATTTGGCTTAACATGATCGAGTCTAGGAATCTGGACTGGTAGTAGATCTAGATTCTAGATAGATCTAGATCTAGATATCTAGATCTATTCTGGGATAGACTCTAGATCTAGACTCTAGATCTCGCAATGATGAACTAGATCTAGATCTATGTCGTTTACCTTATTGGCGTTAGCTCTCCTTTGTGATTCCTAATTATTCCTTGACAAAATCCAGACAAAACTGCATTAACTGGCTTCAAAACACAAGTTTATGCGCTCATTGACATTACTTGCATTCTGTTGTCACACAAGTTTGTCAGGTGATTCCGACATTTTGGGTCGACCGGGGGTCAAGTCACAGTGTATGAAACTGAGAACAGCGATTAATGTTATTTAACAACGAAACAAACTTGTTAGAAAAAAAAAAGGGGGGGGGGTGGGGGTGTTGAATCTCTTACCGACAGACTTATGCTTTCCACGAGTTAGAAAACAGAACACAGATAGTCGTCGTTGACGGAAAGTCATCCAATCCTGCAGCTGTTCTCTCGGGAGTACCCCAGGGTACCGTAATGGGCCCCTTACTATTCCTAGTTTATATTAACGATATGCCAAGTAAGATCTCTCCAGGCACTAAATTACGACTGTTTGCTGATGATAGCCTGCTTTATAGAATAATAAACTCAAAAGAAGATACGGAAATCCTACAGAAAGATCTAGACAGTCTACAAAAATGGGAGAGGGACTGGCGTATGGAATTCCACCCCAATAAATGCCAAGTCCTGAGAATTTCAAATAAAAACCACAACATCACCTCAGACTAGGCCTACTTTATACACGACGAAAAATTGAGCGAAACATATGAGGCTAAATATTTGGGTGTAACATTGGACAGAAAACTTACATGGAGCCAACATATTAATATCACATGTAACAAAGCAAACAGCATACTAGCATTTCTGAAAAGGAGCATCTCTAACTGCGATAGGAAAGTAAAAGAGAAATGCTATAACACCTTTGTGAGGCCCTCCCTAGAGTATGGCTGCAGTGTCTGGGATCCCCACTGTCGAATAAATATATAGACCAACTGGAAAGGGTCCAGAGGAGAGCTGCCCGCTTTGTGACGAATGACTATACTAGATGTAGTTGTGTAAATAAAATGATGAGAGACCTTCAGTGGACACCATTAGAAGAGAGGAGAGCAAAAAACAAAGTAAAAATATTTTATAAGGGCAGGGAAGGAAGTATCCATATCCCACTGAACCACCTCACCATTAATATCAGAGGCAACAGAAGGAATAATATAAAATATAACATCCCAAGCTCACGGGTAAACAGCCATCTTTATTCTTTTTACCCTAGTGTCATCAGGATGTGGAACAACCTCCCGGCAGAAGTCCAAACACTACCGTCTGCAACGACTTTCGACAATGAATTAAAGAACATAATTATCCGTTGCAGCTACCATTGTAACTAAAGTGCGGGTTGTATTTCTGTGCACAATCTGGAAACCAAGAGATATTTATACCAGAGTTATATATACAAAAGATTTTACACAACTAATATATTTTTAAATGGTCTTAACATCTATGAAGGTTTTACCCTGCTTTTAGCCTCAGAGCTGTGACAGATGAAGCGTTCGCTTGCTCGGTCTTTACCCATGTGCATCCTCGGCAGTAACAGGCGCTCCCTTAAAAAGCACTTGTCTGGAGGTGCTAACTTTCGCGCGCTTTCTCTGCCTTTCCCCTGGCGCTGGCAACCCATACCACTCCACTGTACTTTAGAAGCGCCTGTTGCTGCCGAGAGTGCACATGGATGAAGCCTGGAAAAGCAAGCGCTTCACCAGTCAAAACACCCGCTCTTGTTTTAAGACGTGAGTCCACATCCATTTTCTTGCACCAGAAATTCGAAAAGTAGAAGTAACGACACACTACACTACACAGCAGGTCGCTTCAAAGCCTGAAAAAGAATTCATTTTCAACATTTCAAAACACGCTTGATTTTACAAGCGGCGCTCTTTGAAGCAAGCTTTATAATATATGCGTTTTCTATGTGTGTCAAAAGGGTTTGAGTGGAATACTTCACAAAGCTGTATTTAAGCGCTAGTCTTGACGTGCTAGCCTTCTTGTGCTTGAAGCGTTCTCGATGCGTTCTCCCTAAAGACAGTTGTGATTCTACTCTTGTATAAATCAAGAGCACAGGGCCGATCCTATTCCTCTACAATGAGTAATAACTCAAAATCTACACTATCTTTTTATATGCTGTCAATAAATAAAACCCGACCTTTCACAATTGAAATAAGAAATCCCCTAACAGAGACCATATAAAAAAAAATACACCCCACTCTCTCGTGAACTTTGCAAAGATCAGCAGTTATTGTTGCTATTGTTGTTGTGCATTGAATAATGGTTGGAGAAAATTAATAAGTGAATCGAAAATAAAACAATAACAACAACAAACAAAAAAGTGGCACGGGGACTCCAGCACACACTACCCTACCTAGCACAGATGTGCCGTGTGACTATGTGGTTGCGAGAGCACTTTTCCCATGACATGGACGATCCTAAGTCTAATACTAAAGTACCAGTTGCCCCTTAAGATCTAAGGAAGTAGGTTCTAATCCGTATGTTTTGTCCGGCCTACCCCCGACCAAACTCAGTCCCTCAGCAGCCAGTCCCTCTGCAGCGTCTTAGGGGAGGAAACTCGCCAGATCCCGGG
Organism: Onchidella celtica; assembly: GCA_963931925.1. Classification (NCBI taxonomy): domain Eukaryota; kingdom Metazoa; phylum Mollusca; class Gastropoda; order Systellommatophora; family Onchidiidae; genus Onchidella; species Onchidella celtica. The sequence goes on along the minus strand of OZ007579.1, from coordinate 22,889,156 downwards.
CTATATTACAGGTTAGTTGGGGGTGACAAACCGTGCGAGTACCTTGGTGGACCGTCGACCTCGACGCTACATGGAAGCAGGAGCCAGTAACCACCCCGGTTTCCCCAAAGTGGCTATAAATCGATTTGAGGTCTTTATTTTAGGAGGTTCGCTGCCCTTGGCATTTACACTTGGGGGGGGGGGGGGGGGGGAGATGATATGGATAAATTTTAATCTATTAATTTCAATTTTGCCCGGGCTCTTTACGATTTCCAACTGCCAAGGTATCTTTAACGTGCGCAACGTGCACACGGGCCCTCCGAGAAGACTAGGTACTCGATCCTACCCCCCAATAGGACCAATAGGACCAGGGACTTGAAAATATGAGAAAAATCCAATTTCCAAGAACTACTCGATCCTACCTCTGTACTATAAATGCATAAGTCCGATGCACTGTACTATAAATGAGTTCTTTTGTTTCTCGGGGGCCTCAGCATAGTGCTGTTGGCCCCCTATGTACTATAAATGATTTGAGGTCTTTATTTTAGGAGGTTCGCTGCCCTTGGCATTTACACCTCACTTTACTTGTTTTATTATTTCTTGTTCTGGCGGGGGGGGGGGGGGGGGAGATGATATGGATAAATTTTAATCTATTAATTTCAAATTTTGCCCGGGCAGCGGCCTTTCGGCCTGCTCTTTACGATTTCCAACTGCCAAGGTATCTTTAACGTGCGCAACGTGCACACGGGCCCTCCGAATTTTTTCGTCCTTATCCGAGAAGACTAGGTACTCGATCCTACCCCCCAATAGGACCAGGGACTTGAAAATATGAGAAAAATCCAATTTCCAAGAACTACTCGATCCTACCCCCCAATAGGACCAGGGACTTGAAAATATGAGAAAAATCCACTTTCCAACATGCCTGCACTGCCCGGGTTTAGAACCCGGGACCCTTGGCATGAGAGGCGAGCACCTTGCCTCTAGACCACCTTGTCCCTATATGTACTATAAATAAATTTTGGTTTTTGTTATATGACACAGAATCCATACACTGTCTGCCATTATGGGTTTGACCTCATTATGCATAAACTCACATATTAAATCCATTTCTTTACAAATCTTACTTAAAATACATGGTTTTCGCTCAAACACGTTTGATTAACACCTTAAGCCAAAGATATAAGCCTTCTATTGGAAATAGGGCAATAAATATTCCTTTTGCAAAAAGTGTAAACTGCACACATGATTACCCTCCTTTGCCCTTGTCATCTTCTTGACTTTTATCTACAAACCGGAAGCAGAAGTGGGAATCGATACCATTATATATTCTCATTCAAGTGAATGTCCCAACAGATTGAATACTTTCTTACTCTCTCGAACATTGAAACTTTTCACTTGCATTAACATTTGGGTTTTTCGTCCTCTGGTTTACAAGTTTGAATAAAAATAAATAGGTCTAACAAAACATTAAAATGATTTCATAATAGTTTCATGTCTGACATTATAAGAAAGTCCCTATTTAGGCTTCCAAATTCGATACCAAATAGACACATCCATTACCAAAGAGATGACCTCACCACCCTTACCATTAAAAATCTCATAACTTCTAAATTATGATATTCATTGTCGGTGTCATGGCCAAACCGCCTATCTCATGGAAACAAAATTTTACAGTATAAAGGAAAAACTCGTTGGACTTGCCATACCTCACTATCTTGAACACTAAAAATCCTATAACCTCTAAATTATCATATGTAACGTCGATGTCATGGTCAAACCACCTATCTCGTGGAAACAAAATTTTACGAAAGACTTGTCAGATTTGTTGAACTTGTACAACAGACTTGTTGACTTTGTTGGTGTTGCCGGCTTGCCCGGCAAACTTGTCAGACTTGTTGGACTTGTGTGACAGGTTTGTCAGATTTTTCAGACTTGTTAGTCTTGTCAGACTTGTCGGACTTGAGTTACAGACTTGTCGAGTTTGTTGGACTTCTGCCTCAGACTTGTTTGATTTGTGCGGCTGATTTGTTGGGTTTGTCGGATTTGTCAGACCTGTCGAATTTGAGCGACGGACTTGTGAGATTTGTTGAACCTGTACAGCGGACTTGTTGAACATGTCGGTATTGTTAAAAATATCGGATTTTTTTCCTTTTTGTTGGATTTGTCAGACTTTTGCCCTGGGGTTAATGGGCTTGTGCAGCAGACTTGTCCGGCTTGTCCGATAAACTTGTTGTACTTGGCGAACCTGTGCGGCAGACTTCTTGGACTTGTCGGACTTCTGCGGCAAACTTGTCTGACTTGTTCTGGGGACTTGTCAGACATGCGGCGGACTAGACAGCCTCACCAGACTTGTGCCCCTGGCTGTCATACTTATGCTGCAGATCTGTTGGATTTGTGCTGCAGATTTGACAGATTTATCGGCTGTCTGCGGTGGACTTATCAGATATGTCGGACTTGGCGGACTGGTTTTGCAAACTTTGTTGGGTTTTTGCGGTGGATTTGTCAGATTTGTCATAATTGTGCAGCCGGCATGTCAGACATGTCAAAGTTGTGGGTTTTGTGCAGTGGACTTGTCAGACTTGTGCGGATGACTTGTTGGATTTGTTGTACTTGCCGGACTTGTTGAACTTATTTGGCAGACTTATCAGACTTGTCAGGCTTGTGCAGTGGACTTGTCAGACTTGTCCAGCTGACTTGTCGAATCTGGGCGGCAAATTTATCGATTTCGTGCGGATGTCTTGTCGAATTTGTCAAACCTGTGCAAACCTGTTTTCGAAATTGTGTGTGAGACTTGTTGGACTTGTCAGATTTGCATCCTGGGCTTATCAGACTTTTTTGGCCAACTTGTTGGACTTGTGCGTCAGACTTGTTAGAATTTTTCAACCAACTTGTTGGGCTTGTGTTTCCGACTTATTGAATTTTTCAACCAAGTCGGCGAACTTGCGCGTGATTCTTGTCTGATTTTTTGGTAAAATCATCGGACTTGTGCGTCAGACTTGCCATAACTTTTCGCCCAATTTGTTGGACTTGTACATTGGACTTGTCAGGCTTTTTCTGCCAACTGGTGGACTTGTACATCAGAATTGTCAGACTTTTTTTTTCCAAATTGTCGAACTTGTGCGTCAGACTTGTCATAATTTTTCGTCCAACATGTTGGACTTGGACGTCGGACTTGTCTAATTGTTTGGCCAACTTGCTTTATTTGTGCAACAGATTTGTCATAATTTTTCAGCCAACTCGTCAGACTCGTGCTTCGGACTTGTTGAAATTTTTCAGCCAACTTGTCGGACTTATGCATCGGACTTGTCATGATTTTCCAGCCAACTTGTTGGGTTTGTGCTTCAGAATTATCGGATTTTTTGGCCAACTTGTTGAACTTGTGCATTAGAATTGTCGGAACTTTTTGGACAACTTGTTGGACTTGCACGTCTAACATCTGTCAGAATTTTTTTAGCAACTTATTAGAGTTGTGCGTCAGGCCTATCAGATTTTTTGGCCAACTTGTTGGACTTGTGTGTCAGTCTTGTCAGATTTTTTGACCAACTCGTTGGACTTGTTCGTGAGACCTGTCGTAATTTTTCTTTCAATTTGTTGGATTTCCAAATTGGACGTTGGATTTTTCGACCAACTTTTTGGATTTGTTTGTCAGACTTGCCAGAATTTTTTGGCCAAATTCTCGGACTTGTGCGTCAGACTTGTCAAAATATTTTTGCCAACTTCTCTTACTTATACGTTAGACTTGTCGAAATTTTTTGACCACCTTGTTGGACTTTTGCATAAGACCTATTGGAATTTGTTGGCCAACTTGCTGGATTTGTGCGTCAGACTTGTCAGAATTTTTGGCCAACTTGTCAGACAATTTTGTCAGATTTTTGCTCAGTTCCTCCGACTTGTGCGGCAGACTTGCCAGAAATTTTTGACCAACTTGTTGGACTTGCGCGTCAGACTTATCAGATTTTTTGGCCAACTTTTCGGACTTGTGCGTCAGTCTTGTTAGATTTTTTGGCCAACTTTTGGCCAAACTTTTTGGAACCTTGTTGGACTTGCACGTTGGATTTGTTAGATTTTTCGGCCAAATTGTTTTATTTGTGCAACAGATTTGTCGCAATTTTTTGGCCAACCTGTCAGATTTGTGCACCAGACTTATCAGATTTTTTGGCCAACTTTTCGGACTTGTGCATCAGTCTTGACAGATTTTTTGGCCAACTTTTGGCCAAACTTTTTGGAACTTTTCGGAAAACTAGAAAGACTTGTGCGTCAGATTTGTCAAAAATTTTTTGCCAACTTGTTGGACTTGCACGTTGGATTTGCTAGATTTCGGCCAAATTGTTTTACTTGTGCAACAGATTTGTCGCAATTTTTTTTGCCAACCTGTCGGATTTGTGCGTCAGATTTATCAGATTTTTTTGGCCAACTCATCGAACTTGTGTGTCAGAACTGTCGTGACATTTCGGCCAACCTGTTGGACTACTAGTGTGTCAGATTTGTCAGACTTTTTTGGCCAACCTGTCGTTTGTGTGTCAGAATTGTCAGATTTTTTTGTCCAACTTGTTGGATTTGATTGTCAGACTTGTTGGAACTTTTTGGCCAACTTGTTGGACTGGAGTGTCAGATTTCTCAGACTTTTGCAGTACGTCAGAATTGTCAGATTTTTAAAATTAACTAATTGTACTTGCCTGTCAGAATTATCATGACTTTTTCCGCCAACTTGTTTGACTTGCATGTCAGACATGTCAGAATTTTTTGACCAACTTGTTGGACTTCTGCGGCAGACTTATCAGATTTTTCCGCCAACTTGTTGCATTTGTGCGTCAGACTTTTTCGGAAAACTTATAAGACTTCTGTGTTAGATTTGTCAAAATTTTTTGGGCAACTTGTTGGAATTGCACGTCGGATTTTTCTGATTTTTTGGCCAACATGTTTTATTTGTGCAACAGATTTGTCACAATTTTTTGGCCAACCTGTCGGATTTGTGCGTCAGACTTATCAGATTTTTTGGCCCACTTGTAGCACTTGCGCATCAGTCTCGTCAGATTTTTTGGCCAACTCGTCGAATTTGTGTGTCAGACCTGTCGTAACTTTTTGGCTAACTTGTTGGACTGGCACGTCGGATTGTCAGACTTTTTCAGCCAACTTGCTAAACTTGTGCATCAGATCTGTTGTAACTTTTTGGTCAACTTGTTGGACTTGCAGGTCAGACTTGTCAGACTTTTTTCGGCCAACTTGTTGGACTTTTACATCAGGATTGTCAGACATTTTTGGCCAACTTGTTGGACTTCCATGTTGGACTTGTCAGATTTTCGGCCAATTTGTTGGATTTGTGTGTCAGAGTTTTCGGAATTTTTCAGCTAACTTGTTGGGCTTGTGTTTCAGACTTACCAGATTTTTCCACCAGCTTGTTGAACTTGCGCGTAAGTCTTGTCGCATATTTTAGCGAACACGTCGCACTTGTGCGTTAGGCTTGTCGTAACATTTTGGCCAATTTGTTTGACTTGCACGTCAGACTTGTAAGAACGTTTTTGGCAAACATTTTGGACTTGTGCGTCAGTCTTGACAGATTTTGAGGGCAACTTATATGACTTATGCGTTTGATTTGTTGGATTTGTCGGATTTTTCAGTAAAACTTGTTGGTTTTGTGTGACAGTCTTGTCAAAATTTTTTGTGAAACTTGTTGGACTACTGCATCAGCCGTGTCGGAATTTTTTCACAAACTTGTTTCACTTGGAAGTCCAACTTGTCAGATTCCTCAGCAAACTTGTTGGATTTGTGCATCATACTTTTGGAATTTTTTGGCCAATTTGTCAGACTTACCAAAATCTTTTGCATCAGACCTTTCGTAATTTTTCTTCCAACTTGTTGGACTTCCTGATTGGACTTGTTGGATTTTTTGGCCAACTTTTTGGATTTGTGCGTCAGATTTATCAGAATTTTTGGGGCCAACTTCTGTCTTTTTTTTTTTTTGCTCTTACTTATGCGTTAAACTTTTCAAAATTTTTTGGCCACCTTGTTGGACTTGCGGGTAAATCCTATCAGAATTTTTGGGCCGACTTGTTGGATTTGTGTGTCAGACTTGTCAGAATCTTTAGGCCAACCTATCGGAGTTGTCGAAATTGTTTTTGCCAACTGGTCACTTTTTTTTGTCCGATTTCTCAAAATTCTTTGGCCAACTTGTCGTACTCGTGCAACAGACTTGTCGGAATTTCCGCCCAAATTGTTGGACTTGTGCATCGGATTTGTCAGACTATTAAGTGGCCAACATGTTGGATTTGTGCATCGGACTTGTTTGAATTTTTTTGGCCAACTTGTTAGACTTGTGCATCAGACTTCTAAAAGTTTTTGGCCAACTTATTGGACTTGGGCGTCAGCCGTGTCAAACTTTTTTGGGCAACTTATTGGACTTGTAAACATTTTTTTTCCAACTTTTTGAAGTTAGGCGTCAGATTTTTTGGAAGTTTTCGGTCAACTTATTAGACTGGGCATCAGATTTGTAAGACTTTTTTCTTCCAATTTGTTAGACTTGTGCGTGTGACTTGTCAAAAATTTTTGGCCAACTCTTGTGCATCAGACTTGTCAAACTTTTTTGGGCAACTTATTGGACTTGTGCGTCAGACTTGTCAGATTTTTGTGACCAACTTATCGAATTTTTTGGCCAACTTGTTGGACTTGTGCGTGCGTCAGACATAGGAATTTTTGGGCCAGCTGGTCGGACTTGTGCATCTTTCTTGTCAGACTTGTGTAGCCGATTTGTCAGTCTAACAATAAAACAAGATCCGAACTTGCACTTCTAAAGGGTGATAAAGGGGCATCTAAAATAGCTGGCTTTATGCATAAATGTATGTGTTTGTATGTGTGTGTGAATGAGTGTGTTGTGTCCAGATTTTAGATCTACTTCATTCAGTGAAAAGGTCATGAATTGAAGATTTGATTTTAGGAATCTCTGACCAGTTGCACGTAATTAATATTTATCCTAGCACTGTACCCTAGTAAGAAATTGCAATTCTAATAGATGAAAAGGATGCGTTTAAAATGGTAGGTTGTATGAGTTATTTGTGTGTGGGTGTGTGTGTGTGTGTGTCTGACGTCTGTCTGGGTGTCTTTCTTTTCCTCCGCCTTACCGTCTCACCCTCCCTCTGCCTCTCGAGCCCCATTTCTTTTTCTCTCTGTCCCTGTCTCTTCCTACTCTCGCTCTGTCTCTGTCTAATCTCTGCCCCTCTCTCATTGTGTCTGTATTGTGTGTGTGTGTGTGTCTTTATCCTTCTCTCCCTCCCCTCCCCCGCTCTTTCTCCCTCTCTTTTCTGTTTCCTTATGCATTCACCGTCTCTTCTCCTTTCTCTAATAAAATGTAATAATAAATTTTAAACATACTTCTTGTGACAGAGGCGACTTTTCTGTTGTTTTACATAAAGACATGTGTGTGTGTGTGGCCTGGGCGTTGCTGTGAAATTATAAAAGGGCCAGGGACCATACTGTTATGGACGGGGGGGGGGGGGTTTATAATGCCACATCGGCCCTGTGCAGCCTCACATTTTTCAAGTCTGGCCCTTACAATGTAAAAGACTTGCCCGTGTTCAAAGCAATGACTGTTTTGCTTTGCAGCAGGCCTATATGTTTTCCATATGAAGTTTCCAACTGTATTAAGTGTGATTTTTTCTTTTGTATGAGCTGTTTTCGCTGTTTATGCTTATTTGTTTATGAGGGTAATAAACTTATTCTGTTCTTTCAAGACCCCCCCCCCCCCACCCAAGTAATCGGTAAAGTAATCCATAGGTTGATTACTTTAACAAAAGCAATCGCGATTACTAAAAATTTGAAGTATCGCCCACCACCCAGCACTACATACGAACGAACGCTTGCCGTCAAAATTCTCACCATGCGGTGCACTTGTCAAAGGGAGCACAAAAAGAGATTTATTGTATTTTACATTTTTATAACGTTTTTAGATGGTTAAACTTGAATAAACACAATGGTCCGATACAAAACCGATTAGGTTAGATTAGTTGACACTTGAGGATATTAATTTTATAACCTTTGAGATTATCACTCAGGCTGTAGCCTAGGCTTGAGCAATAATATAGTAAAAAAATTGCACCACAATGAATTACTCTCGCCACTAACTTTTTTCATATTAACATAAATTATCTACTGAATATTTAAATATTTTAAAAATCTTTTTGTACACTGTACAGGCCTACTAAGCTTATCTTTGTTCCATCACGGTGGGGTGTATGTTTGTTTGTTTTGAAAAGTGAGGTGAGGCATGTTTTCGCTGAGCTGTTTTCGCTGTTTATGCTTATTTGTTTATGAGGGTAATAAATTTATTCTGTTCTTTCAAGACCCCCCCCCCCCACCCAAGTAATCGGTAAAGTAATCCATAGGTTGATTACTTTTAACAAAAGCAATCGCGATTACTAAAAATTTGAAGTATCGCCCACCACCCAGCACTACATACGAACGAACGCTTGCCGTCAAAATTCTCACCATGCGGTGCACTTGTCAAAGGGAGCACAAAAAGAGATTTATTGTATTTTACATTTTTATAACGTTTTTAGATGGTTAAACTTGAATAAACACAATGGTCCGATACAAAACCGATTAGGTTAGATTAGTTGACACTTGAGGATATTAATTTTATAACCTTTGAGATTATCACTCAGGCTGTAGCCTAGGCTTGAGCAATAATATAGTAAAAAAATTGCACCACAATGAATTACTCTCGCCACTAACTTTTTTCATATTAACATAAATTATCTACTGAATATTTAAATATTTTAAAAATCTTTTTGTACACTGTATAGGCCTACTATCTTTGTTCCATCACGGTGGGGTGTATGTTTGTTTGTTTTGAAACGTGAGGTGAGGCATGACAACAAAAAAAAAAAAAGGCTGAGAAACACTGTTTATGTAATTGTATAATATACTAAAATAGCCAGAATTTGTGCTGCTGAATACCACTCATTGGCCCTGGTCTTGAAAATACTTGGAGCAAACTGCCAACGTTGCAGGATGTTAATTAATTTGGGTTGCCAAGTGTTGGCGAGGCAATCGGTTGCAGTTAGTTTGTGCAAAATGGGTGCTAGGAGCTTCGCAGAAACAGATAAGAATGTTAGGCGATTGGTAGCCTATGTCTTGGCACGGCACGAGGAATTAAGTTTGACAGCCGCTGTAGGTTACTGGATTTAGCAAAAGATCTAGTAAGCAACAAACAAAAAAAAGAATTTTTACGAATAAAAATTATGGTTTTATTTTCTTCTAGCACAGGTGAAAGAAAGAATACGGTTTTTCTCTAATAGTAGTTAGTACCATACAAGCGTGTTGCAGCTGCTTGCACAAAGTCTTTCATTCTAAAGAACTGGAAGGAGTACCATATAATTGTACGTACACGCCGGCTTTATCCGGGCGCCTATTTCATGTTTAAATGTAAATCGCCGAGCCGAACGTTAACTATAAATACACTAATCTAGAGGAATTACAGTAAATCTGTCCCTTTCAATTTTTTGTACAACTTATTAATTAAGAAGATTACGAGAAGATTATAAAGGCTATACATCCTTTATGATTTATTGTGCGGTTTTCTTATTGCCATTAACATTGTTTTTTTTCTCCACATTTTAGCTTTGTACTAAGTTCTGGCTAATGCAGTTTCTCTGTGTTATTTTAATTTGTTCAGTAAGTACACCTGCCCTAGTTAGTCAAGTGGACATGCCCATATCAGTTCCAGATAATGGTTGTGATTTCCGGTCATATCCACCGCTGGATCACATGACAAATCGACGGTCAACAAGTTTTTAATCTCATTTGACGCAAGTTCGAGGTTTCTGCCTCCCCCAGGCCCTCTCATTTTCTACTCAAGAGCTACATTAGCTCAAAAGGCTGTAATTCTTGATAATTCACTATTTCGGAGTGACATTTTAAGTTGTACCGAGGCACCCTACTTAACGGAAAAGTTGGGGTCGGGGGCTGGGGCTGGGAGAAGGGAGGCTGAACGAGGGGTGAAGACATAATTACGTACTAATCTGCAAGTTTGGAAGCGGAAAATACATTTCCAGGATGCCCGAAAAAACGGAAGATGGGGTAGATTTTATTTTCAGAACTGGACTGATTTTTACTCACAGGCAAAAATAAAATGCATGGGAAAGAGTTCAGTACATCTCGAGCAACCAACCAGGATATCCCTAGCATATCGTTAAGCCTGTCCTAAATCCTGACCTTAAGCCTAGTCTTATCCCTATCAACCAGAAAACAAAGTTTTAAGTTTAGGGATAAAGACAGGGTTAAAGTAAATTTAAGGTACCTTGACTGAATGCGCGGGACGTATGGAAACTCGTTCCGATGTAAATTGTAATAAATGAGGGTCAGTATTTGTGGTCTTCTCTGCAACCGTGCAAACCGAAAACTAAGCTTGTGTTTTTCTAGCCGTGATACTGCATTTAACTTGGTTCAAAGATGACACAAACATCCGGCAGTTCTTGTGTTTGAAACATTCTTCAAAATCCCGTGCATGTTTTTTTTTATTGTGGGTAAAACAAAACTCTCTCTGTGACTTCTGGGTGGGAACTCCCATGAGTCACCGAGTAAAACTTCCTTGTTAAGTTTGTACACGAGTCCGCACGGATGTATGCACACACGCACACAAAATCATTCGGCGATTCGGTTTAAAGTATTCATTTTCTACAAGAACTTCGGCACTTTGCGAGTTATCCTGAAACTTTATTGTTGTTCCCACCCTCACCCTTTAAAAAAAAAAGTATAGTGTGGAGAGAAATGTATACTCAAAATAAAATGGATGATATGCTACCTCAAGTATGAAGATTATGATGATGAAGGCATGGGAGAGAGAAACGGATCCCAAACATCTCTGTGAGATTTTGTTGTTGTTCTTGTTATGCACACATGACTATAAAGGACGAACGCTCGAATCTGGCAGTTTTTGACACCCTGTTCACTTTTGCACACTTTTCATACCCATGGCTTCAACACCCCCGCCCCCCTTTGTACTAGGGTACGACCACTAGAATGGTCGGAGTCCATGATAAGGCCTTGATGTTCTAAGACTTTATGTCGTATTTTGCATGGATTGTTTCTGAAGGTTTTAGTAGCCTCTATTTGATTTTAAATAATCCTAAAACTTACGTTTTTATGTTAACAAAAAAAGAAGTACATTAAACTGAACTTTTAAAATTCATTACCATAACTGAAAAGCGTACGTTTAACGCTCCCAGATCCCCCCACCCCCTTCTTGTAAGCTATATTCTTCATAATGGACTTGACTCTATCCTGTGTCACTGAAGTCAGGTACAACACATGTATCAGCGTGACCAACACGCCCACCGTTTTTACACAAAGTTGTAGAGAACAAAACAGGTCGATCTTCATAACCCAATGACACCCCCTCCTCCGGTTGCTGTGATAATAGTATGCTTGTGTTACGAAATATTACATTGTACTGGATCACGCCCCCTTTCCCTCCAACAGTGCACTAAGGCTGGTTCTATTGCTAGGACGTTTTTCGTGATGCAGTGTCATTGCTTTGTTTATTATCAGTCATATGACTGTGATTGTGTACGCAGGTAATTAACTGAAGATAAATGTTCCAGGATCAAAGTTCGCCTCTGGCCCAACCAACAGATTGTTAACTAATTTACAGAAATTTATAAATTAGCAGTGGGGGGGGGGGGGAGAGGAGGAGGAGAAGTCAAAAGGTGGATATAGGAATGGTTTGGGGGGAGTGGGGAGGGCGGCAAGTTGTCAATACCGGTGGACCTATTCTAAACCAATATTGCAGCAGCATCCTCTTGAGCTCCCAAAATATTAAGCGCCCTTTAAGAAAGAATTAAAGTTGTTTTCAAGGAAAAAAAAACAACCCATTTCAAACAATACACTTCTAAAAATATCAGAAATCCCTTTGTGTGTGCAACAAATTAAGTACTATATATTGTTTTTCTGTCAGAAACTTAAAATTGTGCCTGCGGTACCTTCTAATTATGAAATGAAAATGGGGGAGGGAAGTATGTGTGTGTGTGTGTGTGTTTCATATCATAGTTGTTTTGTGTGAGGGGTTGGACAGGTTTGAATGGACACGATCGAGAAATAGAGTGGTTGGCTAAAATTTTTGCAAATATAATTTTATAAAAAAAGGCCTCTGAGGAACAATTTCGCAGCTCAGTATTTTGATCAGATGAGGATAAATAACTACGTGGAGATAAATCTTGTTTGTTTGTTTTTTTGTTGTATCTCTGTTTGTTTCTTCATGCAATTCAGGATAACGAAGGATGATTGGATTATAAGCTTACAACTACGACTTTCTTTGGGATAACTCACTTGGAGCAGCCATGAGTCACTCATCCTAGAGAACAACAATTTTTAAAAATTATCTTTCAACCTGTTGCAGGGTTGACAACTATTTTACCCCAGAGAATTCAACGTCCTATAAATATGCAATAAACAGTGCCGGTGGTAATTACGTAAAATGCAGATTTACATCGGCATCAACAAAGTAAACGACATGATCGACAATCATGTTGGGAAGATGGTATTGATTAAACCCCTCCGACGCATTCGGCCACCCCAGGACTATCTATACCTTGGTCACATGACCCGGCGAAATCACATGACCACGCGGAATCTCGTGACCAAGACCAACTGAAGAGACACAAAAAGAAAACCAGTGTAGTCAGACCGTCACTCTGTCAAATTTCTCCAGAGCTTCGCAGGTGAGTCGCGCCCAACGACTTTATTATATTAATATTATTGTTTGTTTATCATACTGCAGAAGTAAAGCCAAACTAGATCTAGATCTGAATCTGTTAGAATACTTTGCAGCGAATTGCAATGAGTTTATTGTGAATACGCAGCTTTATTAGTATTGGATCGGCAAGGAAGGCACACACAGACACAAGGAAGTCAAAAATGACTTTGGGGAATGAACAGATCCCCTTTCGATATCATGAATCATCGGCATAAATGTATCCCGTGAAAGATGTTTTACAATCACATACTGACTAGTAGTATTAGTAGATGCATGACATGTATTGGGCTTCCATCCTAGGAATGTAACGTTATTCACTACTGTCAGAAATTTGCTTGAAATTGGATGTTAGGATTCGGATTTTTAAATCCATGTGGATCAGTTGAGCGTAATTAAACACTGATGCAGCCAACGTTATAGGCAGGAATAAATGAAAAGTTCTCAATCTGGAAGAAAAATAACACAGTCACATGCTTTCTCCATATTATTGCATTTTATTCATGACTAAACTTGGTATAATATAGATCTAGTGTCTGGTGACAGTGTTGTTTGGAATCAAAACACACCATTATTCTGAGGCATCTGTTGCGCACCCGACCTTTTTGAGACATAACCACTGTCTTATTAGTTATTGTTCACTGAATCTCCTCTAAATCAAAGGCATTGTGACATGGACATGTTAACCAGTGAACCACTGGTCGGAATTCACAAAGACTTTAGCTTTCAAAGGCTCTCCCCACACTATCAAAAGATGTAACATCGACATGCGAACTGTTGCTCAACAAATTTGCAATATTATGTCATTTTGTCACAAGCTGACCACCATCTGGAGTTGTCTATATCTAAGAACCAATCAGAAACAAGCTCTGAAATGATCTTTGCCCCAAATGCCCACATTGGTTTATTAGTATCTTAGTATGTGGCAATCAAGATGAAACCATTTGTGTAGGGCTTGGGAGGGCGTGGCTAGTTATCATGCTTCGTTCTCATGAAAACTACAGCTGTCAGTTTGGAATCATATAAGTCAGATCATTGGTTAGAGACTGACAGACTAAGGTTTTGCTGGTTAATTCATTATCAAGCGTGATAAAGGCATAGCAGCGAATATTTTCAATCATTTATATATATATACAAACCGAACCATGTGGACAGCGGTAGTGTGGTCATTGTGCAACGGCAAGGGTCAGTGACCCGAGATAAGAATTAAGATTCTCTGTGAGTAAGGTCACTGACCAGGCAGCGGGGTTTAAGGCGTCGCACGCAGGGTGAGCGTTAAACCATTCTTTCAGAACTTCCCTTATCTCATGGTGTTTGTGTATCACTGGACAAAACAAGGAATACTGGGAGGCGAGGGGGGGGGGGAGAATTCTATTTCTTTCATTGGTTGCATGATAATGTTGAGATAATCTGTTTGAGATCAGCAAAGCATAAAAAATGATGTATTGTAAGAGAGTATCTGTCAGTTGGTAGCCAGTGTCAGTGGTGCTGTGATGTTTGATTGACCAGACTGACTAGAATTTGTCTATGCACAGAGAGGCAGCAGTAGGCTTCTCAGTAGATAAAGGTATTAATTTTGGGAAAAAATGAAATTCAGGTTTTAGTTGGACTTCAGTAATGTCACCGGCCTGTGAGCTTTTGTGGTGAAATGTCGCAGGTGGTACCATGGAAAAGAATCAATTTGGGTGACTAGACTGACTAGATCTATTATAACAAGGTCCAGCAGTGCTCAGTATATGAAATGAGAGTCATGTTTTGGTTGTACAACGGAAGTGTATTTTAAGCACTGTGATGAAATGTCAAAGTCAGTGATTTCCTCCAATCCTACTGAATAATTTTAACGAGAAGTATGGCTATGAGAGATTAGTTAAATTATCATTTACTCGGTGTAGCCTTTCAACCAGGAGTAGTAAACCTGATGGGAAGGTCTTGTGTGAGTTGTGCATTGCATAAAATTATGTCATGATGTATTATGAGACTACAATTCTGTACACTTGGATGATGAAGATAATGTAATACTAGAAATGATCCTATATTTCACAGGGTATTACACAGAAGACAGTTTGCAGTAGCCATGTTTAAGGTTGCTCTCGCTTCAGTGCTTATTGGCCTTGCCTTTGGTGGGCTGCTGCGTCCAGACTTTGGAATCTTGTCAGATGAAGAGATTCACTACATCAATAACATTGCCAAGACAACCTGGAAGGTAATAATGTTTGTGAAAGAAAGTGTGTGATTGACTGACTAATTCATCAAGCCAGTGTTCAAGGGTTAAATAAAACCCTAGACTCTGCTTTTGAAAAAATTGACTTCACATAATAATTAATATGAGCTTCTATAAAGAAGAAAAATTGAACGTGTTGAATATTACTATTAGCATCCATGTATGGAAAAGGTGTAGACTTTGATTTTAGTGCCATACAAGATACCATCTGAAGTCCACTGAAAACACAAAGTAAATTTTTGCAAAAAGTGGACATAAACATTAAAACAGTCTAATTGTTTGTTTTAAGAAAGTTTTTGTGGACAATAAAATTCATCTTGCGACATGATTGATATGCTTATCGTCTCTGCATATCCCAGAACAGGTGTTGATGGATAGTTTGTGTGGAACATATTATTTATAGTTAAACCTGAAGAAACTTATCCTAGCTATTTTGTCTCTTTTCTGACCCCTGACCTCAGACATTGTGATCATTTATAATTTATCTTCTGTCTGTCCATCCAGGCTGGTCGCAACTTCCATCCAGCTGATCATGCTCATGTGAAAAGAATTCTGGGAGTCCCTGATCTGGCCAAGGCAGAATATCTTGCCCGCCGGCTGCCTCGTCAAGAGTTCAAGAATGTGCTGAAATCTACAGATTTGCCTGATAACTTTGACCCCCGTCAGAAATGGACAAACTGCCCATCTCTGAATGAAGTGCGCGACCAGGGTGACTGTGGCTCTTGCTGGGTGAGGAATTGGTCAAACAAGTGAAACAGACATAAGGGCAGAAATTTGCTATAAGATTTTGTGAGAATAGAGTTAATTCTTTTCTGATAATTATATACATATGCTGAAAGCTGTCACTGTATTCAGTCAGCCAGATTTTGCCAAATTCTTTGTGCATTGAATTCTCAGTTTTTTGCAAGCATTTTCAGCTTCTTGTAATAGCAAAACTTCATTTGGAAAAAAACAACCTTGTCATTAATCAGTGTATATTAGGAAATATGTTCCCTTTCCTTCTCTTGAAAAGTTATGAAAAATGACATGATTATTTGTTGGTGCTTTCACCATCAAATTTATCGAAACAAAAACATTTTTAATGTGTTATCAAAATTACCACATGGTATCACTGTATGGTGTTTCCCTCTTTGGGAAATAATAGAGAATTTAACCTTGAAGATTAAAACATCCCTAATGTTTATACAATAAATTCCTGGATGTTTATAATTCTTTGGTTTGCAGGCATTTGGTGCTGTGGAGGCCATGACAGACAGAATTTGCATCAAATCCCAGGGAAACACCAAGTTCCACTTCTCAGCTGAGGACCTGATGACCTGTTGTGAAGGATGCGGAGATGGGTAAGTGTTTTGATTGTCAACTGAACAGATCTGTCTGTGTTCAGAGCACCATGTGAGGTACCGTGCTTGCTGTAACAGTTATGCAGTTAAAGTCAAAGATTATGTGACGCTAAATGCTCTTCATCAAATTCTGGACAAAACCAGTTTCTGCGATGTATGAATGATGAAGCACTGAGACAGGACTGGAACAGCATCGTGTACATAAATTGTGTACAGTGTTGGGAAAATAATATTAGTAATTTTTTTTTTGTAATGACCCTGGACCTATAATATGCAGTTCAATTTACAGCATGGCATTTGGGAGGAAAAGTGACACTCAGGTTAACAGATGTGCGAGTTCTGCTACTTTCAGATGTGTGACAAGTACAACTTTAGTAGTTTTATTTAGCGGGCCAGTGTATCGTCTTATTATCAAACTTTTGTAGGATTATTTTATTATGCAAAAACCAAATGTTCTGCACTGCAAATTAAAAAAATTTTTTAAAAAAAAATCCTGGATTACTTCTGAAATCAGTTTCTGAATTCAGATAAAAGAATGCAATAATTATGCATTTAAGCATAATAATGAACCAGGTGTAGACAGTTAATCATGTTCTTAACTCTGCATTTATTTCAGCTGCAGTGGAGGTTTCCCAGCAGCAGCATGG
Source organism: Onchidella celtica (assembly GCA_963931925.1). NCBI lineage: Eukaryota > Metazoa > Mollusca > Gastropoda > Systellommatophora > Onchidiidae > Onchidella > Onchidella celtica. The sequence goes on along the minus strand of OZ007579.1, from coordinate 22,872,227 downwards.
GAGTATTATAGTAGAGAGGGCATTGTCTCTGGAGGTCCATATAACAGTTCTGAGGTATGTGGAGAGTAATTAAAATCATTTTACCTAAATCTAACTATTTTCACACGATTCCCAGTTGCAAACAGGTCTGCAAGCTTTGAACACCACAGCATTGGTAGACTAGGGTATTTTCTAGGCACTGTCAAAAGTACTATAAAACTGTGCCAGAGAGGGTTATTCATCCCTCTTTGGGGATGAATTTCCAGCACCGTCTTCTTGCAACTCTACAAGTTGCGACCGGGATTTTGAGTCACTTTCATCTTCACAGGGGGCTGCACAGTTGGGTCTTTCTTCAAAAGCTCAAGAGACCATCACCACCTCCATAAATCAGTGTACTGGTTTGCACTGAGGTGGTTAGCCTTCTGAACAGTCTGTCAAATTATTGTAGAGGGATAGCATGTTTGGGAAAATCAAGTGTCACAAAGTCAGGAGCAAGCAACGGTACTGCTCACCGAGTTTTGCGACACCTTAAATAGAGGGACAGGAACCTCGTCACAGAGTCGGGAGCAAGCAAAGGTATTGCTCGCCGAGCTCTGTAACCCCTTACAAAATATCAGGGAATCTCACGCTTGCTCTGCCAAAACACCAAGGCAAGACCCAAGATAGAATATAAATCAATTACTAAGTTTAATATTGGTAATAATGCTACTAAGGATAATGTTGAAATATGAATGATAATATGTGATTAAACATAAACACATCAAACAGTAAGAAAGAAAAATAATAAGATCAAACGAATAAACAGATTAGTCCCGATCGACAATGACAGATACTGTGAATAGTATGCAAATGCTTCAAAATAGTCTTACTTAAAGCTCCTGAAAAAGAATACCTTAAACTGCAGTATCAGCTGCGATCTGAAATGTAAATATCAACTTAAACAGAATTAAATCAGACATTCTAAAACACTCAAAACTAAATAATGACTGTAGTCCTTTGAACCCCACATTAAGGACAAAGTTCACATTTGTTTACCAGTCCTAGTAGTAGTAATAAGAGAAATTTCCGATCTGCAAGTCACAGACTTTAAAATATCACTTGATATAATTATATATTCACACACAGTTCCCTTCCTCTGCTCGGCTATGACTCCCAAACAGAAGTAGAATTAAATCATCGGAAGTTCCAGGCTATGTCGTTGTCATTCTGGACAGGACAAACTCCATGTGAACTCCAGGTCAAAAACTTCGGGTACAACCTCCAGGTAAAATATCCAGGGAAAATCTCAGGATAACCTCACACAGTAACCTCACGGTAACCGCTCAGTGATCTGAAAGTCAGAATCGACTGTGGTTAAATTTCCAGTTAGAAACCAATTCATAGTGTTAGCTCTTCAGAGATTAAGGTTAGAGTGATAAACAAGATTAGAGTTAATACATGTATTATTGTTAGGCAGTGGAACATTTTAATCAAACACCGTAACAGTGACAAGCCTGCATTTAGCACAGTGGTTATAACTCATCAAATACAAGGCATGCACCCCCAAGGGTATAAACAGAAATATCCTGACAATAAAAATCATTATTCTACAAGGTTTGACAATATTCTGCCTTTGCATCTGCAATTCATACATGACGCCATATCCCTTATGAGGATTCTTTCACTCATAGTTAAAACTTAAATAAGTCTGAAATGCAACTGTGGAAAAGTATTGAAATCTGTCCTATAGACAGCAGATACGGTTTCTCACCCCGTTATCATTACTCAATTTAATTACCCCTTTTCAAATAGAATAATTCTGTATAAGAAAATCCCGTACTCACCTTATATGATGAACAATCAAACGGGTTATTTCACCAGCTGCACGCTGATTCAAAGTATTGGGTCAACTACACGTTGATCTCCAAAATACTTTCCAACTACACGTTGGTTTTATTTTTAAAATACATACACTTTACCAGTCACACACTGGTTTTAAAAGTGTACCAACTACACGTTGGTTAAATTACATACGAACTTCATCCTCTCGGGATGGAAGAAAGGAGAGCTCTGCTGCTACTTTCTCATGAACATAGTCTTAAAGGCTGGACTCACCCGCGTAATAGCCAGGTGCCGTCCATAAATCTTATAGTATGAATGGACACTGTACGGACTTTCCAAGGATGGGTCTCGTACAGTATCCGACCACCCGCAGACATTGTAAATTGTACTTGAAAAATGACCTCTGCTGAGTGCACACTTAGCAATTCCGCGACATCAAGGTCCAAGGGTATAAAGGATTAACACTTGCAGGGTTTAGGCCATGATATCATGGTTTTTCTCCGTGTCTAGTATTCATAAAACCATGACATTATGGTCCTCTCTTCCTGGACCCCAGCTGCTAAGCCCGTGATATCGTGGTCACGTCTCCTTTGTCTGCCAATGATAAGGTCACAAATTTTTGTTACGACATCTTCAGGGCCTAGAGATATCATGGTTTGTGACATGGTCTTTTATATTTAGTGCTTACTTTGTGGGGTTTTCCTGTAGCTTGAGCAGGCCTGTCAACTGAGGGACAATTGGAAGCAGATTTTTGTATCACCGTGAGGGTTAATATTCACATCTTTTCAAACAAGACTTACATGTATTTCTTACATTTCAGGGCTGCCAACCCTATGAGATCCCAGCTTGTGATCACCATGTTGTTGGAAAACTCAAGCCCTGCAGCAAGAAAGAGATGAAAACCCCTGCCTGCAAGTCAACCTGTGAAACCAGTTATTCCACCCCATTCAAGCAAGACAAACACTTTGGTGAGTCACAGTCAGCTGGCAAATGAGAACACATAGCGCTGTGGAAACTTCCAGAAATTTGTGGTCTCGTAAATTCTCCTAGACTCTTACAAATTTTTTTTTTCTCCTAGAAACTCCAAAAATTTCGACATGCTGCTATCTTTACCCATCTTTCACAAAAATACTAATGTAAATTTTTTTTTTAAAATTATAAAAGGTTTGACAATTTCGCCTCCATACAATGAATTGATGGAAGAAAATGGAAACATGAAATGCTTTTACAGTATTTCAATGTCTTTGCTTTGTGCATCTTGTGACACGTGTAAATATGAATTCATCTCACAGGGATGTAAATCTTCCATCTTTTCCATCCAAAGCGCTGTTGCCGACCCCACCTTTCACTGACCAGACAGCGGGCTTTACGGGTAGCGCATGGGGTGTAGGTTAATTATAGTTTTTTCTCTGCGGCTTCTGGGCCTGTTGCACAATTTTCTTCCATTTTGTCACTGGCTGTTTACATCCCTGATATCAAATTCAGAATTTTGAAGGCACAAAGTAAATCTGCATAATGTACAGGAAATGAAACAAAGAATCCTTATTTTATCTGGGATGTAACTTTAAAATTGTTAAAAATTGACCTAGGCAATATTGTTAATTACGACAATGACGTTTTGTGCCTTAACTCGAAGTATGCCAAATTTGTCTGATTGTTTTGTGTTATGTATAATTATCAGGTGCCAAGAACTATCACGTGCGTGGTGAAGAGAACATCATGCAGGAACTGGTAGAGAATGGACCAGTGGAAGCAGCTTTCACTGTGTACAGTGATTTCCTGCAATACAAAACTGGTCAGTGAGATAACTCTACTCTAGGGGCGATGTTAATGATGGTAAAGAAGGGGAGAATTCTGATTGAGAATGTTTATTTCGCTCAAATGAGAAACTTGCTTTGGCCATGCTAAAGTTCAATGCCAAGGATGTTGGCATCAACTGCACATAGATTGATGTTTAAGATGGTCTCTTTCTCTAGAGTATGTGTGCCTCTTTCTCCCATTCCTCTCTCTACTTTTATCGTCTGTCTGACTCTCTCTGTCAACTCTTGCCTTCCCTTTTGTAAGAGCATTTGGCCATCAGAGTATTACATTTGGTAAAGTCTTGATGATTGAAAATTTTAAATGGTATTTTGCATGGACTATATGGCTGTTTCATTTTAGAGACATACTTTTTATGTAATATGAATTAAGCTTTACTTAATTTCCTAAAAAAAACAAAAACAAAGTGAAACTATAAACTTTTCAATTTTTTGTCATGATTGACACATAATTATGCTCCCCAGACCACCCCTATCCTTCCCCCCATTTCATATGCTGGAAGCAAAACACCCTTCAGCCTGGGCATACCTGCTATATAGATGACCCATTATGCTGAAATAACTTTGAATGAAGAGGTTAGAACTTATTTTGATTTTTTAATTTCTTGCAGGTGTCTACCAGCACACCACTGGATCTCCACTGGGTGGTCATGCAATCAAAATTATTGGCTATGGAGTCGAAGATGGTCACAAATACTGGCTAGTGGCTAACTCCTGGAACCCTGACTGGGGTGATAAAGGTAAGAATTACACAATGCTTTGTGCTTGACATGCGGAGGGGTGTGGTCGTCTTGCTTTGCAGGCGATGGCAAAAGATGTCCCTCGACATTTTGCCAGTGCATGTTCCCTATGACTGTAATAACAAAAATTTGAGTAATCGATTTTTATACATATATATTATATATATCATAGCTGCCAACCAGTACGTAAAACACGTATCGAGTACGTTTTTGGGGTTCAAATATGTAATATATATACATTTTTTTGGTCAAAAGTACGTATTTGAAAAATGTTCCCATTTATTCAAGAAAAACACAAAGGGGGGGGAGAAAACAAAAAAATGCAAGTTTTGTATTCTAAAACTAAAAGCCCTAGTATAGACCTAGCGATTCAACCGGTCTAATTGTAGATGCAGATCTACCCTAACATGCCCTGCCGTACCGCGGACGCCTGAACTCATGATAACTTCTGACTTCTGTGCCCCCGCCAACGCCCGGCTCAGCCAAGCACCAGAAACGTTGCATAATAATTAGTTGTTATGGCAGACACATTTGCCTATGTCTGCTCGCTTCGGCCTTGCACAAGAATTCGGGTACGCAGTCATGTTTAGGTTAGGTCATGCTCACACATTGTATCGTAAACAAAGGCAGACAGTAAGGCAGAACGGTGGACAGTTTGTGAAGTGGTTTCATTTTACACTGCATTTCGCAGTATTTTGGTTTTGGTTTTTGCATTTTTACACACGTACAATTATCTTTGGTGGTTTCAACTATCGGTAGATCTTTAACTCTAAAAGTAATTGGCAATCACGAATGAACTAGGCTAAGGCCTAAAGTGACGTCAAAAATCAAAATCGTGAACCTGTGAGCTGCTAAACAATAGAATTAGACCTATGAGAACAAGATGGATATGGCTTGTGAAGTTGCTTCAGTTCTAGATCTAGTACAACTGTTGTCTCCTATGCCTAATAACAACAGCATGATTAGTGATCGTAGATAGATAACCTGTAGCTTTCACAATCCAAACCATGAGGCCGTGAGTAGATATTCATGGCAAAATATTGAAAGGAATTTACATTTACTGTATAAATCATCAAACTTGACCCACAAATATGCATTTTGGAAGTTGTGAGTCATGTCATAATGACTTCCATATTTCACAATCACATGGAGGCAAATCTGACATTTTTCTGCACTGCAAGGGCAATATGAAAGAGTTGTGGATTCTGAGAACAACTTTTAGGCTAGTCCGTGAGCTCTAACCCTTGGAAACAGAAACAGTGGTGATGAACGTATTGTCGTATTAGCAGTGTTTGTTGCCTGCTTTTTCATATCCTGTATTATAGTGTATAGAGAGAATAATATTCCATAATGTGACTAGGTAGGAAAATGGTGCTTTTTCATTGGGGGTATCGGGGGATGTGTTAACATCAGGAGTCTGTTTTTTTGGGTTTTGGAATGTTGGCAGCTACGATATATCTTCAGCTACATTCAAAACCATATTGAATGATCTTGGTTATATGCTCCTAGGCCGGAAAATAATCAAATTGCGGACTTTCAAAAATTCCATCGTTACTAGACCAGTTGTGTTAAAAGTAGCCAAAACCAATTACTGTACAACAGTCTTAGGGAATGGTGATGATATGTTGTCTAATATATATATGGGGAGGCTTCCTGAGCATGTTATGGCTGATGATGATGCATGACATCAGAAGTTTGGGAGATTTCTTTGGTCAATAGTTTTCATCTCTTATGGGTTGCTGCAGTTCTGAAAAGCTTATTCATATTATTTGTCCTGTTTTTGCCAGGTTTCTTCAAGATTCTCCGTGGACGTGATGAGTGTGGCATTGAAAGTCAGATTGTGGCTGGAGAACCCAAGATGTAAAAGTGAGAATATAGTTGGTACAAAATGACACATTTGCAGTGGGCAGACAGAATTAAAATAACAGCAGTTAATAGGTTATGTTTATTTTCCTTCCTTCCTTCCGTAATTTTTCTTTCTTTCATCATGTATTTTTTCCTGCTTCTTATTTCTTCCATTTTTTCGTACCTTTTGCTCACATTTTCCATCTCAATGAAAGACCACCGTGCAGATCTTTATTTGTGGAGGATTGCTGTTCTTGGCATTTGCACTTCAACTCTTGACTCCCAGGCTGCAGGCTATTGGTAAAGCCCGTTGACTGGGTCAGTGCACCTTGCCGACGTACACAATACAGCTGTGCATGTCATCTCTTATTAGGCATCAGAACATCATTTCCGTTCTGCCTAACCTTGATTATGAATTAGATCTAAACAATGAACCTTTGTCTCTGAGTCTGGGCTCTAGGGTTTTGCTTTAGGAGGATATTTGCTCTGGGCATTTACTTTCTCATTTTTTTTCTCTTGCAATTGTCTCTGACTCTCTACCCAATGATCTGACTTATGATACTAAACTGAAAGCTGTAATTTTCTTGAGAATAAAGCGCGATAACTAGCCACTGTTGATCAATGACTGTATCAATAGCATTGCTGATCACCGCTTTCTTTTATTGCAGAACGAAACAGGAGATAGGTGGAGGAGGAGATGTATGCAGTTGAAGCAGCAAGAAACAGATAATTGAGGATAATGCTAATATTTTAGGTCAAGCTTTAAATTGATCAAGCAGTAATTTACTATGTTTGCCAGAATACAGAAATCATGGACTGTAGTTGAGAAATATTTATGTTGAGATTTTTATTCCATCAGTTCTAGACACGTTTAGGATTAACACTATTCCGAGGCCATCTACTTTTGTCTAATTTTGAATCAAAACCCGACAATGTTCCATTTGTAATTGACTTTAGAACAGCAAAATATATGTGTTGAATTTTCCACTTTCAAATATTTAAAGGCTGTATCTGAACATTTGTAATTCAATGTAAAGTCGATTGTGTTCTGTGTGCCTTGTATATTTTGTATACTGTACTTTGCAAATGGTTGTAAGTTTAATTGTCCTTTTCGTCTCGTTGGTGCAGCCTGAGACCTTTTCTATGGCTCCACTTGTATGTCTTTGAATGTATATATATCCTTAACTGTAGTAGTCTGCCCACTGGGGTTCTTTATGTGCTTATTTCTAGACTGTCAGTGTATGTCGCAGCTCATGATGGTATTGTTGTGAAAGATCCGATTCTAATTGGAATTCTAATGTGTGTATGATTTGGAGAGTTTAAACTATGGTATTTGTACTTGTAGACTAATCTGGGCTTTTGCTAATTAGGGCTGTCTGATTTTTTTTTCTCAAATACTGAATTCTGTCTAGGAAGAATTTTTATTGAAACCATTATTTTAACAAAATTTTTAGTATTTGGAAGAATGATATGAATTAAATGTATAAAGTTTTATACATTGCTTTATTATGAAATAGCAGATGGATATACTGCATATAAAAGTTGTTATTACGGATTTGAATATGTCGATGATGGACATTTCCTTGACAGTTGTGTCCAGATTTAAACATCAGTTCTCTACTTACTTTGAAGATGTACATTTTGCTTTATAGTCTCCACTTTCTCTTGCAAGAGATGAAATTTATTCGTCCATCCATTTCTTTCATTTTTTTTTTTTTTACTTCATTTCAAAGCTCAAAATCCTTGACAGTATCTGGATATTTGACATCAAAATTGTAACAAGATTTGTTTTCATTCAAAATTCTGATATATTCATATCCTGCTCTACTCTGCATCAAACTGTTTCTCCACTTAGATGACCAAAATCCACAGACTTTTTGGGGCTTATCCAAGTACTCTTGATATTATGGCTAGGATCTGTTGTTTTTGTTTTTGTTTTTGAAAACTCTGTTATGGTTTTGATATTCCAGGTCATTCCACATGTGTGTCAGGTTGCAAGAGTTTTAATAAAATTGCATTTTTGTAAACACATGATCTTGTTTGGTTTTTCAGATGCCATGTCACTGTGGCTAATCTTGTCACTGATTTCTTCTGTCTTCCAACTTTGATGGGCTATGTGACTTCCTCGTAATACATGTAATTGATAGGTCGAGAATATGGGAAGAGGTGAAAATGACAGGATTTGAGAGATTGACAAGAAACCTTGCATCTGTTTTCTGTAGTAGTACTCATGGAAATGGTGATGAAGGATGTACACGTTAACAACTTGGGGAGGATGTGAGTGTGAGGCAGGGTTATGAGGAAGGGGCAAAACTCTGGTTGAGCTGATATTGTCAGGACTGCCAGTTGTCGGGCTTTGAAACCAGTAAGAGATCTGACTTATAAGGCAAAGCATATTCTATTGTTAGTACCAACTGGTCCCAAAAAATAAATTTCCGATCACACTTTTTGATCATACTTGATGAAAATGCGTCTCTTTTCTTGCAGCTCAAAACATTGGTAAATAAATCGCATTAAAGCCTAAATTTTGTCCCAAACGGAGATGTCCACTTACTTTAGGGACATTCCATGGTAACTGATGAAAAGTTCAGACAATACTTTTTAAGAAAGAAAAGGCCACTAAACAAATAACCAAACATTTATTTCACAATGGAATTTGGACTGATCAAACCTCCAGAAAAAGGTATGATACAGAAATGATAAAATGTGTCTTAAATAATAAAAATACCATGAGTCCATTCAATTGCCTTCACTTTAGTTGGTACCATGTTTTTTACATTGCAAAATGAAACTGCAAAATTTGTGAAACCAATCCAACAGGATTAATGAACAATGTTTTTCTACATTCAAAAAATGCACATGAGCGTACAGAGAAAGCATAAATAATCAAGTTTTACTTTTAAGCACAATGGGGCAATTGGTTTGAGTAACTGATGCGACATAATCTTGGTAACTGATGGGAAGTTGTAAACATGCGCTCTTTTCCAAGATGGCCACCAGGTCAACGCAAGGCAGAAAATGCCAACAAAAAATGTTGATTTAATTAGTACCCTTTACAACACAACCATTAATTCTTTTCCCAGGCATAGTTTGAAAAATGTTTCTTTGGTAACATATTTTGTGGAATGTCCCTTTATCGTCAAAATTAAAATTTTACTTACACGTTCATCCTGTAGTATCATTATACATGTCAGGGATGGGAATTCTCAGGAAATTTCCTGATTTCCGGATTTTTAGAATTTTTTTTTTTTCTTCTTAGTAAACACAATTTTGTTTGTTGTCGAATATGAATTGGCCTTAGTTTATGTGTGTAATTGTGGTTGGCAGTGACGCACTGCACCAAAAGTTCAGGAAATTTTTCTGTCAGTAGTTCCCATCCCTCACATGTACATGTAGTATGATTAAAAGATTGTGCACAACAGCTGCATACATAGGCTGTGGATTTGTCTATCTCTCTAAGCCAGTGGTTCGTAACCTTTTAAAAAGTGGTAAAAGTGGTTCACTCTACAATCATGTCTCATGGCTTTATGTGCACCACAACAATTCAGCCAGTTTAGTTTTCAAAAACCATTTTAATGGGATTCTTTGTAATCTTCGAATTCTGAGGGAAGAAATTACTGACAGGGTCCCTGCACAGTCCTGGAATTCCAGGGATCCCTGGAAAAGCCCTATAATTTTAAAAAAAAACGAGGAAAAGCTCTGGAAATGGAGGATTAACCCTGGACTTCTCTTGGGGTTTAAATGTAAAAAGCTTCAGTAAAGCATTTGTAAAGTAAAAAAAAAAAAAATCTGAACAAAAATAATTAAGTAAATTTTCTCTAAATCTTGCAACAAAATTGCCCTGAAATTTAACATTTTAGCCCTGGAAAAGCCCTGGACAGACCATGGAAAATCATTCTCAGGCTGGTGCAGCCTGCAGGAACCTTGCACAATACACAATCTCCAACAAGAAAAATTAAAGTGCTCTGTACATGTACTTTCACAATAATAAATGGAGCGTGCATTAGGGAATGGCTTAAGTGCTTCGCTGAAATCCAAAAATGTTACCCTGTTATACATGTATAACTGTCACGAACCACTCTCCAGTGCAAAAAATGTACATAATTTATTATGCTACCCCGTAGCCTAAGGCTCGTATTATACATGCATATATATGTATATATTCTGTTCATTATGCAGGCTGTGGATTATCCAGGGCCGGCTTTAAGTCTAAGCCAGTTGGACCAATATTGGTCCCAGTTGGGCCCCGCGCCCATGGGAGCCCTGCATAATCTAGACATGCCGAGCAGAACATTTGTATATCTACAACAACATATTGCAGATTTTACAGAGAACATCAACAATTATAATACATGTACCACAGCACCCCGCAGCTCCTAAAATCGGTGCTGGAGTTGTTTATCCCAGTGGTTCTCAACCTTTTTTCAGGCAATCGCCCCCTTAGGCTCCAGATTCTTTTTCATTGCGTCCCTTCGCAAACTCAACAGATAATGACTTTGTATGTATTTCACATGAAATTATGAAGTTAAGTTTTTCAAAGCCTTATTGATGACAATAGGCGTGTTGATGATTCGTTATGAAATGGAAAGCATTCTCTGGCAAATGCACCAAGAATGAAAAGTCTTTCTATTTATAAAACCTATCTACGTGTGCTGTTAAATAACTCAGTGGTTGCTTCCTGTATTTACCCCCCCCCCCCCCCAAATCGTCCTCCATTCATGACATGACTATTTTCGCCCCCATATCGCCCCCCCCCCCCTTTTCAATGTTTTCGTTCCCTTGTCGCCCTTTTCTTCGCTTCTGCCCCCTCACCGAAAGCAAAATGGCCTACGCTGAGAACCACTGATTCTATTCTCTAAGCTGGCCTATTTTAATACATGTATGTCAAACTGGCAACTCTCGTCTCATCAAAAAGTCCACACGGAGTAAATAGTAACCCACTTCATCTTTCATTCATGTGAAAACGATGAAAAGAGTCCCGACTCCTTACCTGCAATGTCATTTATGCAAGTGTATGGACAAGCCATTGCCTTATGCAACAATTTATGACATCGCTGGCTCTACCATGAAACAGCACAAGTGGGAAGGATCTACAGTTGTAATTTGACAGGAGAAGAAAAGGGAAACTACTGTATTTGAAGTGTACAGTCATGTATTCATCAACTTAAATACATGTTTAATTATCTTTAATAAAAGTTTGAAATATTGCCCCCCCCCCCTCCCACCAAACCAATTGCAAAAACAAAATACATGTACAAAAATCCTTCGCAGCGAAAAAGAGTTGCCATCGGAGGTTGTCTCAATACACTTGTGCGGTTTCTTGATAGGACCAGCGATAAATGTCCCTTGCATTTTGCAGTAACCAAAGAAAACTTGAGTGTGTGTGCGTATGTGGGGGAAAGGAGGGGGGTGGGGGGGGGAGGGAGGATTAATGTGAATGATAAGCGAAAGCGCTGACACAAAATGAGAACACACGGACTACGCTGGTAACTTAACACCTGATTTCAGCACTACAAAAATAAGTGGTTTTATCGCTCTCCTTGTACCGTATGTACATTGTATCCAACCATACAGTCAAGTCAAGCATAAAGAAAATGTCGAGTCACTGCCCAATAAGAGGCGTGAAAATCTGTTGCATGGTAAACCGTATGAAAATTGAAACCAATTCCAGGTATTGCCTCTTAAAAACAATTTATACACGTATATCTTCACATTTCCCTCATTTTTGCTTTCGGTAAATACATTGTATGATGAAAATTTGAAAACTTTGGGAAACAGGCCTTCAACTTCTACCTTTCACATGGAAATTGACATGCAAAACTAAATAACGATCGAAAAACTTCTTCACAAATCGCAGCACCTTTTGTGAAATAAGAAATAACAGTGTCCGACAAATCTGTGAATCAAAATGTGATACTGAACCCATTGATGAAGTGTCTGAACAGTGAACAAAATTCAGTATTTTCCGTATTTAGCTTTGTCAAATACGGCATTGTTCATGACTTGCGCGCATTTCCCGCCAGGTGGCTGCGAAATCTGTGCATGCTAAACGCGCTAGCTGTCTAATCTCATTGTATCTCTAATATCTTTGTTAGTCTTGAGAAACCATTCCCATGACACCCTCATTTTAGATGATCAATTGGTGACTCATTTTTATATTAATAATAATGGAGATCGTTTATGTAGCGCCCAATCCAAACAATTTGCACTGGGCGCTTTACAGAAAGTCTTGTTCTCTCCATCTGCAACTCACCCTCTTTCTGTCCGTCTCTCTCTATCTCAAACAATCTATTGCATACTCTCTTATGCTAGACTTACATTGTTTACATACACTCACACACATAACCTACCTATAAGGCAGAAATTAAGCAATAAAACAGCAAAAAAAAGTGAACTGAGAAATAAATGGATTGGGAATAATCGGGACTTCACAATTGAACGTTTGTTGTTGTTGTTTTTTTTAAAGTGGATTTTTAGACCAGTTTTGAATTTTGACTAGGTAGATGCTTCTCGTAATGATTTTGGCCGCGAGTCCCAGACGTGCGGGGCAGAGTGGAGATTAAAATACATGTACTTATTTCCCTATTACGACCAATGTAGTGTGTACCAATTTGATGAATTACGCAATGGGCCAATTCAGAAGACTTTTACCTGTACTCAGTTTTTAAGTCATCCTTTTTTTTCTTTCATTATGTATCAAGGGCCTTTTTTCTTCAGCCAACCAGTCCAAATTTTCAATATTTGGTATCACCGGAGAGTATAGATGTATAGAGAGATCTCACTTCCGCCAAATCGCGAAACAAGGTCGCTTAGGTAAACAAGATATTGAAGAATTGAAAGACACCGTCTTCATTAAAGATAGTATGCATATCTATTTAATGTGGTTTGTTCATATTTTTGGGCTGATTGAAACTATTTACAGCCGATTGTAAGTTCTTACACCCCGTGGAAATGCACAAACCGGTATTGTTTACAACAGCGACCTACTTTCCGCTCCATGCTAACAGTGGTTTCGCGGAGCCTCCCGTGTCTCGCAGTGCAAATCGACCAATCGTGAAACCAACATACATACTCTCTGGAATCACATCTAGACACACTATGTTCCTCGTGGCTGTTGTCATGATAGTCTAATTACAAAGACGAACAGAGAAAATACATGTACTGAATTGTGTTCACTGTTCAGCTGTAGCTTCGGGCCTACAATGTAAAATACCACCGTCCCCAACAACGACCAACAACCACCACCACTACTATGTAAAGCAGCCAACTAGGAGACCGGCCAACCAACCAACCAGTCAAACAACCACTGTACATCATGTACATGTAGTCGTAATAAGATAAACTGGATTCTGCTGAAGTCCACAAAATACAAATTTGTCATACAATTTTCCATTCAACTATTTTAGCTGTATCAAAAACATTGAAAATTTGTGTTGCAAATTTCTCTCCATGTACATACATGTACATACTGTGAGATTCGCCCTCCATACTGCCTTACATCCTTGACAAAAGTCATAATTTTCTCCATACGTCTCTGTTTAAGCAGAATACTTACACATTCATCCGTGTAAAACATGTGCGATACATGTGTAAACATTTTACTGTGAATGTGAACTATAATTAAACAGTGGAGCCATTTATAATAAAAGTTTCTTGTCTCTGATTCATCCTAGCCATAGCGATCCGTCAAGTGAAGTCAGTCGTAGATCAATTGCGGTTGCCAGGAATTTCATGTCGTTTAAAATCTATATTTAGGCCTATAAAAGAGTGTTTGTCCTTGGGTGTTAATAGCGTCCCGTCAAACAAAGTCGGACGTATATCAATTGTGGTCTCCCAGGAATTTCATCCCCTGCATCTAAAAATCTTTAGGCATTCTCGTCTAAAACTGACGTCACAAAAGCTGTAAACAATCGGATTTGCTGCAGAGTTCAAAAAGAAAAACCTGAGAAATAAATTATAGAACGACGCCTCTACCATATTCATGGCGTTGTACTTGTCAGGGGAGTTAAATCTAAAGAAAGACAAGATCAAATATGGCAGGAAGGCAGTAACGTATATGGCACTGATAATGATCAACATGGCGGTAGTACGACCCAGAGGTCTCCGCCTGGATCTTTGACGTTCAGAATTTGATCTTTTCACAAAACTGACTTTATTTACAACGCCTCTGAGTTTGTTCAAAACTGATGTGCTGCTGTGCGGTCTTTCGTGAGACTGAAACTCCATACTGCTTATATTTTCTGAAATTTGTTCACCTTTCATCACTGGATTGTCATTTTCGTCACATTCACGATCTAGAACATCCTTCTCTTGTCTAGAAGCCTCGCGAAGTTGCCGATTTGATATTGCCATACGATTCGCATCTGACAGCTGCGCGTGGAAATCTGAATTTGGGGAAACGCTCACGGCCGAGCCAGTATCGAGTTGCTCTTCGTTATTGATGTTCAGGTCTGCAGAGATCATAGAAAGACCTTTGGTCTCACGTGTATCATGATCCCCGTGAGCAGCTCCGTCGCTGTCATAATTTGTCACCGACTGTGTGTTGTCTTTATCACCCCCAGGAGGTCCTGAAGATGGAGATGATGCTTGTGATGGACGCGTATGAAGTGGTGGAGCCACGGAGTCACTTGATGACCGGGCATCCTCAGCCAACTGTTCTTTCTCCATCTTCTCACTATGTCCATTTTGGTACTGACCATTGGCCGCGGAACTGTGACTCTTCATGTGACTCGCTGATTCACTGTCACTGGGACTGTCACATCGCGCATCGTCCTGCATTTCTACATCGACAGGGTTGATTGAAGAACTATTTTGAACTGTTGGTTCTGTGGGTATTTCCCCGTTTTCCAGATGTTCTTCAAGTTCCTCAGGTGCACTGCTGTGTACAGCTATGTCATCTTGTCGATCGCCAGATATGTGTGAGGAAGCATCGAGGTCAGGGTTTCTTTCTACCGTGATTTTCGTCTGGTTGTCCAAGACAACTCTAGTCTTTTGTTCAGGATCTGGACTACAGTTTTGAGTCAGGTCAACTCTGATGTTACCAATGATAGGCGTGCTGATTTCAACGCTGTCATCCAGAAATCTCACATTATATTGGTCAATATTGTCTGATCTCCTGATCTCATCTTCGTATTCATCCATTACATCTGCAATGCTCCCGAAACCAAGACTCTCTTTCGACTTTTGTCGCCGAGAAACTAAAGTTCGAGGTTGCGACAGCGTCTTAGTGTCCACTTGATGATCTGATTGCGCAGCTGTACTGGAATTGTAAACAACTGATTTTGAAGTTGTGGCGGAGTCTGACATGCCATGCAGTTTGCTGTGTCGCCAAGCTTGAACGCCAATCAGCACGTACAATGTGACGAAAGGAACGCAGAAAGCAAAAAATAGCAACAGGAAAAAACCGCTGTTGACTAACGGCCAGATGGTATCCACGAAACGGTCATCTGTTGTACATTCGTAACCATGGATATCTGGTCTAGGCGTGTCCTTAGTTTGTCGACCATTGATGACGCCGTAAGGCGCGGAAAACAGCAGGGAAAGGATGGCGATGGTGACGCAGATGATCTTGGCGTGTCTGGCGTTGATTTGCCAGCCGTAGGGGACACAAACTTTACGGTATCTGGGGAACAACAGCAAAATACAAAGAAATAAAATGACCCACGTAAAAACACATAGCTGGCCCCGTCATCAAACCACACACGTGTGAAGGACCTAAATTTCACAAGGGAGAAAAAAACCCAACAAAACAACAAAAGACTGTGTACATTGTATTCCTTATCTCAAGTACAATGTTAGTGTACGTACACGTATAGAAATAAACACTTAAAACACTGCACTTCTCTCACCCTTCATGCAGTAGATAAAATAAAATTCCTCCCACGGAGTTCATAGAATATTGGTGAAAAAAAAGTTATCATCTGCAGTTGTTGGAATACATTTATGAACTAACTAGCTGAGGTCCCCGGCCCTGCCCGGGATAAATCGGTTTGAATATTGGTTTCAGTTCTGGGTGGTTATTATGGACCTGCTTCATCTGGCCTGTTCCTATTTGTTTATTTTATTTTTGTTTGTTTTTAAATAAGTCTTCTTGCTCTGCCTTTGTGAGTTGACACCCTGCGCATCCCGTACAACAGCATGATTTGCGCACAGGTTAGTGTGTTTGATAGTGAACACATCGCAGGAAGTGATAACGAAACCTGAAAATGGCGAACCATCACTCGAAATAGATCTAAATCATGGCGAAACAATAAATTTCCAATAAAAAAAACTACTCCGATTTGAGACTTCTATTAAAAACTGTGCACCCTTATGTCCATTCTGATGCATCATATAAAATTTGAAGTCTGAGTATTGAGTGGTTCAGAAGCCTTTTGCAACGAAAAATCTCAAGTCCACAAATATATATAGTATAGATGACCCCCTTATCCCCACTCATGGACTATGTTCATTCCTCCTTCCATCCTGCCCCACCTCATCCCGTAGGAGGAACTCTAAGTTTACCAGAAAGAAAAAAAAAATGTATACATCACGCAGTACAATATTTTACGGTCATGTACACGTGTTTGTCCAGTGTCCCCTCCCCGATTTCGTGTGTGGATAGGAGGTGAAACGAGGGACGGGGTGTTCTATGCTCTCCACCACTCACCTAACAACAGCAACTGCCAACAACAACATGCCAGAGCTGAGGGTAGTCAGAGTGTTCACATACAGGCGGGCTCGACACAGGGGCGGATTGTTGAAGTCCCAAATGTGGAACATATCGTACACTTCACCTGTTCATGAGCGTTGCGGGACAAATAAAATGGGGTATCGGTGGTGGTGGTAAGGTGGAATGGATTGACGGGAATAAAATGATCTGGTGGCGAGAGTTCATCGCAGCTTACAGCATAAAGTGGAGAAGGTGATAATGAAGGTGAGGATGAAAGATCGATTACATGTACTATTACGAATAGCGGTGACAGTATCCCAGCGACATCGTTTTGCTACATACAGGGTGGGCCAAAAGTAGGGTTACAGTTTTAGATATAAATTATAGTCTTAACTGTAACCCTACTTTTGGCCCACCGTGTATAACGGATGAAATCAATACCAGCACAACCTATTGATTGTGATAATAATACCATAAAATACGATTATGTAGATGAAAAGAGCAGATGATGTGTCTACTAGCTATTCCCCCCTTCCCACCAAAACCGTCTAGGAATGAACAACATACATATATCTATGGCCAGATAAACAGCATCGATGACCATGTTACAGAATGGTGGTGATGATAATGAAAATAATGATACTAACACTGCCATGAATGATGAGGCTATAGATGAAAACAACAAAAACAAAACCAACCAATAACAGATGATGACCTACCAGGTATGGCTACTACATTGGCAACCAGATCAAAAACAGCGATGACCATGACGAAGATGGTGGTGGGCGTCCACCGTAACTTGCGGGAGTAAACAAACAACACCAGACAGTTGCCGACCACACCTGTGACTGCCAGCAACAGTAGGAAACACATCGCCGGTATCATCGTTATGGTGGTATCGTCTTGTAGATGTTGTAGGTACTGACGGCGTTCTGCTTCAGATACCGCATAGCTGATGTTGGTGGTGGTGTTGTTGTCGCTGAAGGCTGTGGTGGTCATTGTGGTCGGTGGTGCAGTAGCTTCCATGATGATGGTGGTGGTGATGACGATGATGACGGTTCACTCAAACATGTTGTCATTACAAATCGCTGGTTTGCAAGCCCTGTCGCTATCGAGTATCGTCATTGTCACTCACGTGGCTGTAGTAGTTGTTGCTGCTATTGCTATTGTTGTTGTCAAGGCACTTGACGTAGTCTCTGCTGTAGATGTCATGACACAGCCTAATCGTGTCGCCCTGGCACCGCTAATCTTCTCTTCATATAATAATGGAGCTTGGGCCCAACTTTGCGACCGCAAAGGCTTTTTTACTACGCAACGTAGAGAAATGAAACTTGGCACATGTATGTAAAATTTATTAAGCCTGTACGTGTCGAGCTCATTTTTTCCCGAAACTCTTTACTTTCCCCAGAAATTCAGTTATAATTATCAGTTATCAATCCATGATTGCGAATACGACGTGATAATGTACTTCCGTCAATTTCGTCATTTCCGCCTCTTACCGGAAATGTAAACTAGAGTTCACGATCCAGCCACGCCAAGAAAACTTTGATAGTGATACCGAGTATAGTGTTATACAGATGAGGTGAGTGCCATTCATTCATACCAAGAAAACTGTGCGTAAATATTTAGATCATTTTTTACGAACACATGAGCCCATGAAAAATGCTCGGTGCGCACTACTGTGCACTGTGTGCTACTGTAATACTATCTTATCTATTGATCGCCGATTTTATGTGGATGACCCAAAGTGTCTCGACATCAATGTCTTTGTGCTGATTCCTTTCGGTCTGGAGTGGTGAGCTTTGTTTTTTACCATTCGAAGAATGCGGCAGTTACTAGTCTATATAATAAAGCTACAACAAAACCCCCAATAGTCCTATGGACTCGGAAACTTCACAACGCACCGACCTGAAATTTGGCACAAAGAATTATGGGATAGCCAACATTGTTCCTATCGCTATACACAAACAAAACCGTTTGTTATTTCTGAGTTAATCGGTAAATGCGGTTATAATTAAAGACTAAATTCACGAGAGCGTTTGATCCGAAATTTACGATCAATAAGATATTGATGTGTGTTTCTAATAATAGACTAGCGATGATCAAAAGGCTAATAAGCCTACGAAGTCCGAAACACTATATCATATCATATCATATCAATAGCCCACTTCCGCCTAGACATGACGTTATCACTTCCTGCGATGTGTTCACTAACAAACAAACCAACCCGTATGCAAATCATTGCCATTTGACGGATGCTGACGGGATGCGCAGGATGTCAACGCGCAAAGGGAGAGCAGTAAAACTTATCTAAAAACAAACAAACAAACAAAAATAAAATAAAGCTAAAGGAACAGGCAAAATGAAGCAGGTCCATAATAATCACCCAGAACTGAAACTAATAAATCGATTTATCCCGGGCAGGGCCGGGCAACTCAGCTAGTCCTCCAAAAATGAAGGAAGTTCCAGATGAAGGCCAACATGTTCTGATCCTAGTGTGCCCTGTCGCGAGAAATGTTCGATATCATTACACAGAGCGAACCGGTCAGCTTAAAATGAACAAAATGACTTTTGCTGGACTTAAATAAATGTGATATGTCAAAAGTAAACTCTCTCAAAGCCGAATACCTCAGAAAGAAAGAGAGAGAAGTTATTAATTTTATTTTATAATTTTTGTTTGCATGGCTGTCGCATCCCCCCCTCCCCCCTAAATTGTTTTTGAAAACTTCCTGCATCAGAGACAGGACGAACCTGCTAAGACTTTAGAGCAATGAGACAATCATTTACGATCAATAAGATATTGATGTGTGTTTCTAATAATAGACTAGCGATGATCAAAAGGCTAATAAGCCGGCACTCCATTCTGCTCTGTGGTTGACAGGTTTCGTCTGTAAAGCGCATAGAGCATTTTAAAAATGGATATGCGCTATATAAAATAATAATAATAATAATAATAATAATAATCACAAGTAATGTGATACAGCAGCAGATGATTAAAATTTCTCGTATTTTGGCTCTTTTGTGTTTCGTTTTCTTGTACTCTTCTTTTTATTAAAACCCGATACTTACGTGTCCCTCTGTCTCTCTCCCTCTTTCAATACGATAAATCAAAGTATATTGTGTTTGCCAAAACAAAACAAAACAAAACACGCACACCGCACCTTCCGTCGAAACACCAACGAAAACTGTCAACTGAGAGTATTGTTGATTGGCTCAAGTGAGTGTCTCTTGGCATGAGATTTCTGGGAGTTTTAACACGAAATTCTGATGGCTTATAATAAGCACACATTGATACATGCCATTCTAGTATACCTTATCACCTGCCAGTTACCATTTTTGTCGCGTGGTCCTGTGTGATTTTTACTTGTTGGCATGTTAAAGTTCTGCTATCAATGTTCAATTATCTGGGGTATTTCATTCATTCTCATCACTTACAACGTCGCATTTTTCCGTACTTGGAAGAACCACTTCCTCCTCCAGTACCACCACCACTATGACGACGATCACCACCACCACCACCACTATGAAGACGACAACCACTACCACCACTACGACAACAACCACCAACACTACGACGACGACCACCGCCACTACGACCACCACCACCCCTATGACGACGACCACCACCACTACCACCACCACCACCTCTATTATGACGACCATCATCACTATAACCACCCCTATGACGACCACCACCACTGCGACTACGACCATCAATACCACTACGTTGACGCGACCACCACCACCACCACCACTACGATGACGACCACAACCACCACTACGACGACGACCATCATCACTAACACTACAACGACGACCATCATCACCACCACTAAGACGACGACCACTACCACCATAAGTAGACAACCACCACCACCACTACTACGACGACCACCACTGTGATGACGACCACCATCACTACACCACCACCACTTCGAAGGTGACCCCCTGCCCACCACCAACACTATGACGACGACTACGATGACCCCCCCCCCCCCACACCACAACCACCACCAACAACAACAACCAAACCCGGATATATAAATCTTCATAGGCTTACAGAAGGTTCAGAGCTTCACAAGGAAGATAAGCAAACAAAACAAATATCTGTAAATTCATAAATCTTGGCTAATCCCAGAAGATAGGCCTCGTCACCCATTGCTGGAAAGAGAACAGTGTCTTTTTACAGCAGTGATTCTCAAAAAAGTCACCTTTGAGAAAAATCCATTGAATGTCTACGTAAATTTAAAAAGACCATCGAATCGGATCAGAAAAGAGAACAAGAAACAACAACAACAAGAAAACACATTTATAGGCGGAATGCATTAAAGTCCCTTTACCCTGGCATAAAGAAATGATTGAAGAATCTATTTTATGCCAAAGAGCTGATTCAGATCTCCTTGGTTTATGCCGAAAACTGATATAGGAACGGGAAGTCCCTATCCACCTATTTCTGGCTCTTTCTCGAAAGTACCGAGTGCGACTTGTGGACTATTGACCTACAGTGCCTCGCATAATATAGTTACGGACCATACAGACTATCTAAGAGCATACAATTAGGCAGAAACGATGAATAATCGTTTAGGTGAAATGTTGCGAACGGGACATGGCTGTGCGTGCGTTCACTGAACCCGATTCTCAGTGCGCCCTGTCGCAACTGTAGTTCTTGTTTGTTCCAACTCCACTTTTTGTACAGCTGAGAAGTTCGGCGTTAAACGTTTACGGCTTTAATTATTATGATAAAGAGCGAGAATAAATCAGAACTGTGAAACAGCTTGATAAGTGCCACAAAACATTTTAAACAGGTGTCAAAATATGCATTTGTTATACCTCTCTACATACTAAAAGATCTCGTTTTTCAGAAAATGGAGATGGAACAAACTACAACTAAGGTTACGATGTAGAGCCTATTAATGTTGGAATTATTGTCTCCTAATTTGGGAGTGGGGGTAGGCAGCCACGAAATACGATTATAAAGGGGAACAGGTTTTCAGAAGGTTAAGAACCATTACTGTATACAATATTTACCCGCACTTGAGAATGCAGATTTAAAACGGAGGCGGAGGCTTGAAATATCTTTGTGTTTTGAAATGTGGAGATCTCTCGGGTGGTTTTAGAATGAAAAGGTGTGTCGTGTTTATTATTTTGCTTCTGTGTACGTGGACAAAAAAAAATAAAAATCGGACAGCTTGTCATTCGCAAGGAATGGAAAACCCAAACATATTCATGTCCGCACTGCAGTTTCCCAAGGTTTTGCAATCCAACGTTCTTTGCGGTGTACATGATTGTATAAAGAGAATTACTTCACCTTAGAAAGTTTTCAATAGAGGTCAAAACAGAAATGTAATAACATAGGACAATAAGCGAAATGCGGAGGGCCAAATCAATCTTCTATATCTTTTCCTGTTTGCTTTCATGTGTGTTGTTCTGTTGCTCCTGGATGATTTAGAAATTTGATGAAAAAGAGATGGTGACTGCCATTTAAGCTGGTTATAAATTTCTTTACACGTGCATTTCAGTATAGATGGTCAAAACTGAAAAAGGTCGTGTCTGTCAAGGCACTTGATGTCTGTGTTGTTAATTCTGTTGTTGTCACTTTCTCTGACATTGCCTCCCCATGCTGTAATACAATACGCCTTTATTTTTTCGATAGTGGCTTTATGGAACATGAACAGCAGTATTTTATCAACACTAAAGGATCTTAACGTGCATAGGAAGTACATTCTCTTAGTAGCTCTTCTTATGTCCGATTTTGTGTCACCGAAGAAACTTTTATACCCTGACAAAATTCCTTTCAGATCCATACAAAACAACTTTTGAAAATTTTTACCAATGTAATAAGATTTATAGGAACTATTTAATTTCACTCGTGAAGTTTAAATGGATGAAGTTCTGAATATCAAAGATAAATAAAATACCCAAACAGACCGTGAAACTGCAAGGCTCAAGGTGGCCGATACCGTGCGGACGTACCGTAAAATTCAAACTCAAACTTAACCTCAGAGCTCTAGAACATGGTTTATAATTATCTCCTGATGTTGTGACTAGACCGTATTTTTTTGTTCGTCATTGTGATTACCCCCAAACTTCCTGTTGCAAGAAGAAAAAACATGGCGACAATTCTTTGCCAACATAGTCATGATCATTGCATAACTTACTGAGATACCGGTACAGCTGAAAGTCTTCAGTGGGGGGAAAAAACCTGGACGTTTTCATTTAATAGAATATTATCTTTAAACTGTGTTTACTTCCTTAGTGCTTCTATCACAAAATACTCTCAGTGTTTATCTATCTGTCATTTTTATCCTCCTGTCACCTGATACCGAACATTACTGAGCTTCACCGCCTACATGGGCCGCTAGGCAGTAACGGTAACCCATGACAGTTGGAAGAAGAGTTTTCACCCTTTTTTGCTTCCATACTTCCATACTTTCAAAACTCCGATTATCATAATTATGAGTTCCCACAATTATATCTATCTTCTATATAAAAAAACAGCAAGGAAAAAAAATCACTGCTGCGAGGAAGAAATGCCCAAACCTGAAAAAATTACACGTGAAAGATAATTCTTTTTGCTACTATGTCTATTTCTTTGACATGAAAGCGAAGTATCGTAATTTTGTAATAAATGAAAATAGGCCTAAAAATATCGAATAATGCTTTCTCCTCAACAATGATGGCCTCCCTCCTGCCTTTGTTTTGTTTCAACTTTAGTACCGTGCATGTCATAAAAAGTAACCATATCAAGCTTGATGCGCAGTGTCCTGGCGCGCATGAGTTCTGAAGCAGGACTGCAGATTACTACTTATATTGTAAGAGAGAGAGAGAGAGAGAGAGAGAGAGAGAGAGAGAGAGAGAGAGTACGTCATCGAATAATGCTTGCTCCTCAACAATGGTTGCCTCCCTCCTGCCTTTATTTTGTTTCGACTTTAAACTTCTGGTTGCGTTTCAAAGTTTGAAGGCATGAGTTTCTGTGCCGTCTGCCTTATGCACTGTACGGGCCATGCGGGTGTTACCCTGCCAGTTGTGTGTTGTTTTCTTCCTAGATCTACGTAATCTGTGTGCTGATTGTGCGTGTTGTTTGCAACCCGTTCTTTGAACGGGCCCTTACACTAGTAAAACAAAAGAAAACAAGACAAACACCAGAACAAAACGCGACCTTAGTTCTATCAGCATTTTCTAAAAAAAACCTCTGGAAATCTTTTAGCATGTCGAAGAGATATAACAAATGAACACTTTTACACTCATTTAAAAATGTATTGTGGTACATGTACGTCGTCAATGTACTTCACAGTGCCGATTTATTCTAACTCCGTATCATAATACTAAAGCCGAAAACGTTTATCTTCGAATTTCTCTGTTGTGCACACAGTGGAGTTGGAACAAACAAGAACTAAAGTCGGGAAAACAGCTACCCATAACCTGGCCATGCCCCTCGCTGATTCTCTCTCTCTCTCTCTCTCTCCTCCTTCACCCTTTTCCTCTCTCTCCTCTCTCATTGCCTCCCTCATCAACCCTTCTCTCTCCTTTCTGTCTCCCCCTCTCTCTCAATCTCCCCGTTCTCTCTTATTTTCTCTCTCCCCCTCCCCCCCCCCTCTGCACACACATTCTTCCCCCCCCCCCCGTCCCCTGCTCTCTCTCAATTACCCCACTTTTTTTTTGTTTTTTGGCTTATCCCCCGTCCCCTCCCAATAGTTTTGATGCCCCTAGGTTGAAACAGCACCCTCTACCTGAGATAGAAGAAACACTAAAACAGTACAAGCATTCGATCGATCAGATCAGCCACGTTTGTCTCTTCCAAGGCCCAGTCCGTGACTAAATACCCTTAGGCCTATCCACTGTTGTCTATAGACTTGCAATGTCACAGTGGTCACAGTCTGGTCATTCAGCAAATATTCCATTTCATTGTGATCCAAAATGAATGCAAAGGCAAGTTCAAGCAACACAAAACCTGCGGCACATTTTCACGATTTAGAGATCTTAAATGGTCATTATCTAAATAATGTTTAAAGCTTGACGACAGAGACCTGAGCGTCCAGTGAATTCATTTTACAATAAGAATTTTCACAATAAATCCCCTGTCTTTTCTCTGAGGAAATATTCGAATAATCTTTTATGTTAAACATATTTGGCTCACGATCAGTTATGTTTTTTGTAATGTCTTTCGATGCATTAATTATGCGGAAAAATTCCACAACAAAAAACAACAACAGCCACAACAACAGTAACCACCAACTAACTAACTAACTAACTAACTAACTAACTAACTAACTAACTAACTAACTAACTAACTAACTAACTAACTAACTAACTAACTGACAGACTGACTGACTAACTGACCGACCGACCGACCGAGTAAATAACTACATAACTAATTAACTACCTAACCGGCCGACCGACTAACGAACGAACGAACGAACGAACGAACTAATGAACTAATAATAATAGTTCGTCCATCAGGTATGATGATGACCTTAACAACACCAGAGGAATAAAGAACAGAAATTGTTGAGAATTTCAACACATGGACAATAAAGAGAAGTAAAGGACACAAAGGACAGAATAGAAAGACTGTTCTTTCATGACTTATGGCTTCTCATGTGACTGATAAGTCCTATTTTTGCCCTGAAGACCCTTCCGCATAAGTGACAAGAGTGCTCCGTTGGTTCAGTACCACTGGGCCTTTTCTTGCGCCATTCTCTTTTTTTGATAGCCTGCTGGACTCTGTCAGCTTCCCATGCTTTGCTGCCTCTGGTAAGGGCCGCCCTCCAATTTGCTCGATCAAGCGAGAGCTTTTCCCACTCACTCACATCAATGGCAAAGGCCTTCAGTGATTGCTTGAGAGTGTCTTTGTAACGTCTCTTTGGGGCCCCAACATTCCTCGTTCCATTGGAGAGCTCAGAGAAGAAGATTTGCTTAGGGAGTCTGGAGTCGGGCATTCTGACAACATGTCCTGCCCAACGTAGCTGAATTTTTTTCAGGTGGCAGAAGATGCTCAATTCCTTGGCACGATTGAGGACCTCAGTGTCTGGAATTTTATCCTGCCATTTGATCCTTAGGATCTTTCTAAGGCAGGCCAGATGAAAGTGATTTAGTTTTCTGGCATGCGATTGGTACACTGTCCAGGTTTCAGCCCCATAGAGTAGGGTGGGAAGGACCACAGCATTGTACACTTTCAGCTTAGTGTCTGTGCGAATGCCGGCAACATCCCACACTCTCTTTCGAAGCCTGCCAAATGCAGAGCTGGCTTTGCTGATTCTTGAGGGAATTTCAGTATCAACACGAGCCGTGGAAGACAGTGTACTGCCAAGATAGGTGAAGTTCTCCGACACCTTCAGAAGACTGTCGTGGACTTTGATATTTGGGGTCACAGGATACTTGTCGTCTGGAGTAGGCTGATGGAGCACTTCCGTCTTCTTTGTGCTTATTGTGAGGCCAAAGTTGTCACAGGCACTAGAGAACTTATCAACACAGTTTTGCATGCTATCCTCATCGTGTGCCAGAAGTGCACAATCATCAGCAAATAGTAGGTCACAGACTTGAGTACTTTTGGTTTTGGTTTTTGCCTGAAGTCTCCTGAGGTTGAATAGACTGCCATCAGTTCGGTACTTGATGCTTACCCCTTGAGGAGGAGAGCTAAAGGCTTCTTGTAGCATTGCAGAGAACATGATGCTGAACAGAGTTGGGGCTAAGACACAACCCTGTTTTACCCCATTTGTGACAGCAAAGGGCTCTGAAACACTGCCGTTACTTTTGACTGCAGCTTGCATGCCATCATGAAACTGGCGCACTATTGCGATGAATTCGGGTGGACACCCAAACTTCGCCAAGATTTTCCAGAGGCCTTCACGACACACTGTGTCAAATGCTTTTGTGAGGTCAACAAATGTGATGTACAGCGCTTTATTTTGTTCCATGCATTTTTCCTGAATCTGTCTGGCAGCAAACATCATATCCGCCGTTCCCCTCTCTTTACGAAAGCCACATTGGCTCTCGGGAAGCAAGTCATTTGACGAGAGGTGATCAAGAAGGCGATTCAGAAGCATTCTTGCCAATATTTTGCCAGCAATTGAAAGTAGAGAGATTCCCCGATGGTTGTCACAGACTTGGCTGTCCCCTTTGTTTTTGTACAGATGGATGATTGAAGCATCTTTGAAGTCCTGTGGCAGCTTCCCTGCTTTCAACATATGATTGAACAACTCGGTCAGCCTTTCAACAAGCTTTTCTCCACCGAAGGCATACACCTCAGCAGGAATTGAATCCACGCCTGGTGATTTGTTAAAGGACATCTGATTTGTGGCAGTCCGGGTCTCATTTGCTGTGAATGGCTTGGCAAGAGCTGCATTAATAGGAGTCTGAGGGAGGCGGTCAATGGACTCAGTATTTATATTTGATGGCCGATTTAGCACACCTCCGAAATGTTCTGCCCAACGCTGAATTATGGCATTCAATTCAACAATGCGTGTTGAACCATCTGACGCAAGAAGTGGCGTAGTGCCAGAGCGGGATGGTCCAAACACAGCTCGGAGGCTCTCAAAGAACTTTCTAGTGTTGTTTGTGTCGGCATATTTCTGAGTTTCTCTTACTCGCTCTTCTAGCCAGTCATTTTTCATTTTCCTCAGCTTCTTCTGGAGTACACCCTTACATGCACGCAGTGCATCAGCTTTTGCTGTGGAAGAGGGGTCACTGCAGTGAGCTTGGATGAGACTATTTTTTTCTTTGATGAGCACTTTGATTTCATTATCATTATCATTGAACCAGTCCTGGTGCTTGCGGACAGGAAAACCAACTGTGCTGCTGGCGCAAGAGTGTACAGTCGTATTTAGGTCAGTCCAGCTCTGTTCAATGTTCTCAGGGTCAAAAGTCACGCAATCCAATTTTGAGGAGAGTTCTGAGGAGAGCTCGCTCTGTTTCTCAGCTGAGCAGAGTTTTGAAACATTTAGGCGTTTAGGTGGCGCTTTCCCTTGAGGGCGTCTATTGCGCCTTAATGTTAGTCTGAGCTTGCAAACAATGAGTCTGTGGTCAGTTCCACACTCGGCACCACACATCGCCTTTGTTACAAGGACATCCTTTCTGTCAGTCTTCCTCACAATGACATAGTCTATGAGATGCCAATGCTTTGAGCGGGGATGCATCCATGACGTTCTGTTTCTCACGGGGAGACTAAAATTTGTGTTGGTAATGAACAGGCCAAATTCAGCGCACAAAGTAAGTAAGCGCAACCCATTGTTATTGCATGAACCAACTCCATGAGGGCCCAAAACATTTGTGAACTAACTAACTAACTAACTAACTAACTAACTAACTAACTAACTAACTAACTAACTAACTAACTAACTAAATACTCACTCATCACTCACTCACTCACTACCTCATTCACTCACTCACTCACTAGCTGGCTAACTCACTAACTAACTAAGCTTAACTAACTAACTAACTGACTTACTAATAACTAACTAAAACGCCACGGAAACAACTGACCTTTATACAAAGGAAAAGTTTGAACACAAAAATCTACACTTTCCACTGCGACTGACACCAGCTGATATGACAGTCCACGAGGATGTTCACCCAACTGCCTTCTGAACGACCCGACATGAAGATAAAATCTATTTTTACCAGTGAAAATGTCCGTCATGACAAGTTTGAAAAGTAAATATTTACATCACAACGCGTGACAGATGGCAAATGTGGCAAAGAGAAAAGGCTTACTGTTTCGCTACAGTTCAAACTTGACAGGATTTTGGATTTTAGGTAAGAAGAATTGTAACATGCTGTTTTTGCGGGCTATCGTGAGAAATACAGGACACAAATAACCTTTAACGAAACTTTCGCCTGAAATTGAATAGAACACAATAAACTTATTGTTTTACATACTACACTGCACTACGATATATCCAAACTTGATTAGTACGAGATTTTAAAGTCAGAATGTCCCATAGCCCGACAGTTCAACCACTAACCCTGCCCTGACGATCTCCTGCTTGTCACTTTATATCCACTTCACTCACGACTTGGTCTAAATATTACGTAGAAAACTTCAACCCTTGTCAGCTATCAACAATGAACCACTAATTTTAACTGGCAACAACTCTATAACAGAGAGAGTGGAAAAAAGGGAGGGGGGGGGGAGGGCTGAAAAAGGGGGAAGGAAGGGAGGCCGTCATGAAATCTGCAATCTTCCACTATTTTTTTCCCCCACCTATGGTAACAAAGACGACTAGGAAGACACATATAAACGCATAATATACCTGTTCAGAAAACTTCTGGGTAATACGGTAAAGAGGCCCAAGTAAATGTCACCTGTAAAGTGACGAATGGCGAGAGAAAACATACAAGAGGTATTTGCCATACTGTTGTATGTGACATTTTGCCGATTTTGAGGTCTTATCATGAAAGTAGTTCTCTCACTCTTAATTTTATCATGTATAAGTGTCATTCCAATCGGTTAAAACTTTTCGAGATATGTGTTTGTGACGTAATGTTTTAAGCATTTTAGCCCTTGTGCCGACCAAACTTCAATCCTCCTGTTCACGAAAAGGCAAAAATGCACAAACAACAATTTGGCAAATACCAAAAAGGTAGATTTTGACATTGTTGCAAGTATCACCAAGGCTGGTGGTTCTTCAGTCTTCATTCATAAACACATAATCAAATTATTACACTGGGAGGTAGGCTGGAAGGAGTGGAAGGTGTTGTCACATCAGGATAAATACATGTTCAAGAAACAAAGAAAAAGTGATAATATTAAGTTAAATACATGTTCAGAAAACAAGGTAAAAGTGATACAATAAAAGATAAATACACTTACATGTTCAGGAATCAAAGAAAAAGTGATAACATAAAGATAAATACATCTTCAGAAAACAAGGGAAAAATGTTAATTAATTTTAAGAAAAATACATGTTCAGGAAAGGGAGAAACATCATTATTAAACCTATATCCTCTCAATATTTCTTTAATTAATGAAAATAGATGTACTTGATTTTAATCCTATCCACCTGAAGTTTCTGATTTATATCCCTTGCATACCTGACGAAGCTCAGTTGGAAATCATGACTAGCTTGACCGAAACAAGACACCACATGAAACATGTAGCTATAATTATTACTGGCCCTATCATCAAACCAGCTGAGAGTATGTACATCCTGCAACCGCTGATGACGACTCTTATGTTACCAAATATTCATTGAGCTACATGTACAGCAATTTTATTTTGTGTTTCGAGTAAGGGGGGAAGGAATGTTTCAAATAATATAATTAAAAATGTTTTTCAGTAAAGGAATACATTTCAGGCAAATAGCGTTTCTTTTCCCTCTCCTGCGAAATACGCCCTTCGTACTTATGCAGTTTAGTGATAGGGTTAGAGGATGATTGTATGAATTTAACCTTCCCCAGCATGTGAAAGCAGCGCTGGCAGTACTAGACACACCATACCTGTTGATTATAGACTAGTTATTTACAATATAACGAGATTTTCTCTTGAAACTGTAGGGGATTAAGACGGCAAATACGCAGTTGTTTTACTAGAATCAAACGCTTTGCACAGACCCGAAAATGACAGGAAGAAAAAAGTTGTTTAATCTGCATCGTATCTTGATGGTCCTGTCAAGTGACAACTACACCTGTCAAGTGTCACAGATTAAATTACACAGCGTAAGATATCTGTGCATTTTGTCGTGTTTATGATGTAGTAATCCCAGCCAGCATCCTTACGTCTGTCCGACGGAGATTTTTAAAGGATTTCCGTAAGGTTGGTAAGATTACCGTTGGGGCGTGTTCCCTACATCAAACCTAAGACGGCAAGATGTCGTAACTAGCGAATCGACGTAGAGTTCTCTCCTATAAGTAAACTTGGCGTCAATCCTGCACGTTGGACTTTCGTATGGCTGCTGGCTGCGGTTATGTTTCTGGTGTGACGCAGGCAGTCCTGATATAATTGCTCCACATATGCACACACACACATACCCACGCACACACATAGAGACACCTGCACCAGGCAGTACTGTACCAGATTAAACTATTCACCTTATTTTTATACGAGTGAAAGACAACGTTATTGACCTAACGCCGTGAATCCTTGACAGCAATACTCCTCTTATACAAATATTATTAATACGGACTGATCCCTCACTAGTTTTCTTTTATGCCATGGCTTGTGATTATAGACTAAAGTGGAACCTGCTTATGCACAAATTCAGGGGAGCAACAATTGTATCTCGCATTATAACAGTATTTTGAATGAATAGTAAAAAGTTTCATGTGAATTTATTTCTTGTTCGTGAAGACAGAAGGAAACAGAAAGAATCTGAAGAAAAACAAATAAATTCCTATTTCTTGAATTAAAAAAAAAAAAATTATTCTTGTTTGGCATTCGCCCTATCGTACGAGCACATCTTCAGAATACGCCAGTGTTGATTCAAAGCATTGCAAGAAACGACAGCCAAAATTTACAGTAGCAGGTTTGTCGACTAGACGAGCCCTAGGGTCCCCGACTGCTACGTGAAGACAGATAGAAACTCTTTTGATGACAAAAACGGGGCCAGGGTGGAATGACAGAAAGGACGAAGAGGGCGCATTTCTGATGTTTGGATATGAAATTTGGGAAATACCCGAGGCACGTACGAACTTCGGCATACTTGGTTTGAGTTGACCTAACGTGTTGTCAGATGCATACAAAATACCTTTATGTATGGAAACTATAGAATTTCCCTGTGCAGGGATTTTAAAAACGTTTACTTTTTGCCTCGTGACTCCTGCTAAAAGCCTTGAATTTCCGAACACCACCTGAGGCACTCTCCTCCTTTCAGAAAACAACAACAACAACAATAACAACAACAACAACAACAACAACAAGAACAACGGGGGACACGGTGGCCTAGAGGCAAGGTGCTCCCCTCTCATGCCGAGGGTACTGAATTCAAATCCCATTCGGTGCAGGCATGTTGAAAGTTTGGGATTTTTCTCACATTTTCCTGTCCCTGATACTGTGGCAGGTAGGATCAAGCACTTAGTCTTCTCGGATGAGGACGAACAATTCGGAGGGCCCGCGTGCACGTTGTGCACGTTAAAGACACCTTGGCAGTTGGAAATCGTGAGGAGCAGGCCGCATAAGGCCGCTGCCCGGGCAAAATTCTAAAAAAAATAATCCCTACCACACCAAGAAAAACAAAACAAGAAAAAGAGAGGCGTAAATGCCAGGGGCAGCGAAACTCTTAAAATAAAGATCTAAACACAACAACAACAACAACAACAACAACAACAACAACAACAACAACCACCACTTACCACAATAAAAAAAACCACTTTTCAGCCCAGGCACACGCCAGCCAATTTTGTTCCGCCCATTTATTGGATGGTGACGTCATATCACCGAGTTCCAATGAGATCCAGAGAGTCGGCTAGTGTGAGGAGCTCACTGAAGCGCGTTGTTGTGACGTCACCTTCCAGATAATCGGCCGACCGAAATCGGCTAACTTAGGCTAACCCTCCTCCTCCCGTTAATTTGCTCTCTCCCCCTCTTCTCTTTCTCTCTCTCTTTCTCAACTTCCCGCCCCCCATTTGCAAATGAGAATTTAAAAAAAGAGTACCAGAAAAACAGGGACTGTATGCATATGTCTATCTATGTGTGTATTTATGTGTGTATGTGTGTGTGTGTGTGAGTGCGCGTGTGCCGTGTGCGATAGGTGAAAGTGGCATGTTAAGTCTATTTGTGCGTAAATTATATAAATGAGTGTGTGAAGGAGTAAAGGTTTGCTTGTATTTGGCAAATCTCATTTTTCACTGTTAACACAACCTGTTACGCGGCAAGGCGTGCGGCGGAGAGGAGGCCTACAGACTATGGGCCATGCCAAATATTGAATGAAAGAAAGTAAAAAGTAAAAAAAAGCAAAACAACCGAGATAATGAAACAGAGGAAGTGTTGCAGACGCAGAGGTAGAAAAACTAGAGATGAAAAAGGAAAAGGAAGGAAGAGAACAAAGAGTAAAAGACGGGCTGAAGAAAAGAGGGAATGAAAAATGTAGCCCCCCGCGCTAATGTTACATCTGTTTAATGTTATAATATTATTATCTGTTTGGTGTTATATCCGTGTGGTGTTATAACTGTGTGATGTTACGACTGTTTGGTGTATTTGTTTGGTGTTATGTCTGTTTAGTGTTACATCCTGTTTGATGTTAGGTCTGTTTGGTATTATGTCTGTTTGGTGTTATGTCTGTTTGATGGTATAATTATCTGTTTTGTGCTACACCTATTTGGTGTTATGTCTGTTTGGTGTTACATCCTGTTTGATGTTAGGTCTGTTTGGTGTTATGTCTGTTTGATAGTATATCTGTTTTATGCTACATCTATTTGGTGTTACATCTGTTGGGTGTTGCGTCTGTTTGGTGTTACATCCTTTTTGATGTCAGGTCTGTTTGGTGTCTGCCTATTTGGTATTTTTATCTGTCTGGTGTTATGTCTGTTTCGTATTACGACAATCTAGTGTTATGTGATGTCTGTCTAGTGTTATATATTTTATTTGTATACTATTTTAATCCCATTTGGGAAATTTGCCTTTGTGTTCTTGCACCCAGTTACAATTGGAGTAGATACGTCGTTGCCACAGTGCAGCGCTGGTCGGGGGGGGGGGGGAGAGATGAGGGTGAGGGGAGGGAGTGGTAGGGATGAATTATATTTAATTTTGCCCCGTCAGCGGCCTGTTCGGCCTGCTCTTTTTGATTTCCACTGCCAAGGTATCTTTAACGTGCGCAACGTGCAAACGGGCCCTCAAAATTTTTTCGTCCTTTTCCGAGAAGACTAGGTACTTGATCCTACCCCCCAGTAGGATCAGGGTCACGAAAATATGAGAAAACTTCCAACATGCCTGCACCGGCCGGGTTTTGAACCCGGGACCCTTGGCATGAGAGGCGAGCACCTTGCCTCTAGACCACCTTGAACCCAGATGTCTGTCAGATGTTATGTCTGTTTATCTGTTGTTATGTCTGTTTAATGTCATATTTGTCTGGTGATATGTCATCTGAGAGAAAATTTGGGATATCGGAAGGCGATTATCTGAAAAAGTTTGGGAAACTCTGGTTTAACTCCCCCCCCCCCCCCCCCGCCGCTCCCCCCTCTTTTCAAGAAATGTTCAGCACGAAGAGAGCAATACGTATCCTCTACCTGTATTATTGTATCACAAGTGTACTTCCTTGTCAGACATCAAACAAAATCTTAAGAAATTACCTGGTATATGTATATTCAAATAATAAAAGATAGTTCCTTGTCCAGATTGAACGAAGGCGTATTTATACAGTGTACGTTAGATCACGATTCAGGATGGCAATGTATAGAACAAACAGCATTATATTTAGATATTTTTTCCATTTCATTTCTCCACACCCCCACCTCTCAAACTAGATGTTGATGGTGGTCGTGGAAATTATTGGAGTGGTGCAGTGGTTATGGTGGAAATCTTGGCGATTGGAGGTGATAGTAATGGTGGTAGTAGGCCTATATCTCTCAATACTTTGACTTAGTGGGGGACTTACATTTTTGGGACCCGGAAGCTTGAACTGTGATAGGCCCCCCCCCCCTCACAACCAGCAACAATAGGGCAACTTCCAAAATTCAATAATTAAAAACAGTTTCCCCAGCCCCCCCCCCCTCCCCGGGGCTTGGGGCCCTAAAGCTTATTAAGCTTCATTAGACTCATAGTGGATCGGCCACAGCTTTGACCCGAGAAACGTTCTCTCTCACTTTCTTTTTTTACTCTCTCTCTCTCTCTTTCTCACCTCCCTGTCTCTTTCTTTCCCTCTCTCTCCCCTCTTTCTCCTCTCTATCTTTCCCGTTGTTTTTTGTATTCTTTCTCTCTTCGTCTCTCTCAATAATATGAATTAATGTAGTTACTAGTTAGGGGAGCGTTGTCTAGTCACAACGCCAAATAGAGAAAATACTGACTTGAGTTCACTGTTCACCAATGGCTTTATCGCTCTAATGCAGTGGTCACCAAACTTTTTTCACAGAGGGCCGGATAACTGACAGACTTTCAAGCGCGGGCTGCATAAGCAATCTGTTCAATACTTGCAAGCCCAAAGAAAAACTCTCGAGCTCTAGATATCCCTGGTCTTATCAAACAAAATCAAGTACCATGGCGGGCCGGATGAACTGACGTCGCGGGCGGGATCCGGCCCGCGGGCCGTAGTTTGGTGACCCCTCCTCTAATGTAAAATACCAAGAAACAACCCAGTAATATTTGAACATAATAAAAAAGAAACATCACTAAAAGTTGCCAGCACGACGACGTGCAGAGAATCGTCCGGTAGTGGCTTTCTATTCAGAGGAGGACATGGGAAATACTTGGTGGTTACGCATGACTTCCTGCACACCCCGTAGTGCATCTTGGCACAAAAGATTGGATGAAATTGATATCTATCCGTCGGAAGTGTGACAGGGGGTCAGAATGAATCCGCTTAAGGTATAATAAATCAACTTGAGGAAAGAAAGGGGCATGTGTGTGTGTGTGGGGGGGGGGAGTGAAAAGAAAAAGAAAGGGGAGGGTGGAGGGGTTCAGGGGGTTTCATCAAGTACGAACATTTTAATATATATCTATGGAAACCCCAGATGCGGAGGAGTAAGTGGGTCAAGCCCTGTCTCCATACATAGACACACTGTCGTCACGGTAGCGTGAAATGAGAATCAAAAGGACTATGTTATAAAGAAGCTCTCACAAAACACGGTAGAACAGATAAATCCCCCACTGAAATCCTGTCGACTGTAAAAAGATGAAATTCTCAATAAGGAGACAAAATGTCTAGGGGATACAACAAAACTGTTTCTACAGATGTACATGTATAAAGATTTCATAGCAGCGCTTTTCTTATGCTGGTCGAACTACATAGTGGACAGTTTATTTAAGAAAGCAAGTTTTAGCGTGGCGTAGTCAAAATGTCTCAGGTCGAACCGTTCTATCTTGCATGCTCTCCGCGTGACCCCTGCGATCCAATATCTACTGTGTTCTGTCAGAGAACCACTTCTCCCTCTCCCCATTCAGTGCTTTATAATGTTTTGACAAGCACTGATTTACACTGGGCGGACTCCAACAGAACCATGTCTTACGCCTGTTTACATGGCTAGATCTATCGCGACTTTTGTTCTTGTTTGCTCCAGATCGGCTTTTTGCACAACTGAGAAATTCGACGTTAAACTTTTGCGGCTTTACTATAGGAGTTTGAATAAATCGGAACCCTGAAACAGCTTGATAAGTGCCACAACGCATTTTAAACAAGTGTCAAAGTGTGTATTTGTTATACCTCTTCTACATACTACAAGATCTCCAGTGTTTCAGAGAATGGAAATAGAACAAACAAGAACTTAAGCCGTGCTATGTTTAACGTACAGGTCCCTACCACACTGACTGTGACACTCCCATCCAGCAACCCTATGGAAATCCAACACATAGAACCACGTCAAGTTTGCACATAGGAATGACATTGTTCTTACCTAGATCTGCTGGTTACGACATCGTGCCGACGTCAGTTTATTGTAGGGAACCAGACCCTACGGAAATCCCAAACAAATCTGCGTTGGATTGACATAGGGATGCTGGCTGTGCTGTTATCTATTATATTTCTGTTGAACTTCAGTGTTCTCTGAATAGGTGAAGGATACGTGCTTGTAAGCTTTAACCAAAACAACCGTGAGATAAGAGGAAAAGAAGATATTAAATTATTATATTGCCTCCCTGGTTTCACACAGTTCTTGTTTCCAAGTCTACTCCTCCTTCATCCAACCCTTGTGGGCATTTGAATTAGTAAGTTCTATACCAGCGGTTCTCTACGTGGGCCATTTTGATATCCAGTGGGGCCAAAATGCTGTCAAGGGCGACAAGGGGGCGAAAACAATGAAAGTAGGCCATGGGTAGAGGGAGGAGGAACATGAACAGACGACGATTTGGGCGCAAACGCAGAGCAGCCACTGACCATCTATATCATGTCTAGGTATTTTGGTCTCCATAGCTAACTGTATATCATGTAGTTGTGCCTAAACATCGCCGTGTATTCAGTCTTCTGTACCAGGCTCTTTACTCCAGAACTGTTGGTATAAGAATAGGTCACCTTGAAATAGCTGGCGTTTCCAGGGTCAAAAGCATTTTTTTCCTCAGTGTCGCAGTTTTACCATTTCTGACTTGGACACCGTACCGGAATTGAGAGTTAAACCTGAGACACAGAATGCCGAGGTGAACTATTCCTTCTTGCACTATATGTAGACAAATTCCACGTGTATAAATACGGTGAGCACCACTCTCTGTCGTTCAGTTATGAAGGGGTGTGGTGCGAATTGTTACATACTTGACATCGATGACACACGCGCAAGTCGGCGGAAGGAATATGACGAATTGATTCATCTCGGTATTTTTTCCTGTGTCTCGGGTCAAACCCCCCAATAGAAAACCAGAGGCGCACGCCGCTTTCACCCTAAGTAAAACAAGAAAGCTTCTGTAATCTGCACCGGTTAGACGGTAACCATTTTTTTGGCACTTAGTTTTCATTTTATAATTGTTTTATTTTACGGTATTCTGCCAGGGGCTCGTATACAATCGCAGACAGAAAAGGTACCGTGACATTAAAATCCATGTGCAATTTCCTGTCATCATAACTAAAAACGAACTTTCTAAGATAGATATAGAAGTTTTGCCCTGACATAAAAATGAACTTGTTCATCAAATTTAACCATTTACCCCTCACCCCCCAAATCCCGACTATTTCCATATGAAAGGCAAATAATTTCTTAGCTTGAGACGTGTCTCATTGCAGGATCTGTTTGCATTTCATATATCATGTGAAAGATTCCTCCACAAAATAACTTATTCGCCGAACATGAAAACTGTCGCCTTTGCTTCAAGTCTAACAATAAGGTGGCGGTTTCCTCTAAAAAATTTTGATAATCTCAATATCGAATGCTAGAACTTGCAGAACCTCAGACGGATAGAAATATTAAATAACTACATCAGCTATATAATAAAAACATCGCGGGATTTTTAACAAGCCCTACCGCCACTCATAAGGCTCGGATTTGCCTGAAAATTTGAAGGTGCCACCCTTTCAATCTGCGGAAGATTCTTTAACTTTTCGAGACTCCAAATGGAGTAATTTTTTTGAGTATGCTTCGTATCACTGATTTCGCGTCAGTTCCTTAAAAAAAAAAACACATTCAAGAACGCATTAACCCAAGACGTCAACACTTCCTGGCAAAATTCTCGATGCTCACAGTTGCGTGCTGTAACACTTCTATCAGTAACTCATTGAATTTTGTTAATGGCCCTGTGAATTTCGATGTATTGCCGGTATCTATCTTTTGTGCGAATTCATTTCGGTCTGACGTGGTGCCTTTTGTGTTTCACCGTTTGAAGAACGAGACAGTAGTTACTAGTCTTTATAAAAGATGTTCTGATGTTCACGATCACACTCAACAACATCAGCAACACTCCCATCCTTAATAACGTCTTCCTGACAGGGCAGCATGGTGTACCCGTGTTGGCATCACCGGACTCACTGGAGACAGACTGGCAGTGGCGTAGCGTGGATTGCCAGCGCCCGGGGCAAGGCAAGTATTGCGCCCACCTGACCGGTGGACCTCTAGCATGTGCTCAGTCAAATTGAAAAACTGCGTAGAATGTTTGAACATTGGGAGATTTTCTGTATGTGGGGGAAGGCGCTCTCTATTTTTTGAAAAAAAATAAAAAATTATTAATACTAATTTTTTTCTGAAGAAATTTTGCGCCTCTAAGAATTTTGCGTTCCGGGGCAACCGCCCATGTCACACCACCTGTGCTAGGCCATAGCGAACAGGAGCAGATCATCAAAGGGATTTTTGTTGTTATTGTTGTTGTTGCGGGGATGACAGAAGGGAGTTTGGATTTGGTTTTGGAGAAAGCACGTCGACACGAGAACTGTCACATTGTGCTAGGAAGAAACGAGACAATAGGCAGAATATAAAAGACTGGCAGGACAGAAAGAGACCGTGTTCGTCAGAAACACCAGTTTCTGCTAGTAGCTTAATGTTTCCGCATGTAGCTCATTTTGTCGTAGAATCATGCCGGTATTGTTAAACCATCTCTGTGTCATTCATTACCTGTCCTACATCCACCTCTTTCTTCACGGTCACAAAACATTCTAGACATTCAAGTTTTTTTGGAGTGGGAGATGACCCTCAACGGGGGCTAAAGGTCATAACTGGAGCACTCTCACTGAGTGTGCTGCGCATTTAGTCACAGTGATAGGATTTGACTGTCTACCTGTCAGTCGGTCTGAAATTTAATTAAAAGGTGGACCCCCCCCCCCCCCCCCCAAAAAAAAAAAAAAACCAACAAAAAAAAAACCAAAGCCTCACCATAGAAACAATCATCAAGAAAACGACAAATCCCTACGCTGCGTCCCTCGAATACTTCAGATTCCTAGGTCTTCTTCGATACCACGAGGGCATAAAAGACAGCTGAAAAGAAGAAAGAGAAGTAAAAGAAGGCATGGAAACGTTGGAATAATTCCTTATCAGGAATCAGTAACAGCTACATTACAAGCTGGCCAGTGGCAAGGTAAAGTAGTAACAGTAAAAACACCAGATACTTCAATCTCCACTGTCTTTGGTAATAATAAGTGCGATGGACTCGTGTGGCATTATGGTAGTTCAGATAGGGGACTGTGCTAGACGGATAGGAACAGAATATAGCGCTATCTTGTCATGATTAAGCTTATGATTAATATTATGAATATAAAAATTTACAGCCGGTACTCTTAACATGTAAATTTTAATACAGAATGATATATTTCATTTGAGTGTACAATTTTACAGTTTAGGAATTCGAGCTGACTAGAAGAGTTCCAATTCCATTGTAGATGACTGTTTTTCCTAGCGTAAGGCTGGGTTTTCAGGTGTACAGAAACGGCATCGGAAACGTCAAAAACGCTGCAAGTTATGACATAGAGAGAAATTGTATTCAAATTTACATGTAAAGTTTTATGTTCACAGTTATTTATCTGTATAATATAATAGTGGTCAAGTTTGACATCAGTTTTAAAGAAGCTGCGACCTCAAGGTCTCCGCTTTGTAGGAAGGCAGACTTCACATGACTCCATAGAATCGAATCGAATAGAATAGAAAATTAGAACAGAATTCATTTTTCTCTGCCACTGGACCAGTCGCAATAGAACACAATAAAACTGAACTTTTTGGTCATTAGACCAGTTGCAATAGACGAGATCGGACCAGACTGGACTAGAATTTTTTAGGTCACTAGATCAATGGCAGCAGAACAGAATAGAATAGAATGGAATTGAATCGAACGTTTCCATCACTGGACCAGCAGTCGCAACGGAATAGAATAGGACAGAATTTGTTTGGTCACTGGACCGTTCCCAATAGAATAGAATTAGAATAGACTTTGGGGGGGGGGGGGGCATTGGATCAGTAATAATAATAGAAGAGAACAGAACAGAACTATTTTGGGCACTGGACCAGTCACAATATAATAGTATAGATTTGGGGGGGGGGGGGGCGCTTTTCTAGGTGGTAAATTGAATGTAATGGCAGGATGGAAAGGAATAAAATAAAATAGAACAGATCTTTTTTTTTTCTGTAACCGCCCCAGATGCAACTGTAGCGTGGAGTCAAGGTTAAACTAGATCCTCACAGCAATTCGCTTCTCTTCATACCAAGATTTGAAAGTCAGCACGGTCATTTATCACTGGAAGTTTCAGTGCTGTAAAGCCAGGTAAACACAACAGAATAGACAGTAAGTTTCTGGCTACCTGAGTTTGAATGTGAATATTACGATACGTCCGCACAATAATGGCCACTTTGCGTCTTTTCCGGTCTAGTGCGTACTTTATTTATGTTTGGTATTCAGGGCTTCATTGAAATTTCACAAATAAAATTAAATAGTTCTGTATAAACGTTGTTAGCACAATTCTCAAAAGTTGTTTCGTATAGATCTGAAGAGTTTTGTAATTTTATATTATTAGTGTTTATAAAAGTTTTAAAATCAAGTTGTCGATCTTAGCCTCGCTACTCGAAACAAACCGCTCGTCGAGAGGGTGAAGAAAACGATATGTGCATCCACCACGTCTTCTTCTAACACATTAAAAAAAAAAAAAAGAACAAAACAAAACAGAATTTTTATTCACAACTTAATCCTATGTTTTCTTAAGTATTTTACAGGGTGAGCCAAAAATAGGGTTACAGTTAACACTTAGACATTTTACATTTAGACATTTATTTTCATTTATTTACATACATTATATTTACATATTAGAC
Source organism: Onchidella celtica (assembly GCA_963931925.1). Classification (NCBI taxonomy): domain Eukaryota; kingdom Metazoa; phylum Mollusca; class Gastropoda; order Systellommatophora; family Onchidiidae; genus Onchidella; species Onchidella celtica. The sequence goes on along the minus strand of OZ007579.1, from coordinate 22,831,086 downwards.
AGTTTACATTGAACATCTAATCTTTCAAGTACTCAAAATGTCCACCTTCAACCTTGCAACAATCTTCATATGTAAAAAGTGATTGTGAAGGTGAAACAGATAATGAAGTAACTGTAACCCTACTTTTGGCCCACCCTGTATATTCCTGTACAGCTGCAAAATTCACGCTCTTAAAGTTGTACTTCATTTACTTAATTTCAAACGCGGGCAATTTTTGATGCTCTTAAAAGGAAAGAAAGAAAGAAAATAAGGGACAAATTTTGCTTTCAAGCCTGTTTACACTGGTCAGGTTTTTGTAACAGGAAAAAGAAATGGGACCTTGGGTAGAACTCTTCTGGCTTTCCAATTTTCACTTTCAGATTTCTCCCTCGAAAAGTGCTCTTACGTAACGTAGAATTTCCTTTTACTAGTAACATTTCTGTACAGCTTCACATTCATGCACTGGAAATGGTATAATTTCCCTTGTATGCACTTCTTCTTCTGGCGGGCTTTGAAAAAGGAAAGTAAAGCTTTTTGGTCTAGCCTATTTCCCAGTATTTCCGTAAGTAATTAAAATGTTCTTGTACAACCGCAAACCTGTGCTCCGGAAGTAGGGAAAAACGACAACAACAACAACAACAACAACAACTACAACAACAACGACAAACCTTTGGTGTCGTCACTGCAGTGAACCTGCCAGTGTTAAAAATAAGTCGATCTTTACCAATTTTTCAGAAGAAACAAAAAACTGATCTTCATCAGACTTAATAGTCACGATATTTTATGAAAACATTATTCAACGCGTGGTTTTCAGATTTTAACCTCCAACTTTAACTTATGACACCACTCGTGGGCTGTCAAAGGCTATAAGCATGCCAATTATCTCAGTATTTGAAAAAAAAAAGGTCCACCCACAATAGTGTACTCTCCGCCCATCGAAATTGTTGATCCAAAAACACAGGTATATTGCCGTTGTGTCGCAATTGTTTAACAAGACAAACCGTGACTGATCTGGTAAAACCCCCGGAGGTTGGAAGTAGGTCACCGAGTTGACGTCACTGGGGTGACATTTACCGCACAGGTAAATCTTGACACACACTGATTGTTTCCTTGTGGCAGCTTCTCAATCCCTATTATTCGCACAGTGAGAGGAATCTAGCGACCTGTGTTGTAACAAAAAACAAAAAAAAATAAAAAACCGTATACCGTCAATTCAGATCACAAAGACTTTTGGGAATCATTTTACAGAAAGAAATGTGTTCTATTTTCAGTGGCAGATCTGCTATGAAACGGATGAAGGGAGGGCCCATGAGGAAACTTTATTTTAATGAGTGAATTTTTATGTTGCCCTATTGATGCTGGTTCAGAGTCCCAAAACGGAAGGGCGGCCACTGTCCATCTTTCTTTGTGGATTATGATTCAGTGCGAGTTAAAGTTTCCTTTGGTCACCGTCAACTAGAAATTAAAAAATTGAACACACTTAAAGAGGAGCGCAAAGGGAAACAGTAAAATTTCGTTCTTGGTTTGTACGGTATTTTCCCAGACCAAGCAGCGAAGTGTTTTTTCTTTTGGCGGACTGCCAACTGTATCATCATTAGATCTACTTTTCAAAGCCAAATAGCAATTCAAAGAAGAAAAAAAAGTTTAGTCATGTAATTGGCCTATAAAGGTTTCACGGAGATTTGAACAGGTACAAAAAGAAAAAAAAATATTTCAAATAGAGCATAACAAACTTGTTTGTTGCTTCGTGAAGAAGGTGCTAAAATATTGCTGTAGGTCAGTGTTTCTTGGAACATAGCCTGCTTTGCAAAGGTAGATGCTGGTTATTAGCTATTTCTCACCCCGAATGTGTCGCATGCAATTGACAACTATCAATATAGTCTGTGTGTTTGTGTGTGTGTGTGAAGGAGAGAGAGAGAGAAAGAGAGAGAGGAGGGAGAGATAGTGTTTGTGTGTGTATGTGTGCCTTTGTGTGTGTGGTCAGTTGTTAGGAATGAGATTTGTTCTATTTTTGCATATTTTGTAAAGCGCATAGAGCATCGTTGGATATGCGCTATATAAATGAACTTTATTATTATTATTATTATTAATTATTTTGACTGAATGTGTTGATTTCACGCAGCCTATAGATCTATGCGAAGAAGGCAGTATGCCGGCGGGTCCATGAAAGATTTATTTTCTGATGTGGATCCACGGTACCTCTTGTCCTTTCTGAAAGAAGCTAAGATATAATAATAACAAATTTCTCGCAGTGAAAATGCTGGCCTGCTAATATTGACCTTGGGCCTCGACTTTAAAAAAAAATGTGTGGAAGAGGGTAGAGGTGTTGTTTTTTTTCTTTTCATCCAAATCTGGACTAGCCAATTTTCCTTTCAGTGATCACGTTTGAAACATTACTGACACCATAGTGAACTTCTGAGTTTGCTCAGAGAAACTTGGGGGTAAATGGAGAAAGCGAAAGACGGACGGGCGATATTGTCTTTCTGTATAAAATTAAACAAATTTATATGATCTTCGTTCTTGTTTGCTCTATCTCCATTTTCTGAAATATCTGAAGATCTTTTAGTATGTAGAAGAGATATAACAAATGCAGATTTTGACACTTGTTTAAGATGTGTTGTGGCACTTATCAAGCTGTTTCACAGTTCCGATTTATTTAAACTCCTTATCAAAATACTTAAAGCTTAGGCGTTTAACGTCGAATTTCTCAGTTGTGCAAAAAGTAGAATTGAAACAAACAAGATCTAAGGTCACGATACATTCAGTGAAGTCACTGACAGTCTATAATGCAACCAATGAGAGCAGACAGACCAAACAGGGCGAACACGTTTTTACCCTCTACATCACCAACACCTGCAACATCCTTCATCAGTCACTGACACCTGGTGCTGCAGTTGTAGTGGTTGTCACTCTCTGCAACATTCGCCAGTTTAGCGCAACCACGCCCTCTTCCCCTCTTCACCCCCCTCTCATTACTTACTGAAAAAAAAAGTTAGCAATATTTTAGGGATTATTTCAAATCATCTCTGTGTTTGTCTGTTCACCCCCCCCCCACACCCACACAAACTTCTCACTAACTGAAAAGTGTCAAACTGAAATAATAATAATAATAATAAAAACAATGAAAATAAAGGGATTTCTCCTCTGCTGCTCCAAGACTGTATTCCGATTCGTCACATTTTGTGCTATAACGAAGTGACACACTATCATTTTTTTTTTCTCGCCAAAACAATGTCTGCACGTCCTTAATCATTTTAGTGGAGACAGGAGTGCTCACGCAGAACTATCTGGAAATATGAGTGGTCCATGTACATACAAGTTGTATAACTCCCACATTAATCGCCCACATTCCCGGTGACTTTACCAGCTAAAGAGTGAAACAGACTAAGGCTGGTGTAGACGCCAGACCGGTGCCTCGCCGCCCATAAATGTTGCCCTCACACTAGCACAATAGTTATTGCCCGCTGCATCTCTCTGCGTCCGGGTGTAGACAGTGTCTATAGTCTGTGCTAGTGTGAAACAAAATTTATTGGCGGCGAGCCATCAGTCTGGCGCCTACATCAGCCCCTGTCTGTTTAACCCCTAACTTGCGTATACTCTATTTGTAACACTGGTATGAAATCCTTTCTAACTGGCCAGTTCTGTAGATACTCTCTCAACTAAGACCTTCGTATTATAACCTGTTTATGTAACTGTGATTTGTGAGTGTGTGAATTTACAGACACCCAAACTAAAATGTAAGTACAGATTTACAATTCTTTACCAACACATTCTGGTCTATTGGTTGTATTTTCTGCATCGCTACACTAGTTCTTGTTTGTTCAAACTGTGATTTTTGCACAACTGAGAAATTGGACGTGAAATATTTGCGGCTTTGGTATTATGACAGGTAGTTAGAATAAATCGGAACTGTGAAACCGTGTGATAAGCGTAAGCAAGCATTTTAAACAAGTGTCAAAGTGTGCATTTGTTAATCCTCGCCTACACACTGAAAGATAAGATAAGATAAATTTTATTCGTCCTTGTACAAGGAAATTTGTTTTAATCATTGAATACATAACAATACAGTTACAGAAATTATGATAAATAGCGCGCGGACATGCATCCACACACCCACCCACACACACACTCACACACGCACACACACATATTATGTATATAATAACGTACACACACACTAATAAGTAAACTAAATTAACAGTGCACAGTTTTTCAGAAAATGGAGATAAAACAAAACGAGAAATGAGATCTCGCTGTGTCACGGCCTTTAAAGCCTCCCTCTGCCGCACTATCTGTGTTAAACTAGGCTCATTTTCAACACATGTATCCACTTAAATTGATCATTAAAGTCTCCCAAAAAAGCCTTTTCGAAATAATGAGCTTCGGGATTCAAGTGAGAATCTCAGAATCCGTATGTTGGAAAGATATTTTACTGGTCAACACTTAAAATTTGGCGCTGGTAAACCAACTCTGAGACATTTCCGCTCAATATTATAAAAACCACAGAAAAACTCAATATGTGTGTGTGTGCGCGCGCAACTTTCTCTCTCTCACACTTTCTCTCGCTGTCTCGTGTGTGTCTGTGTGTGTGTGTGTGTGTGTGTGTGTTTGCCACTCTTTCTCTCTTACTGCGTCCCTCTCTGTCTTTATTTCTCTGACTCTCTGCCTTTGTCTCTCTCTTTCTCTCTCTCCCCCACTCTTTCTGTCTCCCTCTCCCTGTCTCTCCTATATAAATAGACAACAACAGCTACAACAACAGCATCAGTCGAATTCTATAATTAGTGTAATAAGAGTACATCACCGAGATGTGCAGGGATTTCACCATAAAAAAATCTACTTTCCAGGTTCGCAGTTGGTCCAGGAAATGAAACTTATGTATATTTTAAGAATATTTTCAAATAATATCAATATAAAAAAAAAAATAAATTCAACTTTTTTAGACCTTAGAATGTATATTAAATAAATGTCGTGTTATCTCGCTAGGTCTTGCACTAAGTGAGTCATTGGAATGAGGAATGTGCCAACAGCTGTAGAGTGAGGGTCAGGCCACAGCAAAGTTTACAAATGGATTTTAAAAACTTGACTTAAAGAACTACAAGTTTCAACTCATCATGGCCTCTGTGACAAGCGCCATCACCACCACTGCCATCAGCGACAACATCAACAACAATATCAGCCATGTAGTGTCTGAAGCAGAACGCCGTCAGTACCTACAACATCTACAAGACGACACCACCATAACGATGATACCGGCGATGTGTTTCCTACTGTTGCTGGCAGTCACAGGTGTGGTCGGCAACTGTCTGGTGTTGTTTGTTTACTCCCGCAAGTTACGGTGGACGCCCACCACCATCTTCATCATGGTCATCGCTGCTTTTGATCTGGTCACCAATCTGATAGCTATACCTGGTAGGTTATTCATCCATGCTTTTCATCCTCCCAATTTATGGTATTATTACCTTCACTACTACCGCAACCACCACTACCACATCACTATCGTCATCATCATTGTCACTATCACCACACCACCACCATCATCATCATCACCACCACCATCATCATTATCATCATTATCATCATCACTATCACCACCACCACCATCATCACCACTACCACCACCACCATCATCAGCATCGTCATCATCACCATCACCATCACCACTGCCACCACTGCCATCATCATCATCATTACCATAACACTGCCCAGTAAACAAAGAAACATCTGAAATAATAAACATTCAGTAACTTATTAGGAATTTATCAACCGGTTCACAAAATCTTAACCTTATGGATGCATTGGTCACTGTAACAGTTGATGCAAATTTCAGCACGTTATGATGGGGAGAGTCAGATGAACTGATCGTCTACCCCTTATAAAACGAAACTGTCTCGAACTGTTGTAGAAAAAATAACAGGATCCGATGAACAATTAATACTAACTTTAATAACTGTAAACACGAGCTGATATCCACAAGTTACTTACACCTATCAGGGAAGGCACTACACTTCTACTACAACTGGATGTACACACCTACGATTTGCACCTTACGATTTTCACCCACGATTTGCACACCTACCGCTCGCCTGGCCCTCCTTATATATATTCTGTCCAGGAACGTTCAGGAAGCGGCTTTACCGCCCCATAAGCACGAGACAGACCTAGATCGTTCGGGACACATACAGGCCACCCAATCGTACACAGACACGTCACAGCATTACATCACTCAAGGTCGACCTAGCGTAATCTCGGACACTGCAGTATCTTTCAGACGCTTCTAGATTTTCTACAGTGAGACAAACAAGCCATACATCGACATCAAAGGGAAATACCGGCCTTGCTGGCGAGAGGGGGGAGGGGGGGGGGGGTCGCCGAGTGAGACGCGTCATGCAAGGGGAAGAAAAATATCGATCGTTCAACTAGTGGGACGCTACACAACTCCCCAATTTAAGTTGAACATTCTTCAACTATCTACATCATAAAGCGTCTACACTATCATACAATACTTATCATTTCCAATCTTATAATAGACATTGCTAATAACGTACTAGGTGTCTTCCCAATATCCTAAGTACAATACAACAATCATAGTATCCTTATAACACTAATACAATCTCATTACAATATCATTGCAGTACCATTACAAAACCATGGTCAACAGTGGACCTACTATTATAACCAGTACACTACCACCACTGTGGTGAAACAATGGTCAATGATACTATTAAAAATCATACCATGGTGAAACGATGGCCATCGAGTACAAAATACTTCGTGCACGAACCATAGCACATAACGTTGTACATAACAATGGTTGTCTTACATACCAAATGCATAAAGTCATAGATACAATGGCAAAAATACCAACACATATCGACCACTGATCAGGGTCAAACTTCATCATATCAGATCAAACAAATTATAACAAAGCAATACCGATACTGCCCAAGCTTAGGCCACTCGTAAATTACATCAATGCAACGTACAAAATCTCTGCTTGCTCGCAGTTCCCATTTGGGTTACAGTCTTCAAAAATTACATTGTCCCATTGGTAACAAATAATGAAAACGTCAAAATATGACTAATACATAGTGGCTCTCTGCCAGCCAATAATTCAATACTCAGTCAGATATACATTACAGTACAATACAGTCATCCCAGAAACATATCCAACAGGCAAAACTCTGGGTTACAATACATCTCACTGAACTTGTACTATTCAAAACACTCTACTTAGGAAGTCGGCGCCGACATTTTCCTTGCCCTTGACATACCTAATCCTGAATCTATATGACTGTAAAAATAGACTCCATCGTAATAGCTTTGGGCTGTCAAATCTGGCAGAATTCAAATACTCTAATGACCTATGGTCAGTCTGGAGCACAAACTCCTTACCATACAAATACAAAGTAAACTTCTTTACGGCCCAAACGATGGCTAGGCATTCTCGCTCTGAGACTGAATATTTCGTCTCACGAGGCAATAGCTTACGACTGGCATATGCCACAGGATACAACTTTCCCTCATATTCCTGCATAAGAGCAGCACCCAACCCGCGATCTGATGCATCAGTTGCTAAGACAAATTCTTTTGAAACATCTGGCAAACATAACACGGGTTTGGAAACAACAGCATTCTTCAAAGAAGTGTACGCTTTCTCCTGCACTTCTTCCCATTGAACTACATTGGGCTGACCCTTTCTAAGCAAATCAGACAGTGGTGCTGCAATCGCTGCAAAGTTAGGTACAAATTCTTGGTAATATCCCACCAGTCCTAAAAATGCTTTCACTTCCTTCTTAGTGGTGGGTCTGGGTGCATCTCGCACCTTAAACACATTTTCTTCTAACAGACCAATCATACCCTTTCCCACTGAGTGTCCAACAAAGTCCACTTCAGACGTGCCAATCAGGCACTTGGATGGTCTTGCAGTTAATCCAGCTTGGTCCATCCTCTGCAGCAATTCTTTGAGAGCCTTCACATGCTCGTCGAATGTCTCTGTATGGATCAGCAGGTCGTCCACATACGCTGTCACATTGTTCAGTCCCTGGATCAATGGCTTCACGATCCTGTTCAGTGTAGCTCCTGAGTTCATCATCCCGAAGGGCATCCGGGTGAATTCGTAATGTTCGCCCATGGTGACGAACGCTGTCTTGGGAATGTCTTGTTCCAGGACTCGCACTTGCCAGTATCCCTTGCTCAAGTCGATCCGAGAGAATATTCTTCCTCTCGACAGACTCTGGAACACTTCCGATGGGGCTGCTGTCGGATGAGGGTCGAACACTGTGATCTTGTTCAGCCTCCTGTAGTCGATGCAGACTCGATTGGATCCATCCTTCTTCTTGACGACAACAACCGGTGAAGCATAAGCTGATGAGCTCCTGCGTATGATGCCCAACCTTTCCATGGTACTGAGCTCCTCCTTCAAGGAGTCGCGCATAACATAGGGCACCGGATATGGTCGTTGCCGAACAGGTACCTCTGATGTCAGGTCGATGCGATGTTCGCCTAACTGGCAACATCCGGGGAGATTGGTGAAGATGCGTTGATACTCCTTCACCACGTCGCCGAGTTGTTGACGTTGTTCCGGCGTCAGCTGCGTTCCATATTGGACATCTTCGTAGCCTTCCTTCTGGTCCCAGCTCCCTAGGTCGGCAAGGTCCTCCGTCATTCCACCGTTGTCGCCTTCCAGGTCGCAGTCCTCGATGACTGTCATGCCAGCTGACTCTACAGGTTGACTCTCGTCCATCACGTCGTCCTCTGCCAGCACAGTCCCAGCACCATCACCGTCGTCGTCCATCATAGCTTCGACATCTCCAGGTGTGGTGTCGCTCCTACCGTCGTTCATCTCACACATCTCGGTCACGGCAGATGCCGGTCCCATTGCCGCCGCCGCTGCTTGCGTCGTCGCTGGTGTAGTCCTGGGGATATACCTCTTGAGAAGGTTAGCGTGCAATGTCTTCTCTTTCACACCCATCTTGACTTTGTAGTCGTTGACACCGACAACCGAGACTATCTTGTATGGTCCCTTCCACTGGACTAAGAGCTTGTTGGCGTTTGTCGGCAACAGTACTAAAACTTCGTCGCCAGGGCGGAACTTCCTCTCTCGAGCCTTCCGGTCGTAGTAGGTTTTCTGTCTGCCTTGTGCCTTTGAGAGCTCTTCCGTCGCTAACTTCCGCGTGTCCTCCAGCCGCTCGCGTAGTTCCATGACGTACTGGTAACTGGTCTTTGTCTCCGGCTCCTCTACGTCCTTGGTCCATAATTTTCGCAAGATGTGCATCGGTCCTCTCACCGTTCTTCCATACAGTAACTCGAATGGGGCGAACTTTGTCGATTCTTGGGGAACTTCACGATACGCGAAGAGCAGCGGGTTAATGTATCGGTGCCACTGCTTAGGTTGCTCCGCGCACAGTCGCCTCAAGGTCTTCTTCAGTGTGCCATTAAATCGCTCCACCAGCCCGTTGCACATAGGGTGGTAGACTGTGGTGGTCGACTGTCGAATTCCCAGTAGTCTGTTCGTTTCCTTCATGACGTCCGACATGAATTGAGTCCCTTGATCAGATAAGATCTCCTCGGGCACACCCAAACGGCTGTAGATATTTACTAAGGCTTCTGCTACTGTCTCTGCGTCAATCTTCTTCAAGGGGGTAGCTTCAGGGTAACGAGTAGCGTAGTCTACGTATACCAGGATATACCGATGTCCGCCTTCACTTGGGGGGTCAATAGGTCCTACTAGGTCCACGGCCACTCTCCTAAATGGGATGTCTACCACTGGCATACTCTGCAAATGCACCTTAGGAGTCGCTCCCTTGTTCACTGTCCTCTGGCAGATGTCACATGAGCGGCAGTATCTCGCGACGTCACCTTCGATACCAGGCCAGTAAAAACTGCTCATCACCCTGTCCTTCGTCTTCTTCACGCCGAGATGTCCTCCGACGATAGAATCATGGGCAACGCTCAGTACATACTCCCTCAGTTTCTCGGGTAGTACCACTTGTCTTGCAATCGTAGCCTGTCTTATGTCCCTATAAATCCGGTACAGTACACCTCCGTGTCTCTCGAAGTGTACGGACTTGTTGCCTCTGTTGGTCGGAATTTTCTTCTGCCCCAACTTCTTGAGGTCTTCGTCTTCTTCCTGGAGTCGGATGAGTTCCTTCCTATCCACTCCCGCGTGCCGTTCTGCCCTCGGCACCCTCAGCGACGTAGACTGGTCCTTCCTCTTCTCCTGGGCCCTCGTGGTCACCGCTCCTACCATCACCTCAGTATCAGGGTCGTACGGGTCCTTCGCTCCGTCCACGTTCCCGACTACTAGGTCGCAGATGGTCTCCGGGAGACACAGTGCCGTCACTCTGCCCGTCAGGTAAGGCGTTCTCACGTCGATGATGGCTTCCTCCGCCGCTAGCAAGGAGTTATCGATCCTCGCGATGAGTTTCTTCCCACCGGTGAGCTGTCCGTCGTCCACCAGTGATCGCCGCACCACTACACCTTCACAGCCGGTATCTCTTAGGACATCTACTGCTCGATTTCCAATCAAGCCCTTCATCACTGGTAACTTCAGCTTCTCCACGGTCCTTCCGTCACTGCATCCTCCGCACGTAACAGGCACCGCTAACTGGAGCTTCCCGTCCTTCATTACCGCTTGAACGTTGATGCTGGTGTCAGCCGTCGTCGCATCCTGTCTCGACGAGTCGTCCGCCGCTATAACTACGGCCGCCGCCGCCTTGTTCGGCTTGCCTCGCCCCGTATCCTTCTGGGCTGGACACATTCTCCGAACGTGGCCTGGCTTTCCACAAAGGTAACATTTCAACTCACCTTTGTCGTTTATCTTGGTACGACACTCCGTCGCCTTATGTCCCGGCCTCTGGCACCTATGGCAGACCTGTGGGCTTCTGTCTCCGTTGGGACTCCGTCGCACTGGCCGGCTTTGCAGTCTGGCGCTCCCTCTGAGTGTCCGGTTCCTCGCTACCAGGAACGCCTCCGCTGAGTCTGCGACGTCCTGTAGCGTCTTTGGCTTCCTCTCCTTCACATGGGTCGCAAGGTCTGGTGGGCAAACATCCATGAACTGCTCTCTAACAAACAGGTCCCTCACTCCTTCGTAGGTCTTCTCCGTCTTTGATAGTGGGACGCTACAGTCACCGCCATCTTCTGAACTCACCCTTATTGATACCTGGCATAACCCCTCCCCCAAACACCCACTCCCTTTTCTTCCCCCCAACAGGTGAAATATACGATATGTTCCACATTTGGGATTTCGACAATCCGCCCTTGTGTCGGGCTCGTCTCTTCTTCTCAGGCTTCACCGTGCTTAGTTCAGGCATGGCACTGTTGGCAGTGGCTGTGGTCAGGTCGGTGGCGTAACCTTTATGGACTGAGGAGGGAGAGACAGACAGACAGACAGACAGACAGACAGACAGACAGACAGACAGACAGACAGATAGATAGACAGACAGACAGACAGACAGACAGACAGACAGACAGACAGACAGATAGATAGACGGACAGATAGATAGATAGATAGATAGACAGATAGATAGATAGATAGATAGATAGATAGATAGATAGATAGATAGATAGATAGATAGATAGATAGATATTCTCTAACATTTCTCCACTTGTCTCTCCTTTTCACAGATACCGTAAGGTCTGTACCCCCCACGGCTGGCAGATCACCAAGTCCCAGGCTAAGATCATCAGTGTGACCATCATGTGCCTGGCTGTGCTTTTCTCCACACCCACTGCCGTCGTGAATGGCAGGCAGACAAAAGAGACTCCACGCCCAGACATCAGCGGCTACGAGTGCACAACTGACGATAGTTACAAAGATACCATCTGGCCAGTGCTGAACACAGTATTTTTCCTCATCTTATTCGTTTCGTGTTGTGTTCCGCTGACAGCTTTGTACATAAAGATTGGCATCAAAGCTTGGAAACACAGCCGCATTTACGGAGGTTCCAACGCGTCCATAACAACCACAAAGACCACGCTGGGATCTACCAGTGCCAGCGAGACGGAACTTTCCCGGCAGAAAAATACCGTAACCGCAGCTGTCGTAGGTCACACAGGCGCTGTACAAACGTCACCAGGTGGCACTACGAGCGATGAGTTGGTCACCTCAAACAGTGATGGTCAGCCCTGGAAGAAAACAGGAAAAACAAAGCTTTCTAAAAAGAAAAATAGCAGTGTGGACTTCGGTAGTATTGCTGATCTCATGGACCAGTACAAAGAGGAACTAGAAATAGAAAATGGAACAGATCAGTACAGTGTCCGTTTTCTGGAAGACAAAGTGGAAATCCATACACCCCTGACGGGAGATTTTGTCGTGATGTTGAAGAGTTCCACGTCATCTGGTCGAAATTTGATTGAGCAAGATCAACGTGAGTTGTTCGACCAGCCTGCTGATCGAGGGGTCAATAACTCGAACGAAACTGTTGAATCTGGGCAAGTTGTTGACCTTGACGATAGAGAAAATGAAACTATTAGTCCGACAGCGGCTCAGGAAGAAATGAATACCAAAGAGAAAGAAAGCGAAAGTCACCAGGGAGATAGGCCTGAAGACTCGTCCATAAACTGCGCACAGGTTATTGGCTCAGGTGAAAATGAAATGCCTTGTGAAAGTCCTGAGGTGGATAATTCAGTGGAAACTGTGCAACAAGTTCAAAATGAGAAAAGTGAACAAAACGATTCACGGTCTGAAGATACCGTTAATCCGAACTGCCCCATCAATGATGACAGCAGCCAAAATGTTTCCGAATCTGCCGAGATTCATGTGGTTCAAAATTGTCAAAATACGTCTGAGGGATTGAAAATCTATAGCGGACAAACTCTTGAACATTTAAATGATACCGAAAACGAAATCAGAACAAGTGGTAATATTGAAATTATGACTAGCGGACTTCCTGTTTCTGGCGGTCAAGAAGCGGAAGGTTCCGAGCAGAACTCTTCACCATCTGAAAACCAAACTAACTGTGGTGATCGTGACCTACGCTCTGCACTGAGGTGGGTGGACATTGTCTATTGTCCAGATGAAGCCCAGGCCAAGGACGACGGGGTGAACGCTGGCGATTCCACCAAAGACATTGAGAAATCAAAACATAAGAGTGATACAGCTCCCTCTTCCAGGAATTCGCCTTCTAGTAATCACCTTTCCAAAAAGGACTGGTTCAAAGCGCTCATAGCCGAGGTCATAACTAGGAACAAACTAGGAAATATTTCACCGGAGTGGAAGCAGGAGGCTGAGGGAGATTCAAATACCGAAATAGTTCTGAAAGAAATCGAAAACACTAATTCTTGTAATGAGAAGGAGATCGTGTCTTGTCCAGGCCAGGCTGAAACTGGTCAAACAAATTCTGAGAAAGTGAAGAAGGACAGTTTAAAAAACGTTAAGAAAATATTCGCCAGAGGTAAATCCGTCTTGAAGTCTGGATCACAAAGAAGTAGCTCGAGGGGGTCACGTCGCTCAATGGGCAAGACGACTGCCATGTTGATTATCATCAGCGCCATCTTCGCCATTGGTTTCCTCCCACACTTAGCCCTGATGTTCTACAAGTTTGCCTCCCCTGGCCAGTTCGCTGCCATGACAATGGTGGAGTTATCGTTTTACAATCTGTTTCTGAGATCCTATTTCCTGAACAGTGCTGCCAATCCCATCATTTACAGTTTGTGTGATGCTAAATTTAGACGAGAGTGTTGGACTGCCCTGCGATGCTGTTAGTAAGAAAGACAATCCACGTAATTATGTGTTCATATGTAAATAATCTCCCTTGAACTTATGGATGTTCATAGGTAAATAACCTGCCTTGGTCTGATGGCTGCTGCTCCTGGTCCCGAGCTTGACATCGTCATCTCTGTAACACGTCTGACTGAAACTGACCTTGTAACACGTCTGACTGAAACTGACCTTGTAACACGTCTGACTGAAACTGACCTTGTAACACGTCTGATTGAAACTGACCTAAGTGGCTTTTTCCCCCTGAGGTCGTGGAGCTGACCAAAACAACTCAAGAGTGTTCCCTATAGGTGGACAATAATTATGCAAAGGCAAATTCGTTGACCTATCGGGTAAAAGTTAAGCCTCTAAAGCAGATAATATGTTGAATTGTCTGTAAAACAACAGTATGATAAACGTTGATTAGAGTTGATTTTGGCTTACCCGAGTGTGCTGAAAACAGGTAGCAAACCGGATAAAGGTCGTTCGTTGGTGTAGAACTTTTCACCGATAATTTCCCGGTGCAACTCGCGACCTCAGTTCTTGTTTGTCCTACATCCATTTTATGAAAAACTGGCGATCCTTTAATATGTAGAAGTATAACAAATGTATTCCGTGACATTTGTTTCAAATGCATTATGGCACTTATTAAGCTGTTTCAGTTCCAGTTTATTCTAAGTCCTTACTATGATACTAAAGCCGCAAATGTTTAACGTTGAATCTTTCCAGTTGCGCAAAAAGTGGCGTTGGAACAAGCAAGAACTAAGGTCGCCAATCGGGCCTGCTGATCACAGGTCGAGAGTTTGACTGAAACATTTGCATGAATTCTCAGATTGTGTTATAGGCCTACGAGTAAGACCATGTAGGCTACTTATTACATTGTAGTGATATTCAATATGATTTGATCACTTTGTGTATAATTTCATTTTTTTCCCATATGCTTAAAGGGAATCTCTTCAAGATCACCACAGTTTTCTGTGTTACATAAATCGTTATTCATGTTCGAAGTTGATGGTCAATATTATGTGAAGTCTGAAAGAAAATAATGCACAAGACTTCTAAAAGATGAATTGCTCATAGCCAACCTGTGTTGAAATAGTTAAGCCTAGAACTGATGACTCAAATCTTGCCTGTCTTTGTCTTGTGTAAAGCAGGCTGAAGGTTTTCAAGATAACAAGTAACAATGATTTAAAGATTAAATAGAAAAAAAATACACACATCGTACAACAAAAAAATTGATTTGATCTTTTGCATCAGTAATATTAATATTCGTAAATACTGCCGAATATGATAATATTGGTGATGATGATGATGGTGATGGTGGCGATGATGATGATGATAATGATGATGATGATAGTCATCATGCTACGACAATGAAATTGTTTGCAATCATGGTGATAAAACGATAAGGCTGCTAAAAAAAAAAACACGAAAACTAGTAATGATTCCTGTCATTTCAAAGAACGGCAAGAACACCCGCCCCCCCCCCCCCCAATCCCCTTTTCTCTCCCTCTTTCTGCGATATCATTCACTCATACACACTCAAAAACAAACAAATTTTGTAGATTGAACAAAAGATGGACCGGCAAACATTCTCAACATTGAAAGCCACAGAGAGAAACAAAAAAAGTCCAACCGCCATGACAGGCCAAGGGACATAACTCATAAAATAAACTATGAATCTGTTCGATCAGTCAACCTATTGGTTTGCCTAGCTGTATGTGGATGTTCAGAGGCGAATCTTATACTGGTCTATATCTGAAGTTGAATATTATTATTTGTGCATGAGTCTAGTGTTTATCTATCTATCTATCTATCTATCTATCTATCTATCTATCTATCTATCTATCTATCTATCTATCTATCTATCTATCTATCTATCTATCTATCTATCTATCTATCTATCTATCTATCTGATTGTCTGTCTGTCTGTCTATCTATCTGTCAATCTGATTGTTTGTCTGTTTGTCTGTCTGTCCATCCATCCATCCATATGTCTGTCTGTCTGTTGGGCACGTCGGCTTGATCCTCCACCCCCACAGCATAACAGCGCACTGTCCCTCTTTTTGAATTGTGGTGAATGTCGCCAGAGTGTCCCTTAAGTTCTGGCTTCGGAGCACTAACGTAACGTAACAGCAGAAGACTAGAGAAAAGAAGAGACTTCAACAAACTAGATCTAAACTTCAGGGGCGGATACATTCACATTCTTCCCCCAGCCGGCTGTCTTTGCCATTTACAGTGACCCCCTCCCCACCCTAAAGCACTCGCGTGGCCAGTGGCGGAAATGGGGGGTGGGGGTGGGGGTGGAGGTGGAGGAGTAGGAAACGGGGTTAGAATGAAGAGGTGAGAGAACATGAAGAAGTGGGAGGGAATAAAGAGGTGGGAGGGAACAAAGAGGCAACTCTTAACTTTCAACAAGCAGTATCCGCTTCAGCCTTTGTCACTGTGTATAAAAGTATTTAATGTCATACAACACCAACACTTAAGAATCAGTTCTGAAAAAAACGTTGTTTTGTTTCAGCGGGTTTCAGCCTGGGAGTGGTGGAGTCACGAAGACTTTCTGTGTGGCAATGTGTGTCTGTGTATGTCGCAATCTTAGTTCTTGTCTGTTCTACCTCCAGTTTGTGAAGAACTGGAGATCTTTTAGTATGTGGAAAAGATATAACAAATGTAAAGTTTGGCACTTGTATAAAATGCGTTGTGGCACTTGTCAAGCTGTTTCACAGTTCCGATCTGTTTTAACTCCTTATCAAAATACTAAAGCTTAAACGTCGAATTTCTCAGCTGTGCAAAACATGGAGTTGGAACGAACAAGAACTAAAGTCTCCATGTTTCTCATTGTCCTTACGTCTCTCTCTCTTTCTCTCTCTCTCTCTCCGCCTGTCTCTCCGCCCTTTTCTCTCCCACTCTTTATATGCCTGTTTTTGCATGCGTGTATTTCTCCCATTCCCGGTGTGTGTGTGTGTGTATGTGTGTGTGTATGTGTGTGTGTGTGTGTGGGGGGGGGTGTTTGTGTTTGTGTGCAGACCACAAAGTGAATGCAAATGGCATTGCATAAGTTCTATCAATCATTTAATGTCTGTCTTTTGCTATGTGTTGGAATGCGTGTTTTTGTTGTCTTGGTTCTTGTTCATTTGGTCGTTGTTATTGTTATTCTTGTTGTTTAATGTTATCGCTGTTGTTTTTGTGATAAAAAAATGCATTCCCATCCCAGAAAAAAAAAAAGAAATTAAAAAAAATAACATGGTATCGAAGAAAAAACAAAACTGCATGGGCATCAGGAAAAAACAATAACAATAGCAACAAAATGTCCTAAGTCTTTCTTGAACTGACACACACATTGAGAGAGAAATTACTTTGTTTCTGGATGTTATATGGCATTAGATCTGATTTTGTTTTTGTGTGTGTGTTAACTGATGTTGGTGGATTCTTTATCCAGTGTTCTATGGACAAAAGTGATATTGCTAATATTATTGTTGAATTTTATCTGGCATAAATTTACATTTAAACATTGGAATGTGTGTGGGGACAAATAAACAGACATAGAATGTTGTCAAGCTACCAAAGTTGTAATCACTGACTGGGAAGTCATAGAAATAACGAAAACAGTGAATTACGATCTCTAAAGACAAAAAAATTCCAACATTGTCGCTGAGATTTGCCATAGCCATCCATTCATTGTGTTAACCACATTGGCAACCTCAGTGTTTAAGATGAAATAAATTATATCAGCTATAGTCCAAGAGGAAATAAATCATCATCATCACCAGTTGCCTTGTCTGGAACAGACATTGGCGACCATACCTCTCCACTTGGATCTGTCATCAGCCAACCTCAAGAAGGAGTTGTTGTTGTGACGTTTGTTTGTTGTCCATGAATTATGACTTTCCAGTGAAAGTTTTTCTCTGTCTACCCCACGATAAATCAACTAAGGTTTTTGTCAAGATAGTTCCGCCCTTGTGTAAATCTGTGTATTGAAAATGGGGAAAAAATCATTTTGTCTTCACAAAACGTGCGTTCACTCATCGCTGCCGTGAACTCAGGAGCTTGACAATATATACCACAAGGAACCTTTAAGTTTGAGTATGGGCACTATCAGTAACTACACTACAGAACCTGCTAACGTGTAGAACAGTGATACGTTTTGATAATATAAGAAACTCCTTTCACAACTAGACGTCATGCATAACCGAAGAAGAGTATCCATGAAAGAATTATTTTCTGACTTGGACCTGCAACGCATCCTGTCCATTCTGAGAGAGACTGAGATCTATAACTTGATTTAATAACTTTTATACTCGTTTACAAAAATTTTTCCAGATAATCTATACAAAACATCTGTGTGTTAAAACTCTATTTAATCTTATTTCAAACTTAACCGCTCTGAATGCCAAACATAAATAAAGAAAATGTACCCAAATAAACTGTGAAGGGCGCAAAGTGGCCGTCATCATTTCGACATGCCGTAAAATCCAAACTCAAACTCAAATTCAAACTGGTAGTCGATACAGCAATGTCACAAAAAAGTTATTCAAACTCTCTTGAAGCTTCCACTTGTACACCAACTGAAGCAAATCTAAATCATTTAACAATCTGCTCATCAGGACTGACTGCCTTCTACAAGACAGCGTGACGTCGAAGGAGATTTATTACGACTATCATGTTTGCAGTAGTCAAATCTGAATACTTAACATTGGACTCCCATCAACAACACATACTGACAACAGCATCATGTTTTAACTCGATGTGGCAGCATTAAATTGGCTGGAACATTACTTGGTGTCGGTACTTTGAGATGTCTAGTCACCGGATTGTCGCCACACACACAACTAACGGAGACCACAGCATGTTTCATAAATAAATTTGTGTGACATTAGTTTCTGCAAGCACTGGTACAGGTAAAGGAATAGATAATTCTGAGTTGGACATTTTATTTATCACTTTAGTTGCTCGTTTGCTCCATCATGTTGGAAAAATGTGTAGACTGTTCGAACAATGGGAAATTTTCCGTTAAGGGGGTTGGGAGGGGAGGATGAGCTATTCTTTATTTATCATCACCAGTATACTTAAAAAAAAAAAAATTGCAGTCAGGGCAAACGCCTTTAAAGCCCCAAGTACCCTACGCTACTGAGTCACAGAAAGATTTGAGAAATGTTTCCGAAGCTCACATTCTGAATAATTATCTTGGGATAATTTCGCCTACGCGTAGCCTACCTGTTTTCTAATAGCAAGTGGATCTGTTCAAAAGGATGACTTATGAAAGACGTGACATTCTCACCATGTCGTAGGTGTAACTTCTAATCACTTGGAAAGGCCGATATAATAATTAAGAAGCCAAAAAGGATATTTTTAATCAACTCAAGATCGTTTAATAACTGGCTACAAGTCAGCATGGTAGGAGACTGCTGACGTGTTATACGCTTTCAAAATTTTGTTTTATTGATGGCTTTGGTGTGGGGGATTTTGTGTTATGAAGTACAGTGGTCAATATTGAGTAAATACATATCGTCGGTTGGCTGTTGGAACCTCGTTAAGTCAAAAATCAAGATTTTACACCAGAAGGAAAAAAACTGATTATCTTTAATAGTTTTCATTATTGGGAGTTGTAACCTGGTGCCTAGCCTACGTTCTTGACCAGTAGTTGTATTGTGTATTGTATTTTGACGACAACACTACTGTAATTACGTTACCAAAGTTAACAAGATTATAACATGCTGAAGTGCGCTAAGCAATAATTATGGTCTGGGAGAAAAAGGTATCGCAAGATCGAGAGAACGTAGACATTTGATGATAACTACCAAACTATGGATTTTATTAGAGTATGACTATATATATATGTGGGGGTCACTTCATTTGGGTGTGCAAGGTCACACACGGGGTCAATGAGTGCACAAGGGGTCAATGAGTGCACAAGAGGTCAAATTCTACTAATTTTTAAAAGTTACCTCAAAAGATGCCAAAAAACAAACTGCATTACATACACAAATTTCATTGTTGTTATGTTAAAATTGTAATTTACACAGATCTTTATAAAATGTATTTTAATTGATTTGTACAGTTAAAAAGTGAAGGCTTTTTCACCTTTTCTTGAAAGTTAGAAAATATAGGTACTGAGCTCTTTATTATGAGTACTCTTTACCTAAAACGCCTGATTTTGTCTAAGGTTGCTTAATTCAGCATAAGTAAATATTAGCTTGATATTTAAAGAGTATATTAGAGTTAACTTAAATATATGGAAATATTTTATTACATGTATATACCACATGGTAGACTACGCATAAATATTGCTTGAACTCAGAGTTTCTGAGTCACTGACAATTCTGTCACACTTCGTCCGTTATTCTGATAACCACCCTCACCATAAACAGTGTCACGAGTGGAGTGAGCGATAGTTAATAATTACGGGGGGAAAGGAGGAGAGTAAAATTAACGCACGTAGACAAGTAAGGAAAAGCGTGCATGTTATGAGTGGTGGGGGTCTGAATGAGGCGAGAGCGCTGTATTACTATCACTGCAAGTTAGAAGGTCCTAGAGAACGGACGCAAGAGAAAGCCCAGCGGGCGAACATAAGGAGAGCAGTCGGAAGACTTGGGAGTAGTGTTATTCCAGTGATGACTGGTAGGTGAAACGATGATTGATAATTATGATTGATGTATTATATTATATTCGTCTATTACCATGATGTAAATAAGTATATGTGAGGAATGTGGAAGTCCTTGATATTGGATATAGCAATGGGCGCCATGAGCGATAGATGAAAGTTGAGTTCATGGATTTGTAGCGAGAGTGAGTATTGTGTACTACGATGGAGGTGTGTTACCGTAAGATGTTTGGTGAGTGAAATGTGAACTATTGTGTGTCCGCTTCATGAGTTGTAATGAGGGGTGAAGTGAATAGAAGTGGTATGGTATTATACCAATGTAATGTTATTCTTGTAGGTGTCGGGGACGGGCCGAAGAGCCACCTCGGTGAGCACAGGGGATAGGCCAGCATAGGGCCGGAGGCCACACATAGGCCAAGAGTGAGGCTGTCGGTGCAGGACAGTAGAGGCACATAAAGTCGTGGCAGTCAGGCCACGGACAGGGACGTAGATATGAGCGTGAATGTGCTAATTGAAATGATAATGTACTATTGCCTTGTTGATGGGCTCTTGAAATGATAATGTACAATTGCCATGTTGATGGGCTATTGAAATGATAATGTGCTATTGCCCTGCTGAGGTGCTAGTGGAATGCTAAGGTGTTATGGCAATAGGAAGGTGATATTGAGAGACTGCGGTGCCAGTGAATTATTAATGTGCTATTAAGACCCTGAGGGGAGAGGCTGAGGCCGAAGTGTCTTTAGGAAGTAACTACCGGGTTGTGGATCCGAGGAAGAGTGCATGTGGGAAAAAGGCCGTTGTACGGCAGCTAAATTCAATAATATAATGTATGTAATTGCGCGACTATCTGTATAATTATGTTTAATAAATGTGTGAGTCTGATGGGTTGTTCTGTTAAGTGTTAAACTTGTTTGTTCGTGATTGTTGTCCTGTCATAACTTATTACATCTCCCAGTCTGGGATTTGTGACAAACAGTACTATGGTTCAGGTAAGCATGGACATACACGTAAAAGAGATCAAATATCTAAACAATATAGGTACATGTACTATAATCAATATAATTGTTAATCGAACATGGTGTTTCTGGTTTCTCAAGTCACAATCTGTCCACACACGATTCTCGCATCAACAGAATGATGTCGTCATGAAAAGGTAGAATTATAGAAGTCCGGTTGAGTTAATATATGAATGAATGTATTATGTAGCTCAAACTAGCACTTACTTTAATATCTTAGACGTCAAATTCACTTTCGAGTTCGGTGTCGTCGTTTCCGTCATCACTTTCGTGGTCGTGGATCATGGGGTTGCAGGTATTGCTACATCCAGTTACTGATCAGCCGCAAGCACCTGTACAGGGAACTTGGTTCTTGGCACACAAAATTAATGTTCGATTTACATCGGTTTTTGCATTTGCAAGTGAGTAGTTCTGGCCTATCTTTTGGGATGGAAAGCATTGATTTCCAGTCTGGTTGCATCCCACCATCGCAGACGTCTGCGAATAAGATCCTGATCTTATTAGCAGATGGGGGGGGGGGGGGGGGGTTTCTTGGTTTTGTGATGTCTGCTAAGGAGAAGTTCTCCTGTATTCTGCAGTCTGCGATGGCGCAATGGTTAGCATCTGCGGTTATCAGTTGGAGAATATGGGTCCGGTCCGTCTTGGGTTCAATCTCACACCGGAACATTTTTTTTAAAAACTTAGTATTGTTCATTTTTAGGATTTTTTTTTTAAAAAGGATTTTGCAAAATTGATGGGAAATTGATCAATGTTACTAGTGTTCTCCAGATTACTTTATTCCTGTTCATTTTACGTATTCCTTTTCACTGAACGGGACAGAAATAAAAATGTAAATCAAATTTTAAACATGTAAAAGATTTCTTTTAGTCAGTGTGAACCAAGGAGGTTATAAATAGCACTGGAGTGGGGGGCTCTACTGCCGCGGTACCGTCTCGCTGTGCCGATTTAAATTAGACGACTGCGCGCGCCATGCCCATGACGGCAAATGAGGCGTCTCGATCTAGATATAGTGTGCAAAAACCAAGAGGTCAGGTAAAAGTAAGAGGGCATTATGATAATCAGTCATGACTTTACAAGTGATATTATTATTATAATTTTAAAAACAATTCTTTTAGTTGACGCTTACTATAGTTAGACCCAATGTATTCGCCTGATAAAAATAGTTTAGTTGGTGTTTTTTTTTTTTAGCACAACAGTTGCAAATGGGAAAGGCCCATTTAGTAAGCAGATAGGGAGACATAGAAAATAATCAATTACAGTGACATGTATCCAGTTTTCAATTCTTAGATACTCTTTTTCTTTACCTATTGGAGTGAACAGTAAGCTCTACTAAGAAGTAGCAAATAACAGGCCTTTCCACACTGAACCAGGGTATACAAATAAACACAGTTCACATTTTGTTTTAAAGTACAAGCCCAGACCACAACATGGTATATGGGCAGTAATGCCGTCTAACAAAAATCGAGACAGATGAAACAATAAGAAATAATTAACAATTTAAACAGAGAGTCAACAATTCAGTAAACAGATCAATAAATCACTAATCAACCAATCTATCTATCAATCAACATCTCAATCAGTCAATCATCCACAACTGATCAGTTAAAATCAGCAAATCGACCAGTTATTCCAACATCACATAAACAATCACAACAGATGTATAGATCTTGAGGAGTCAGAGGGTAGGAAGCGAGGCAGAAAGGAAATAATACGAAGAATAGAAATGGTAGTTACAATTGTTCTTGCATGAACACTCTTCTATGTACATATTTACAGATTCTCCCAGCTCTTATTACTGATGTAAAAATATCACCGTCTTGGTCAGTTAATAATATAATTATATATAATTATAACATGAATAGGCAACAACAGCAATACATATATATGTACATTATAGTCTTTTTCGCCCTACTCTTCCACCCCGAGTCTCACGATGGACTTGTTACTTGGTGACGACAGCTTGATCTTATTTTGCTCTCTAACAGTACTCTCTCTCTCTCTCTCTCTCTCTCTCTCTCTCTCTCTCTCTCTCTCTCTCTCTCTCTCTTTTCTGTCGCTCTCGCTCTCGCTCTCACTCTCCATTTCCTTTCTTATGGCTCGGTATTAATCGTCATTTTTCTAAAACCACACAACATAACTAAGACTTATAACTTTTGTAATTGTTGGTCTATGGAATACATGGTGTCATTGGGGCATTCCTAGGGCTTAGACCACCCTCACGGGATTGGGCTACTCAACTATCAGGGTAAGGCCGAAACACGTGTTAGTATTATTAGAAGGGGCTTCATGATTCCTGTGAAGAAACTTGTAAAGTCAAGTTGTTTCTTCTAGTTCTAAATAATTTAGTGAATTCATATCTAAAGTAGACGAGAACATTACTTACCTATGAAAACTACGTTCAATACTTGCATTCCGACGGGTTTTACAACCGAAAACCACACATGTATTCACCATTGTTCCGTCAGTCCTCATGTATTGTTTCCATACAAAAGAAAACAACGGACCGCTTGCCCTCATAGGCATGGCCGCTGAGGCCATCTGGTTCGCGGGCCAGCCTCCCTCTCCAGTGATATTTATAACCTCCTTGGTGCGAACTGAACAGCTCATCTCTCTCCGCGGTAACCTGGATCTATTTGTCATGTTTTGTTTTATTACTTTTTTTGTTTCCATGGAAATTTAATTCATTTTTATTTGCTCTGTCTGACTTTCTCTGTGATTTCACACCCGACCCGACAAAATTGGCTAATTATAATAATTCATCTAAACAAATTTGTAAAAAATACAAAAATTTCCTAGTCACCATTTTATACTCTGGAGCATCGATGATCAATGGGGGAAAACACAGAAACAAAGTGACCAAAAAAAAAAAAAAAAGTTAGATCTTGCGGAGCCTCGAACCCCCCCCCCCCTCACCCCCACCCCCTCCCCTCGGCAGGCGATTTTACTTCTGTTAGGTTTTTGGAACAGAAAAAAGGAATGAGCGGCAGTGGAGGATTTACTCCTCTGCCTTTCCGATTTCCCCCTCGTGCCGATTCTGATCGTGTCGAAGGTACCGGGTTCGATCCCCGGACTTTGCAGACTTGTTGGAATTTTCTTTCGGGGCAAAAAAAAAATCCTGTCCCTGATCCTATTGTAGGCAGGATCGAGCATCTGGTCTTCTCAAATAAGGACGAAAAACTATGTGTGCACGTTGCGTACGTTAAAGGTACCTTGGCAGTTAAAAGTCGAGAAGAGAAGACCGAACAAGGCCGCCGCCCGGGCAAATTCTAAAAAATTATCGTTACCACAAAACAGACAGAAACAAGGACAAGGAAAATAAAATAAAAGAATTTAAAAAAACAAGAAAAGTGAGGTGTAAATCGCTAAGGGCAGCGAAACCTCTTAAAATAAAGACCTAAACACTGGTACAATGTCCGATAGGCAAACTGACTGTAAGAGAACTGTCCGGGCACAGTAAGATCGCACGATCATTACAATGGTAGATATATAAGCTGACCTTTATGACTTAAACTAACATCTGGGAAGGTTTATTTGACTGTTTCAGTGGGGAAGAAGCCTACATTTTATGTTTATATAATCTTACAACTTACTTTATTCCAAAACCAATGTAAACCAAAACTTTTTAACTGATTACCGTAATTGAAAAGTGTACGTACGATCCCTAGAAGCCCTTCCTCTCCCCATTATAAGTTCTTCACAGCTCCCCCCCCCCTCACCTTTTGAGCACAGGCAGTGTATGGGTTAGCCCAAGCCTAATGTTCGTCATATCAAAAGTATGCTGCGTAAAGAGTAGTGATCGACTTAGCAAACACAACAATACAACACTACCACAGGTGTTAACAATAAAATTTTGTCTGTCACGATCCTGCCAAGGGAACAATTTATTAGCCCTACTAATGTCCACTTTTATTGTTGTAGCTGTCACCATTACTTTTCTATTGTAATGTTTATTGCGCCATAAGTCTCCATTTTTATTACTGTTGTTCATCATTTTGCACGGTTTACTGTATTGATTATGATCTTTGGTACTTGTAGATTAATTATGTTTTATAGTTCTTCCGTAATTATCATTTTACGTTAAAGTGAAGATAAAACATTTGAGGGTTGAGGATAACAAAATAAACCCTTTTGTTCATTAAATACTTCCTAAATCAGTCAAAATTGCACTCGGCCCAAAGATCAGACTGATGCGTACCCTGGTGACATCAATACTCTTGTATGCATGTGAATCGCGGACTTTAACAGATGAGATAGAAAAAAGAATACAGTCCACTGAAATGAGACGCTTTCGAAGGCTTCTGGGTATCTCCTACAAAGATCATTATCACGAACGAAGAAGTTCGGAACAGAATCGGGCAAGCCATTGGGCCCTACGAAGACCTGTTGACCTTGGCCAAGAGACGCCAGCTCAGATGGTATGGCCATGTCATGAGATCATCAGGGCTTGTCAGAATGGACGGGCTTGAGGTTGAGCGATACAATCAGGAGGTCAGAAAACCGAGAGGATTGGAGGATGTTGGTTGCCAGATCACCTGTTGCGTCCCAAACGGTCCACAAGATTACGAGAGAGAGAGAGAGAGAGAGAGAGAGAGAGAGAGAGAGAGTAACCAGCCAAGAAATGAATGTTGAACATGTCTGCTATTACATAGGTCATCTCCACTATTTCACTTATTAGAACAACACGTGTCCCAAAGATGCTGCCAGTGTGGGTTGTAATCGAATGTTAATGGAGGTCTTCTTTCAAATTTGGGCACGCTTATTCGCAGATGGATTTTTGGTTTGTGATTTTTATTTAGGAAGAGCTCCTTAAAATGGCGTTCGGTCGAGCTATCGATTGATGGCGAGATATGGGGCGGTACTTTTTTGTGGTACGAGTGATCATTCTCTGCCTGGTTTTTGGGATGGGAACAATGTTAGCCTTCCTCCGGACGCCAAGCTTTGGTTGAATAGGTTTAGTAAACAGGAGAGTGATGTGGTGGAGGGGGGGGGGGGTAGGTGTTTTAAAATGTCGTTATACTTCTGGTCAGGGCTTCGCTCAGTCTGGATGTCAGTTCTTCAGTTGTAAAAGTTTTATTGTATTGAAGAGAATCTAGGGTTGAGAAATCAAGAGGCATTTTGTCATGTTTGATTTTGAAATTTTGGAAGGGGGCCGAGACGGACATTTAATGTGACGATTTTAACAATAACATTTTTTTTTAGTTTCTAGTCTACACACACACACTCACACACACACACACACACACACACGCGCGCACACACACACACACTTGTTTTGAGTGGTTTATCCGACATTGACTCAAAACTTACGTTGACCATAATTCTGAAATTTTGACAAAATGTTCAGAACTTGGTAATATGTGGAGTGTGGTTTACGTATACTTAAAATCTGGAAGAACTCAAATTCGCTATTTTCGTTTTTTTACCATCATTACCCAGACAGGTGGTGTGTAAAATGGGAACATCCACTTTATGCTGTGTTTGTGAGCATACACTCTGTGCATGTGTGTTTGGGGTTTGCATGGATGTCCTCTTAATGCTGTGTGCATCAATACATACACAAAAAATGGAAATTGGGAGCATTGTATGGACGTCTGTCAAACACTGAATGCATGCTCACAACCTCATTCCTATAGTTATGAAGATAAATTTCAACTGGACATCTATATCCTATATTTTAGGAATTGTATCAGTGCCGGCCAGAAATTGCACCAAAGAACTGACTTTATCAGTGAATGAGAGCTATTTTGTTCAGGGGGATTACCACATATATATTTGTGTTCACTTTATGTCAGGCCAGAGTTTTCTGCTATTGTATGACAGTACACAATACAGCCTGCTACTGTCACCCCCACTGCCTTGTGGGTCATCTCGGGAGAGAGGAAGACTAGGGGAAGGTAACCCTGAATACAAATACCACACTGCCTTGTGTGTTGCTATGATAGCAAAGGCTATGGGAGTAAACCCAGACAGAAAATCAGGAGTGGAGACCCGAAGGTGGTTGTCAGGGAGAACTGCATCAAACTGGCTTCCAGCATCTTCTGCAGCCGGACTAGTTCCAAATGTATTGACCTGGTCTCTCCCTTGGGTTTAACTAGAATGGCAGAGAGAGGGGTGGTGCCTCTGGGCAAAGCACCATCTCTTAAAAATAGCCCAGGCAAGGCAGCAAAACGAGGAGGCGTTTGCTCGGGCTTGGCAAGCGTCTGTCTCTCCTCCATAAGCCCACCCATTTCCGATTTGGAGAGGACACTCCAGCCATCCGTTACGGATGGGCACAACACGGGAGGTGGCAGTTACCGGTGATAAGCTCAATCCATTTGGCGTACGGATGAGCGCCAGGGGTCCCCTCTGTCGGTGGGAGCGGCTTTTCAGCTGCATTGATCAACTACCGCCCGCCGTAACCTGGGCAGCCCCCAGGCAGTTGGGTGTTGTTCCGCCACGTCAGCCTGCTTCATAAGGTGGTTGGAGCTAGACCAAAAGTCAAAAAGCTGACGTAAAGTGTGCACCTGGCAAAAACAGAAAAATACTAAAACTTGGTACCTGGAACGTCAGAACAATGCGCCCAGGCTTGCAACAGCAAGATCTCACTGATATTGACTCCATCAGGAAATCCCAAATTATTGATCGAGAACTTCAGCTACTAAACATCGACATCGCTGCCCTTCAAGAAACTCGACTTCCCGACTCCGGGTCAGTCAAAGAAGAAAACTACACCTTCTTCTGGCAGGGCCTTAGCAGCGAACAGCCGAGAATCCACGGCGTGGGCTTCGCCGTAAAAAACTCCCTTATCAATTCGATCGCAACTCCAATTGGAGTGTCAGAACGCATCATGACACTCAGACTGAACACCCGGTCTGGTTTTACCAACATTATCTGTGTCTATGCCCCAACACTTACCTCCTCTGACGAAACCAAAGACATTTTCTACGAGGCATTGCAGAGGACTCTCCACAACATCCCTCTCACCGAAGGCCTGCTAATTCTGGGTGACTTTAACGCTCGAGTGGGAGCAGATCACTCCGCATGGCCAAAGTGCATTGGGCACTTCGGCATTGGCAACATCAACGAAAACGGGCAGCGCCTTCTGGAGCTATGCTCCGTAAACTCATTATGTGTTACAAACACGTACTTTGACCTTAAGAGATGCCAAAGAACATCATGGCGCCATCCCAGGTCTACCCATTGGCATCAATTAGATCTTATTCTCTCAAGGAGGAAGAGTTTGGGCTGTATAAAAATAACTCGTTCCCTCCACAGTGCTGACTGTGACACCGACCATGCACTGGTAGTCAGCAAAATCAAAATTTCGGCCAAGAAAATATACAGATCAAAAGCCCCTTCAATCCCTAAGATCAATGTAACAGCAATCAGAGATGAATCAAATAGAAAGTCATTTGAAAAGTTATTTGCTGAAAGCATGGATAATGTCAGCCAATGTGACTCGGTAGATGAAACATGGAACACTCTCAGTTCAAAAATTCATGACTGTGCCATCAAGTCTTTTGGACAGCATAAAGTTTCAAACAACGTCTGGGTAGCCCAGAACAGCGAAATTCTCCTACCTCTCATTGAGCAAAAGAAATCTGCTTTCAATGAGTATAACAAAAATTGCAATCAGAGTACAAAAACTTGTTTGAAAAATGCAAAAGCTAAACTTCAGCTGGAGGTAAGACGTTGCGCCAACAAATACTGGACAGACTTGTGTAACAGCATACAAGAGGCAAATGAAAAGGGAGATATGAAAACCGCCTTTAGTCAGATGAAAGTAGCTCTTGGGCCAATCATCACCAAAAGCGCCCCACTTAAGTCTGTAAATGGTGAACCCATCACAGATAAAAATGAACAACTGAATAGGTGGGTAGAGCATTACTCTCTGTTGTATTCAACTGAGAAAAATATTCCACCAGATTTTGAGGAACACCTCCAAAAACTGCCAATAATGGCCGAACTTGACGCTGAACCTTCCTTAGTCGAGCTTTCCAATGCAATCGACCACCTGTCTGCTGGAAAAGCCACAGGAAGTGACAACATTCCTGCAGAGGTATTAAAAGACCTAAAAGGCCCACTATTACCACACCTGTATAATCTGTTACTGCAGTGTTGGAAAGAAGGCGTGATACCACATGATATGAGAGACGCCAAAATTGTCACACTTTACAAGAACAAAGGAGACAAAGGCGACTGCAACAACTATCGAGGCATATCCCTCCTCAGCATTACTGGAAAGGCTTTTGCTCGCGTCATCCTCTGCCGCCTTCAACAACTGGCGGAAAAAGTCTTACCAGAAACACAATGTGGCTTTCGAAGCAAACGATCAACTATTGACATGATATTTGCACTTCGGCAAATCCAAGAAAAATGTAAAGAACAAAACAGGCCGCTTATAACATGCTTTGTGGACCTAACAAAGGCTTTCGACACCGTAAGCCGATCTGGCCTGTATGCAGTCCTTAAATCCATAGGCTGTCCACCAACATTGCTAAAACTTATTGCATCCTTCCACACTGACATGAGGGCATGTGTCAACTTTGAAGGCTGCACATCCAATTCATTTGCTGTAAACAGCGGTGTGAAGCAGGGATGTGTTCTTGCTCCTACCTTATTTGGTATATATTTGGCAGCGCTACTCAAGAATGCCTTTGGTCAATGTTCAGGTGGAGTACTTATTAACACCAGAGTGGACGGCTCCATTTTTAATGTTGCCAGACTAAAAGCAAAATCTCGTACAGAGCATATTATGTTACAAGAGCTCCTCTTCGCAGATGATGCTGCAATCGTGGCCCACGATGAAACCACGCTCCAGGCTCTCATCAATAGCCTTGCCAAAGCCTGTGACAAATTCATGCTAAGGATCAGTGTCTCAAAAACTGTAGTTTTGACACAAGGCTTGAGAAACCCCAACCCAATCATGCTGAATGGCTCTCCTCTGGAGCAAGTGGGAAAATTCTGCTACCTAGGCTCAACCATCAGTGGTAGCACAGACATAACAACTGAAATAAATGCCAGAATAGGAAAGGCGGCCACAGCTTTTGGCAAACTCTCAAAAAGGGTGTGGAACAATAGCAAGCTGACCATCAAAACAAAGGTACTCGTGTACCAAACTTGCGTCCTAAGCACCCTGCTGTATGGCTCAGAGACATGGACCACCTACTCCAAACATGAAAGATCCCTCAACTCCTTCCACCTGCGCTGCCTACGCAAAATTCTCAAGATCAAGTGGCAAGACAGGATCTCAAATATCGAAGTTCTGAGCCGAGCCAACATTCCATCAACTCAGGCTCTCCTAGGCAAAAAAAGACTGCGGTGGCTTGGACATCTCCACCGTATGGAAAATGATCGCATCCCCAGACAAATTCTCTACGGGGAACTTGCTACTGGCAACCGACCCAGAGGTAGGCCACATCTGCGATTCAAAGACACTTGCAAGGTCACGATGAAAGCATTCAACATCGACCCCAATGAATGGGAGAACCTTGCAAATGATCGAAGCAGATGGAGACAAAAATTGCGCAGTGGCACGCTCGCAATAGACTTCAAGGCAAAAGAAACATACCTGACAAAACGACAGAGGCGGAATGAAAACACTCGCCAAAGTGAACCCAAAAGACTGACCTGCAATCACTGCCATCGCACTCTCGGGTCAAACATTGGTAGAATAAGCCACGAGAGAAGCTGTCAGTCAAAGTGAAAGTGAATATTCTAGCTGCTAAGACCGTCTGTAAAGACGCTAAAGGCCATATATTTGTGTTCACCTAAACAACAAACAAGTGGCAAACCATTCATGAGCCGAAGTAATTTGTTTGTTTATTTATTTCTTTAAATCCTGTACCCAGTTTTATGAAGCTGAAAAAATGATAGTGGATGACTGATACTAGTGATAAAATCATGTCCTCAATTTGAAACTTGCTATTTGAAAACAGAGTGACAAGTCGATTTTAGGTACTTTTTCTTCTCTTCAGATAGAAGTCAAAGTCAATAATTATGCGAACTCAAGACATTAACTAACTTCTAGTACAGTGTCATGAAACCGGGCCCAGATGTCATTTAGCAATTTTTCCATTTCCCATTGGACTTTTTCTAAGGACCCACCATATTATGATGTCATACCATCAAATGACTATTCTGTGTTTATCTATTTTAATGCTGTCCGCCACACAAGGACATTCAGAATAGCATAATTAATGTCGGTCTCTGTATGTTGTCTTAGCACTGAATCTATAATTCTGACAACAGTTGGGATAGTTCCAGCGTATCTATTTTTACATCTCACTACAGCCTAGCTAAAAATGGTGCCCCCGACCCCCTGCCCTGAGGTTTGTTAGCTCAACACATAGCCAACAGCATTTCCAAATTTCTTCCCTCTTTCAAACAAATTACACCAATTCAGTCAAGAAGCTCATATGTACATTTTTCATTTATAATTTTATTGAAAATTCATAAATTTTCAAAAACGCATAAATTCAACTCTTTCACTACGATTTATATTTACCATAAGCAATGTACATAAAGCAGGCAAAAACAAATTACAGGTCTAAAACATTCTCTGTGTGATGTGGAAACTAAGTGAATTTCACATTACTTAGGTAAAGATATTGATTTGATGCACAGCAAGAATATAGCACTAGATGTGAGGCATTGTATTCTGACACAAAATCATGGTCAAAACAAACGAGTGTCAACAAAAACTGTTGGTCTGTGTTGTCCCTCTATACTTCATAGACTTACAGCTTTCCTTTGAACACAGTATTATCTACTTGTCTAGCTGAACATGACATGAAGTTGTGTGTCTCTTGTCAAGACTTTTTCTTTCAGGCAGAATATTACAGAAACAAACATGGTGTGCTCTTTCCATGCATGATATGACATGTAATGTAATGTTATATCAACACAATTATCCTCGTTTTGATTAAAGTTATACCCAAATGGAGCTGCCAAGGAAAATAAGATGTGTTTGTTACATTGCAAGATATTTGATATTTAGTTCGCAAATTTATTTCTGTATATTATGAAATCAAAACCAAGTAATAAATGTGATAATTGAACAGAACAAAATTTCAATTACATATTTTGTTTAACTGCTTTGAACTTACCAGTTTCTGGAGGAAAGCTGAAGAAATAATTGAGAAAAAGCCAAAAGGAGAATAAAGCTAAACAAAAGAAAGTATTATTTGGAGGCCCAAAAAATGATGGCAGATGCTACAAATCAAGACAGTTTCCAAATCGTTCTGTGCGCCAACGTCAGCATCTGCTCCATGAACGGGGACACTATTTTGAATCGGCGGCGATGAAGGACACTCTGCTGAATTTGAGACAGCACAGCTTCGTCATGTTTGGGAGGCGATAAGGGACTGTCTGTCTGCTGAATCTGAGACAGTACAGCTTCATCGTCTTTGGAAGGCGATGAGGGCCTGTGTGTCTGCTGAATCTGAGACGGCACAGCTTCGTCGACTTTGGAAGGCAATGAGGGACTGCCTGTCTGCTGAAACAACACAGCTTCGTCTTCAATGGGCTGAGATGAAGGGCCGCCTCTCTGTTGGATTTCCGACATCACAGCTTCGTCCTCGATGGGCTGCGATGAAGGACTGTCTGGCTGCTGAATGGGAGACAAGAGACCTTCAGCGCGAATGGTCTGTGATGAAAGATTGCCAGGCTGCTGGCTTGAAGACGGTGGGGCCTGGGTTTGAAGTGAAGATTTGCTGTTAGGTGTTGACGATCGGATGTCATCCTTTGAACTGCCTTGAAGTATGCTGAAACTATCAAACTCAATATTGTTGGTGTCATTCAGAGCGAATTTTTCAATGATGTCCCTCGCATCAGAGGATGACAAGTCGATATCTGGAACGGATGGCAATGAAGTGCGTGTAACAAATCCCAGACTGGGAGATGTACTGATTATGACAGGACAACAACCACGAACAGACAAGTATAACACTTAACAGAACAACCAAACATGCTCACACATTTATTATACATAAAGATAAAGATATACGTGCAATTATATAGGTTACATTATTCAATTCAAATACCATCCAATGGTCATTATTCCCAACATTCATTCTTTCTCCGGGTCCACAACCCGATAGTTACTTTTCTAAATATGCTCCGGCCTCAGCCTCACATCAATGTATGTACTACTTGCGGCCTATCTTACTGGCTCCTGCTCAACCTAACCTCAATATCTTAATCTCACCTCAATATCTTAATCTCACCTCAATATCTCAATATCACATTAATATCTTAATATCACATTAATATCTCAATTCATAACGTCCCTGCCTGTGGCCAGACTGCCACGACTAATGTGCCCTCGCTGTCCTGCGCGACAGCTTCACTCAAGCTGGCCTGTGGATAGCCTTCTGCCCAACCCATGCATCTCACTTATGCTGGCCTATCCCCTGCACTAGTCATCCACCGCGGGTAGCCTCACTGCCCGACCCCGGCACCTATAAGAATAAAATTACATCTCTATAACACCATACAATTACTATCCACTTCACCACTCAGTACGAACCATCAAGCGTACACACAACAGTCCACATTTCACTCACCACACATCTGCACTTCTCTAAGGTAACACACCTCCACCGTATTACACAGTACTCAGACTCGCTACGAATCCATGATCCTAACTTACATCTATCGCTCATTGCGCACATCTCTATACACAGTAATCAATGACTTTCACATTCCTCACATATAACTTATTTACACCATGGTCATAGGAGAATATAGTACATCAATCATCATACTTATCAATCCATTTAGTTCAACCTACCAGTCATCACTGGAATACACAACAACTCCCGACTGCTCTCTTCACGTCTGTCCCCTTGGACTTTTCGGCTTGCAGTGATCTGACTACTCAGATCTTGCCTCGTCTAAGCCTCAACTCACTCACAACACGCACGCTTCAAGTCCCCTTCCCCGCACTTATTGACCCTCGCTCACTGGCTCGTGACAGTGCGTATGGGTGGAGATCTAGGCGCCCTAACTAAAAGGCCAGGTAACCGTAGAACACACAGCATCAATTGGAGGCCCAGCGCTGTGATGGAATTTCAGGGGGAGTGCACCCTGTTTGTTATGTGCCCTTGGCATTGAATACTTGGGTACTATCGAGTACTATCGAGTAACATCGTGTTCTTATTTGTCAGTGAAATTAATGCAGTTATGTCGAGTATCGAGTACTCTTTATACCTGAAAAAGCCATTGATACTGTCCACAGAAATTGGTAACTTTGTGTGTGGATTCGACTGTGCTCAGTGTGTTGTGATTCTGTGCTTTTTCTTTCAATTCACAAACTTTGGATTACTAACAGTGTAACGGGACTGTCGGTCTTGGTAAAACATTGTCACAATTATATGAGACTTATTTGCAAGGGCCCTAGTTTCTAGCTGTTTTATCAATCCCAACAAACATGGGTCGAAAATGCTCCGTGTATGGCTGCAGAACTGGTTACAGGGATCAAAATAAAGACCATAAAGTAAGTGTCTACAGATTTCCTGTGAAAGATATGGAGAAGCTAAGTTCACGGGTTGCTAGTTTGCCTAACAAATTAAACATTGAGGAAGTCACAGCTAATATGGGCGTGTGCGCATTGCACTGGCCCACTGATACACCCATGGAACGGAATTCTGGAAGATATTTTGTTCCTGCAGTGCCCCCATCCATATTTCCAAACGTTCCACCATCATGTGTGCCTAGTGTACAAAGCTGCATTACTCCACGACCAACAAAGAAGGCTACACAAAGGGCACGTGTAATAGACATAGATGAAATGCCTTCATTTAGAGAGCATGACTCGTTCAAGTTAGATACTTTTCATGAAACGTTTACATCCAGGTTACAAGTTCATGGTCTAGTAGCGTCAACAATTGATAAGGCACAGTATGTTCTTATTAGTCATCAGAGAAATGGACCTGTTCCAGAGTTTTCTGTATACTTTAATCTACATGTTGAATCAGGAAGCATGAGTTTAACATTTGAAGCTTATCGTAACCTGAAGAGAATTCACCATACCTTCATCAACACTGTACAGTTTTGGAGTGAATTGGATGAAGTGTTACGTTTTGCAGTCCATGAAGTAGGGGAACCAGTCAACAAGAAGACAGATTTTCTCATGAGAAATGTCAGGCTTCTAAATGCACCAAAGAATTCTCGAGTATATTCCGCTGATGATTTGCTACTTGCTTTTACTTGGTATGCAAAGTCTCGAGCGCTGTATTTGTCACTGAGAGAACATCTCCAACTACCATCAGTTTCAACGCTTAAAAAAATAACAAGCATGTCAAATAATATTGATGATGAAACTCTTTTCACATCACTTTTTGCCAAAAGGGATGATAAGAGCAATTACTGCATTCTGATCATTGATGAAGTCTATATGAAGGCCTCTATTTCTTACCGTGGTGGCACAGTTTTTGGCTACGCAGTAGATGTTCCAGGGAAAGTTGCTACTACTCTGCTCTGTATTATGGTGAAATGTTTCTTTGGTTCTAAGTCTTTTTTGATTAAACTACTTCCCTGCCATGCCCTAAAAGCAGCTTTTCAGTTTCAGAAAGTGAGAGATGTTATTCTTGACCTTGAGAGATGGGGTGCAAATGTTGTAGCCATCATTTGTGACAGCAACAGGGTTAACCAGTCTTTCTTCGGTATGTTCTCCAAAATGAATCTACAAACTCCTTGGATTGCTCAATCTCCTTGCGATAATACAATACCTCTTTTCCTGATATATGATCCTGTTCATCTCATGAAGAATTTGCGGAACAACTGGATTACAGAAAAAACTAAAGCCATTGATTTTTATCTTCAAACTTCTGATACTCCAAAAACGGCCAAGTGGTCAGACCTTCAAGAACTGTTTGAGCATGAGAGCAACACCTTGGTGAAATTGTCTGACCTCACAAAAGCTGCAATAAATCCAAGTAATATTCAGAAGCAGAAAGTATGTTTAGCCCTCAAAGTATTTTCTGAAAAAACAAGTGCTGCTCTCAAATCTTGCACTGCATCTACACCGCCATGGAAGAATACTGCAGATTTTATTGATGAAGTGTTGAGATTGTGGAAGGTCTTCAATACTAAGACTCCTGTTCAGCACATTCGTCTAAGAGATTCCGATCGAACACCAGTGTCTCTTACAGGAAACCAGCAACTGGAGATTCTTCAGTTTTGGGCTGACTCTGCCACAAAGATGAAGCCTTCCAGCAAGCAGAGAATAAGAGCTCTTACAAAGGATACAGCCAGTGCTTTGTCTTGGACCTGCAAGTGCCTCATTGATTTATGTCAGTTTCTGCTCCATCATCAATATGTTGCCATTGGCTTTTTCCAGCAGGATGACATAGAAAAGCATTTTGCCCACTTCCGTATGTCAGCTGGTTCAAATTATTATATTACAGCTCAAGATGTAGCTCACACACATGCTACTGACAGGACAAAGCTTGTACTGGAGTCTCTGAGTGAACGAGATTATTCAAAGTCCCATCATATGTGTCATCTATGTGACAGAGAACTGACTGATGCAGAATTAATAATTCTTGATGATGTTCCTGAATCAGCCAGTGCTGTTTCTACGGATGAACGGATGTCATTATTCTATATTGGAGGGTACCTTGTATCAAAGCATCCAGAGCTGAGGGATGATGCATTAGTTATGGATGAAGAAGTGAGGAAATTCACAGAGTCGTTGAACAGAGGTGGACTGAGCTATCCAAATGAAGCTCTTTTTCAACTTCTTCTGTATTGTTATACGTTCTTCAGTGGCACTAAGGAACCATGCTGCAGGAAAAGACTTGTCAAGATATTTGTTGACTTCCCTGCAATTTTTCACATTGATGTTGATGTGAGCAGTATTTTGTTAATGCGCACTGTGAACATTTTTATGAAGCGCTTCTGTCTCCAGATGCAAGTAACCACCTCAGCCTCAGACGAAACACAAAGAAAAGTGGCAAAACTGTCTTCTCAATGGAATTCAGAGGAATTTATTACTTCACATGGGATTTATTACACCTGTTACTGGTAAGTTGATATTTGATATTATCATTTTTTCGG
Source organism: Onchidella celtica (assembly GCA_963931925.1). Classification (NCBI taxonomy): domain Eukaryota; kingdom Metazoa; phylum Mollusca; class Gastropoda; order Systellommatophora; family Onchidiidae; genus Onchidella; species Onchidella celtica. The sequence continues at coordinate 22,793,750 of OZ007579.1, read as the reverse complement.
CACGTTTCCTTCATCTGTCATAACCGATTTTTGTTTTTTTTTAAATGTTCTACCACTTTTGTTAAACACTAGACTAGACTATACCTGGTCTAGATCTAGTTATAATCGGGTTCGTTTACTCACATCACTAGGCCTTCATCACTAATTGTATTTTTTTTTTTATGCAGCTCATCAAGTTATGTTCTGTTTCTATTATTTGTATGACCTAGTAGGCTATTTCCATTTAATAAAATACAAACACATACACACACAGAACTGCGAAAGGGAAGGGGTATTACTGTTTATCTCACGTTCCGTGAATGCATCGCTGGGCCTCCAATTACGCGTGACCTACTTCCGGGTGACCGGCCTGTTCATAGGGGCGTCTAGGTGGAGATGTACTTTGCTCCAACGAAAGTTGCAATATTCTTCCAGCCCGACTGTTTGGATCCGTGGTCTCTTAGCAGTGAAGAACTTGGTTCTACGTTTACAGGAGAATGTATATTACAGTCCCGTCTTAGCTAGACTAGGATCAACTAATGAAGTAGCTCCGGTGTACGACTTTTATACTCTTATTATAACAGATATGATAGAAACAAATTTGCCATATACGGCCATCTCCGACAATGGCCACGATTAGTATTGACCAGATGGGCTCGAGTAGGAAGATGCCATATATGGCAAACCGTCGCTTTAGATATCTGCTGTCTAGACAATTGGGTAACATGATGACTCACACACAGAAAACCTAATGCTGGTAAGCAATATTTTAAACAAATTGTCCCGATCAGTATCCCTATGGCTAAGGTTGGTACAACCTAATCCCTTTAATGTTGACCGACAATGGCCACGATTAGTATTGATCAGATGTACCTGTGCGACTTCATGACGCCGCAGTCCAGGCGACACACAACGTCATCAAAGGGATTTATTAAAAATATTAGCTCTAGCTCAGTGACGCACTTGTGCGTTTTCAACACGCCGAGCGGAAGGCTGGGCTACGACAGATGCAGCGTGATGAAATCACATAAGTGTCGACGGCGCACTTAATCGTTTTCATCGCGCCGGGCAGAAGGCGGAGCCATGCCAGACGCAGCGTGATGAAATTGCATACGTGATGACAGCGCACTTAGGCGATTTCATCACGTCGCGATGTAGTTATGCGTTTTGATTATTGTCAAATATTTTCATTTTGGTAGTGATTTAAGCTCTGAAATTTTTACACCACATCCGCAAGGGTGTAAGGAGCATATTTACGGAAGAAAGTGCCTCATGAAAAAAATGTCACTTATGCGTTGTCATCACGTCGCCCACGATATGTGAAACAGGCAATACATTGATTGAAATAAAATGTCTGCACAACTAGGCAGAGAAAAAAAAAAAGACAAAATTAATAATCACATTAATGTCATGATCACATTAGGATCATAAATGCCGTGCTAGGTCACGACGTCAGTGAGTTAATTTTTACGATCTTGTTGATTATAACCAGCGTAATTTGTCCTTGAGCTGTTCTCGTGAACAGTTTGTTTTGAAACACCTTTTTTCTGATGGATGGAGAGAAGGAGGGGCGAGACAGAATAAATGTATAGCTAGGAATGACAGAGCAGTTCTCGACCCCGTGATTTTGATTAACATAGATAAGGGGCGAGTAAAGGTAGTTTATTTAGACGCTTAGTTGGCGTTCGGAAATTCGTGCATAAGAGTAGAAAGCACGGGGTTTGAAGATTTTAGTAGTTAATGTTTCGCATTTTAAATTTTGTCTAGACCGTAAAATTGACCTTGATTTTGGCGCAAGGCCATGACAAGCATAAATTAATATTGCAGGCTGAGCTGAAGCGACTGCACCAATCAAATGTATGAATCTGGACGGAAGGTCGAGACATAGCTTTAGTATTTAAACCCGTGCAGAGCTTAGATAGAGGCCACATGTAGACAATCCATTTACGAGGTGGACGGCGATAGACCTCAGCCAGATGAGAGACATAGAGACGCAGTTGAGCAGTCCATATTGTGAGGAGCGCCATGATTTAAAGCTCCAGAGCCTAAGCTACTTGGTTTGATATAAACCCACAGCGTTTACATCCAGCGCTCTCACTCCCAGTGAGGGCCTTATGGTGAGAGTCCATACTAATTTGTAATGATGAAAGTGAACCGTTCTACTTACTTTTGAAGACAGTTTCAGAGCTACCGCCAGACAACGTATGGTTGTACAAGCATTCTCCATGGCGTGTCTAGAGGAAATGTCCATATCATAACATGTCTCATTGAATTAATAGAATTTAAACTGTTATATCCGTCGCCACGTGCGCGGATTCTATTTGGCATATAACTCATATGACCTGCAAGTAGTTAGAGTGAACAAGTTAGTCTTTATAGAAAGCTGTAGTTTCATTAGTTAGATTCAGTTGCCTTTGAATTGATATTTATATTTATAATTATATTTGTTACATTAATTCCTGTAATTAAACTGCCCTACAGTTCTGCTAAAAATCGAAGCCATTGATTTATTTAGTTTTTAGAGTGCAAGTATTTTTTTTGTGTGTTCGTCGATTGTGGGAGCGGACCTCGAAAGAGTGTCAGACGAATTCTCCCCATCTAACCCACATCGCGACAATTAATATCTTCATAAAAATCTCAGAACAAAAAAATTGTTCAAGTTTGTATGTAGAAACTACATGTAATAATTATAACAACAAGAGAGAGCATTAGTTGAGTGCTCATACACTTATCCCCAATAGTTCTAAAAGCATATCTTCAGAGCATCACTAACCGTACATTTCTGAAAACCTTAAACTGAAGTTAGTGTGCGCCTGACTGCATCATTCAAAGACATTTATAAGTTCAAACAATAAAATCAAAAAAATTACTTAAATCAAAAAGATATAACTTGTTTCAATATTTACAAGAAATCAGCAAAGTTTCAAACTGTTTTTAATTAACAATGCCCCCACTCCCCTCAAACATCACCATCATCAAGCCAGGTCAGTCAGGATTCTTTCATTGGACCGTGATAATTCCTAACGAAATCTTTTATCTGCACCCAGGACCTTTGCCTTAATATTTCATCTTTTTGTTGGATGAGTTCAATTTCTCGCTTTCCTGGTAAGGTTCTGAGTGTCAGATGTTTTCCAAAGTGTCTCTTGAATTGTCCAGTATTTTCGTCCTGCCATATTTTGTTTTCCTTCAATGGTTTTACTCTGCGGTTGTTTAACAGACTGTTCTGTCAACGTTTTCTCTGAATTCAAGGTATCACAATAGAGTCTAGTTGCCTTTGCAGGCTGTAAGTTCCTGTCGGTGTCAAGCCCTGTACTTGAATGTACTGATTCATCTAGGTCTTGTTGATATTTTGTATGTGACTGAGATTGGGACCATAATGTGGAAAAGGTATTCTTTGAAATGAATCCAGTTTCTACAGCCCTTAAAAGCTTAGACACTTTAGCTATGTGCAAATGTTGAGGATGGAAGTCCGTAATATTCCCTGTGCACTTGAATGTCATGACCCATAAATTTTGCTACAAAATCTAATTCATGATCTTTAAAGTTGACCACTTGTGATATTGTTGCAGCCTGTTTTCTCAACTTTGTTGATGTCAGAGAATGAGGACTAGATAAATCTACTTTAGAAATGATTTCCCTCAGACAGTCAGACAACCAGACAGTGTGGACTTCCTCTGGTATGATCCTGGGAACTGAGCCGCGCAAACACAAACCGATTGTCTGGTATTATTGAGGCATGTTGTCTAAATCTGATAAGGTGGTCAACTGCATCTTTCATGTCCTTGTCTAGAAGTACAGGAACAATACGCCCACGTTTTCCAAATATTTGCACCAGAGTATACAAATGCAGCATTTTTCTTTCAAGTCATCCAAAATCTCTTCAATATCAATATTCCTATGCTCTCCAGAACGTCTCCACACACCCATAGGAGCAGGCAGACGTGGCGGATCAGCACCCTACTGGCTGGGGCCTGCCCAGCTTACGGCGGACGGCAGCTGATCAGTGCAGCAAAAAGCCACTCCCACCGTCGAAGACGACCCGTGGCGTTATCTCTCTACGCCAATAAGAGAAAGCTTATAGTAATGTCATTTAGTGTGAAACACGATTGATTAAGTCTTTGATCAGTTTTTCTGTGAAGTCAGATTGTGTGAGGTGTCAAATTTTAGTTGGCAATGATATCAGTTGACAGCCCAGCACTGACAACTAGTATTTAAGACCTGCCTACACTGATTCTGGTACAGACTGGCGTGTTCGAGGTTCCAACTCAAGTCTTTCTTGGTGATACAACAATTCGGGTAAGTTTTGATCCAAACAATTTTACACATATAAGAGGAGGATCAGCTCTCTGGCTTCTCATGGGCCTAACTCTTGATTTTCAATGTTTCCTCTTTCTCGTTGTCTTTGTCTCGTCATCTGTATTGTCTTCTGTGCTGGTATACGCGAAAAGATTTGCTGAGGGGGGAAAAAGTAGCGGCCAGCATTAAGAGAGCTGGGAAAGAATCACGTGGAACCAATGTCTTTTCCAGGAGTTGGATCCCTCCATATACCAGACACACAAGTTACTAGCTGACTGTATTCCTCTGGAGCCTGATTAAAAGTAAGAGCCTGGCAGAATTTGCCCCCTGACTGGTCCGATTTAAAAGCTAGCTTTTAAAAAATGAAACAATATATGGCATAATTATACTGCTGTATTGCTGTGAGAGGAGGTAGAGCTTACCAACCTCTTAAAATGATAGACATACAAGTACAGTCATACTCCAATGATATCCAGGTTTTTTGTAGTTATCATTGAAAGACTTCATTCTCTCCAGCTTGCGATATCTGTTTGACTCCAGTTTTCGTTGTTCATCCACAGAGTGAGTAAGAAAATGATGAAAAATCTGATACTCTTGGCCACATTTGTAGCATGTGTGCTGGTGCACGTCTCAGCCAGCCCAGTTTACTACTTCACATATCCGTACTATGTACCTAAGACTCGCTATGGAGCCAGTGGTGGCAATTTTCTGACCGAGTGAAAACTGCTGAGGCTACAAGCGCCCTATCTACGTATTGGGTGAATTACAACCAGGAGACATCGTGACATGTGTGCGGTCTGCACAGTTGGTGAAATTTGAAAGTAATGCGATGATAAATAGAAATGTTGCGTAGAAATTTTATCCTAAGAAACATCATTATACCTGGTGAAATAATCGGTCTGAATGAAACATCAATGAAAAAAATATTATTCTGATCTGTTAAGTATTAAACCATATTGAACAACTCAAACTGAATGTTTCCTTTTTCTCTTTCTTACTTTGTCTGTGTGTCACTGCCACTCTGTCTCTTTCTGTCTTTTTCTTTCCCGTGTGTGTGCAGTGTGTGAGTGTGTGTGTGTGAGAAAATTAGTGCGTGTGTGTGTGTGTGACTGTATAATTATGTGCCTGTGTTCTGAGGTCTTTGATACCTTGACAGACATGGTGCGCTCCGAGAATCCACATTTAGTAATCGAGGATGTCAAGGGCTCACATTTTGTTAAATGTTCTACGATTTTTTTCTATTTGTTTAATTTTTTGTCTTATTACATTTTGTTTCCTGACGAAAGTTAATAATACCGAAATCTTGATCCGTCTTTCCTCTTCCTTTGCGTTTGATCGTATCGTTTCTGTACTATTTCTTACGGGAGGCTTTGCTACATACAACATTTTCTAATTGCCACATTTTGACTAAGGAGTCAAACAGACCCAGGCTGGTGTAGGCGCCAGGCCAGTGGTTAGCCGCCCAAAAATTCTGCTTCACACTAACACAATGGACACTTCCCGCTTCATCCCTCTGGGTGCGCGGGCGATGCCCATTGTGCTAGTGTGAAGTAAAATGTATGGGCGGTAAACCACCGGCCTGGCGCCTACACCAGCCTGGGTCTGTTTTACCACTTAGATGGTGATCAGAGCGTTGAGAGGGGGTGGCGATGTAAACAAGGGTGAAAACCCCTGTTCCACTTGACACGTGTCCAACATCTGATAGATGGAACACATAAATTATTTGTTCATTTTGTTTGTTTCGTTTCCAGTACAAGCATAGAAGTGTTTTGTTTACAGTCAGTCAGATCAACCAAGTTCTCATCTTTGAATATTTTTAAACATTTTTATATACATATATACAATATAATATTTACATTTCTGTCTTTGTTCAGATATTTCACATTTACACTGATGATTGGAAGGGATCAGTTTTAATTGTGGTTCTTCGTTCATTCATTCATTCATTCATTCATTGTCAGTCAGTCAGCCAGTCAGTCAGTCAGTCAGTCAGTCAGTCAGTCAGTCAGTTCGCCAGTCTGTCAGCCAGCCAGTCAGTCAGATCAACGAAGTTCTCATCTTTGAATATTATTTAACATTTTTATATATACATTTATATACATTATAATATTTACATTTCTGTCTTTGTTCAGCTATTTCACACTTACACTGAAGATTGGAAGGGATCAGTTTTAATTGTGGTTCTTCATTCATTCATTCATTCATTTATTCAGTCAGTAAATCATTTGGTCACTCACTCACTCACTCACTCACTCACTCACTCACTCACTCACTCACTCACTCACTCACTCACTCACTCACTCACTCACTCACTCACTCACTCACTCACTCACTCACTCACTCACTCACTCACTCACTCACCCACTCACTCAATCACTCACAACTTAATTAAATAGAGGTTTCACCTATATCGTTCACAATACAAAGAGATAAAGACAAAATGAAAGATCATTTTGAAATGGGTCAAGGTGAACTGGTGAGGTGGTTCTGTATTCCCAAATGATTGGTATGTCCACGTGAGATAACTGCACAAAGTTTATTGCTTTTACCCTCAAATGCAGACTGTTGGTCCTAATAAACCCTGCTAGAGTGCTACCGTCTACGTCCAAAATTACACTGTATCAGTTCCAGACAGTTTTTCCTGAAATTTTTGTCGCAAATACTGTAAATTATGGCATTCGCTGCACTGTTGAGGAAATAGAACCTCAGAAACAAATTGTACATCGATAGGCCAGCAATGTCCAACTTGGCAAACTCTTCCGGAGAGGTAAATTTGAAGAACATCATGGCCAGGTGAGGTACCAAACTGATGACGTAGACAACGGTTATGGTAATGAGCATGGCGGTAGTGCGTCCTATAGCTTTGCGAGCACGTCGACCTTCTTTCAGCCCCACGGTTTCACTGTTATCACCCTTGTTAATGCTCATTTTCTTCACCAGTCTTTGCCAAATATTTACATGTGGACCATTGGTAACGTAAGGCTTTTTCGCCTCTGTGAAACCAACTGTGGATTTACCATTAGCATTGCTCATGTGGGTCATCTGTGCCAGGTTGTCGTTTGGAAATGCTAAACATTTTGCTCTATCGCCGTCATTTCGTGGGTCACCAGTGATTGTGTTACTTGAATGATCTTTCTCGGCTGACAGTATTTTGGTTCTCTCCTGGCCACTCTCATCACTTCCGTCAGAATCTGGGTCATGTTTAAATTGAGAACTCTCACAAGCAGCTCTGAAAACCTGGCCAGTTTGGCTGTCGGGTAGCCAGTCAGATGTTTCGACGGTCTGTGTTGGTGAAAATGGCCCAAACGGGGGACATTCAATAGCTGTGGGTTCAGGTGATTGTCCTGCAGGACGTTGGTCCTCTTCCTCTTTCAGGTACATGGATGTAATGTCATGTGACGCTCTTAAGCCAATGGATCCTACCACAGACTGATCAGAGGGCAGGGATTCAGCCACGACAAGTGTATCAGCATATTGAGCAACAAGGACATCGGACACATCCTTTTGAGTCCTGACACAAATCTTCGGTGAGCCACTTGGTGAATCATAGCTTTCAGAGTTACTTGTGACACTCACAATGCCTGTCTGTTGTATCGAAGTCTCTGCTTGTCCAGTGACTTCATCTGCAACATCTGTGGTTTTCGTAAGTAACTCAAGAACCTCTTCCCTTGTTGTGTTAAAGGAACTCTCGTCTTCCCCCAATTCCACAGCATCGTCATATTTACAGAATCTGATCAAAGGAACACCGGTGACGTTGCTACTGCATTTGTGATGTTCCTCATTTGCATCACTTTTATTCCCAGACGCTGCTGCATTTTCTTGGGCTATCTTCTTCCTCCTGGTGTCCGGCGTGGATTCGTCCGTCGACTTTGTGAATGGGCCGGAAGTGCCGGAGTATGACACAGTAGTAATCGCCCCTGGTTTCCCAGCTGACGCCACGCCGTACATCTGGCTGTGTTTCCAAGCTTGCAGTCCAATCAGTATATACAGAACAATCAACGGGACGCAGCAAGAAAGGAATAAAAGCAATAAAAGTCCCGTATTGATCAGAGGCCAAATCGTGTCAACAAAACTGTCATCGGTTGTACATTCGTAACCATGGATATCCGGCCGCGGCGTCATTCTGGTTTGACGGCCATTGATAATGGCGGTGGGTATGGCGAAAAGACAGGCAATGCCGGCGACGGCGATGCTGATGATTTTGGACTGCTTGACTGTAATCTGTCGACCAAATGGCTTGCACACCTTTCGGTATCTGAAACACACAGGCAGAGTAGATTAAATAAATAGATAGGGCGAACTACAGGTACACGCTAAGTAGATTCTTAACACATAGGGCAAAGTAAAGATCCACGTAATGTAGATTAAATAAATAGATAGGGCGAACTACAGATACACGTTAAGTAGATTCTTAACACATAGGGCAAAGTAAAGATCCACGTAATGCAGATTAAATAAATAGATTGGGCGAACTACAGATACACGTTAAGTAGATTCTTAACACATAGGGCTAAGTAAAGACACACGTAAAGTAGATTACGTAGGACTGGCCTGAAACTTACTCAAAGGAATGGCATTGTTCCGTCGTAGGTCCGGTGGTTTCGACATCACGCCATCGTCGATTTTACGTAGGAAATCCGACCTTAGGATAGCCCTACCAACCACACAGAAATTTTTTAGATATCTACCTCGGATTGACATGGGGGAGCTGGTTGGGTAAGAACTGAAAGGATGGCCGTTTTAAATGAAAAAATGAACTCTCTCTCTCTTTCCCCCCCCCCCCCCCCACACTCCCATAACCACCACACCCCCTCTTACCTGACAACAGCCACAGCCAGCAAGGCGATGGCGGCAGTGACGGTAGTGAAGGCTGAGAAAAACAAGCGGAGGCGACACAAGGTCGGGTTGTCAAAGTCCCAGATGTGGAACATATCGTAGATCTCACCTGGAAACACACAGGTACATAGTACAAACAGAATTCTTTCACAGGTAAAATACTTAGGTACATGGTACAGAAAGATCTCATTCACAGGTAAGACACATTGGAACCTAGCAGGGTAGAAAACATAATTTTATACATGGTACAGGTAGAACGCATTCGCAGGTAAGACACACATGTACATAGTGTGATCAGATCTCAAACACATATAAAAACACCAGGTACATAGCACAGATAGGTCTTATTTCATAGATAGGTTTTCATTCACAGATAAAACACTAGGTACATAGCACAGATAGGTCTCATCCACAGACAAAACACGCAGGTACACAGCATACGAAAGTGGCCTTTCCGTAAAATATCAATACTTAGTAAACAAAGAAATAAGTAAATAGAACCGCCGGGAAAATAGTCAATAACAACAATGAAAACAATAAATAAACACATGTTAGCTATATTAGAATATCACTTATAACTAAGGCATAATTATATAAAAACAGGAAAGGGCTGCAATTTCTTTCTCTTCCGCTGGAAAATAGAGAGAGAAAAAAAAAAAAAAACAATAATAGAAAAAAAATAAATTGAACAAAGTTTAACCCCCCTCCCCCCCCCCCCCCCACCCCACAAAAAAAACAGTTCATCAAACGCAACTAACACACCAACCTGGGGTCACAATGACATTTGACACCAGGTCAAAAGCAGCGATGGCCATGATGAACACCCGGGTAGATGTTCTCTTGAATCTGCGTGAGTACACAAATAGCACCAGGGAATTCCCGATCAGCCCCGTGACGGCAAACAGGAGAAGTGATGTCATAGCGGCTATCATAGTCTTCGTGGTATAACTCTGTAGGTGCTCCAAGTACTCTCTACGCTCGGCATCAGAAACATTTCCATAGCTAGTGTTTAGGACACTGGACAAAGCCTCTTCCTCACCTAATCGGAACATTTTTTTTAAGGCAACTAGGATATTGTTCAGGCAAAAGATCAGCAAAATTAATGTAAACTTAGGGTCTCCAGACAATAATATTATATTTTAATAATGGAATCAGCATTGGTAGTTCTGGCAGAGTAATAAAATGAAGTAGACAACTCAATTACTCGTAAAACATCAGAATCGGACAAGACTGTGAAACAGTCGACATCGGAAGGGGTCAGGTGGCACAAAACTGGCGTCAAATGAAAGAATACTAGATCTAGACACTGTTCATTCCCAGAATTTGATCAGGTAGCTGGACACCAAATGTGTCGATCCACACAATCTCTTGCCAGATTTTTCTCAAAGAGCACACTGTTGCACCTGAATAGTTTTTTCAAGTGTTCACTCCGAATGAAAACAGACTCGTCTGTTACTGTTCAAGAGTTTCAACTCTCACCAACGTGATTATTTTGGCTGAGAAAGTTTACACAACAAGAACCCACTTCTCTGATACATGATGTGAACAGTCCAGTTTTTGCACCGGTGAAGATTTTATCTTAAGTCAAGTAAAATGTGAATGCCACAAGCGACCGTGATAATTACTGTTTTCAGGAATACGTCAGTTGTGTGTGTATACTCGAACTTTATGAATGAAAAGAACCACAGGGGCTGCAACAACACCAACTAATGAAATCAACGACAAATGAATAAGAGAAAGATTTAGCAAGTACAGAGCAGTTGATAAAAAAACAACAACGACCCACCACTTGACCCGCCCCGCTTGTGAGTGTGTATTTACGTGTGTGTGTATGTGTTTGTGTTACGTGTGTGTATGAGCGCATATGAGTCTGTTTGTGCCAGGCCCCATCCCCTATCTCACTTCTCACGTTACGAATGTCAACTGCGCAATGTGGACGTCCCTCGAGATCGCTCCAGGATGTGAAAGCTGTTAAGACGCTCTTACTCACTCGGGTTTCTGCGTCTAAATAATGTACCACTTGTTAACCCGCTGTAACAGAATAAAAAAACAAGACTTAAAAGTGTTTTGACTCCATGCCCAATGCCCCGTCAGCCATTTGTCCTTCCTGTGCAGGTTGTCACCAGCTTCCTGTTGATGATCAAGTATTATCTCTGACAAATCCGGGTATTTCAATTTGTTCTGGGAACCAGATCAAATCTTGGAACAAACTACATGTACTTGCATGAAACACAGCCAATCTGAACAAGTAGTTTACTTCTATTTTTAGTTTTGTGATTAATGGCCGGAATACAATTATGGGACATCAAATTTCACGATACTGTGATCTGTTTATAAGTATCGCTGATAGCAGCTTGCCGGACATTTCGTCCCTTTAGAATGACAAGGCTCTAACTCATTTCCATCAACCTTGGAGAAACTGATGATTGAAGTTTCATGTGCTCATAGCATTAATTGATGATACGAGTTTTTTTTTTTTTTTTAAGTAATCCTTACAAATTACACAAATTCGCTTGAAACTTTGACACACGAAGGAGAAGGCCTGTTAATGTGCAATGTGTAACTCATTTCAGCCAAAAAGAGAGAGAAAGAGAGAGAGAGAGAAAGAGATAGAGAGAGAGAGAGAGAGAGACAGAAAGAGAGAGAGAGAGGGAGAGAGAGAGAGAGAGAGAGAGAGAGAGAAAGATACTGAATGTAGAAATATATGGGGAGAACTGCAATACTGAAATACAGATGAGAAATACGGAAATGTAGTAGCGATATAGAGATGTTGAGATACAAAAATATAAGGGCAGAGAAATGGAGTGACAGTTATACAGAAATACGAAAATCTAGATGCAAAAACCTTTTGAGAGATTGAGAAATGTAGGACATGTGAAATTTATACTACTACAAAAATGGAAAAGCGCTGACCATAACGGAAGAATGTAAGATAACACATGGAAGCGGGGTTGCTCTGAATGGAGAGGCCTAGAAAAGGAAGAGAAAAAGAGGACGCCCCGAGAGGCGATGTAGAGATGAAATTGTGCAGACAGATGGACAGGCATGGACAAGACAGACGAAAAACAGAGCGGAATGGAGATCTTTGGCGGATGGCTACGTCCCCCAGTGGACGGACGAGACCTATAATTACAGGAAGGAGGAGATGTTTAGAGAAGGAATGACATCAAAATAACAGCACAAACAATCACAAACTTTAGTGTGCAAGTTGGTCAGTTCTCAGAATGTGGACATAGGTTTTCGTTTAGAGTGCTTGAAGACAGGGTACGTAGAGGCCACTAAACACTAAAAGTGTCAGAAGGCCGATGAGATCAACCCAGAGGGAGTTCTTTAACTGCTCGGGCAGATCTGATTGGTCTTTGTTTCAGTTACTGTCAATGGATTTGTAATCCGACCTTACCAGAAAATCCATGTTTTAATTCACTGAAAATAACTTCTGAACTTCCATTTCAAAGCAAAACTACATCCATTTTTTTGGGGGTGTTATCAAAGACTGAAAACGTTTGAAAAATCAGAAGCATCACTGCCAACACGAACAGTACAGTGGTTTCCATTGACACTTATAGGGTTAAACACGGACAATAGCAATAGGCACTGCTTCAAGAGTTGAAGGCCCACAAGTGGTTAAATCTATTTATATAACTTTCACTAAATGGATTTTGGAAAACCGGTAGAACCTATTGGTGATACTAAAGAAGTAGTTCGGTCCATGAGGCGTTGGGTTTGAAGGAAAAGGAAGAGCTACATTTAGAAAATCCTTAACACTTAACGTAATTCTCCAGAAAAACCATTAAATGACCCTTGTCCCGATTTGGACATACGCAATTCCAAATGTTAGCCACGGTTGTAAGAATGAACCGGACACAGAGGTCCGTCGATTTACGGGACATTATCACCAATAAACAGGACCGGATGAGCAAGTTCTCGGAATCTAGTTAAGTACCGACAATTCCCGTTGAACATATGGACACTTGTCCATAATATTGTAGCCAGTACCTTGCAGTGTGTACGTAACTGATGAGTCAGCTTACCAAATCTTATTCCATTCCTCACCGTACCCCCCCCCCCACCCCCGCCTTTTCAGCTACCCCTCTACCAACCAGTTTACCTGGAGGTATAAAAAAAAAAGAAACGAGAAGAAAAAGGTGGCAGTTGAAGAGGCGGTGAATGATCCAGCAGTGTGCACACACGGAACATTATACTTAAGGCAAACACATGTCATGATTCGATCAGTACTGAGCATCATAAGATGCAAATGTCGTTCATTTACATGTATATCGTGCATGCATTGTGAAGGGTTCCTTAAAATGTGATAACTGGAAATGGAAATATTTCTTAAACTAAGCCTGTTTTGCATTAGAGGTGGGAAGATTAGAGGTACTGGTAGAAAAATGTGGGACAGACGAGCGGCTATGTGGGCTTATCTGTAGTGGGTTCTAGTGTTTCTTAGGGTTACACAATCACACAAAACACATGTTCTGCGTTGATGCTTTTATTTATATTTAAATAAGGAACCAAAGTAAAAAAGAAACCCAACCAGCTATGAGCCAAAGTCTTTCTTGTCTTGTGCTACCGCGACATAATCAGGGTCTGGGCGGCGGCAAGCGTCTGCCAGCGCCTGCAAGCTTCTTTCTTACGATCGGTCTGGCTTCACTGGTGCTGGTCAGTTCGTCTCGGCATCTTTGATGGAAGTGCACTCCAACCGATGAAGTCCTTTGGTTTCTCGGGGGCCTCAGCCTCATGCTGTTGGCCCCCGTGCACTCCAACCCTGATATGGCATCGTATTTATAGCGCCTGCTCGGACATGGTAGGAAGCAGGCCCAGTGGTCGACAATTCGAATGCTCCGGAACTTCCTACTAAAATTCTACCGGCGACTTTGTCCAGAAACTCCGTAGCAATTTTAGTATAATTTGTCAAAGGTGACGGGATGAATAAAAATTGACAAATTCGTGCGGGATATTTTAGTCCTTTAACAACACGTATCCACGTTAGTAACAAACATTATCATGAGCACCCATATTATTAGGGGAGTGTATTGCAAATTCTTGAATATGAACCAGAGTTTCTGTCTATCTGACGGTTAACAAGGAAGAAAACGTAAGTTTTTAGACATGATACAGGAACTGGATACCCACTGGTCACAATTTCCAATTGACCAATCAAAACGCGGGTCCCCCTCACAGCAATGTTAATAAGGATCCCGCCCTACCGTACACAAGGGAAGTAATTCAAGTAATGGCAACCAGACAAGTGCCTACAAGCCTCCACGAGTAGCCTTACCTTCACGCAAGCTAGTGTCACAATGCAAGCACACTAAATAAAATAAAAATTCGTTCATCCTCTCACAGAAAGCATGGCTGTTTTTTTTATCCTGCTGTTCAGTCATACTGTTCTAAAGAAAATCCAGCATTGGTATCATAGCTTCACCATATATGGTAATAAAACTGATAATAGGGATGATATGATGAGTAAATACTACATTATGATTGCCAATTGCCTACACTTGAATCAAATACGTTGGATACTAAATACACTTTTGTTTCGAGAAGTGCATGACTGATCGCGGATGTAAAAGCCACACATTCTCAAAATTTTGGACATACTAGGAAGTACAGGGAAAAAGTCTATCCGGATTCCACTTCAAATTAAATTGCCATTGTATAGGATGACCCAGAGAAACACAAACAGGCACTTAAATGAACAATTCTCATTCTATAGAATGCCAGATTGTTCAGGATTTAATCGGCAGATTCTCAGAATCCTGGACAGTCACGGATGTTTCTGATTTCTGTACGGGAAGTACGCGGACATGAGGGGTTTAGAAATCTATGCCTAGTTGGCGGTCTTGTCCAGAGCATCCGTTCCGCTATTTTACAGAAAATGACGTATGACAAAGTAAAGCACTTTTTGACTATATAGCGGTGAGGAGCGGAGCGGTGAGGAGCGGAGCGGAACGGATGCTGTGGACAAGTGTACAGAGGCAAAGAGTGTTTTACCTTGTCATATGTCATTCTCCGTAAAGTAGCGGAGATCTCAGCGGAGCAGCGGAGGACAACAAGAAAAAGTGAGGTGTAAAATTATGCCAAGGGTAGCGAACCTCCTAAAATAAAGACCTAAACACGTAAAGTAGCGGAGTGGAACCAATGCCGTGAACCAGACCACTTAGGGCTAAGAAAAGAGAGGATGAAAGGAAGAAGAAAGAGAAATGAATCAGGCAGGGATCGAACGTGCGACCTCTGCTATAGCACCAACCATCTTACCAGGAAGGAGGAAACCAACTCGTTTAACCGCTCGGCCACTCCTTCTTTGCAAAACAAAAACAACCAAAAACGATTGTAGCTAACCTGTCGGGCTGATCTTGTCCCTGACTTGAGTATCGTGCACTAGGCCGAGCCCCATCCAAGTCATCCCCTCCCTTCCCCTCGTGCCCTCTTCACTCACTGCTTGCGACAACGCAAACATCAACCACAACGAATACAAACTGTATGTGGCGACCTTAGTTCTTGTTTAATCGAACTCCACTTTTTGCACAACTGACAAGTTTGATAAGTGTCACAATGCATTTTAAACAAATGTCATAGTGTGCATTTGCTATACCTACTCTACATACTAAAAGATCTCTAGTTTTTCAGAAAATGGAGGTAAAACAAACAAAAACTAAGGTCGCGGTGTCTTAAGCATTTCAGTATGGACGTCTATGCGATAAGCAGAGCAGGTGTTTGGGGGAAAGAGCACTAGTAAAATTAACCAGAGAAAAATGAGGCATTTTGGAAGTGTTTGCCTAGATAGTGTCCAGAAGAAAACGGGAGTGTAACAAAGAAGACAGAGAAATGTAATGAGGCGGTTGGTGCCGTAACAGAAGACGCGGGTTCGATCCCCGCCCCATTCATGTGTATGCAGGATATCAGACGAAAGTGGAGAAGGTTGAGCACAAATTATTAATTCTGCAAGTTGGTATTTAATACAGACCGGTAATAATACAGACGTCTCGTGTCTGTCTTGGAAATGAGATCAGAAGTTTATGCAGTAGACACTTTGCCCAGACTACTTGTCAATGCGACATTCACTCACAAAACAAATACCGGTACTTGACTTTTGACCTCCCAGGTATTACTCCGTGTCAGAATTCATGTTCACGTAGCCATGATTTGCCCATTATGTCAAACAAAGTATTTTTGACCCGGAAGACAGTGGTTATCTTTTTGTCAGCTGACTTTCTCACACTTACATCACACAACTGCAACGAGATGTGTTTTTTTTTCTTCTAGAAAGCCGATTCGTCAACTCAGACACCAGAGGAAGCTTAATTTGCTGATGGCATTAGTAGGTTTAAATACTACGTTTTAAGAAATACTTTTTGTGTAGGATTTTTACAGACTGGTTGAATTACCGCTTTCAGTAATACCATTGCGTTGAACAGGTGCCTAGAGAGCGACAAGACTTTCAGAACAGGAGGCTTTTATAGTGTATTCAACACCTATTTTGGACCTGCCACTGAGGAGGGAAGACTGATAAGATTACGCAAGATTATTCACGATTCTACAATTCTTCTCAATGTAATAATGTGTGTATGTCTCTCCAGTCATGTTTGATAAAAATGTTTTTATTAATGATTCAGAGGTGAGAGTATTGACGCTGCAATTATTATGTGTTTGGTGATAGCGTCGACAGTATCCTCACCTTCTAGCTTCTAAGGAGTTATTTTTGTGTGTCTCTACTGCCAACCTTCTATCACTAACATCAACATCATAGTTACCACTATCGGCACAAGCACAGCTACTACTACCACATCACCATACCCCATCAACATCAGCAGTAACTAAAAACATCAGCATCACCATCAACTACAAGAACAACAATTATTCCACCATCACCACCAACAACGTTATCATCAATACCAGCAACATCTACAACAACAACATTATCATCATCATAGACAACCGCAACCACAACAAGAGTAACCACAATAACATCCACCACCACCGTCACCACCACAATTACAACAAAACCCACAACAACAATAACATAATAATAATAACAGTGACATCCACCACCACATCAACGACAACAACATTCACAACAACAACAACATCCACAGCAACAACAACATCCACAGCAACAACAACAACATCATCATCAACAACAATAATAATATAATGGATAAACACAGAAAACACTGAACTTTCCAGTCACCAGTGACAGGTCGGTCTTGGATATTTATGTGTGTTCAGTTTGCAAAGTTTACATGGAAGTACAAAACCAACCACTATTAGCAATTAATTTGTATTTATTGTCCAGGCATAGAGGATATTCCTGATACTGTAAAACCTCTACAAAAACGTTAAGCTTCTGTAAACATGCATGAATGAAAAAATAAAAACACCAAAGAGACAGTAAATCTACAGGACTGCACAATTCAGCTAAAATAAATTATTGATAAATGATTGGTTAAATTAGAATGACTGATGTAGAGGGCAGTGAAAGTTTTTATGTATATATACACGCAATTATACGCAGACTATTTCTCTCACTATCCATCCACTTCTTCATTAAGAATGTCTTGTCTTGAGCATTGCCCTTACGGTAATCTTACCAACCCGACCAGGAAATCCTATACAAATCTAGATCAGATTGACATAGGGATGCCGGCAAGGCATGGACTGACCAGGAAATGTTATCAACAAGTACAGCGGCAAGCCACACTGACATATAGATAATGATTAACAAACAATTTGTAAACACTTGACAACGGGAAACACTGACAATTATATATACAAAAGTGGTCCGTAACACAAACAAACACAGAACCAAACAAAAACTACCGAACACAGTAATGACTGTGAAAATAATTATAACTAGACATGCGAGCAAACATAGCATCACCAGAGTACTGCTTTAAAAGGGTGGGGGGGGGGGTGGGGGAGGGGTGGGGTGGATGGGTGAGTATCATATTAAACTCAGAAAGTCGCAACCAGTTGCTGCCAACAAAATGTACACTCAAGAAATAATGGCAGAAACTGACTGACCGGGTTTAGTATGAGATAGGGTCTTCCCACATTTACTAAGAAATATAGGAAATTATGGTGTGCACTTCTTGTTTGCCAGCAGCTGACTGTGCCGTTCGGGGCTTAGAATAATACTCCCATAGTCTATCTCAATTTAAAAAAAAAAAAGATGACATAAGACCAATATATGGCATAACAATGTGTAATTTATCATAGATGCACCCACAGAAAAAGTACAAAAATCATGAAGGTATCTCACTCTTGAAAGTATATTTTAAAATGTTAAAAAGTTGGTAATCTAACACTTTATAGAGCTTAACTACAAAACAAGTCAAAATACTTTTTTTAAAGGTGGGCCTAAATTATGGAATAGTTTTAGCGTTGGCACTAGGGAATGTGAGAACATCATCACATTTAAAAATAGATTCAAAAACAGAATTGTTAAGGGCTGTTTTCTTTGAAGCTGAATGATGTCCCTTTTGGTCTCAGAGGTTTGAGGATGAGAATAGATGTGTGTGAGTGGGGGCATGATGAATTGATCATAATTATGTTAATCCTGTTGCTAATTTTAGTTCAGCGCCTTAAAACACATTGGGTGTTTTTTTGGGTGGATTTGAGCCCTACACAAGCTAATTATTAGAAAATATTACAAAGTGATTTGCTCAAAATTCTCCCATGTAGAGATAGAATTATAAAGCCGAACTAAAGTCGATCCGGTCATAAAAACATGCAGGAAAATACAACGGCAAAGAAAGCATACATACAAACAGACCAGTTATATTATCATCATATTTCTATGATAATCTTCTGACTGTCAGCCAGTGGTGACTCTTCAGTCTTCTTGAGTTTCTCCTTTTCCCCACTTCCCCCTACACTTGTTGTTAGGGGACAGTAGTATGCTACATAAACAGCTATATCTGAACAGTGAACCCACCTATATATTTTCTCTATTTGGCTCTGTGATTAGGCAGTGATCCCCTATCAACAGCCTCTAGGCTGATCAGAACACATGCAGTTACAATTGTATTCGTATTTCATTTGATCTCCTGCGGTGCAGAAACGTGAACTAACTCTGTGTGTCAAGTTTAGTTAGGCTATGGTATAATTAATTTATGTATGAAGTTCCCTCACATTAGTGCAGGTGGTTGGTGGGCGCCCCTGGAAGAGTCTCCTTTTGTTCTATGATTCTGTTATATTCTGTCCGTCGTCTTGCTCCTTCCTCGCACAGTGTGGCCATTATCGTGCCGTCGTGCTTTTTTCCAAACTCAAACCTCACCTGAGTACTTGTGAGTTGTTCTGGAGAACTCGGGCTCAAGGTGAAAGACCAAATTCTATGATAATTGAAATTTGTTTATCACATGAAAGATGAACTATTTTTCTGCATTCAGTTAGAATATTTTGCTTGAACTCGTTGTAAGAATGTTTTATTTTGATTTTTAAAGAAATTTCACCTTAGGTCCCATTTCGCCACATCCACTCAAAATTGTTCTCAACGTCAGGAGTAAGGTTGGGGAAGGGGATGCCCAGCATAAGAGACGTGGAGGACCCTGAACTTGCATGCATTATACTGTACAATGTAATACCTCCCATTGGCTTGGTTAATTTACAAATATGAAAACAACAACAATAAAAATAAATAATTACAATCTGGGCAGTTCCACGTCGACAGCTCACTACTGTGAATATCAAACCGTAAAATATTGTCTTACTTTGGCACTTTACGAAAATGGAAAGAAATGAAGGGTTGAAAATCAAACCGCACCAAGTGTAAACTTCTCATTTAAAAAAAAAAAGAGAAACAAAGTTATTTGCTCTAATTACAATAAATAAGTTTGACTGGTTTTTTTTTCCAGTGCTTAAGTGCCCTCAATTTTCAACATCTTGAAGCCAAAACTGGAATTCGCCTCGGCCTTTGTGAAGGACTACAAACTACTGATCAGTTCAGTTCACTACTTATGAACATAATTATAGTATGTTTTGATTTTCGACTCCTCAGAAACAGCAACAACAACAACAACAACTGCAGCAGCAATAGCAGCAACAACATATAATAATTATATAATAATAATATATAATATAACAATTGTTCTGGGCAATTCGATAGCTGCACGGTGTTGTAAATGTCGACGCATTTTGTCCTTAAAATGTCAGAAAAGGCGCAGTTTCTGAAGAGCTCCGACTGGCCGACCCTGGTGTGCTACACTTGAGCTTGGAGTGGCTGAAGAGCCGACACACCAGCCGGGATCTCTCTCCAACTCTCAGCGTTACACAGCGAGGTGTGTCCGTCTCACAAACTCTCGTCCAGCAAGACACACCCAGCCTGGTGATGGAGCCACCAGCTCTTTACGCAAACAGCAACGTGTCTCAGCGACTACACTAGAAACCTGGGACACAGATGAAGGTCGTCAGAGGAATCCAATATCCTTCATCATAATAAGATCGCGATACGTTTTGTTGACCAAGATGCACTGGTGTTTTAATGAATTCCTGTGCACATCCCATGGACGTCTCTTCAGTGTAAATAAGGCACATATCGTACTTCTATATTATTTTCGAATTCTGTACAGAGCTTCCCCTCAGGTGAAGAACCCACACTGACCGCTTAAATGTTCTTCTTGTTCCAAGGCACTGAAAGATGTAGAGTCTAATTTCAACGAGGCTTAAATATCCAAAAGCATAGACCCAAATAAAATAAAGACCTTTCACTCACATATACAGGCTATTAAGCTGTATTTTCATATGTTCGGAAACGGAAACAGCAAAAATCCATCAAGGGGTAAAATGAAAGAGTGTTTCCATGAGTACGGAAATGACGTTTTGGTACACATGAAAACGTTCTTTCTATTTCACTACTTGAAGAGTTTTTGACGTTTCCGTTGTTGTTTCTGCTTCCGTGCACATGAAAACACAGCTTTACTCCTTTGTTATGTCCTTATATGGGGACAATAACAGACAGGGATCAATGTTTTTCATAATATCGTTGCATTTCCCACTTAACTCACCAAAACATAACATCTGAATCCTGTAAGTTCAAAAACATCGTGAAAATATCAAGGACTCTCAACTTGCCCTTTGGTCCGTCCCTGTCATGGATAGAATATACTTATGATACTGCAGTTCGTCATGTACAGCACGGTTCTTCATCCTGCCTGATCGCTGCTTCAACACTGACACTCGTGCCAGGCAGATTGAGTTCCCATGTATCCTTGAAGCAATGGTGAGGGTCAGAGCTTGTGCGCCAGCACAAGGAACTCAATGATAGTCACGCCAGATAAAAGTACTCTCCAATAGTGTTGAATCTCCACTCATTCCCCACTTGCCATTCTGGTGACTTTCGGTCTGGGGATATTTGAGGACAGGGATGCTTGGGGGTTAGGGCTTGGAGCAGGGCAGCAACTGTAGACATTGACGCCGGAAGTTAATGTCACACAGACTGTAGATAATGGGGTTGGCGGCGGAGTTGAGGAAGTAGGAACGCAGGAACAAGTAATAAAAGCTCTCTGCGACCATACTGAGCGACTGGAATGTGGCCGGGCTAGCTGCGTGGGCAAAGGCCAGGCCTAGGAATGGCAGGAATCCAATGACGTAGACAGCACTGATGATGATAAGCATGGCCGTGGTCCGGCCTATCCCTCGCCTTCTCACACCGCGTCCATGGCCTGTTTCAGTTTTCCTATGATCATTGCTGACGACCCTTACTTGTTGAGGTTGAACTGTTTTACAAGGACGTTCAGCGTCCGATTCGGACTTGCCGGTAAGAATCCCTCCAAAGATGCTCTTTTTGCGTGCCTGGTTCCCGCAGGTTTTACCACTGATTTCTCCGGAGTTATTGGTTAAATGATCACCACCACCTTCACCGCGGTTGTCAGCCGAGTCAGTAGCGTCTTCCCCTCCGGCTGCCTCCGCCTCGCGCTCTCGCAGAGTTTTCCTGGCACGAGTTAGAGTGTCTGTCAGAACTTCCCTCAGTTTCCGATGACGCTGCAGAAAACTATTGTCTCGAGAAACTTTACGTGATACGGAAAATGATCCCTTTTTGGACAAGTTATCTTTTTCGTCTTCGTCTTCGCCACTTGTTCTTTTATTCTCATTCTGTTCATTCAGACAGTAAGTAATGTCCACCCACTGCATGGCTCGAGCAAATTCGCTCATTGGCTCTTCATCTTGAGGGGCGGAGCCATCCTCTGTTGAACTGCCATCCTGATTGGTTGTTTCCTTATTGGGAGTGGTTAAGTCAATGTCTTCATTCTCCGCTGCCTTACGTTTGAGACCGCAGTGATCTTTGTCCTGCTTGTCACTGCGGACCAAACGAGTGATGTCATCCATTGATTTACTGTATTTCTTGCAGGAACTGGAGCCAATGGCAGGTTTCCGATCACTTTGAGTTTGTCTTGTCTCAGTGTTTGAGCCGTCGTCATTCAGGTTTTTCTCCTCTTTCTCCTCGGCCACCACGTCTTCCACAGTTTCAGGCTCCACATGAAATGTGACAGCTTTAGTGTTGTTGTCTTTGACTGGCGCTTCCTGAATCTTGCCATCGGTGTCGTCAGTCTCATCCTCTTGTGTATGCTTCTGCACAGCTTTAAGTTTGACCGTCAGCTCCCGGACCATGGACAAATTGATGTGAACCTTGTCTCCGGCAGGCGCCCTAACCATCCGCACAGAATAAATGTTGTTATTAGTATTTGAAGGATCATTGCTTTTCTTCTCTTCGGCATCATCGACATACTCTATTACATTGGCATCATCATCATCTTCTTTATCCTGATGTTTAGATTTAACATCTTCCTTTTTCTCATTCTCGTTAACGACGTGGACAGTTTCATCCTGTGTGCCAGGCTTCTTTTTGACGTAAGATCTTGTTCTAGAGGAGACGCTGACATGTATAGGATTGCTGTTGCTACCCTCGGTAGATCTGGTCTCCACTGCATCGCCGCTGCTGTCAGTATGGTAGTCGCGCCCGCCTTTGTCATCCCCGGCCACACCGTAGACTTGGCTATGTCTCCAGGCTTTGACACCGATCAGTATGTACAAAATGACCAATGGAATCGAGCAGGTAATGAACAATAGGATGAAAAACCCGCTGTTGACCATTGGCCAGATTGTGTTCATGTAACTGTCATCGATTGTGCACTCGGAGCCGAAAATGTCAGCACGAGGGGTTGGCTTAGTCTGGCGGCCATTGATAATGGCGTATGGAATGGAGAAAAAGAAGGTCGCAATTGCTATGGAAATAGCTATGATTTTAGCCATTTTGATGGACACCTGTTTGCCGAATGGAGTACAGATCTTGCGATACCTGAGGATGAAAAGAAAAAGAAATAATGATATCACTCAGAGACAGATGAACTGAAACTCATGCTGAGCAAGACAACACTAGATCTTCAGAGGCAGAAAACTCCTTTCATACGTGTTTCAATCCTTGACGGCCTTGAGTCCAGATCCAAAGATCTCTATAGATAGACTAGAGCGGGAAGTGAGCCAACTCACCGTGAACCTTATGGTGCCTCGAGGTGAGACAAGAGGGGTGGGGCAAGGTTTCCACAAAAACATTTAAAAAATGGTGTTGTGTACGATTAATGTAGGCTGTGATTAATAGTCGCCTGCCCTCCTTTTGCCTGCAATGTCGCAGCGCTAGGTGGCCAGGCGAACTGTCGCCATGTTTTAGTGGACGGAAGAGAAGCGGCGTAGCGGAGTGCCCTCTCTTGCCTATTGTATAGACCGTTTTCACTTCCACGTTACGGTTGTTTGCGGGGAACCTCACGGCTTCGAAAAGCACCGTGTTGGGCAAAAACCTCCACTTGCCTTAGTGCTGGCATCTGAATATGTGCACAGTCTAAGCAAAGATGCATTTTTATGCCAGAACCAGCGCGTAACGGGTTTGTACAGTTGGGTGCCCAACAAGAGGATGGCATCGTTGGACTGTTGTCCACCGCTTCTGCCCTACAAGTGGGACACGCCGCCATTTTGTTTGCAAATCACGTGATATGGAGGACGGTAAATAAAAAGGGTCCATAGTTCTGGGCTCCATACTCAGTGGCTTCGGGTTCGTTTCGGTCCGCTTTCAGCAGTTTTTCTGAATGACGTCAGTCTCGTCTTACCGAATAGCCGAGAAGATGTCAAAAACAACAACAACAAAATCTTCACCGTGCCTCTTAGAGCGCACGGTGCTTCTGCTTTCGTCTTGTTTCGCGCCTGGTTGAAACTGGCGTCTTGCAGCAAAAGTAATGAAAGCGAACCGATAGTGAAACGAAACCGAAAGTACTGTCTGAGCTATTCTGTTCTACTTGGGGGTGTGGGGTTTGGGGGGGGGGGGGGGAATCCATCCAGTCCGTGAATCTGGATGCTCTCCCAAGGTCTTCTTTGGTGGTTGTTGCAATGGATTTAGGTCACCCACAACCATTGTCGCTAAGGTTAACTATATGGACATTGTCCATTATTACATTTATGTATTTATACACTACACTTAGACCATTCAAGTGTTCGCATGGCTAATATGAGTCATAAACACTTAGCGTTTGCCGCAGTGCTCTGAGCTGTTAGATGTTATAATTGACTTGTTGAGGGTTTGTATATGGAGTGAAGGGAGACTGTAATCTGTCTCTGTTCGTTTCCCGGTGGACTCACAGTGAACGACAGAGAGAGCGAGAGAGAGAGAGAGAGAGAGACAGAGAGAGAGAGACAGAGAGAGAGAGGGGGAAAGAGTGGGGGGGGGAGAGAGTGAGAGGAAGAGAGAGTGAGAGGAAGAGAGAGAGAAAGAGAGAGAAAGGGAGAGAGAGAGAAAGAAGGAGAGAGATGAGAGAGAGAGGAGACAGAGCAGAGGGTGAGGGAGAAAGCAGAGAGAGAGGAGAGGAAAAAGAGAGGAAGAAAGAAAGACGGAGAAAGAGAAGAAAAAGCAGAGAGGGAGAGAAAGAAAAAGAGAGGGCGAGAGAAATAGAGAGAGAAAGAGAGAGGAGAAAAGGCAAAGAGGGAGAAAGAGAGATCAGAGAGACAGAGAGACTGAGGAGAGAAACAGAAAGAGAGAAGGAGAGAGGGAGAGAGGGGGAGAGGGAGAGAGAGAGAGAGAGAGAGAGAGAGAGAAGGGGGGAGAGAGAAAGAGAGAGTAAATTCTTATTTCATAACATGTGACTACGTTTAAGGCACGTCGCACTGGAGCCATGGACGTATGATCTATTTATAATGTAGCCAATTGATATGTTCAATGGGTACTTCATAATTTTATATTGTTTGTGGCACCCCCCCCCCCCCTTTGTTATGTCCTTATATGGGGACAATAACAGACAGGGATCAATGTTTTTCATAATATCGTTGCATTTCCTGATTAGACCTACCTGACGACAGCGACAGCCACCAAGAGCATAGCTGCTGCCATGGTGGTGTAGGCGTTGAAGAAAAGGCGTGTCTTGCAGAGGTAGGGCATGTTGAAATCCCAGGCAACGAACATGTCATAGATCTCACCTGGAGAATGCGGGATAGAGTTCAGGGGTGGGTATGGGTCGGGAAAGATGAGGTTAGTTATGAAAATAATGATAATATATCCTTCCACTCAACGTCTCTATCCATCCATCCATTCAGCCAGCCTGTGAACCTTCAGTCCATCCATCCATCCAGCCAGCCAGCCAGCCAGCCAATCGCCCACCGACCCATCCATCCATCCATGCAGGCATGCATCCTTAGATCCATCAATCCATGTATATATGTCTGAGATGAGGGTTGCTTCAAGACAAAAATGGCTTAAATACCATCCAATTACCCTATAATATGTACAAGACACGACCAACCAACCAACCAACCAACCAACCAACCAACCAACCAACCAGCCAGCCTGCCAGCCAGCCAGCCAGCCAGCAAACCAACCAACCAGCCAACCAATCAACCAACCAACCAACCAACCAACCAACCAACCAACCAACTAACCAACCAACCAACCAGCCAACCAACCAACCAACCAACCAGCCAACCAACCAACCAACCAACCAACCAACCAACCAACCAGCCAACCAGCCAACCAACCAACCAACCAACCAACCAACCAACCAACCAACTAACTAACCAACCAACCAGCCAACAAACCAGCCAACCAACCAACCAACCAACCAACCAGCCAACCAGCCAACCAACGAACCAACCAACCAACCAACCAACTAACCAACTTACCTGGAATCACTATAACATTAGACACCAAGTCAAACCCTGCGATGGCCATAATGAAAATACGTGTAGAAGTTCTCGTGAACTTTCGTGAGTACACAAATAGCACCAGCGAATTCCCAATCAGCCCTACTACGGCCAGCAGCAACAGGTACACAAGAGCCGGTATGTAAGCCACTGTAGTCTCATCCTGCAGAGATTGTAAATACCGTGTTCTTTCGTCCTCCGAAACATTCAAGACACTGGCTCCCAATGACGTTGTTTGGTTATAGGAGAATGTTGTAGATAAACTCTGATTCGAAACAAAGGTTGTGTTTAACAATGATGACAAAGTAGAAGAATGGAAAGCTGCAGTTTTAAATGTAGTAGTTACAGCTGGAGTTGGTGATGAGGTGGTGCTGGTGAGTGGTAAAGGTGATCTCGTTGTTGTTAACCATGATGTAGCGGGAACAAATCTCGCGGTGGTGGGGAAAGCTGTTGAAGCCACGGATGTAAAGATGTCATTAATTTTTTCAATTGTTGTAATGGCTGTAGTTGGTTTCACCATTGCTGTTGTCGTTGCTGCTATTGCGACATTTGGAACTGCTGAAGCCGTTGTTGTCGACGTTAGGCTGCTAGTAGTATCTGTGTTGATAGTGGTATCCGTCACTGCTGCAGCAAGGGTTGCCGCCATTTTTGTTTTTTGTTGAGTTCGAAGGTCAAGTAGTGCACATAGTCACTTTTAATATGAATTATCTCGGAGACTTATTGCTCACTCGACACCTGAAATAGACACAGATATGTGATTAACAAAACTAGAAAATCTGTCGCGACCTTGGTTCTTACTTGTTCTATCTCCATTTTCTGAAACAAAAACCCACACAAACAAACCAAACTGGAGCTCTTTCAGTACGTATAGGAGTTGCAAATGCACACTTTGACACTTGTTTAAAATGCACTTTGGCACTTATCAAGCTGTTTCACATTTCCGATTTATTCTAACTCCTTATCGTAATACGGTTGCCGCAAAGGTTTAACGTCGAATTTCTATGTTGTGCAAGAAGTGGAGTTGGAACAAATAAGTTACGGTACTAAGATTGCACTGTAGGGTGGCAGCAAAGGTTTGAAGCAAAGACAAAATGTGTCAAAAAGAAAAAGTTGTATGTAGCAAAGCCTCGCGTCAGAAATAATTCAGAAACATTACAATAAATCGCAAAAGAAAAGGAAGGATCAAATCAAGCTTTGGGTTGTGCGCAATTAACACTTTGTATCCTTGTTTGCACCGCTTTTTCTCCAGAAACAAAAAAAAAAAAAATGGTAGCAGGATAGAAAATTAAACAAATAAAGAAATCGTAGAACGTTTTACAAATGCGGATACATTGTGCTTATCGTCTGAGAATTCTGACTTGGATTCTCGGAATGCAGAGCATCCGACGGTGTTAAGTGTATAGTTACATGTCATTAGAGGAATTGAGACAACATAACTGTGTAACAGTTTCCTTAAGCAGCCTGTCGCCAGGAATGATGTCATGTTACAAAAGAAAACCGTATACAGCAATCTAGGTGAAATCACTTTTAAAAACCAATTTTTATAGGGATCACAGACAGTTTGAAGGCCTACTCAAAGAGAAATGGAAATGGGCAGGACGTGTGTCTAGATGTAACGACAATAGATGGACAAAAAGGTGTACTGGTTGGCAACCAAGAAGTGGGAAGAGATTCAGAGGAAGACCGGCAAGAAGGTGGCAGGATGACGCCACAAAGCATGAAGCCACGACATGGCTGAGGCAGGCAGAGAACAGGGCCAGATGGAAGAGGAGGGCTACATCCTGCAGTGGATGAATACGGCCTAGAAGAAGAAGAAGAAGAAAGAAGAAGAAATGCGCCCCGTCTATCTATCTGTGTTATAGTTTTGCACGGACTCGTTGTTTCTATCGGTCATCACAAAATGATAATTGAACAGAAAAAAACGCGAGGCGCAAAGCCAATTTTTGTTTTGTTTTGTTTTTCGTGTCTCCTGTAAAATTGCATTTTTGACTGTACAGTTTTTTGCCACAGCTCGACAGAATAATGATCAAAACATTATAGTCCAAGGGAAATTAGTTTCTTACAAACACCCGTTGTCTTCTTGAAATATTACCCTGAGTCAGTGTTTCCCAGTTAGGGGAAAGGGGTTTCAGGGAGGATATAAAAAGTCCGTTAAATATTGCACATTAAGTAATCCTATGTGGGTGGATCTGACAAAACTAGACGAAAGGTCAAACTTTTATACCTCTACAAAAAAATGAAAATATAACATTTCTAAGACGATTTCAAGCGAAATATTATAATAGAATGCAGAAAAATGGTTGATATTTTTTTTATTTATCGTAAGCAAATCTCAATTACCATAGAAAAAGTTCCTCCTTTTGGAGGGGTTTTCTCAGGAATTTGGTCTTCCATCTAAAACCCGATTTCGTCAGATTCACTCACACATTGTGAAAGTACGGACAGGCCACAACAGAAGGAGACCAGGTAGGCCGTTTGGCTCTAGACTACGGTTTTAGGGAAGGGGCCTATTCTCCTTGTTAGAGGCAAAATGGGAAGAAAAGTTTGGTAAAGAAAACTGGTATCGTAAAGAGCGTCCGGGGGGGGGGGGGTGAGAGGGGGCGACGGAGGGGGGCCCTTTAACATACAATAATTGATACGTGTATTTTGAAGAAGATTCATAAAATAATGAAACAAAACATTCTTAATGAGCAGTTTGAAATGGGGCCCACATATCTGGGCTTTACGCGGGCCTGACTATAAAATACCTTATATTTTTATTGAATCCTAAGACAATTATCAGCTGGTCACCTGTCGGCGATCATCTATACAACATTAAAAAAGCAAACAAACAAAAAAACCGACTAAATTGCCATTAATGGCCATAGTGAGAATAGGGTATGTGCTCCCCCTACCTCTTCCCACATCAGATGGGGTCAAGAGATAATTATATAGACATAAGCTAAAATTTCTGATCTTTTTTTCCTCTTGTGTATAGCATGCTTCCGCGTTTCTTGATCCACTTACGTTTATTGTTAATGCTGGGAGCAACAACAACAACTTCAACAACAACAACAACAACAACAACAACAACAACAACAACAATAACAACAAAATATGATTACTCACGATACACTCCGTATTCCTAAAAAAGGCGCACCTTGCTATTTTTTTGTTCACAATATCTCTCCACATTAATAAATCTATTATTATCACTGTTATTCACATTAACGAACCATCCCACAGAATATTATGGAAACAATGCTGAAACACGAGAACTCTCTCTGCCTGTCTCCCGTCCAGCCGGGGATAACGGATGGTGAGGCTTTGCTATGCACTTACATACGCACACTAAAAAAAACAACCCGACAACAACAACAACTTCAACACCACTATAAACCTCGAGCCTAATGGTTCTCAGCCTTTCTCAGGCAATCGTCACCTTCAACTGGGTCTTCATTACTATGTACGGCAATGGAAACGTCAAGAGCCCATCAAGTAGTCAGACAGAAAGAACGTTTTCGCCGTACACGGACACACTTTTCTTTTTTTACTACTTGACGGATTTTTGACGATTCTGTTGCCGCTTCCGTTTCCGTACACATGAAAACACGGCTTCAGGCTCCAATTGTTCTGTCATCGCCCCCCCCCCCCCCAGTCACCCCCACCCCTTTCAATCCAATCCCTACCAAAACCCGACAGATACACATCCCAACAGGACAGACTACACACAAAATATGATGTTAAGTTTTTCAAAGCTTTGTTAATGACAATGATTA
Organism: Onchidella celtica; assembly: GCA_963931925.1. Classification (NCBI taxonomy): domain Eukaryota; kingdom Metazoa; phylum Mollusca; class Gastropoda; order Systellommatophora; family Onchidiidae; genus Onchidella; species Onchidella celtica. The sequence goes on along the minus strand of OZ007579.1, from coordinate 22,763,703 downwards.
GATCTATTCATTATAAAACAGAAAACATTCTTTATCAAATGCACTAAAAAATGCAAGCTTTGTCTGTTAATAAAACACGACCACGATTGTTGATGAGCAAGTCAATGGCTGCCCTGTATTTGCCCCCAGATAGTTTTTGCCATTCACGTTTTTGCCACCCTTACTCCCCCCTCCCCCCTCAATCGTTTTGGCCCCCTTGTCGCCTTTTTCTTCATTTTCACCCCCCCCCCTTCCCCTGGAAATCAGAATCGCCCCTCCCCCGGAGCCGCTTTAACACACGAACACAGTGACCAATTTAGGGGTTTTTGAGAAAGAAAATCCAGAGCAAAAGAATCTGCCCAGGGCCCTATAAGGATATTAAGAGAGCCCTGCCCCCCCCCGGGGGGGGGGGGGCTATGATATCGCCCACATTGAGAACCAATGCCCTCGCCACTTACAAAAGCCGCGCCCTCTAACTCAGCCACAACTAGACTATATACACTGCAGTCAGGCTAATTCACGTCCAGCCTTGCAGGGTGAGTAGATATGAGATTATTGCCAAGTTGTGCTCATTAACGCTTTGTATCCTTGTTGACACCGACCCTTCATCACAAAATAAGGCTGAAGGGTATCACAAAATCAGGCGTGCGAGTAACTTCCGCCACTGAATAAAGAAATGCTAAATCGCTTTTTGCCTTTTTGGTTGATTTAACTAGTGAAAATATTGTTTAAAAAACAACAATAACAACAAAAAACAACAACAACAAACAAACAAACCGGAAGAGCCTCTCTTGTCTACTTCCTTGTTCCTTACTTCTCTCGTTTATTTTTGTTATCACTTTTATTGTGAATCTCTGTTATCTTTTCTAAAACCATCTATATTTTCATCATCTCTTCATAACATTTCTTGGGTAGTATTTTTTTTCTTTTTTGTATACATCTTCAGATAATATTTGTACGCATGTCTACAACCAGTGGTTACCCAGTCAAACTTTGCTTTACTCTTTCTGTCTCTTCTCCGCTCGTTCTTTCTCTCTCTCTCTGCCCCCTTTCTCCTCCCTTTTCTCTCCTCCCTCTTTGTCTCCCCCACCTCTCTCTCTCTCTCTCTCTCTGTCTCTCTCTCAGACACACGCGCACACACACACACACACTTACACATACAAACACAAATTGTCAATTAGAAATTAAAAAAATTAATTTGTTCGAGTTGAGAAATAATAATTATTAATTGGTGTGCCAAGCCAACACCTGCGCTAGAGTGTATTTATAATTAAACCCATAAAAAAAAAAAGATGCATGGTCTATGTCCATTCTTATTGTGAAAGCACCGGTTGCCTTCATGCGACTTATATGAGAGAGATGAGGAAAAGAACATGTTGTACAATTTCATAGTATTACATAAAAAACAACAACAGAAAATCTATGGGGTCGAAGCAGGTCTTGAAGCAGTGTCAAAATATGGGAATAAGAAATCGTTGTATGTAGCAAAGCCTCGTTTAAGAGCTGATTCATTTATTCAGAACAATACAAGAAAGCGCAAAGGAATAGGACAGACAAATCAAGTTTTCTGCGTACTAACTTTCTCCAGGAAAAAAACGTAACAAGATAGAAACTTGACCAAAAAGACACAAAAAATCGAACAACTAAAAAAAAAATAATCGCGAAACGTTTAACAAATGCGTGTACATAACCTCAGCGAGTCACACACTTGGGATTCTCGGAGGGCAGCACGTACGTGAGTGTCACAGCAAGGCTCCAATACCTGACCCTGATCTTGCATTGGTATTTGGTCATAGGGGCCATCCACAAAGTACGTACGCTCGGATGGAGTGAGGGGGGGGGGGTGCCTCCAGCATACAAAAAAGAGGATTCTAAGGAGCCTGCGGACGCTTTTCAGCTATAGTAATAAATTTAAAAAAGCTTGGTTTTATTTACTTTTTTTCCCCCTCAGCAAATTAAAATCTGTATTAAAATCTCGTCTCTAATGAAACGGCCAATTAAAATGCCATTCAAACTTTTCACACATTAATGGTTTATCATCGCCATTCACCATTCTCATGACCATGCGCTGGTACAAGTTGGGCAAGGGGAACTGAGACCAAGCATAGAAACAGCGCACACGGAGGCAAGAAGGGAAGGTGAAAAAAAAAAATTGCCCAAATCGAGCGCGCATACATGTACATGTACTTTCTGCATGGGCCCCCACAAATCTTACCTGCGTCCTTGGCTACGGTCAGTCAAAGAGCGGTCCAAGCAGAGTGGGCGAAACTACTAATTTGATAGCAATGGTAGCTTATCCGGCTATCTGGTCTGAGACAAGCGTCAGGTTGTGTACATTTTTATCCGCCTATCTCAGACAGGTGATCACAGATGTGTACATTCTTTAACTCAGCATAGCGTGATGGAAGTGCAGGTCGTCACGTCTTTTGGCCTGAACCATTGCTGGATCAGATTTCTGCGTCGATCGCTCACAAAGACAACTGTCCTCATAAGTTTGCAAACATCAACAACAATGGCAGTAGCAACATAGACTGTATGACAGCAAAACAACAGCAACAACAACAACAAACAAACAAACTTTGGGGTCGCAGCAAGTTTGGCACAAAGTGAAAATGCAGACAGAGAGAGAGAGAGAGAGAGAGAGGGGTGGGGGGTGAGAAAGAGAGAGAGAGGGAGAAACAGACAGACAGACAGAGCCACACAAACTGTTTCCTGGGACCTTGTCAAAAGTACGACGTCTCGGCCTTTGTGAGTGTCACGAGTGGAGTGAGCGATAGTTAATAATTACGGGGGGAAAGGAGGAGAGTAAAATTAACGCACGTAGACAAGTAAGTTAAGCGTGCATGTTGTGAGTGGTGGGGGGTCTGAATGAGGCGAAAGCGCTGTATTACTATCACTGCAAGTTAGAAGGTCCTACTGAACGGACGCTAGTAAGAGCCCAGCGGGCAAACATAAGGGGAGCAGTCGGAAGACGGATGAGAGTGTTTTTCCAGTGATGACTGGTAGGTAGAACGTGATTGATAATTATGATTGATGTATTATATTATATTCGTCTATTACCATGATGTAAATAAGTATATGTGAGGAATGTGGAAGTCCTTGATATTGGATATAGCAATGTGCGCCATGAGCGATAGATGAAAGTGAGTTCATGGATTTGTAGCACGAGTGAGTATTGTGTACTCCGATGGAGGTGTGTTACCGTAAGATGTTTGGTGAGTGAAAGGTGAACTATTGTGTGTACGCTTCATGGGTTGTAAGGAGAGGTGGAGTGAATAGAAATGGTAGGGTATTATACCAATGTAATGTTATTCTTGTAGGTGTCGGGGACGGGCCGAAGAGCCACCTCGATGAGCACAAGGGATAGGCCAGCATAGGGCCGGAGGCCACACATAGGCCAGAAGTGAGGCTGTCGGTGCAGGACAGTAGAGGCACATAAAGTCGTGGCAGTCAGGCCACGGACAGGGACGTAGATATGAGCGTGAATGTGATAATGTGCTATTGCCATGTTGATGGGCTATTGAATGTGATAATGTGCTATTGCCCTGCCGAGGTGCTAGCGGAATGCTAAGGTGTATGACAATAGGAAGGTGATATTGAGAGACTGCGGTGCCAGTGAATTATTAATGTGCTATTAAGACCCTGAGGGGAGAGGCTGAGGCCGAAGTGCCTTTAGGAAGTAACTACCGGGTTGTGGATCCGAGGAAGAGTGCATGTGAGAATAAGGCCGTTGTACGGCAGTTAATTTCAATAATATAATGTATGTAATTGCGCTATTATCTGTATAATTATGTTTAATAAATGTGTGAGTCTGATGGGTTGTTCTGTTAAGTGTTAAACTTGTTTGTTCGTGATTGTTGTCCTGTCATAAATTATTACATCTCCCAGTCTGGGATTTGTGACAGTGAGACGTGCCGCGATTATGCAAGGCTAACACTTGAACGACATTAGAACTTGCGACTGTAATAGGGCAATATTGCTTCCAGAGCAACTCTCATACCAGCCTTTTACGATAGTTCTCAAACTCTCTCAGAGACGGCACTTTTGATTGGTCTGGCCAATTCAGACACAGCTCCTCCGTCTCAATCCCTTTTTGCAAAAGTATATATTCACACATGTATATCACAACCTTAGTTCTTGTTTGTTCCAACTCAACATTTTTGCATGACTGAGAAATTCGGCGTTAAACGTTTGTGGCTACAGTATTATGATAAGGAGTTAGAATAAACTGGAACTGTGAAACAGCTTGACAAGTGTCACAACGCATTTTAAACAAGTGTCAAAGTGTGCAGCTGCTATACCACTTCTACAGACTAAAATATATAAAAAAAATTAAAAATTCAGAAAATGGAAATTGAGCAAGCGAAAACTAAACTCATAATATGGATCACTTAAAGACGATTGCTTCCTACCCACCCCTTCACATATTGTTTGCATTTTCACAGAAGAGAACTCTTATCATTTAAACCTTTTCTTTATTGAGGTACGGTTGTAAACAGGGCCAATTTAAGATCATTATGGGCCTCTGGGCGAAGCAAGGATTTTATGCATGGGTCCCCCTAAACCATTGAGGGCCCCTGGGCAAAGCAAAGATTTTATGCATGGGTCCCCCTAAACCACTGAGGGCCCCTTGGCAAAGCAAGGATTTTATGCATGAGTCCCCCTAAACCACTGAGGGCCCCTTGGCAAAGCAAGGATTTTATGCATGGGTCCCCCTAAACCATTGAGGGCCCCTTGGCAAAGCAAGGATTTTATGCATGGGTCCCCCTAAACCATTGAGGGCCCCTGGGCAACTGCCAAGTCTGCCCATGCGTTAAGACAAAAACTGCTTGTACTTGTACAGAGGACAATTTGTGAATGGTGTTTTCAAGGAAGTTAATTTTATTGGATTGTTTTGTTTCACATAATGAGACTGACAAATATTTGCATAACAACCCTCTTACGGACATGGGCTGCAAGCTAAATTTCATTAGAACTGACTACCAGCGGCAGAGCGTAAAAGTCCCATTGGCAAGCAAAGGGTTAAGAATCACTGCTGTAGATCCCCAAGAAGCTTTTCTACGACGGACTTAAGAGTGTGTATAGCATAATTATTAATGTCTATTTAGACGATCTACGAGTGGATTGCGAACTCCTTATTTAGGTCACCAGGTCGCCTCTAGTGCCCGTCACTTCACTGTGTTCTGGCTGGTCCACACGAAGGACAGTGTTAATATTTTTAAGCTGCAACTGCAGTGAGTGAACAAAATATTTGCTTACTTGCCATATAGTTACAGCTAGGGAAAATTAAGGTTGCCCCTCCAGGTTCAAGAGTCTGTCCGCACAGAGGGCAAACACTGCACGTCAACCAGCTGCCAAGAGTTCAGAGTTGCACAACAAACAGCGTCTGAAACCACGCCTAAAGGTCTCAATATTGGAAGATATTTGCATGGAGAGCTCTTCTGAAGATGTATCAATCGGATTGAAGATATCTTAACTACCTGAAGATCTCTCTCACTCGCGGAACCCTTATCTATCAGGCTAAAGATATTTTGACCATTTGAAGGTCTTTTTCACTATCTGAAATTATGTCAATCAGATTGAAGATGTTTTAACTACCTGAGGATCACTCTCACTATCTGAAAATATTTCAGTCAGATTGAAGGGGTCTGAAGATCTCTAACACATTCAAGATTCCCTGGCCCGTTGAAGGTCTCTCTAAATGTGTGTGAAGATTTAACTGTCTGTCCATATCCAAGTGTTTGAAGACGTGACTGATTATACACTGACACTGACAAACAGAGAAATAGATCTATAAATAGATAGACAGACTGATGGACGGACGGACGGACGGACAGACAGACAGATAGGTAGATAGATAGATAACTGGGAAGGCGAATAAATGGGTAGGTTGATAGGTAGACAGATAGATAGATAGCTAAATAGATAGATAGATAGATAGATGGATAGATGGATAGATAGATAGATAGATAGATAGATAGATAGATAGATAGATAGATAGATAGATAGATAAGTAGACAGATAGATAGATAGATAGATAGACAGACAGACAGACAGATAGACAGACAAATAGATAGGTAGATAGACAGATAGATAGATAGATACACTCACACAAAGTGTAGCTTACCTTTCTCTTCTGTCTCTCCATCCCCAAACCCACGTTCAGCATTATAAACCCAACAGATGCTATACATTTGTACATCTACACAATCAAAGCTGTTAGATGGGCGAAGAAATGTACTGAACTTCGATTAAACTGGTAACAAAATGGCATTACCACTACACAACAAAAACAGTCCACTACCAACTCCTAGTCATACTGCAACCACAACGCTCGTGTGCACATACACCAGGAACAAAAAACAACAAAACAGACCAATCACAACATGACACTTCATTATTACCATCATTAGTTAGTTGTCATTTTGAGTCTAAAGCAACCACGGAGGTCTTTCCATGAAAAGTTTTGTCAAAGGTCAAAACATATCTGGTCGGCAATGGGGAATAATGGCATAACTCACGATACACCTTTACGTAAATTGTAATTTAGAGCCCGGACATAGTGGCCTCGGGTTCGTTTCACTTCCGGCAGTTTTTTTGCCGAACGGCGCTGTCTCATCTTGCTGAAACACCAAGATGTCAAAACCTTCACAGCGGCTTTATTACCATCACCAGTTCCACCACCATCATCAACGCCACTATCATCATCATCACCAGCTCCAGCACCATCAACATCATTATGAGCTCCACCATCATTAGCACAAGCTTCATCATCATTATCATCATCAGCTCCACCATCATTAGCACAAATTCCACCACCAGCTCCATCATCATCAACATCATCATCAGGTCCACAATCACTAGCATAAGCTCCATCACCATCATCATCAGCTCCACCATCATTAGCACAAGCTCCACCACCAGCTCCATCATCATCGCCAGCAGCCTCACCATCATTATATAATGTCTCCCACAAAAAGATACTGATACTCTGCACTGTGGTACATGTATCTGACCAGACTGCACTGAAAATTGAAAACTTTCCAATTTCAACCATCTTGACTATCAAATATTTGGTTCTGGACAACAAAAACACTTGACTCAGAGATAGTTAGACATGGAAGTTTATTACTGTGTATAAAAGTGTACATGTTAGCCAATAAAATAACATTAAAGTACAACCAATATCAAATATGATTGTGTAAGGTTACAATAGCCAAAAAAACAAAATATGGTAGTGGAATGTTACAGTTCACTGTAGAAATGTTAACAACACATAAGTAGCACCAACGCCAGGATGAGGTTTCTGGAATAGAGTCAATATAATGAGTGAATCAAAACTTATCCAAAGTATTTTGTAAACATACAAATGTATCAAGTAACAACATAGAAAGTAGACAACAAATGTAATGAAATGTAAAAAATGTAATGTGCATACAATATACTGTTTATCTTACATCCTTAAAGATCTGTGGGGGGTGAGGAAATGCAAAGAAATGGGGGGAGGGGGAAGGATGGGTGAGAATAAGCGAAGAGAGGGGGGTTAGGGAGGGGAGTGGAGGAAGAGAGAAGAGAGTGGAAGAAAGGGAGGGGGTGACTGCACGAAAAGAGAGAGAGAGACGGAGAGTGGGGAGAAAGAAAAAGAGTACATGTAAAAGAACAACAAGTGTGTGTGTGTGTGAGAGAGAGAGAGAGAGAGAGAGAGAGAAACAGAGAGAGAGAGAGAGAGAGAGAGAGAGAGAGAGAGAGAGAGAGCAGGAGAGGCAAGGAAGCAGGGAGAAAAGGAGCAGAGAGAGCCTGAGTTTGGAGAAAGCACACCGACACGATAGTGCAACAGTTACATTGTGCTAGAAAACGTAAGACGATAGACAATATAACACAATGATAGGATGAAAGGAGATCATACCAGAAGCGCCCACGAATCATCCACGAAGGAGAGAGTGAGTGAGTGTGAGAGAGTGAGAAAGAGAGAGAAAGAGAGGGAGAGAGAGACAGACAGAGAGAGATGAGAGAGAAAGAGAGTGAGTGAGAGAGACAGAGAAAGGGGGGGGGGAGGGGGGAGATATTAAAGAAAATCAGAGTACTGGGGGAGATTTGGTCATACATACATCCATACATATACATGTATATGCTTTCATATTTAACTCATTAATGTGTTTTATTCATGACACATTGTTTGCACAAACATGGAGGAGATTCTATTGACAGAATCACCAGAAATCACCTATGACCGATAAAACTGCCGTTCTAGAGCCTGGCACCTGAAATTCAATTACATGTCATCACTTCTCTATGATAATGGTGCATATCAGACTCATGCCAAAAGGCAACTGATGGCTCATGCATTCCAGAACATGAGGGCTATCAGATAATATTATAGAAAAAGAAATGCGCCGGCAGGAAAATGTAATTATAATCCAACAGAATCACAAAGAAAAATACACAACTGCACTGCAAAGAGAGAGAAATAATAATTTGTTATTGAACAACAACTGGCCTCAACAGGATTAATTGTAGTCAAAATAAGGCTGGAAATGATAACAAAGCTACACAAAAATCAAATGCTGGATATAATGTTCCAAAAGTTTGAATCAACAGACAAAAATGTATTTAAAATTTTCATTACGGTAAATTCTCCATTTGACGGCTTTAGACTTCGTGACATTTGCATATGCCCTGAACACTGAACATTTCTTAACCTTTTCACATCAGGGGGATCGCAGCTCTTGCATGCCCGCAGTACAATCATTCTTTACACAAGCTATTTACCTATGTACGCACTATTTTAGGATGCTTTTGAAAATTTATATATATATAAAATCTCCTGATACAGACAGAGTATGATGTTTGGTATCATTGGAAAGCTTATTCAGAGAAGAATACTGACAATCATTTGTTCACAAACACAAAAACAGTGTGCTTCGAAATTACGTGTTATCGCAGCCGATGTGCAAGTGGCTACAGTTTGCGGGCAACCACTATATTGATTGGCAGTAAAACAGACCCCATCCATAAGGTGTGGGGTGATGTGAAAAGGCTATAGAGGGGAACTAAATGTCTTCAGATGCAGGGATGATTTCTTTCTTCAGTGCAACCTTCGTTCTGGGCTGATTCTAATAGATTACCGACCTCAGATGACTCTGAAGGAAAAAGTCAGGTGTTTTAAGTCAGGACACCTGGGAGGTCATCAACTGGATTTTCATCTCTTATACTTTATTCAGCATTTACCCTAGCGTCGCAGTCCCAGGCTGTCAATTTGAACATGTACTGTGACAAAACTTTTAATTATACATTTTTGCTGGTAGATCTAGACTTTTGAAACACCTTATATATAAATAGGTAGTCCAAATGCCCCGCTAAAGAGGCGTAATCCGGTTTTGGCATAATTTTAGGCCAACATTTCAGGGCTAGGGACCGTTCACATATTATGTCATCAAAAATTGACTAATTTTGACCCCCCTCCCACCCCCTTATCATCATGTCAACAAATGGCTATAAGAGGTTTTACATAGTGCTTAATATCCACTAATGCCCTAAGCACTTTACAAGCTGTCCCTGACTGGCTGATTCAACCATTTAATACCATCTCAACTCAAAAAGAGCATACAGAGAAGCTGCCTGTATTGGCAGGTATTATAATAAAAATATGAATTTGATCTATATATTTGTTCTTCTTTTTCAATTTTACCAAACCACATTGATGACATCATCTTTGGACTCAACACCCCCCTCCCCTATGTCATCACTTGTCATCATTCAAGAGATCCCCCCCCCCCCCTTATGTGATGACATAATATGTGAACGGTCCCCTACTACTGTACTAGTGCGCTTTACAAAATAAAGTTCAATTCTTTCTCTGTCAAAACATACAAAGTGTTATATAAGGTGTCTTTATTGCTTGAACAAGTCATAGGTCTTGCCGTTTTGCCCTTAGCTGCACATACCTATTTGACCCCTCATAACATAGGATCGCGGACCATTGTGCTGATGCAGTGCATGTGTTTGAAAATAACTCACACAGAAAGCCAGATAAATGAGGTTTAATTTGATGTATTTTTCATTGTGTTTTGAGTTGAAATTCCTTTAAAAATCATTTGTTGAAAAGTTTGTTGAACAAGAAACTGGCAGAAATTTTAACAGATCATGATAAAAATTATATGCAAATGAATGTCAGCCTTTGTATTATAAGGATATGCCAAAGACAGACATGGAGCATGTTTCAGCACAAGGCACCGACTGTTTTTTTTAGACCCAATACTTGATTTCCTCATGTCTGTCTAATGCTCAGTGCTAAGTCAGTGGTGGAACATGGTTGACCTCCTTTTCATTAAAAAAAAATAAATTATTTTTATCTCTCTTGTAAAGAGTTCACAAAAAAATTGACGTTGGATGAAGTCTGATGACTAAAAAAAATAAAATGAGACGCTTGTATTATATTTGTATCCCTAGTAAAAAACTGAGCATAATATACACCCCCTTGACTTGAAAACTGAGAATTTTCATTGCCATGCCTCAATAAACTGTCATTTTATGGGCTGTCAAAGTTGGACTATCATGCCATTTGCAAAAGGTAGCAAATTTGAGGTGTTTTTTTCCTTTTTGAAAATGCTGTAACTTTCAAAGCCTTTAAGCAAGAATAATAAATTTGGTATCAGAAGTCTTGGAAAAGCAAGCTCCATCAGATTAGGCAATAACTGGTGAGTTTATGACAAAAAGTAAAAATCAGTTTAGACTACCTAACACTCTGCCATGAACATATTTTTGCCTGTGGATCTAGACTTCTGGGACCCCTAGTATATTCAAACCTCTGCCATGGACATATTTTTGCCTATGGACGCAGACTTTTGAGACCCCTATACTAACCTCTGGTATGGACATATTTTTTGCCTATGGATCTAGACTTTTGGGACCCCTAGTATATACAAACCTCTGCCATGGGCATATTCTGTACAGTGGATACACACATATATATAATATTTACATGGAAATCCCACATTAAGATTACAAGAATACAGGAATGATGTATAAAGGTTGAAGTTTTACATCCATCACATATACTTAAAATACACTTGTGTACTTTATATGATGCAGGTATGTTGTCTTACTGATACAGCACTTCACAGCCAAACTAACACTCAACTGGTGAATGGAATGCTTCTTACGGTTACAATCGATGGTGGAGAAGGACCTCCAAACTGGCAAACTTCACTGTTTTTTTTACATGGATTTCAATAAAGTTTGCTATCAGTTTCTCTATCCTTCCTCAGGAAGATCCAAACAGCATCATTTCAATATTTGATAATATCATTGCAAATCTTTTAACATGAATATAATTAAAATAAATATTCAGATCTTAAGAACCATAAATCGTCACCGTTTCATAAGACTGCAGTAACTCAAAAATTAGAAAAAAATGATTTTTTCTACATTCAAAGCCGCATTGAATGATCTTGGTTATAGACTCCCAAGCCAAAAAATAATCGAGTAGCAAACTTTAAAAAATTCACCATAGCTAGACCAGTTGTACTAAAATGAAACAGTTTTTTGCTTCTCCTGAAAAGTAGCCAGAACCAATCACGACAGTATTAGGGAATGGTGACAAAATGAAAGTGCCTCACAAACTGCAAGAAATCATTTCTCACATGTTTTAGAGGATCAAAAAAAAAAATAATTAAGGAAATTTTGTCAAAACAATGAATCTGTAATCAGCGCCGGTGCTACATGTTTGAAAATAATTACAATATGGAATGCATGGTGGCTGAAAATAAGTGAAAAAAAACCCCAACCTAAATGAAATGCCACTCCTACGAAAATCTGAAGTTTTGCATTTGTTTTTTCAAGGATCATCAAAATAATAAGGATCTTGGATTGGCTGTCAAAGCCTTGAGAATGCTGAAATATCAGCCACAGACCATTTCCTGTGGATGTGAGAAAGTTTGCCCTACCAAAGATATGTCTCCTCATCATGTTGTTTCTGATCAATAAGATAAATATCTTCCTTGCATACCCTGTTCATAAATGGTACATGATAATAAACATTTTTCTGGCTTGAAACATGACAAACTGAATAACCGTGGATTACTGACAAAATTTCATGCACATTTTGTTTAATATAATAACACTACTGGGTCTGCTGAAAAGTTCACTAACAAATCAGGGGAGAGCATCAACTGTCAACATTTTTTTTTTGCTGTGTGTGTCATACTGTGTGCCAGATTGTCACATAAGGCTGCAACACAAACAATATATATACAGGTATCTCTCCAGTCCTATCATGAAACCACACAAGTAGGAATTGTTTTACAGGAGAAGAAAAAAAAAATGTCCTACTTAAAATGTATTCCTGATCCTAAATGTATTTTCAGTGTCATAATCATTTGAAACCTTGTTCTAGACCTTGATCAACAGAGTATCTTCAGAGGGATAGAAAAGTTAGTATAAATGGGAGTTTCATCGGCCCATGGCCTATTTTCCACCTTATCCCCAAACCTCCGTATTTTTCTCTATTTTTGCAACATTAACCCTTCATCCCAGCAACAGGAACAATGAAGGTATGCTGGCAAAACATAATTCTGCTATCTACAATTAACAGAGACCACAGGACACTCATTCTTTGTCTTGCCGTAACTTTACACTTCAGATAACAATATAATTGTAATTTGGTTTAAATAAGTGAGTCGAACTCAGAGAGAGACAAGAATTTGGCATCCCCATGGAGATCGATTCACCACAGAATACGGGTATCCCCAATCTTAATCATTGCGCACCCTGAATAACATTGGTATTATTCACATCCATCAGCGGTGCGAACGTTGTCGACCGCCAGTGTGGTCTGTCGTCATGAATTGGTGTGTTCATGTAGGGAGGGATTACTGACGAGATGAAAACATGGTGAGAGAATAGTTTACTTAGTTATGAAACTTTCAAGTCCAGGACAGTAAAACTACAAGCTATTTCGGCGAGGATCATGGCGGCAGTGAGAGTGACTACGGAGATGTTGAAGTCCTTTGCTGGAGATGGGGATGTGGTGGCATGGATGCAAAAGGTGAAATTGGTAGCGAGGCTACAAGGAGTAAAGGACTTGGCAACATTTTTGCCTTTGTACTTAGAAGGAGGTGCACTTGCCTTATTTTTGGAGCTAAGTGATGACGAACAGCTTGACATCAAAATAATTGAAAGAAAACTACTGGAGGCCTTTACCGATAGTCCATTCGTGGCATTTGCTAAATTATCACAGAAGAGATGGAACGGTGAGCAGGTTGACGTGTATGCCAATGAGTTGAGAAGGTTAGGCGGGTTAGCAGGTTTGAGTGGTGACAGTCTTGAGAGGGTGACCAAACTTGCTTTTGTGAATGGGTTTCCAGATAGTGTGTCGTGCGAATTACAGCAGATTGAGAGAGTATTCGAGATGAAAATGAGTGATGTGATTGGGAGAGGGAGAGTGCTTACGACAGCAACGAAGGGAGAAACAGTGGTTGCCTCTGCTACAACTTCACGGATGATCAGGCGAGTGGAAAAGGACGGCGGAGGAGATGATGGTCGGCAGTTCAAGGGATCATGCTACCGATGTGGAGGACCGCACATGGCAAAGTACTGCAATACCAGAATGAAACGCAGAGATATAATCTGCTATCGTTGCGACCAGGTCGGACACATTGCAAGCCAATACAATCAGAATCAGGGAAACGAGCGACGGGTGGCTCGTGCGCCAGCAGCCACTCTTCAACAGGAATGATGGCGCAGTTGTTACCCGTGATAGATGTTGTGTTGGGGGGACGAGTGGTGAAGGCGTTAGTAGATACCGGCTGCGATACTACTGTTGTTAGCTCGAAGGCTGTCGGAAGTTGTGATGGTGAGACCTTCATGGTGGCCTTTGATGGATCAAAAGTAAGGTGCCAGGGAAAGCAATTGCTCCGGATAGAGGTACGGGGAATTGAAGTAGAGAGTCATGCCATAGTATCGGATTCAGTCTTTGGAGATATAACTATCGTCTTGGGAATGGATTTGATTGAGAAAATGAAAGGCGTCACTGTCCGAAATGGAACTGTTAGGTTTGGTTTTGAGAGTTGTTCTGTGGCGAAAGAGGCACCGGGCAGTGATGAGAATTTGGGTGAGAAACCAACCTACATGGAAGACAAGTCTGTTAGTGGGATGGGACATAGAGTTAAAGATGGATCATGCAGTTCAATTGAAGATGTCGATTTTACAGCTGAGTTTGATGGAGAAAAGTGGATTGTTAAGTGGAAGTGGAAATCATCTCCTCCGGTGTTAATGAACAGAGTAGGCTGTTACGACAGAAATCTTCAGGGTGAAGTGGGGGATGGCTTTCATAACGAAGTTCAGCGGTGGATTGATGAGGGAATTTTGGTACCATGGGGAGAGACTGTTAAGAGTGGCATTATCCCACTGATGGCCGTGCAACAACCTACAAAGAACAAAGTGCGACCGGTTCTTGACTTTCGAGAACTCAACTTGCATATAAGTTGTCATACAGGCGACGATGTAACAGACGTGTGCAGTGAAACTCTGCGGGAATGGAGACAAACAGACGCCGGAACAATTGTTGATTTGAAGTCCGCTTACTTACAAATCCACGTGGATAAGGAGCTTTGGAAGTATCAGCTCGTAAATTACAAGGGCAAGACCTACTGTTTAACAAGACTTGGCTTTGGGTTAAATTCAGCGCCACGTATAATGTCGAAAATATTGAAGACGGTTCTCGCAAAATCAGAAAAGGTGAAGGCTGGGACGAAATCATATATTGACGACATATTGGTTGATGAGAACCAGGTGACACCAGGTATGGACTTGTGACAAAACCCCCTGAATCACTGGAGGGCGGCGCGGCTCTTGGATTGCGATTGAAAACCAATGACTGTGGCGTCCTGGTTTTTACCAGAGGGAACGAACTGCCTGAAGAGGTGACGTGTCTTACCAAGAGAGAACTATTTTCGATCTGCGGAAAGCTCGTTGGGCATTATCCTGTGGCTGGATGGCTGAGAGTGGCAGCAAGTTACATCAAGAGAAAGGCAGGTTGTATAGGATGGGAGGAGCAGGTGGCTGAAGATGTTATTTGTATGTTACAAGATGTCCTGAAAAGGGTGAAAGAGAATGACCCGGTGACCGGAATATGGCAGGTTCATAAGAAAGTGAAAGGGATTGTATGGTGTGATGCGAGCAATATTGCACTTGGAGCATGTTTGGAAATTGGCAACAGTGTTGTGGAAGATGCAGCGTGGCTCCGAAAACCTTCCGATGTTAGCCATATCAATGTTGCAGAACTGGAAGCTGTGATGAAAGGCGTAAATATGGCTATAAAATGGGGACTGACGGAAATCGAGATTGTAACAGACTCCGCCACAGTTAGCGCATGGATAAAAACTGTTCTCACCGCTGAGAGACGGGTTCACACCAAAGGGGCCGCTGAGTTGCTAGTGAAGCGACGGTTGAGAGTTTTGGAGAGTCTGATTGATGAGTTCAACATCAGCGTTACCGTGACGTTGGTCTCAACTTCCAAGAATAAGGCTGATGTTCTTACAAGAGTGAAGAAGGAATGGATTAACAGACCAATTAGTAAGATGAGCCAAGATGATTCAAGTATTTGTGCGGCAGGATATGTAAACCTGCGTACGCTTCATGAGATGCACCATATGGGCGTCGATCGCACTCTGTTCCTGGCAAGAAAGTCAATGCCAAACATAAGTCGAGAGGCTGTGAAAAATGTCGTGAGAAGCTGCTCAAGGTGCCAATCAATAGATCCTGCTCCACGTGTTCACGAAAGAGGTTAGTTGAGTATTTATGAAAATTGGAGAAGACTGGCGATTGATGTTACACATTATCATGGAATTCCGTATCTCTCTAAAAATCTCAACTGTGCCTGTTTCGCATGAGCACTTAGCTATCTATTTTACAGCCAATTTTCACAAAAAAAATCAACAAATGTGATATGCCCTTCTAACTTGTGGCTGAGATGAGGGGAAAATATCAATAGAGATATCACCATTATTTCTTTATTCACCTCAATATTATGATTAAATTCGGTGGCAGAGTTGGGCTGGTAAAAATTGGTTGGTTTGGCTATTTTTGGGCTCTTTTTTTTCTAACTTTGGCTGGTTTGTTAAGGAAATCTGGGAGCACTGCCCTGACAAATACACTGAGTGCTCTCCCTTTGTTGTTCACAAGTTGCTCACTGTTTAATGTTTAGATCTGTTTCAGGTCACAACCTGGAATGACTTGTATGACATTAACTCTTACATCACTTCAACTTTCAGCCAACTGCAAACACTGTTCATTTGTTGGTTTGGAAAAGCAGTCATCTATTGTACTTACAGCAAAGACAAAACGTTATGTCATACAAAAGCTTTCCCGTGTATGGAATGGAATTACTTTGTTTCTACATGTACTCTTATTGCCACTTCAATGTGAAGTCAGTAAATGCCCTTCTGAATCTCAAAATATTCCCCTCAATATGAAAGACTATAAAACTGGCACAGGATAACATTCAAAACATAAACATATAATCCAAAGTTGACATTTTCATGGAGAATAGCTAAATCTGATCTGAACATACTGGCAGAAATGTACAACTGAACAGACCCTCCAGATGTGTAGGAGGGTGGAAATAGGAGATCCTGTGTATCAAGTCCACTGATATGTATGTACAACGTAGCCTCACTATGGACTTATTCCATCTCCACAACAGCCCCTTTCTAAAAAAATTGTTTGAAAAGTTTTGTAGTTAGATATACGAACAACTTTTTAAAACTTTACAATCTACTCCAACAGGTGAGATACCTTCACAATTTTTCCTGGAATGAAAATACACTTAATTATGCCATTTTATGGCCTGGTCTCAATTTTTGTAAAAAAAAAAGGAGGTAGCATAAAGAGTACGGGGGGGTAATGACAGATTGACCCAATGTGTGACCGTCATTATCAAAGACACCCAATTTCCAACTTGAATGATTTGGTGATACAGTAGTCTCCGCCTAAGAACCCGGTCAACGGGAGACAGAAAAAGCGGGTCCTTAGGCGGACCGGGCTCTTAGGCGGATACAACACGAAGCCCAGTGATACCATGTGTAATAACCACATACAGCCCTCAGTACATGTACATGTGCCATGCAAACCAAGCGCATGGTCAATTACGTATAAAATTCTGCCCCTCGAGTCAGATAACAATAGATGTTAGGTAATGACTATGCTAATTTAGTCTAGGAGTGGCCTGCTTGCACACGAAAGACGTAACTGGGCTCCATCCTTTCTGCGGTTCGCCTCCCCCTACCTTCCCTCCACCTGTTCTCTTTCACTGTACTGTGTGGCTTTGTTCTATTCCGTCAACTTGAAAGAGAATTTTGTGTTTAATATCGAAATTTTACGTAAAAGTGTGCTTGTCTCACGGTCAAATGCCGGGTTCTTAGGCAGATTTTTCGTTTCAGAGCGGGTTCTTACGCATGTAAATTATAGTGAAAAAATTTGGTTTCGCGGCAACAGCGGATTCTAAGGCGGATCGGGTTCTAAGGCGGCGAGTTCTTAGACGGAGACTACTGTATAGCCAAAGTTTGTGCTAATATCTTTTCTGATAATCTCAATCATTCATGGCCTAAAGCCCTGTCAGCATTTTCCTTGATAACCATTTCATAAGGAGGCGGTGTCAATGCTGTATTTGGCTGGCTCACATCTGATGGGCCATAGCCCAGTGACTCATAAGCTGGGGGTGGAGATGGACTCCGACTCTGTGGGGAAGCAGTTGCTTGGATGTCATGAGGGGGCAGAGCAACCTGGAAACCTGTGTCATATCCATAGCGAGTCTCTCCTGCCACACTGCCATCTCTGGCCGACCTGTGAGTTTCTACAAAGGGTAAAGCATCAGATGATGGTTCTGACACACGTGTGTGTGGAATGACACGTCCTTCTGGAGGAATGTTGCTGAATACACGCTGCTGAGATGTAGCTTTTTTCGCACGCAAAATGCGCACCACAACTATCACAAAGATAAATATCATTGCCACAACCAAGAGGCTCACAGTAATGCCAACAGCCACAGATGTAGCGCGATCGTCTTCATCTTCATCAACGGGCTCTGGTCACATTGAAAACAAAGTAAGGAGTTAGTAAAGACAATGTAGTTGTCAAATCACTTATCACAGAGTTTATAAGCATTTTTTCTATCTGTGCAGTGGATAGTTTTTTCTTTTTAATTACAGAAAACTAACCAGTACTCCTCCATCCTATTGCAAACAACTGCAAAAGCAGACTGATTTTATTTGCAAATAATGACAGAATAACCGTGCCTTCTTGTTTAATACTTCACTGCCTTTGCATAAAGGAAGTTACAAGTCATATTAGTACTGCTAAGGGTCTTGTGCATTTCACTTTATCACATAAAATGTGTATCTGGGTGGGCTCAAGAAAGTACTTAATTACTGTCTTAAAAAACATGCAAAATTTGATGATGATGACAATTAACATTTACAGTGCTTCGACCCATATTAATACAAGCTCTGAGCGCTTGACAGTCATTCTGCCAGCACAAAGAACTTACTAAAAAATGTGACAATGGTCAGAAACAGATGTGGCTGCATTCCATTAACTGAAAAGGTGTATTTTAAGATGTTTCTTGAAAAATTCAGTATTCTGTACATCTCTTTAGGTTTTGAGGTAGTGAATTTCAGGTCTTCTGGATACAAAAAGAAAATCATCGTTCGCTGAGTGATCTAGGAGACACAGTTGGAACTTTTAATTTTGTTAAATTGGCTGAAGATCGTAGTTGGCATGATCAAACATATAAATTTAGAAACTCCATAATGTAGGAACGTGCGTTGTTATATATACATTTATACATCTGTGATAAAGCTGGCTATTTCATCAGCACTGGCTGAGCTGAGAATTAAGTACCCTTAACTGGCTGTTAGACCTAGTGCTTTTAATGTATTTTGGTGGAATATGTTTGTTCCTGAAATATATAAGGATATAACACAAAACTGCACAGAACAGTGATAGTAATAGTCAGCTATCTTTTTACCACAACCATGATTATAATGGTCATAGACAACTACAAAACTCCACCAAATTGTCACTGCTCTATGATAATTGCGTATGTCAGACTTACACCAAAAATGCAACTAAATGTTCATTACATTTCTGAGCACGAGGGCTATCAGATAAAATTACAGCAAAATAAAATTTTAAAAAATGCACCAATGGGAAAATGTAATAATCCAACAGAATCATAATCATAATGCCCTTGGTCACCAAGTGACAGAAAAAGGAACAGTTTTTTCTTAACATCTCAAAATTGTCAAAAATGACGTATGCCATTAGCATAGAGCAATGACAAATTAGTGAATCTAAACTATCTTTCCATCATAACCATGGCTCTAATGGTCACTGACAACCAGTGTTATCTCCCATAGCTTTAAACATCTGTACAAGAAAAAATGACTCTGGAAAACACTTCACACAAACCTTGTTTGATTGCCTGGAATACAGCTCCAAATCCGTCATACTCAAAAGCATTATTGGACTGAAACGTCACCTTCATTTTGTTTCCCGTGCTATCAAAAATTTGTCCAGCAGCAGAGGCACAGATGCGGTCCATAAACACTGGCTGTCCATTCTTATCTGTAATTAAGTTCATTAAAAATATTTCTGCCAGTCAGCAAGTCAACATTCATTTTCAATCTATTTCCATAGTCTTACACCCTTGTAAAAAAAAAAATTTCATGAATAACATTGACCAGTTTTCCACTTTTGACAGAACAGACACTTGAAGTACAAAATACTGTCTTAATCATTTTGAATCTATTTTTGCATTCTTATCTCCTGTGTTAACCCTCACCCTGCGCGGGGCGGCAATAGTCGGTATTGACTTGCAAGCGCTCACGCCGCACGGGCGGCAAAAGTCGCCCAGGTCAAGCTGACCACACCACGCGCAAGCCGTATTTTCACACGTCGGGTCACTGACCTTTTTGAGACGTAACCACCGTGATACTGTTCACTGTATCTCTTCTAAATCAAACGCATTGTGACATGGACATGTTAACCAGTGAACCACTGGTCGGAATCACAAAGACTAAGCTTTCAAAGGCTCTCCCCACACTTTCAAAAGATGTAACATCGACATGCGAACTGTTGCTCAACAAGTTTGCAATATTATCTCATTTTCTCACAAGCTGACCACCATCTGGAGTTGTCTGTATCTAAGAACCAATCAGAAACAAGCTCTGAAATAATCTTTGCCCCAAATGCCCACATTGATTTTATTAGTATGTGTCAATCAGGATGAAACCATTTGTGTAGGGCTTGGGAGGGCGTGGCTTGTTATCACGAAATCTACAGCTGTCAGCTTGGAATCATAAGTCAGATCATTGGTTAGAGACTGACAGACTAAGGTTTTGCTGGTTAATTCATTATCAAGCGTGATAAGGCATAGCAGCGAATGTTTTCATACCGATCAATAAAAACCGAACCACGTGGACAGCGTATGTGGTCATCGCAGAGCGGCACGGGTCAGTGACCCCAGATAAGATTCTCTGTGAGTAAGGTCACTGACCATGCAGCGGGCTTTACGGGTAGCGCGTGGGGTATGGGTTAAAAAAAATTTTTTTTAAAAATCAATACCATTTTTTTCACCTCAGATAGAAAAGATGCCTGCAATACAAAAATATTGCTGTAACCCTTTTAGTGTCAAAGACTTCCATAGAGGTCACCAGCATTTTCCTAAATATGTGCCCCGTGACCGCAACAGAGGAGGTCAATTGGAGGTAGACTGGATCTATGATTTTGCGAATACAAACGAGGGCATTATAATTTGTTTCCCATGAGTTCAGGAGTGACTTTTGGGAAACAGAATTTACCACAATATCCCAGGGCTGTGACACTGAAAGGGTATATGAAGTAATCATTATTTTCAAACTCCATTCCTTTTCTCTTTACCATTTCCAGATCATGGACAACCCCCCAGGACATTTTTCTGTTGCAGATTGATACCATTTAGTCAGTTTTCTATTAACTACCATACAGCCTTGTTTCCACTCCTTCATTTTACAGACATTAATCAATGATAAGAATTCTTCTAACACTAAGGGGAGGAAGTCAATGTCACATCACTGCTTTTTCTCAAGAAAGAATCTAAAAAAATAAAAAATAATGAATCATGAATAGCTAAACAAAGTAAAGGAAAATTAACTGGCAACATAATAATGTTATTAACTCTTTAAGGCCTGTGTATTTGTATTTTTATTTTGTATTTGTATAACTCTTTAATCCCATTTGGGAAATTTGCCTTTGTGCCATTGCAGCCCAGTTATGACTGGAGCAGGCACGTCGTCGCCACAGTGCAGCGCCGGTCGGCGGGTGTTTTTGGGGGGGGGGAGGTGAGGGAGGAGGGGAGGGAATGGTAGGGATGAATTTTTATTTAATTTTGCCCGGGCAGCGGCCTGTTCGGCCTGCTCTTTTCGATTTCAAACTGCCAAGGTATCTTTAGCGTGCACAACGTGCACATGGGCCCTCCGAAATTTTTCATCCTTATCCAAGAAGACTAGGTCCTCGATCCTACCCCCAATAGGATCAGGGACACGAAAATATGAGAAAAATCCCAAACTTTCAACATGCCTGCACCGGCCGGGTTTTGAACCCGAGACCCTTGGCATGAGAGGCGAGCACCTTGCCTCTAAACCAGCTTTGCCCACATTAATCTTCGATGGCTAGATTGATAAAGGGGTAATAGTGTACTTCTTCCTATAAAACACTTAAAATACTCATGTTTATTTAATCCTATAAAACTATACATCTTCAACATATCGTCGCTGGTACGGCAAAGGGGCGCATCGGGCAAAACCTAGTTTTGAGCCACAGCGCTTTGAAACTTTGGGAGTCTTAAAATTGTGGTAGCTCGCTTATTTCTGGCTCGATCCGAATAGTTTTTGCTGTTGCGATGTCTGTGACAGGTTAACTATTATACTGATATCTTGTTTTTGTGATTTTATTAGTATATAAGCCAGTAGATAGGATGCGCCCCTATGCCATACCACGTTTTGGCATGGATGTCCCGATGCGCCCCGCGACGGCCCGATGCGCCCCTGTGACATGCCACGAATGAGCTCTATTCGCAGGTTACGCCCATACGCAGTAGAATGAGTAATAATAAAATACTGACAGAATGTATTCTGAATTCGACTTACAACACACAACCAACCTCGAAAGCAAGGAAAAGAAAGAAAAGAACACAGAACAGCAACATCTCGCACTTGAAGCATAAAGGAAAGGCCGGAACAAGAAGTTTACAAGAATAAACCAACTTTATTAATTAAAAAAAATAAATCTGCATGCCATTATAATAAAGGTGTGACAGTAATTTAAGAACTAATTAATTATCAAAATGCGATGATAACTAAGGCGATAACAAGTAAGATGACATGAAAATTAATAAATATGACATAATGACACAATGACAGTGACAGCAAATCATAACTTATGGTGATGTTGACGATGAATGCAGTGAAGATTACATTATTTATTACAAGTTTCTTTTGAATACTGATCTGCTGAAAAAAGGCATAGTGGTGCAGTTTTAAAGAAGAACACAACTTGACAGTGTAATTGATATTAACAGATACCTAGCCCTTCTATGAAAAGGCTGGCTCCTGACACAATATTATTAGAGCAGTAAGAGATGATGATGACGATGATGATGATGGCGTCGATAATGATGATAATAGCTTGTATATTGTACTGCAAATGGGTTGCTCTGTAAAGTAGCAACAATAGTTAAGACATTAAAGACATATTATTTTAAGACATAAAATGATAACAGAGTTTATCACAGTGACAATGGTGCTTAATGTTCGTTTGTTGCTGATGATGGTAGTGTGATTATCGCTTCTCAGTCATGAGGTAAAGACAGGTAGAATCGTTTATGATCTGGATTGCTTATAACTGGGGTAGGTCCATTGCACAGTGCAGCAAGATCCTTATATTTGCCTTTGGAGATCTTAGGAGAAGCCTCCAATAAAGTTGGTGCGACCTCGGGTTTCCTTCTTGGTGGTAAGGTAATTGTTGCGAAGGATTCCTGCAGGTGAGAGGTCTTGAAATTTGAATTCAATTTTATCCAGGGTGTCCTTTCTGATCTTTATTTGCATGAAATTGGGCCAAGATATTGGCATCCCCTCATCTGATTTTCTAACACGCAAAACCCCAGATGTACCAGAAGTGGCCTTCCAGTCTATGATGTCATTAGTGTGAATTTCATTCACTATATATGGTTTCTTGCGTGCTGCAGATTTAATTATGCCGACCAGTTCGGAGGGCACCATGATACTTTCAATTCTGTTATAAGCAGCTTCCACAACAGAATGCATTGAATCTCCCTCACTTTGACCATGATTTTTTTCGAAAAAGTGCATGGTCACAGACTGCAGAGATAGGGATGATTTCAGGAATGTGCGAATCATGGCTGATTAACTGATGGCATATTATCTTACCTCTTCTCTTTTGCGCTTTTTCTGGTTCTTGGTAAGGTCGATTTCAGCACTGCGTGGCGATCCATCGACATGAAAGTTCTCCGGAATCAGCCTTTGGAGCGCTTGTTCAGGTAGATGCTGGGGACTGTCTGGTGCTGCCTGGTGTACAGTGGGTGACTCAGAGACTGAATTAGAGACTGAATTAGTTACATCTGACCTTGGCTCAGTCTGGAGAACATCTGGTACGATCTCGCCGACAGACCCGATGCTGGCATGGAACAGTTCATTGGCCGCTGACGTGACGGAAATGTCTAAATCACTGATGAGTGAAACTTCCAGTAAATCTTCGGGAGTATTCTCGGTTTGGTGATTGTCAGGTTTCACCAAAAGTTTAGATGGTCCACTTAAAGCTTGGCTAGCGTTCTCTTCGGGTCTTCTACTTTGTGTACTTTGATTAACAGCAGATTTGGCTAAATCTACCAGGCGCCTTCCTCTACTGAAATTTCGGTAGTCCATGTTTAAAGCTCGGAGGAGTAACTGAGACCGTGTAGCACCAGAACATCTTCCGAGTTTATATGGCAGCTCCTATGCCTTCACTCGCTAATGTGTCACAGTGCTCTTGATCTCAATGTAATTATCATGACAACCAAATATGGTCATCTTTTAGGCAGGATGGGGATTGTCAACCAAATATGGTCATCTTTTAGGCAGGATGGGGATTGACAACCAAATATGGTCATGTCCGAGGTACAATGGGGATGCCATATTCAAAATGACAACACAGACGCCAGTTTTCAACAGTAATCCGACTCCGTACATGTACGGCATATTTTTCTTGGCGTCGGTACTACAGTTCTAATTTATTTAGCTCAACCATGGTTATATAACTATAAGAGCAAACTATATGGTATTAGATCTTCTCCTTCGCTCCTACTCTCACAATCACATTCATACAATGGCATGTGGCTAGATATCTGGTCCTTTTGAAGTTCATGTCCGGTTAGCTAATCCGACTTCAAAAGCACGCCGATGTCCCCGCTAGTGTGAAGAAAACAATAGGCAAGAGCCAACAAAGACACCCTCTCCTGAGCGCAGCTGGATGAGTCGGAGATAAACGGCTGTATGACGCCTCCCGCCAGGTTTACTATTTGGTATAGCATAGTGGCGCATCAGACATGCGCCCCTATGCCATACCACGAGATGACCGGAGGAGGGGATACGTCCTTTACATAGTTGCTGTAATTCTAAAACTACTTTTTTTAGTGCAAAACCAGTTATACACAATAAAGATCTCACAATATACATCACAAAAATGTAAAAATGTAAAAACCCATATTTTAATCGATGCGCCCCTATGCCATACCAACGACGATATGTGAGGTGATCTGCAAAAACCCTACTCTTTGCGAAAATCATGGATTTTGAGTTAAATGCATTGAAATGAAAAAGAGACATTCCTGAACAACATGCAACTTGAATTTTGTCAGTATCTTCATTATTAATGCAGTTATGACCATTTTAAATGACGAAAACAGAAAAATACAAAACAGAAAATCAAGTTTAAAATTCTAGATCTAGAACACTCCTTCAGTCCATCTTCCTCGTCACCGCTCTCATCCCTCCCACAAACGTAGTCTTCAATAATGTCCATCACACCATCATCATCCATCAAAACTCCCATACTGATCTCCTTCAACCCATTCAACATCTCCGCTGTCTCTTTCTCTCTACCCTGACTAGGTGCTGCCACTTTGTTTACTGTAACAGCACCAACACAACCACGACAACTTGACAAAAACGTCTCTTAACCCTCTTAGTGCGGGATAAAATTTTTTTGTTGTAAAGAAATGTAGTTAAAATTTTACCAATGAGTTGCTGACGCATGTACATTTTAAATTTATTTATTGTGGCTTTATTTACAACCTGATACCCCAAAAAGTATACATTTTCTGAAAGGGGATTGAACAAGGAATGTTTTGCAAGCAAAGTATCTTACATAGCAAGTTTGTGTTGGTGTTTGAAGACAGCAGAGTGTTCCCCTGACCACTGTCTACTAAGTGCTAACCTAGATCTACTCTTTGGCTTGTTACCTGTTCCCCTCAAGCCACCACAAGACCTTACAAGACCTTTCATAATGCTGAACTATTATTCCAAATATATAAAGAAGAACGTTTCAAATGAAATTGAACACAAGACAAAATGATATCTATTCATCATAATCACTGACATCAGAACTGTCACTGATTTCTTCAGAAGTTTGGTCATCGAAATCACTCTCGCTGTCCTCTTTGTTGTGACTAGTGGAGGTCTACAGCAGTCTAATTTGGGCAGGAAACGGAAATCGCGCGCTAAAAACATGGATCAGAAAGTTTTGGCTCATCGCGCTCTGCCGTGAAGCCACTAAAGTGGCTCATCGCACTAACAAAGTTAATACTGCTAAAACACCGTCAAATGAGAAAAATTATTGCACAGTATGAATGTAGAGATAATAAATTATTTGTAAAATATCACAGGGAGGTCAAATATGTAGAATAAACAAAGAAAATCACAGGAAAAACGGGTACCCTCAAGAACAGAAGGTTTTCAGCTGACAGCAACATGCGCATGAATTTAAACGGCCAAGAGACCGTTTGTATTCATGCGCACTAGCCTTAAATAGAAAGAGCGTAAAAAAACCGGACAAATTGATATGTGGTACTTTGATTTTTATTTTGTTCTTCCGCTACAAAAAGTGGCTGAATCAGAACGACAAAATTTTTGAAAATTTTCCGATTTTTCCAAATTTTTACTTCGCGATGGCCCTAAAAAAACACAATTTTGACACATTTATAGATCGAGTTCAACAAAATCCTTGACACAGTTGATGTATGGGTTGACATAAATACCTCTGGTAGCCTTAACCCAATTTGACCCCGAGGTCAAATTTGATTTAGACTGGTGTAATATGATCTTCTTCCATGACACGAATGAACCTTTGACTGTAATTACAAATCGCAGCCCAGCCAGCAACCCTACGTCAGTCCGATGCTTAAGTTTGACTTCAAGTTTCCTCACAGGAATGACATGTAGATCCTATGTAGATCTCTGCTTTCGACCTTGCGCCAATGTTGGTTTCATGTACGTAATCTTACCAACTTTGCGGAAATCCTATACAAACCTACCTTGAGACTGAAGTCGGGATGGTGGCTAGGAGTTTTATATTTAAAACCATGTACTCACAATCAAAAATATCTATATAGTCATGATTGCATTCTCCATGGATATCCTTGCCCTCAAGCTTGACCCGTTCAATCTGTAGGCGAACAATTAAGTCATCTCTCTCTGTCGTGATAACCCACTCACAGAACTGATTCCTGGATGACAGAAACAAATAAAAGCATAACATGATATTCATATCAGATGTCAATGGAATTATACAAACACACTGCAACTGAGTTTAGAGTTTGAGTTTCATGGTGCGTTGGCACGATAACAGCTACTCTGCACCTGTTGTGGTATATTTGGATACTCTATTTATGCTTCGTATTCAGAACTTCTAAATTTCACAAACAGAATTAAACAGTTCCGCATAAATCTTATCATACTGTAAAATTCTCAAAATTTGTTTTTGTATGGATCTGAAAACATTACAAAAACATTCTGCTGTATCTAACCGCCCTCTGTCGACATTTACTATTGTGACAAGAGAGTATGTCAATATTTTAGTTAGAACCAACTTCACCAATTGCAAATTGTAAAAACAAAAACACAAGACAAGCATGGGTTGCACTAGGGCTTGGTCAAGAGCTGAAAAATTAGCAAAAAAAAACAACAACCGGCATTTATTACTTAAGTAGAGCATTGCAAATACCTTCTTTTTTTTTTTTTTTTGCCACATTTCAAATTCAGTATATGATGTGGGTGGATCTGACAAAACTGGAGCTGAAGGTGAACATTTTATATCTCTTTGAAAAATCAAAAAGTATTTCTAAGATGATTTCAAGCAATATATATATAAACTGACATCAGATAAATGACAAATTTTTCTTATTAAGGCTCACCCTGCGACCGACACTCAAAGCCTGCTGTCTGGTCAGTGACCTTACTCACGAAGAAACGTGCCTGGGTCGCACTGACCTTGCTGATGTACAATGACCACACTATCGCTGTCTACATGGCTCGGTTTTTATTGATCGGTATGAAAACATTCGCTGCTATGCTTTATCACGCTTGATAATGGATTAACCAGCAAAATCTTTGTCTGTAAGTCTCTAACCAATGATCTGTCTTATGAAACTAAACTGACAGCTGTACTTTTCGTGAGAACAAAGCACGATAATTAGCCACGTGCCCTAAACAAATGGTTTCATCCTGATTGACACGTAGTAATGAACCAATGTGTGCATTTGGGGCAAAGATCGTTTTAGAGCTTGTTTTTGATTGGTTCTTAGATACAGACAGCTCTAGATGATGGTCAGCTTGTGAGAAAATGAGATAATATTGCAGATTTATTGAGCAACAGTTCGCATGTCTATGTTACATCTTTTGATAGCGTGGGGAGAGCCTTTGAAAGCTTAGTCTTTGTGATTCCGACCAGTGGTTCATTGGTTAACATGTCCTTGTCACGATGCCTTTGATTTAGAAGAGATACAGTGAGCAATAAGACGGTAATTACATCTCAAAGAGGTCCGTGACCCGACGCGTGAAAATCCGGCTTGCGCACTGCGTGGACAGCTTGGCCTTGCCCACTCTGTCCGCCCGTGAGTGCATGGAAAGTTGATGCCGACATATGCTGCCCTTCGCAGGGTGAGGGTTAAAAGCAAATTTCAATTTCCATAGAAAATTTTTCCCCCTCTGGACAGATTTTCTCTGGAATTTGGTCTTACACCTTTAAGCCTGATTCCGTCAATCCAATCACATATGCATCCAGCCTGGGATGAAATTTAGACAAATCTTATGACTGACCCCCTTCATGCTAACCGTACTGGACCTCTTAAAACACTGGCACATTCAGGATTAACTTTCTCAGACTGTCTTCCTTTCCATTTTCTTTCTCTTAGCATTCTGGGGTTTTCTGAGATATCATGGAGCACTTCTCTCACCTGTCATACTGACCGCCATCAATGGGCATCTGTATTGCCTTTCTCATGGTTTCTTCCGCAAACAGCCGCTTGGGACTATAAAAGTCTTTACATGAACTTGGTTTGTTGAAGAATTGACCGCCTAAATTAAAAAAATGGTAAATAATTAAGGCTTCACATTAGCTGACACAAAAGATGTTAAAAAGAGGTGAGTAAATTAAGAGAGAAACATATACTCCAAATCATCATTAACTTAAAAATTTCAGTTATTGGTACCTTTCCACAATTTCTACACAAACCTATTTGGTGAAATTTACAGCAATATTTCCTTTCAGACGTGCATCTGAGCATGAGCACACATATTTTGCGGGTCAGTTTGTGCACAAAAGGTTAGTTACCTAAAATAATATAACAATTAATCATTATACTAATAAAATTTTAAATAAGTACATCTATTTTTTACTTTGTAGAATGCAAACATGCTCATTATTAAATGTACAGTATTGTTAGCCTTGAGCTCATGAGAGACAGCTTGTTTCAAAATTATCTTAAAACAATTTCGATTTGTATTAACATTCAATTTACATGAACTTTCATCACAGCAAAAATTTGCACGACATAAGATTTTTGTGCACACTAGCTACTGGATATTAAAAATAGAGGGAACGTGCTGACAAGGGATAGAAAGAAAGGAGAAAGAAAACATCAGAAGTATTACAGAAATCTTATCATCTTTGCACTGGACAAACTTACCTGTTGGCACCACCAGACAAATGATCCATAATACATGGCGCATTCCAGTAACAAGCACTGAAGAAATTCTTCCCTTCCTCATGTTGCTGATGAGGACAGCTGGCCAAATCTCTAGTGATAGCTGCGGGGAAATGAAGTAGGATACATCTGACTGCTGCACCCCTGTTCCTGGTCTGGAAAACCGTGCAGTAGTAAGATAAGTCACACAACAGATATAAAATATACAGCCAATTCCAATACAAAACAGGGATGGTATTTATACATGTATTTCAAACATGGGGAAGAAAAAACGAGAGGTAAAAACTACTGCACTTGGACAGTTTTGGTTTGGGCTCATTGGTTTCTGTAAACTGATGTGCTGATTGCCTGGAAAGGTCTTAGTTGATCTTTTCGATATCACTGTATATACATAATTAGACAGACGTACATACATATGTACAAAAGTCTGTCTGTAACAAAAGCAAGAGAGAAAAGAAACATCTCTATGAAGCATTTGATAATGTCAGCCTAAATTCATTGGACACGTGATCAGAGAAAAACACCACATGGAACATTCTCTGTCACTATTACAAAAGACCTGTCAAAAGTGAGGACAGGCTTCCGAATGCATCTCATGCCAGCATTGCCAGACTGTACCTTTTAATGTACTCTGCAGTTAACTGCCGAGCCACATATTAACTATGAAGACATCCCCACAGAGGAATAACTTGCCAGCCCCACTGTGACCCCCAAAGCATGGCCGCTCCTGAAGTCGCATTCTTGTGGGGATCCATATAATATACCCTGGCAGTTTAGGCTGTGTCACAGCTATAAGAAAATCTGGCTATGAGACACATTTGGAAGTCCTCCCGAAAGTGAGACAGAGAAAGACAAAAAGAGAAACTATTTGACAGCTTGGCTGACCGGTTCAGAAAAACAAGAGGCTCCTATTCCTAACCTATCTGATTACTGCTGCCCATGGCAGGGAATTATGAGGGGGAATGATTGTCCGTGGCTTAGTAGTAAGACACAAGATGATGATGATTCTATGGGGTCTGAAGGATATGTGGTATCATCTAAATTACATAATAAAAAATGGATGACAGCATTTTCCAAACTTGAGGGCCAGCGAGACCTTTTTCATATGGTCACAATTTCATTGAACCCGGGGACAAAATACATTCAACTTCATTACAAGCATGTTCAGGATCAGAACCAGTGGCTCCTTCTTTCCCAGCTTCATTGAAATATCTTTGCTAACCCCAGAACGAGGTTCCTAGAACCCTGAGGTCAGCGGAACACCCTCTCAGAACTACTGCTGCAAGTTATTCTTGATATATGTTTCATTTGCTCCACAGTTGTTGAAGAATCCATACCTATATCTACTGGACAATGGAAAGGGAAGGAGTTCCATTTGAGTCACATAATAGAGATTATGAGATACTACAAATGATGTGAATTAAGGAATGTCCAAGGGGAGGGGGGGGGGGGGCTTGCACGGTTTCTCAATATATACAGATCGCCCCCTTCTTCTCATTTCACATGTAGATGACAACCAGCATCAAAGACAAAAGTTCCCTAAGATTTTCCTCAGTTCGAACTTCAGACTGTCAGTACTATTACATGAATATATAACAAATAGTTTCTAATAGTTTCATTGTCATAAATGTAATCGGACGATACCATTTTGTGCAACATAGTAGGATGCGAAACTAGTGTATATAAAAAAAAAAAACCTGAAAAAAACAAAACAGGTGCAGCAAATGAATAAACAAAACATGAGGAGAAGTGTTGCTATACAATAAATTGGGCTCCCACAGGACCCGGGTAGCAAAATGTAGGACAAAATAGTGGCCTTGCGTGTAATGCGAAGAAGCCAATAAGTGGCTTCCCACAGGACGAGGGTTTAAGAAACAAAAAGAAACCGTGGCATTCAAATTCATTATAGATGTATACTCGTATATAAAACACCACATGCTAAACTTAACAGTTTTACATTCAGATCTTGATCTTTAAGTGCAACCCCAGGCCTGAGCATTACCTGGTCCATTGCATAGGCTATCTATTACAAACTATTTAAAAACAATGCAGATGGATTATATCCAATAAACCCTTTCTGAAGATCTCTTCAGCTCACAAACAAAAAATTAGACCTGGAAGGTACAGGACCTGCGTCTAAAATTGGGAGGACTCCCTAGTATTATATAACCACAAGCAGGTTGACCCCCCTTTCTCCACCGGAACTGAGGACAGCTCAGAAACATTCTTTTGTGGTACAGAAGAATGTTTATGTGTCACTTAGTGGGCACATATTGGTCAATCAAATCATAAGGGAACGTTGAAATTAAAGAAAACCAACTGAAGGCCAAGTCGTACAGGTTGTAATGTTATGGTTAAATTCAGTGTCCTGAAAGTGTTACCAATTATTGTAGTCCGCCATGACACAGGACACTTTCCCTGCAGAACAGCACCAAGCGAGCTCACGGGTCAGAGGTCACAGTGACAGGTTATGGCAGTTGACACTCGGTGTTTACCTGGACAACTTTAAAATTGGTATGGGAAATTTTCGTCTCGTATTGTCAAGAAACAAAACTAATTGTCATAATTATTATCTTTCGCAGTTTTAAAATCAACACAGGCGGTTAACCTAAATATAATGAAAACAGCTTCTCAAAAGGCGCACAAACTCCGAAGTACTGATTCATGCAAATTAGTATATGCGTGATGGGTTTAGAATAATGTAGGCCTATTTAATGATCCTTTTTTAACACGTTAGGGCCTACTTGTATTCCCGGAAAAAATTTAAAAAAAAATAATCGAAGGAACCTCACCTGTACACAATCCTTTTGGATTAGCTAAAAGCCAACAGCAAAACAGCTGGAAGACAAGGTAGCCTACCGGTACCTTGCAAAGTCCGAAGATGGTAGGAAGCATTAATGACAGAGGGGTCTAGCTGTATAGATAAAAGATAATAGTATTATGATGATGGGTACTAAAATCAGTACAGAAACCAAATCAGCCCCAAGAGATAGGCCGAGATTATCTCAGTATAATAATGACAGCTACATCTCCGTCATTCTATCTGTGATACTACAGAAAGGAAGAAAAATATCTCATTCCGGAAAAACCTAAGTCATCTTTCATTTCTAGGAATAACTGGAATAATATGTGTGATTTATGCCATAGCAGAGTATGGTGAAGGTAGGGCAGGGCGAGAGAGGGAAAGATGGGGGAAGGGAGGAGCAGAAGGTGATGAATAGCCTTGGGTGTCTGCAGATAGATAAATAGATGGATATACAGACAGACAGACAGATAGACAGATAGACAACAGATAGATGGATATATAGATAAATAGTTAAATAAATAAACAGACAACAGATAGATGGATATATAGATAAATAGTTAAATAAATAGACAGACAGACAGCTATATAGACAACAGATAGATAGATAGATAGATAGATAGGTAGATGGACAGACAGATAGATAGGTAGATAGACAGACAGGCAAATAGATAGATAGACAGACAGACAGGCAGGCAGATAGATAGATAGACTGACAGACAGACAAATAGATAGACAGACAAACAGACAGACAGATAGATAGATAGATAGAGGGACGGACCGACAGACAGACAAACAGATAGATAGATAGATATATAGATAGATAGATAGATAGATAGTCAGGCAGACAGACAGACAAGCAGGCAGACAGACGAACAGACAGACAGATAGATAGATAGATAGATAGATAGATAGATAGATAGATAGATAGATAGATAGATAGATAGATAGATAGATAGATAGATATAAGATAGATAGATAGATAGATAGATAGATAGATAGATAGATAGATAGATAGATAGATAGATAGATAGATAGATAGACAGACAGACAGATAGATAGATAGATAGACAGACAGATAGATAGATAGATAGATAGATAGATAGACAGACAGATAGATAGATAGATAGATAGATAGATAGATAGATAGATAGATAGATAGATAGATAGATAGATAGATAGATAGATAGATAGATAACACAGGACATTTTTAAACAATGCTATGCACCATCCAAATAAAAGGGAAATATAGGACAAGAAAATAAAGTCAACATCAAATTCTTGTGTAAGCTTTGTTTATTGTTAATTGTGCACTGATAACAAACTGACGAACTGCATATATACATCGTGTCGCATTAAGGCGTGGCCGCCTCAGCATTCCCACACCGTAGCTGTCGCTTTAGCAAACAGATCTCTTGTGGGCTAAGAAGGAGAATAGGAAGAAGGGAAAGAAGCGGCAATAGACGTCGCAGAGGAAAGGCAAGAAACATGAAGAAACAAAGGAAGAGACAAACAGCAACAAGGTGTGCCGTATATGCTAAGGGCAGTGATCCTCCTTAATTAAGCAGAGACCTCAAACGGGCATTGCAATACCGTTAAATTTTAGTGGAGTTTGGCGATTTCCTGGCGATCCAGTGGTTAAACCACCATGAAACCCAAGGATCATGCCAGGGCCGCATAGTAACAATAGCAACTTGACTTAAGAAAAAAAAATAAAAAATTGAAATGTTCGGCATGCTTGTAGCTCTTGACAGCCCACAGATTGCGTTATAGCTTAAGGGTTAAATTCTGAAAAGTAAGGGTCAAATAACTTTTTTTTTTTTTTTGATACACAACTTTTCTGAAAAATTGATGAAAAAATTGAATTTGCCCTCAGGGTAAAGAATTAGGACACAGCTTAAGGAGTTTTAAATGGGGGCTTCATTTCCACCGTTTAGTAGTGTATATCTATGATTGATTTAACAACAACAGCAACGTCATCATCAGCAGCAACAACAACTACTACTACTAACTAGTGCTAGAACGGTAACTACAAGAACGACAAGATAAAAAACAACTATTTGTGAGCATGAAAAAATTGGGAGAAATAACTAAAATAATACAAAAAAATGCCATATTGTAACGTTTACTGTAAGTGGTTCATTATGACAGCTTTCTGTCTCTGTATAAGCATTTATTATTAAACGTGAGCTTCATAACATTCCGTCACCGTTCTACATTAATGGCATAATTTATGTCAGACTTATGCCAAAAGGAAAGTGATGGTTCATTGCATTCCTGAGCATGAGGGCTATCAGATAATGTCATAGAAAAAGAAATGCGCCAATAGGAAAATGTAATAATCCAATAGAATCATTATGGTATAAGTCACCAATTGACAGGAAAAGAAACAGTCTTTTCTTAATATCTCAAAGTGTCAAAAATGACTTATGCCATTAGCGTAAAGCAGTGACGATTCCGTAACATTTGCCTTAAAGCTCGCACTTTGTCAACGTCAGTGTTTGGTAGATGGATCCTGGAAACCGGGCTTGAAGTAACTATGTGTGTGTGAGTGGGTACTGTGCGTGTGAGTGTGTGTGCGCATATGTGTATTTATGTACTGTGTGTGAGTGTGATAATAATAATAATATTAATACACAGCATTTATGTAGCACTTCATCCGGTTAACAACCAGGCTCTAAGCACTTTACAACAAAATATCAAACAATATCAACTTTACAACAAATATCAAAATATTATCATATAAATCACACACACAATACATGCTCGGCATACTAAAAAACAACAACAACAACAAAAAAAAACAACAACTCGATGGACATTCAGAGTGTAAAAAGATGACTCTTCAGCTGATGCTTAAAAGTAATAACATGTTCAGTCTCTTTCAAAGACAGAGGCAGAGAATTCCAAATCTGAGGCCCTTGAAAAAAACAAAATAAGATTTTTCACCCATGGTCTTGATGGACATCATAGGCATTTTGAAATTGTCCGTGTCAGGGGGCAAGATGCATCAGTCAGCGGAGGACGGATGAGCATGTACACATTTAGCATCACATTCAGAATACTAACGTGATACATGCACGTTTTCCAGGGAGCTGATGAGGGTGCATACATAGCCTAAGCATTGTATTCAAGCTTTATGAAAATACTAAAACAATGCGTTTTCTTGGTATGGGGTGGGGTGGGTGGGTGGGTGGGGGGGGGGCGGATATAATCATGTACAGATTTACAGGTTTGTCAGAAATAAAATTAATTTCGTGTCTGAGTGGTATGAAGTACCGTCGTAAGAGATAAAGAGAACGACACAGGCGGAAGATGAAACAGCAAGGGGTGGGGTGGGAATGACATAGGAAGAGAAAGATCGGAAAGACAAAGAATGGAAAGCAAGGTAGAAACAGAGAAAGTAAGGTAACAAGAAAAAGAGGGTGCCAGTAAGTATGAAGGGAAAAGGGGAGGGCGGGGAATGAGAGTGAACAAAGAGGGGGTGCCCATGAAGTCATGAGTATTTACAACTTGGCACATCATCACCTATATCTGCATTGTAAGTGTTTGATAAGAATTCACAACATAAAATTATTTGCCTAACAGTATAATTGTCAAATGATAAACAGTGACAAAGAAAGAAAGAATGAATGAAAATATTCCGATGATGTAAATAGTGAGAATGGAAAACAAATCTGGTGCATCAGGATCGTTCATTATGTCATAAAAATGATAAGTACCAGCGCTAAAGCACGCATGCACACATACACATCACACACTTGCCACGGATATTTTCATAGCATTATTACCTTGAACGCACTCATACTCGTGGAATGTCCTATAGTACTAAAGCAACACTATTGTCATACACCATGTGCACGTGCAGTGCCAGTATCAAGATGCAGTTGGTTTCTTGCCAGAAAAGACTCTGTAAATACCGACGGACTCTAAACTGGAAGACACACAATATTAATTGAGTGATAGAGATTGTGAGAAAATGGCGACGTTACTCAGTCCCAGGCTTTGATCCAGTTCTTGTCCGTACCGTGTTTCACCATTTGATTACACTACTTAAATGCTGGTCTCATCGTCTCTAACATTTGAGATGTGCAGCAAATGCATCCTGCTGTCTGTTTTCTGGGCTTTCCTGATTCTTTTGAAGATAATGATAAAAATGATGACTGCAACGAGAACAGCAGCGACAGTAAAACTAACAGTAACGATAACATTGACAGAGGTGCTATGGCCAGTGTTGTCAATCGCCCCAGGTGTTGCGACGTCATCTCTTGTGATTTGATCATGTAAACATCGAGATACATTGTCAGTTCCACAATTTTTGTCAAACATCTGGCGTGATCCTTCAGTATGATTCACTCCACCATCAGGCGTGACCAAGCCGTCTCCACCAGCAAATCCTACTTCGTCCGATTTATTCAGTCTCTGGTCCACACAGACTGTATTGAAATTATAACCACACGGTTTCTCTACTCGCTGACTGGGTTCGCATTGATCGCAGGGGATGCAGTTGGGTTCTGGCCATCTCAGGACAAGAAAGTGTCCCGAAATGCAGCCCACTTTGGTATCAGAGGTCAGGGTACAGTTGTCCAGTTCCACCTGGTCGTTGTAGACGTTGGCTTTGGTGCAAGGTTTGCATTCTTTACACTGATGGTTCTCCTGGTCAATGAAGGTCCTAGGCGGACAAGCCACGCATTGGTGGGTGGAAGGATCATAAAATTGACCTGCTTCGCAAAATCCGGCTTCGCACATTTCTAAACTATCCAGTCCAAACACAAAAATAAACTCAAAGCAAAAGAACACCAGGAAATGTTTAATGATACTCCAAATCATGTTGACAGTATTTCGTCGTAAAGCCCACCGACCCGTGTATTTCTAGTACAAATACAAAAACTCAGCTTCTATTTGTTGATTGTAATTCTAAATTTCGACACCAG
Organism: Onchidella celtica; assembly: GCA_963931925.1. Lineage (NCBI taxonomy): Eukaryota > Metazoa > Mollusca > Gastropoda > Systellommatophora > Onchidiidae > Onchidella > Onchidella celtica. Next base: position 22,726,694 of record OZ007579.1, on the reverse strand, counting down.
AACATCTACATTAATACTTTGAAGTCAGAAGCAAACTCATCTACACGCTGGCTAACAACAAGAGTGAACTCATTTAATTCTGATCTGTACCTTTCATTCCGATGTTCCCACATGCTGCTGAACAAATCCCCACCAATTATGTGCATCTGTAGGAACAATGACCACAACCAGGAATCAAACCGTTGCATTCCACTTTGCCAAGGAAAAAAGTATTATCAACACTTTGGACAATTTATACCTTCAGTAGCCTGGCGAAATAGCATCACGCCATGGCTCGTCATCTTTTAAACCATGTACCGAAACGAAAATAGTTGGGTTTCTGGAACACAGAGAACAGTAACTGGTCCTCAGTGAAAAAGAAGTAAATGCACGAAACTCGTGGGTTTCCCCAATCTTGCAAAAATATTCATTGACAACCTGGAATTTTCTTAAAAATCGTCTCCTGGGGAAGAGACCTGGAGTCTAGCCCAAAATCAGTTCTTTGCCTTATTCAATGGTGTAGAAGCCGGGTGTACCCTTAGCAGATGACCTCTAAGCAGAATGGTGCGTCTTAGTAAGCAAATGAGGAATCAGTTTTCTCAAAAACTGTGTGCTGGATTGACAGTTTCAAACCTTGCCTATGCTTTTATACTAAACCTTAGGGAACTGGATGTTTTAAATTTCTATATATTAGACTGCAGCCTGAGTTCGAGTCTGCTTTATTGTGTTTTATGAAACATAATAAGATATTTCAACGGACCATTTTATTGGGGGAAAAAGCATTCGAAAAAAGACAATACACACAAAAAAACAAAACGAAAAAACTCCAATGCCAAGACAGTACCAAATGATGTGCTAAACATTGAAAAGTGTTGGACATGTTATGTGTAACTTAGTGCTTATGGTATTGTTCGTTGAGTATTTACCTCTAGTTTTCCTGTTCAAGTTTGAGTGTTTAACTCCGTTCAGTAGTGCAAATTTTAAAAGAAAATAATTTGGTCAAATTATCATTCTTACGAGGCCCTAAGAAGCAAACCCAATGTCAAGCTACAGTCTAACAAGTAAAAAAACATCACACCCATAAAGTTTAGTGTAAGAAGTGTGCTTATACCAAATTTCACATTCCGAGAAATCGATGTTGATTCTGTTCATGGTGAAGAATCCCTGATATCAACTTGTAAATATAGAAAAACACTTCGTCCGCTTCATGAATTTAACAGGGAATGTTTGCTTCCCTAAAACTGGCGCATTTCTTTGTGTGTGATCCAACCAGTACACAATTTGCCCCTCTTCCCTTGGTGCACTAAGCCACACATTACCCCCCCCCCCCTAAAGTAATTGTTTTGTCCATGCAGACATCTTGGGTTTTCCCGAAATGACGTCGTGAGCTGGGAACCAGCTGTAACCACGTATGGTCATGTCAATCGGTAATTAGCCCTGCAAAGGTTGGTCTGAGACGTGCTGGCTAAAATTCAGGCTGGTCGCTTTGTCACATAGAGAAAAAATAGGAACTGAGCCGATTTTACACAAGCAGGATTTACATTGGTTGTTCTTTCTTTCTTTTTTTTTTAAACATTCCCCCCCCCCCCCCCTCTTTTCTCTTCAGAGTCTGACTTCATTTTAAATTTCATTCTTATTAAAGTTTTTGGAGGTCTCTGTATAATTAAGTTCTTCTATGCATGTGAATCGTGGACTTAAAAAGCTGAGATAGAAAAGAGAATACAGTCCACTGAGATGGGACGCTTTCGAAGACTCCTGGGCATCTCCTACAAAGATCATATCACGAACGAAAAAGTTCGGGACAGAATGAGGCAAGTAATTGGGCCCCAAGAAGACCTGTTGATCTTGGTCAGGAGACGCAGCTCAAATGGTATGGCCATGTTATGAGATCATCAGGGCTTGCCAAGACATTCCCGCAAGGCACAGTGTAAGGGGGGAGAAGGAGAGGCAGACAGAAGAAGAGATAGGAGGACAAAATCCCAGGATAGACGGGCTTGAGGTTGAGCGATACAATCAGGAGGTCAGAAAACCTAGAGGATTGGAGGATGCTGGTTGCCAGATCACCTGTGGCGTCCCAAACGGTCCACAGGACTACGGGATAGATAGATAGACAGATAGATAGATAGATAGATGGATAGATAGATAGATAGATAGATAGATAGATAGATAGATAGATAGATAGATAGATAGATAGATAGATAGATAGATAGATAGATAGATAGATAGATAGATAGATAGATAGATAGATCGATAGATATATAGATAGATAGATAGAGAGAGAGAGAGAGAGAGAGAGAGAGAGAGAAAGAGAAAGAGAGAGAGAGAGAGAGAGAAAGAGAGAGGGTAGTATAACTATTTAATCTGATTCGTGGGTGTCTCCCGTCTTTATTCCTATGTTTTTTCTTCCAAACGCCAGCGAATCGACTTTTCAATTCTTGCATTAGAGGTGGTAATTGAAAAACTGTTTCACGAAGCAGTCAAAGAATTGATCTACTCTATATTATGGAATAGAATTACTGTTAATAATTTCTTTCCATTAATTTTAGTAATGGAACGATATTACAAGTAAGTCTCTATATTTTCTTAAAATTAAGTCCGAGCAACACTAAAATTGTTTATGTGATACATGAATTAAAAACGGAACCCTTCCTCCCTCCCCTCGATCCGTAAGCAGTCGAAAACAACACAGCACTAGGTTTTAGTGTGCTGATAAATTTATTCTAGAATAGGATTTGCAAAGATGGGGCAGACCATGAGCAAGTGATGAATAAATTAATAGGTAACAATGGAATGTTAATCTACCGTGTCCTGCATGCCAGGAGCGTACAGAGGGGAGGGGGGGGGGGCGGCACAGGCGTCCATTTTAGGGCGCATCCAATCAAGGCGTGAAATAAAAATTAAGTTTTTTGAAATTTGAAATTATGGCTGTTAAATTCGTTACACAAGTTGCCCTACAGTTCCACAAGCTGATGTGAATGTGGATCCGTGTTTTAATACACGTACAATCAAGGATATTGGCCCCGGGCATCACCAAACCTCTGCACACCACTGCTGCATGCAGCAACAGCAAAAACAAATTTAATTGGTGCCAGATAATGAGACCAGCGAGGAAGCAAAACCAAGCACTATCGTCTGACTCCAGAATGATTTGTCTGATCTGTGCACTGCGACCCCAGACAGATCAATGGCAAATCACGTAAATGTTGGAGATAATTGTTAAACCCGCAAGACTTCTTATGCGCATTCTAGATGGTATCCAGAGCCGAAGGTTTGAAAACCAGTTAGCACCAAACTCGAGTAACCAGCTTTGGTACAGCTGCTCTTGGCTGAACTTTCAAAACAGAGAGCACGAGCGTACAAAATTGTGTGTAATGTTGCAGGCACACGCTGGCCTTATTTTGTTGTAAACCCACCAGACCAACAGCCGATACGAGGACAGTCAAATCACAAAATGAAATATGCAAATTGAAATACAAATAGAAAAATCGCTGATCAGAGAACATACTGTGGCAAAAAATTATACTTGAAGATAAAATATGTTTATGCGAAATACTGGAAATCCGGAAGCCTCCTCGGTCTTCAGTCGTCATTGGGGGGAAATCCGCAACATGCCATGTTTGTACATATTTCATCATCACCGTCTTTAGATATAAGTCCTCGGATTTATCGCACAGACAAACTGCAACTCAGTCATTCAACAGTTTGACTTTCGATGAGTTCACTGCTGCACTCAACTTTCGTTTTCACGAAGGTAAGATACACATTGTTTATTTATTTATTTATTTATTTATTTATTTATTTATTTATTTATTTATTTATTTATTCATTCATTTATTTATTTATGTCACGAGCAGAGTTAGGGTCTTGGGGAGCATTCGACTGCACGAGAGGCAGCTAACTCACACTCGGACACAACCACACAAGAAAAGTATTAAACAACTAGAGTATCTATATATGTCAGGCCGGTCAGGCCATGTTTTTACATAAATATTAATAAACAAAACAAAAGACAATAGAGGTATATTCAAAGCAATAAATTCTAATTACTAACTTAATCTATGATACTCTTGTAATTATGGTTCCTTATTGGATATACTGCAATCAATAGCAAATAGGTATATTATACGAAACTAGATATCAATTTAAAGTGACAGTTGAGTCGCCACTGGCCAGTCGCCAGGCAAACTCTCCCTAAATCATATGGGCTTGAATGTAAGGAGAGCCCAGTACGTTCCAAGCCTACAGAAGCATACTTCGGCTTGTAGGTAATTACGCAGTTGCAAAAAACTATTTATATATGCACAATCATTATTCAATTCATCAACAATGTGCCATATTACTTCAATCATACTATGGAAATAATTCTATAACACAGGCCACTCGTCGTCGAGTGCCAGCTGGGGTTTCCTTAGACTTCCTATGAGGCTGTGGTTCTCTCTCTATCTCTGATCTTCTATTATGCTTGAACAAATAAGATATATTACCATTGGTCACGCCTACTGGTAGGCGCGAACATCAAAATAGCGCAGCGTGGGCTTTCAAAGGTCAGCCCACTCAGACCTTTCTTTCTAGAGCTCAGTCAGTCCGTTAGCAAGGACTTCTAGTCTTCAAATCACAGTTCAGGTACTGGCCAACCGGAGATACTTCACGACACGATGCTTCTGCTCGTCTGTATTCGATGAATCTGAACGTTACACGATGTTTTATACTATCTAACTACCCAGCAGTGCTAGTCCGCTGGCCCAATTAGTTCAGCTATCTCATTGGCCGAAACCTCCCACCATTTTAATTGTAGTAATACGTCTGCACTATTCTACGAGCCAGTTAACGTGCAAAAACTTGTCTAGTCATACTTAACAATGTCAACTATCCCCACCTTGTTTCACCCCTACTCCATTACTTATTAATCACGAACATTAAAACCGACAAGCGTGAATCCAATAGTTTAACTTTACATTTATTTACTCACCAACTATAATTTGCGACGGCCGTTCAAGGCCACCAGCCAATTTCTCATGGCCTTGGTAAAACAACAACAACTCACTCTCTGCGTGAGTTTTAACAACATCCGAATCATGACAATTTATACATTCAGTTTTTTATCTATTTACTTTTTAAAAAATATTATTTATGTATTCTCATCTTCGATTAATGATTTATTTACTGTATTGTTTTCAGGGTTAGTGTTAATTTCCTGTAACTAACAGAGTTTTATTTCATTCCATTTTGATTTTTTTTTTAAAGAGAAAGAATAACTCTAAACAGATTTTGTGAACATTGGCCACACTTCATTATATATGTGTGTGAAATAAATTATTCTAACTTACTACGATTATTGGTATTTGTCAAGAGCAGGTTAAGTTTATAAATGCCGTGCTAGGCCACGGGTTGAATTCATTTTTTAAAATCTAGTCATAGTGAAGTGTCCTTGAGCTGTTTTAGTGAGCAACATGTTTTGAGTTTTTTTTTTTGACATAAAAACTGTAGATGGTTAAAAAGGAATATGTGTAGGTAAACCAGGGATGGCAGAGCAGCTCCAGTTCGTGATTCAGTAGCATTGTTAGAGGGTGTGAGGTGGTTGTAATTGACTGTTGACATTCAGTGGTTCGTGAAAGCATGAATTGTGCTGAGTCAAGTTAATAAGATTTTTGGATTTAATTATTATTAACCTATTTAGAAGACGACCTTGTCTGTCTTAGTGCAAGGCCGTAACCGACTTACACAATAGAATAAATTAATACTGCGAGCTCACCTCGCATGACTGCACCAATCAAATCTAGGGATTTGGACGGTAGTTGCAAGTGGCTAGACATTATAAAAGTCAGCCCATACCTATGTCCACTATCACATGCAGAAAAGTTTCCACTGCGGAGTGGTCGGCTAATTTCGAGCCAGATCGAAACAGAGACGCAGTAGAGCAGTCCATCTATACGAGGAGCCTAGAAATGACGAGCTCCAGCTAATAGCTACCCGGACTTTGTCCACTATGCAACGCCCTTGTTGATAGTCCCTGGTTCTTGATAGCCAGGGAAAAATGGTATGCATTGTAATTGTATGTCAGAATTCAGATGTTACCAGCAGTATGAGAGTCTGCTCCTAGAGTCACAGCCAGGCAGTGCCAGTATTAGAATATATGACAGGAGCCATTGCAATGGAGCTGGCGTGTGCTGAGACAGCGAAGACTATAATTTGTATTAAATATCCTATGAGTCATTAGTTATATTTGATCCAGTACTAGGACCTTTTAGTCCATTCTAAAATTGTATTCTTATTTTGCAGTTACCCTGATGGTCATTTCATTTATATATGTTATCTTATTCAGCTAACTCAATACATTATTGTGGCCCTACAGGTCTGACAAAACTAATTCATTTGAGTTGTTAATTAATTCCAGTAGGAAAGTTAGTGTGTTCGTCGAGTGTGTGTTTTCCTCTTGAATTGCAGTCGTTTGCTATAAACCACATTCGCGACAGTATTCTCCTATGAGAAATATCAGGAAGGCCTAAGATTAGTGCACTGGCTCAACATAATAATACAAGTATTACAAATGCATTGTATCTCGCTGTGTCTGGCCAGACTTTAGTACGATACCTCCCTCAGTCAGAATTTAAAAAAAACAACCAGCCAGCACTTGACATAAATGATAATACATGCATACATTTTGTTTTTCATACACAGCCAGCATGGCCAAGGGACTAGTTTCCTCCTCCAATCTGAAGCATTTGTGTCTGGTGTCAATCATTACACTGACCATTCTTCTGGACCATGTTGTAGAGGCACCCTATGGTAGAACTTGTGGCTCAGGGCAATATTACAACCGCACCACCCGCCGCTGCTCAACTTGCCCGCATGGAACCTTCAATGACAAAGCTCTCCATGATTATGAAGTCTGCAAGCCGTGTACGAAAGCCGAAATCTTCAATCATGAGGTTAGCATTTAGCCCTTTCATCTATCACACTGACATAATTTACTTTCTAGCCATAGTTTGAAAATCACTTTCTTGGTTGCCCGTGGAAACTAAGGCATTTGGCCATGATGCCAGATCTTGTTCTGTTGCTTGAAGGCAGCGTAGCTCAAGTAACTTTCTCATTTTGCTATGTGCAAAAGTATGTTAGATATTTTATATGTCCCAGATGAGGTACCCGGCATTACCCGGGATAAATTTGTACCCCTATCCTTCTAGTCCCCTTTCATCACTATTTCTTCTTTCTGCCACAGGTAGAAAGTCAGGCATGTACACCGGAACATGACACGCAAGTGGCTTGTGTCGCAGGGTATTTTCGAAGCTCGAGTCTCCATGGCCATGGCGCGGTGTGTCATGCATGTTCACAGTGCAAGGAGGGGCAGAGAGGCATGCCAGCATGCCAGCCAACCTCTGACACGGTATGCGGCCCAGACATAGCAGAGACCTACAATAATCTGAATGTGGACCAAAGTGGCAGCGCAGATCGACGTGATCCAGGACATGACAAGATCAGCTTTGGAGTTGATACCCCTACCTCTTACACAAATACTTACGTCGTTTCTGTGCTTGGATTCACAGCTCTTGTCGTGGCGACGATTTCATTTGTTTGCTATTGTAAAATATTTGGCAAGCGCAGAACAACCAGTGGAGATCAAGAATCTTTGGTAGGCGAAGAAAATACTCAGGAAGAAGATAACCTCGCCAACTAGTAATTTTTAATATTACCATCAAACAGATACCGCGTCATTGTTGCTATAGTAACTTCATCAACAGACATTGAAAAAAGAAAAAAAATCAAAAATGTTATACTTCATTTCACAGTTCTAGCGGTATGATATTTTCATAGAGCTGTGCGTGTTTTATTTAGCAGTAGTAAAGATAAATAACAAACGTGGTCTTTAAAAGTTCATAACAGCCAGTCTTTTACAGCAGCTGTACTCACTCCATTTTAAAAAGAATCAGTCCATCAAATAACAACAATAATAAACTTCTGCATTAAAAATCAATTGGGGTTTCACGAAAGCACAAAGATAACCAAAATGAGCAAAATTAAATAAATTAAAAAAAAAATTAAATCGAGAAATGAAAATATGTAAATGAATGAATAAATAAATAAATAAATAAATAAACAAATAAATAAATAAATAGAAATCTAGATTGACCTATAAGTAAATAATAAAAACAACAACAGTAAATTAGATACTAGAAATTTTGATAGAGAAATAAATAAATAAACAAATAAATAAATAAATAAATAGGTAAATAAATAAATAAATATACAAATAAATGAATAAATAAATAAATAAATAAGTAGATAAATAAGTAGATAAATAAATAAATAAATAAATAAGTAGATAAATAAATAAATAAATAAATAAATAAGTAGATAAACACATAAATATATTAATAAAGAAATAAATAATTAAAGAAACAGTTCAGCTATACGTGAAAAATAGATACCATCTCTATGAATCCACATAATGTTGTTGCTGCTACTATAACGTGATACTGGTGCATGTTTCTATGTCTTTCTTTTTTACATGGTTCTTAAAGATACGGGTTTATAGATTTGCATTGTCTCACCTATACGGTGTAACATATTCACAAACTTTTCTTTTTGGTCACATTTTGACCAAGGTATTAATCATTTGTTTATGGGCATTAATTACTTATAGTCTTCTTCTACATGGTGAATGTTAAGGATCGTGCTAATGTTGTTCATTTGCTGGAGATGTTTAAAAAGGGACGAGAGCTGCTATACATAGCACAGAATTTAACTGCCTGGACAGTAGGCATTATTGTTCATTTTGCTGGTAACCGCTTAATAAATTTGGCAACCTCAATGTTCGTTAAAGACATCTGGGGACCGCTCCTTTTCTTATTCTGTCCCAATTGCTCTCCCTGAAAGACTGAGAGATATTGCTTCATTTGAGGAATTTAAAACATTACTAAAATCAATCCTGTGTCGAATACATATACAGAATGACTTCTTAAGCCTTATATGTTTTGTGCGGCATGAACGTTTATTCGTAAAGAGAGAGAGAGACAGAGAGAGAGAGAGAAAGAGAGAGAGAGAGAGAGAGAGAGAGAGAGAGAGAGAGGGGGGGGGGATGAGAAAGGGTGACAAAGAGAGAGGGGGAGAGAGAGAATACAATTTTGCGCCTGTCTATGGAAAATTGGCGGAAAGCGCTTCACAATGAAATAGTGACAACTTAAACTGCAGTACAATATAATATTTAAAATACACTGTAATTGTCATGTTTTTTCGGCCTATGTTGCTAAGAAAATACGAGACAGCATCATTATAGAGTGTATAGTAATAATATCCCACGTAAAACATCATTGAAAATAACTGGAAATCGCTTTCTCTCTCTCCCTCTCTCTTTGTCTCCCTTTCTCAACCCCCTCTCTCTGTCTCTCATGTATATATATATGGCCTTTAGCTTCTTTACAGACGGTCTTAGCAGCTAGAATATTCACTTTCATTTTGACTGACAGCTTCTCTCGTGGCTTATTCTACCAATGTTTGACCCGAGAGTGCGATGGCAGTGATTGCAGGTCAGTCTTTTGGGTTCACTTTGGCGAGTGTTTTCATTCCGCCTCTGTCGTTTTGTCAGGTATGTTTCTTTTGCCTTGAAGTCTATTGCGAGCGTGCCACTGCGCAATTTTTGTCTCCATCTGCTTCGATCATTTGCAAGGTTCTCCCATTCATTGGGGTCGATGTTGAATGCTTTCATCGTGACCTTGCAAGTGTCTTTGAATCGCAGATGTGGCCTACCTCTGGGTCGGTTGCCAGTAGCAAGTTCCCCGTAGAGAATTTGTCTGGGGATGCGATCATTTTCCATACGGTGGAGATGTCCAAGCCACCGCAGTCTTTTTTTGCCTAGGAGAGCCTGAGTTGATGGAATGTTGGCTCGGCTCAGAACTTCGATATTTGAGATCCTGTCTTGCCACTTGATCTTGAGAATTTTGCGTAGGCAGCGCAGGTGGAAGGAGTTGAGGGATCTTTCATGTTTGGAGTAGGTGGTCCATGTCTCTGAGCCATACAGCAGGGTGCTTAGGACGCAAGTTTGGTACACGAGTACCTTTGTTTTGATGGTCAGCTTGCTATTGTTCCACACCCTTTTTGAGAGTTTGCCAAAAGCTGTGGCCGCCTTTCCTATTCTGGCATTTATTTCAGTTGTTATGTCTGTGCTACCACTGATGGTTGAGCCTAGGTAGCAGAATTTTCCCACTTGCTCCAGAGGAGAGCCATTCAGCATGATTGGTTTGGGGTTTCTCAAGCCTTGTGTCAAAACTACAGTTTTTGAGACACTGATCTTTAGCATGAATTTGTCACAGGCTTTGGCAAGGCTATTGATGAGAGCCTGGAGCGTGGTTTCATCGTGGGCCACGATTGCAGCATCATCTGCGAAGAGGAGCTCTTGTAACATAATATGCTCTGTACGAGATTTTGCTTTTAGTCTGGCAACATTAAAAATGGAGCCGTCCACTCTGGTGTTAATAAGTACTCCACCTGAACATTGACCAAAGGCATTCTTGAGTAGGGCTGCAAAATATATACCAAATAAGGTAGGAGCAAGAACACATCCCTGCTTCACACCGCTGTTTACAGCAAATGAATTGGATGTGCAGCCCTCAAAGTTGACACATGCCCTCATGTCAGTGTGGAAGGATGCAATAAGTTTTAGCAATGTTGGTGGACAGCCTATGGATTTAAGGACTGCATACACCCCAGATCGGCTTACGGTGTCGAAAGCCTTTGTTAGGTCCACAAAGCATGTTATAAGCGGCCTGTTTTGTTCTTTACATTTTTCTTGGATTTGCCGAAGTGCAAATATCATGTCAATAGTTGATCGTTTGCTTCGAAAGCCACATTGTGTTTCTGGTAAGACTTTTTCCGCCAGTTGTTGAAGGCGGCAGAGGATGACGCGAGCAAAAGCCTTTCCAGTAATGCTGAGGAGGGATATGCCTCGATAGTTGTTGCAGTCGCCTTTGTCTCCTTTGTTCTTGTAAAGTGTGACAATTTTGGCGTCTCTCATATCATGTGGTATCACGCCTTCTTTCCAACACTGCAGTAACAGATTATACAGGTGTGGTAATAGTGGGCCTTTTAGGTCTTTTAATACCTCTGCAGGAATGTTGTCACTTCCTGTGGCTTTTCCAGCAGACAGGTGGTCGATTGCATTGGAAAGCTCGACTAAGGAAGGTTCAGCGTCAAGTTCGGCCATTATTGGCAGTTTTTGGAGGTGTTCCTCAAAATCTGGTGGAATATTTTTCTCAGTTGAATACAACAGAGAGTAATGCTCTACCCACCTATTCAGTTGTTCATTTTTATCTGTGATGGGTTCACCATTTACAGACTTAAGTGGGGCGCTTTTGGTGATGATTGGCCCAAGAGCTACTTTCATCTGACTAAAGGCGGTTTTCATATCTCCCTTTTCATTTGCCTCTTGTATGCTGTTACACAAGTCTGTCCAGTATTTGTTGGCGCAACGTCTTACCTCCAGCTGAAGTTTAGCTTTTGCATTTTTCAAACAAGTTTTTGTACTCTGATTGCAATTTTTGTTATACTCATTGAAAGCAGATTTCTTTTGCTCAATGAGAGGTAGGAGAATTTCGCTGTTCTGGGCTACCCAGTCGTTGTTTGAAACTTTATGCTGTCCAAAAGACTTGATGGCACAGTCATGAATTTTTGAACTGAGAGTGTTCCATGTTTCATCTACCGAGTCACATTGGGTGACATTATCCATGCTTTCAGCAAATAACTTTTCAAATGACTTTCTATTTGATTCATCTCTGATTGCTGTTACATTGATCTTAGGGATTGAAGGGGCTTTTGATCTGTATATTTTCTTGGCCGAAATTTTGATTTTGCTGACTACCAGTGCATGGTCGGTGTCACAGTCAGCACTGTGGAGGGAACGAGTTATTTTTATACAGCCCAAACTCTTCCTCCTTGAGAGAATAAGATCTAATTGATGCCAATGGCCAGACCTGGGATGGCGCCATGATGTTCTTTGGCATCTCTTAAGGTCAAAGTACGTGTTTGTAACACATAATGAGTTTACGGAGCATAGCTCCAGAAGGCGCTGCCCGTTTTCGTTGATGTTGCCAATGCCGAAGTGCCCAATGCACTTTGGCCATGCGGAGTGATCTGCTCCCACTCGAGCGTTAAAGTCACCCAGAATTAGCAGGCCTTCGGTGAGAGGGATGTTGTGGAGAGTCCTCTGCAATGCCTCGTAGAAAATGTCTTTGGTTTCGTCAGAGGAGGTAAGTGTTGGGGCATAGACACAGATAATGTTGGTAAAACCAGACCGGGTGTTCAGTCTGAGTGTCATGATGCGTTCTGACACTCCAATTGGAGTTGCGATCGAATTGATAAGGGAGTTTTTTATGGCGAAGCCCACGCCGTGGATTCTCGGCTGTTCGCTGCTAAGGCCCTGCCAGAAGAAGGTGTAGTTTTCTTCTTTGACTGACCCGGAGTCGGGAAGTCGAGTTTCTTGAAGGGCAGCGATGTCGATGTTTAGTAGCTGAAGTTCTCGATCAATAATTTGGGATTTCCTGATGGAGTCAATATCAGTGAGATCTTGCTGTTGCAAGCCTGGGCGCATTGTTCTGACGTTCCAGGTACCAAGTTTTAGTATTTTTCTGTTTTTGCCAGGTGCACACTTTACGTCAGCTTTTCGACTTTTGGTCTAGCTCCAACCACCTTATGAAGCAGGCTGACGTGGCGGAACAACACCCAACTGCCTGGGGGCTGCCCAGGTTACGGCGGGCGGTAGTTGATCAATGCAGCTGAAAAGCCGCTCCCACCGACAGAGGGGACCCCTGGCGCTCATCCGTACGCCAAATGGATTGAGCTTATCACCGGTAACTGCCACCTCCCGTGTTGTGCCCATCCGTAACGGATGGCTGGAGTGTCCTCTCCAACTCGGAAATGGGTGGGCTTATAGAGGAGAGACAGACGCTTGCCAAGCCCGAGCAAACGCCTCCTCGTTTTGCTGCCTTGCCTGGGCTATTTTTAAGAGATGGTGCTTTGCCCAGAGGCACCACCGCTCTCTCTGCCATTCTAGTTAAACCCAAGGGAGAGACCAGGTCAATACATTTGGAACTAGTCCGGCTGCAGGAGATGCTGGAAGCCATTTTGATGCAGTTCTCCCTGACAACCACCTTCGGGTCTCCACTCCTGATTTTCTGTCTGGGTTTACTCCCATAGCCTTTGCTATCATAGCAACACACAAGGCAGTGTGGTATTTGTATTCAGGGTTACCTTCCCCTAGTCTTCCTCTCTCCCGAGATGACCCACAAGACAGTGGGGGTGACAGTAGCAGGCTGTATTGTGTACTGTCATACAATAGCAGAAAACTCTGGCCTGACCTTTTGTCTCTCATGTACTCAGTATGTAAATGTACCCTATTATTATTATCATCATTATTATCATTATTATTATTATCATTATTATTATTATTATCATTATTATTATCATTATTATTATTATTATTATTAGTTTTATTACTGTTATTATTGTTATTGAAGGAATCTGCTAGGGCACGGTGGCTTTCTACATAGTAGGCTATAGAAAAACGATGGACACAACTCAGTCCTGCTCTATTCGGCTTCGTAATGTCTATGGGCCCCAAACAACAACTATTATGATATGTTTCTGTAGCATTAATTTTTGTATTTGTATTTGTATATTTGTATACTACTTTAATCCCATTTTGGGAAATTTGCATTTGTGTCATAGCAGCCCAGTTATAGGCCATGGGACCAAAATCCTAGCTAGTCTCTAAAGTAAATTTCGTTACGCACCCACTAGGGAAAATCTAGGTATGGTTTTAAAATGTTCGCAGTAGCCATCTTTGACTAAAAATTCAACGTTGTCATCCATAACTGTGCACATTAATAACTTATTTAAAAAAAAAGTTTATTGCTATGTAACATCTGTATTTTTGCATGTTTGTTTCGTTTTACATAATTATATATTTCACAAAATCTCCACCTTTGAACGCAAAAGGCTTTTTCATTAAACCACCTACACCAACCCAATTTTACATGTCCATTTCAAATACCACGGAGGGTGCACGGAAGTTTTTATTATTTTGATTAGTTTGGTTCTTGAATTTATAGAAAATGCATTGTTTCCTCGTGCTGTCATTTTCATCCTCCATCTTGCCTCCATTCTGTTATAGTACCGCGCAGGTCATAAAAAGTAACGCTTGGTGCTCAGTGGCCTGGCGCGCATGAGTTCTGAAGCAGGACTGCAGATTACTACTTTTATTGTAAGAGAGAGAGAGAGAGAGAGACAGAAAGAGAGAGAGAGAGAAAGCACATGATTGTTTATTCTCGAAATTTCATCCAACTTTTCAAAGAAAACTGAATTATATTGCTATTTACATCTTTCTTAGTGTGCTTACAGCATTCCATCATGGAGGCAGCCATTTTGGATTTCGCGGCGAAAGGCTCAATTCCATTGGTTGATTAAAATAGCATTGTTTAAATGGCAAACTCAATTCGCATCATTAATTATCATTTATTGGCTCACTTTACATACAAATTATACAAAAATGTGCATGACTTGAAATGACAACATTGGTTTTTTGTGAAGGAGAGATGCATAAGAGCTTGCATGCAAAAAGTCAGCTTATCCCCTGAGGTGCGTAATGGAATGACAAGCTACAAGTTTGGTCCCACGGCCTACTATAACTGGAGCAGGCATGTCGTCGCCACAGTGCAGCGCCGGTCGGCGGGACTTTTCGAGGGGTGGGTTGAGAGATGAAGGGGAAGGGGTGGGAGATGAGAGGGAAGGGGGAGGGAGTGGTAGGGATGAATCTTATTTGATTTTGCCAGGGCAGCGGCCTGTTCGGCCTGCTCTTTTCGATTTCCACCTGCAAAGGTATCATAAAGTGCCCAACGTGCACATGGGCCCTCCAAACTTTTTCGTCCTTATCCTATCCCTCCCCCCTCCCCCCCCCCCCCTTAGGATCAGGGACAGGAAAATATGAAAAAAATCCCAAATTTCCAACATGCCTGCACCAGCCGGGTTTTGAACCCGGGACCCTTGACACGAGAGGCGAGCACCCTGCCTCTTGACCACCTTGTCCCCACCTTGCATTATTCGTGGCGACAACAGGCTGAAGGAAATGAGGTAAGATCTTTGTGCTGCTTTATGTATTGCAACATAAAATCAGCAACACTGATCGCTTGTAGGCTAAATAAAGACCCAGTTGGAAAGAACGACCATAATCAGCCTTTACTTCAGTAGAAAAAAATGGGCTTTGGGGCAAAATATGTATTGAAATAGTTTTTTAAAACAACCAACGTCGTTAAAATTGGATTGTGGTCCTTCTTCCATTTGGGCCTTCAAATGCATTTCAGTCTTTCAAATCAGCCTGTGTGGTGTTGTGGAGAGCTGGAAATATTTGTTAGGTTCTATGATTATTACTATAAATCCTAATTAAAGTGATATTTCTGTTATGTTGTACCTCATTTTGTAGGCTCTCGTATCGCATGGCATGGGATTTTCTTTCGATACTCGAGTTTCTAATTTGAATAAGATCTTCTGTTACATTTCAAAGTCTCAGTTTAAGACATGAAATAGACAAAACAAGAGAGGGCATATAAATGATATGAGAGAATATAAAAGCATTAAGCGAAGTCAAATATTATAAATTAATCTTGCAGTTACAGAATCTTAGATGTATAGTTTCAGAATAGTCTTCAGACTCAAAGTTCGGTTCATGGTGATATATTATGAGTTGTGATCACGAAATCTGTATCTTTATTTTGCCAAGTAAAGTATTCGTTATTTCAGCTCGATGAGGATATTGTATGAACTATGATCACCAGGCACCAAACAGTTTTCCAGATATTCACAAGTATTCAATGTCTTGTCAGCAAACAGGGGCGGTCAGTGGTCATTATTGTTACTTAGGTAAAGAGATAATGACTTCTTATCGCCTCTCTTTTACTAATGTCTTTTTGGACAGATAGAATATTTTTTCAGTATTATGTACCCACTGCCATCCTCTAAGCTGTTGTCAGATTTGTAAAAAAGAAAGTGCAAGTTTGAAAGTGTGAGAAACCGGGAAAATAAGTCATGCGGGGATACAGCTAACATACTGCCAGGACCTTGGTCATATCTGTAGACCGAGGAATTCAGTAGTTTTTGTTGAATTAAAGTAAGGAAATTGATTAATTCAGTTAGTCTAAAATCAAGGAAGTTGAAGTGTTAGAAAAAGGAACGTGTCGTTTATGTAAAAAGGCTATTTTGCTTATTTGGTCTCACCATAAGGCCGCATTCAGACCAAACTGACGACAACGGGCATGTGAACACGGCCGAACCCCGTTTTGAAATAATAAACATGAATAATTAAAAAAATAAATCTTTATAAAGCGATAAAACGCCTAGCTTTCGCGCCCGTATCTAATTTTTGGTCGCTGAATTCAAATCTGTGCTCAAAAATAACATTTGATGAAAAAAAAATGTATTTGAAATTTTTTCTTAAAGCACCTCGCCTGTGCTATTTTTAGACACTATGAGCGTGTTGGTTACACGACTGAGTGTCGTTGAAATTTTACTGCAGCGGTAAAAGTGAAAAGTCAGACGGGCGAGAGAAAATGACTCGTCTGTTGTCGTTAGGTTGGTCTGAATCAGATCATAATATGATTTAGGGAAGTTGTGTACCACTGTCGCTCGGCCGTGATTGCACGCCCGTTGTCGTCAGTTTGGTGTGAACGAGCCCTAAGGAAAAGAAACAACAATAAACCTATGAATCGACATCTCTTTGTTCAGTATGAAATTTATGTATGTAAATTTTAGTATGTACGTTTGGCCTCCCACTGCCATCGAGTAAACTGAATTTATACTGTGCCATCCTACATTTGTCTTTGAATGACGAGTTGGAAACAAGTGCAGTTAGCTTAGAATGTTTAAAAGCAACAAAGTGTGACGTCTGGACTACAACTCCTACACGACATCCTATCTAGAGAAAGGTCAATGGAGTAGTAAAATATCCCATGAATGATTGCCGAAAGCTTCCAGGTGCCGAAGTATGGACGGATAGATAGGTCAGGTATACAAAAACGCAAATTTATAAGTCCGGATGACTGAGGGAATGGGCCCATGGATGATGGACATCACTGAAACCTATCCAATTTTTCAAATGTTAAAGATGAGAAAGAATTTATAAAGAAAACGATGGACCCTTTCCATGCTAGGAGATTTGAATGTTCCATCGTGCAAGAAACTGAAAAAAAAAAATTAGACAATATTGTTGATAATACTTGCACGATAGCAAAGTTTATCTGGGGGAGATTTTCCTTGCTTTTGACTGGGGGTGTTATTGCAGTTATTGCCCGCTGACAAAAGAATGCAGAAAAGTGTCAGGGCCTTTCGAGCAAACAAATTTAATGACAGACAAATGTTTGACATGTATCCTTGTAGGCCTGTATCTACATATTGAAATCTGAGTCATTTGTCACTGTGGCCAGTTTTCTTTAGGAAGGGTTGACTTTTTCAAAGAGTGCGGATGAGGGGGGGGGGGCGGTGTTGGACGGCGATAAACGGGATTTCCCAAAAAGCACCACTACGGGAATCCCTTATTATGTAAGTAAAAAAAAATGAACGTAATTTGAAGTTTCCCCGATTGTACCACGGTCTTTAGTGATAAAAGATATATAAAGAGAACTCTCCCGGGACTGTGCTGATGCTGTGGTGTGGTGGTAGGTGAAGGAGGTGGACTGTCGGTAAGTGAAGATCTTCATTTATATAAATTTATGAACTTCTCGCTTTTTGTTTTTCTTAGTGATCTCCTAGCTGGCGTCTCTAGAGATAGTTTTCTTATTCACAACAAAATGCAGAAATAATCTGATTTGTAACAGGGTTAATTCAAGCACGATTCAAAGGCTTACATTAAATATTTCAATGTAAACAATGCAGTGGCTAAAGTCAATTTGATTCACATTTTTAAGAATTATTTTTCAGAAGTTAGTAATGTGTTCTATTTACCGGTGTCCAGAAGCAATTTGCTGAAAATATTAAAAATAATTCAAAATATTTACAGATCATCTTTAATAAGAAATAATTATAAAATTTAACAGAAATAGATCTAGAAATAGTATTTCCATGAAAAGGCACACAAATGATTACATTTCGTGAAAACGTAAGCGTTTTAATGGAATGCTTTTTAAGGACAAACCTACATATTCTCTTCATCACAACATTCTTTTCACATTATGCAAATAGATATATTAATTATGATATATGTATATATAAATCGACATCCTATACATAGCGAGGGTTGCGTGATGAACTATCGCAACTCGGTTTCTGCAAAATTTTCAGGAGGAGCAAATAACCGAATAACTTTCTTTATGGGACTTCGTAGTTACAATATTTTAAAAGTGTTATTTAACCCTTAGTTTTCAGAATTCAAGGTTCACCCTAAAACACAACCGCGGGTTGTCAAAGGTTAAAAGCTTATCAAATATCTCAATTTTTGAAGAAAAAAAAAGTCGAGTTGCAATAGTTCACCATGCCACCCTAAATATTGTATAATTATCTACATTAACCAACGAGAACTGACCAACCAGCCAATTTGACTATTGAGTGTAATTTTCATAACAAGCTCATAAATATAATATTCTTATGAATTATATCATCGTCACTGCTCTACGGCAATGGCATAATATGTCAGACTTATGGCCAAAGGCAACTGGCGGTTTATTTCATTCCTGGGCACGAGGGCTATCAGATAATATTATAGAAAAAGAAATACGCCAAAAGAAAAATGTAAGTATCCAATAGAATAATAGTGGCATAAATCACTAAATGGCAGGAAAAGAAACACATTTTTCTTGGTATCTCAAAAGTGTCAAAAATGACTTACGCCATTAGTGTAGAGCAGTGATGACATTTTGATTCAAACTGACAAAACGTTCTAACTGCGCTATTAAGTGGATAAATGCAGATGAACATCATAAGGAAGCACTCAAGAAGCTATTATAGATCTGCATTAGTGAAACTGTGATAGTTTACATAATATCTCTAGAACTTCGTTGCAACTTGATTTTAATAATAGGCCTACCAGGAAAGCAAATCTCATGATTTATAATTAAGTAAACAATGTAACACACGTGAGCTATTTCTTTACACACAACCATCCTTTATACATTGTAAAATGCATAATATTGCATTAATTCTGATGTAATAACATTTTCTTATGGCTGCCTTGGATAATCTCCTGAGTTTCAGCTAGATGCCAGATGATGCTTCATTACACACTTTCTCCAAAGAACAACAAAAACAACTATTTTTACTGTAAAAATATTCATATATCTCAACTCGTTACTAAAAGCAACATGCCTGGGCACTTTCTTTTTAAAACAAAGGAATTAATTTAAGCAGCAATAATGAAAAAATCTAATTGCCAATATTACAAAATAAGCATGGACAACTCTCAACCTTAGTGTAGGCTAAATATGACACAAGTACAAGTACGCCCCCCCCCCCCCCAAATATGGACAGTTCTATCTTTCATACTATAAAATGACATAAGCTACTATTTGTAAGGAAGAACATAATTGAAAGTCATTTCATACTGGCGATTTGGAGTGTACATTTTGGCATACAAATTCATTTGTTAAGTTAAAGTACTTCATGAGCTGTAACTTCACACATCAATATGAGCTATCAAATCATGAATTTACAAGACAATTGTACCGGTGGAAAAAAGATTTTTTTTCCATTCTTTGTGAAGCACTACGGCTAGAGATGAACGACTGGTATAAAAGCAATGCAAGTGGCAAGAATAGGGGTGAGTCAAAATTCCTGCACACGACCAGATGCAAGCAAAGACTACAGCTCTAAACAAAATTTCAGAATCTATCGGATTGAGGATACATCCTGCGAAGTCGAAGGTCCTAAAAATTGTTGCACCCCCAAGCGAACAAGTCAAAGTAGGAGATCAACCACTGGAAGATGTAGAGTCCTTCTGCTATCTTGGTAGTATCATTGACAATAAGGGAGGAACAGAGGCAGAAGTCAAAGCACGAATTGGAAAGGCACAGGCAGCTTTCACGTCCTTAAGCAAGATTTGGAGAACCAAGGATATATCTCTAAAAACAAAGCTGAGGATATTCAACTCGAACGTGAAGTCAGTCCTGTTGTATGGATGTGAGACTTGGAATGCGTCCCAGGCCTGCATAAAGAGAATCCAAGTTTTCATCAACAGATGTTTGAGGAAGCTACTTAAGATCAGATGGACAGACAAGGTCAGCAATGAAATTGTTTGGAAAAGAACAAGACAGAGCCCAGTCAGAGAGGAAATTGGTAGGAGGCGATGGAGATGGATCGGCCACACTCTCAGGAGGCCAGGAAACAGCATCGCGAAGAAGGTATTGGATTGGAATCCCCAGGGCAAGAGATCAAGAGGAAGGCCGCGCGGAACGTGGAGAAGAGCCAGAGAAAATGATGTGCAACGAAGCGGAAAGACTTGGAATAATGTAGAGAGGCTGGCCCATGATAGAGAGGGATGGAAAGTGTTTGTTAATGGCCTATACCCTGATCCAGGGTGAGAAAGGCAATGATGATGATGATGAAAATTCCTGCAACATTGTAAGTGGCCCTAGGTACTTTCTCGATGTAGAACAATATAAAATAGTAAAGTCAAACTGTGACTAAATTAAAAGTTTGTATATTTTTTACTTAGTTTCAAACCTTAATGTGACCCTACTAGTCTAATTTGTCAGTACAAACTAGTAGTATGTGAAAAATAAGCAAACAAACAATAAAAAAACACAACAAAAAACCCCACTTCTTTCATAATGTGATCTGCTATTTTACACAGCCTCCACGGTTACATTTTCCCAGCCACCTGAATATCTCCAGCAGAGTTAGAACATTTGTTCAATGCCCCTGTATACAACATTAGACATGTCTGTGTCCACTCGTTCCAGTGTAAGAATTACGAGTGTATTAAGGCAGCAGTTTCAACAAAGGCTATTATAGCAAGATCAAAATCCACAGAACAACCAGAGTAAATGTACAAGTGGTTAATCAGGTTCAAAATATGAACATGTTTCATGAAACACTTATCTTTCAGAAGTTTTGTGTTGTCAAAATGTGAAAAAAAACAACAAGAACCCCGCACCGTTATGCATGAAGTCTTTGGAATTGTTCAGAACTAATGAAGTCTTTGGTAGGTTTTGGACCAAACATGCTTTTTGGAATAGCTCGTCATCACCACCACTGCTGTCTTCAATGTCGCAGCAATGGTCCAGTAGGGCCTAGGGAATATCTATCCTTATTTTGCATTCTGGCATTATTTTTCTGTTTCTGCTGACGACGGCGTTTGCAGATGAAATATGTTGACGGGACGGCAACAGCCAGGAAACATACGGAGAAAACAATGGCAATGATTCCCCCAACACTGATATTTTGTGCATCTCGTGAGGCGCGAATGTTGTCATCAGCACCAGTATCATCGTCAAGCGATGGTCTTGCAGTCACCGTATCTCTGCCGCCAGCAGATGTCACACTAGGAGAGAAATGTCTATGTCCAGATGGAGAAAGACTGGACACACAAACCGTATCAGAATCATTTCCACAAAATCTGTCAACTACTTGACCACCCCCACAGGTGCTACATTTCAGACAGTCAACTGGATGTTCTGAGTGGGTCTTGCGTTTAAAATAACCTGCCTTACATCCCAGACTGGTGTCCGAAACTGAAGTGCAGTTTTCCAGTACTATGGTGTTGTGATGAGCGCTGGCGACGCTACACGGCTCACATTCTTGGCATTTGTGCCTATTCAGGTTTAAGAATGTTTCAGGTGGACAGGGAACACATCTATCGCGTTCAATATTCAGATGTTCACCAGCGGCACACGGCCCATCATGGCAAACAATATTTCTGGGTGCTCGAGGAACCGGTTTGCTGTCACCGCCTATCTCATCTTCAGTATCTTTATGTAGCAAGTATGACGGCAGAAGATATGAGACCACGACTACAACTACACATACAGTGACTAGTCCTAAAATGGCTCTCTTCTTGCCCATGATCCTCTAATAATTTGAACACACTGTGGCACACGCACCGGCGAATCTGTGATGTATCGGTAGGGCTGAATCACTTGTCCCTCACTGATCAAATGCCTCAGAGATTCGATTGAGACCGAAGACACTGAACGGGGGAAAAATGTCTCGATCTGTAGCAATGACATAGACAGCTGACTTGACAATTTCTTCACTTCTAAAGATAGACCAAAAAAAAAAAAAAAATTAAATTCAACTCTTCTGTGTGTATATACAAATATGGGCACCATCTACATCTTAGAACAAAGCGGGGATTGACGATTTTGGGGAGTACACAAATATGAATAAACTGAGGTTGCATGGTGCAAACTGATGCTGAACGGAATATCTGCCAAGCACTGAGACAACTGGACATCACTTATTTATTGTTGTTGTCAGAATGACAAAGGAGAAGCTTTACAGAAAAAACAATAATAACAACAATAATAATAACAGCCACAACAAAGCATACTTACTATAAAGCAGGAAATTAACGGTAGAAAACAACAGCAGCAAAACCATGTGTCTTCACATGAAGAAAAGTAATCAAGACCCAGAGTCGCTCAACTTTCTCTTAAAATACTATATTATTAACACCAGTTGAATACAATTCTAAAGCAGTGACAATAGATCGCAGTGCATATTAGTGTTAAACACCAAAAGATAAGAAGTACTTTACATACCGGTACTTATCGTCTTCGTAACTTGATAAATCTAAACGAGACTCAAACAAGAATCTGTATGTAATACAAGAAGCACATCCCCGAATTCATATAACTTTACCACGTAATCGGAACTTACCGATGACAGGAAAGCGAATTCCCAAACCAACAACCCCACTAGATCCGGATAGGTCCTGTGGCTCCGCATACACTATATCAAACTATAATTCCCGCGCTTGCACTAGATGGAGGAAAGACGATAAACGGATGAACATTGAGTGACCAATGTGCCGCCTGCCTGAGTGAAATCAAAGCGTTGTGCGTTAGCTAATGGCATAAACCCTGATAGCATAGAAATGGTTTGAGCGCTACAGTTCCCCAAGATCCAAGCTAATGTATAATTATATTGCAAAAGTCTGTTCCAACAGATTGGAAGAACTTAGTGGGAGGCACCTAGATTATGCTGTCGGTGTTATCTCCTTGCAATGTTAACAATTATGTTACGATCTGAAATGGGGGAATATAAATTATTAAACGTGAATTCCGCCGACTCTGACGAGATTAAAAGAAGATGTTAAAGAATAGATACAAATAATTAAACATGGACAAACGTGTTGGCACTTACGTTCACTTGGAGGATTATTAAAATAAAACATGCGTCTGAGCACCTCTCTTGTAACATCTCGAATGAAAGTTATCATAGATTTAAGAACAAGTATT
Source organism: Onchidella celtica (assembly GCA_963931925.1). Classification (NCBI taxonomy): domain Eukaryota; kingdom Metazoa; phylum Mollusca; class Gastropoda; order Systellommatophora; family Onchidiidae; genus Onchidella; species Onchidella celtica. Next base: position 22,703,289 of record OZ007579.1, on the reverse strand, counting down.
AACGGGAATTTCCTTTTTCAAGTAAGCACTATTTCTAGCCTGAATTTTCCTTCTCACTCTCTCTGATGACATTAGAATGAATCATAACATTATGTTCACATGTGATCAAAAGAATGATTTTGTGGCCAGTTGGAGTTTAGATTGAATTCAGGAGCTTGTTCTCTCACCTTCGTTGAAGGTACGTTGGCAAAGCATTCGCTAGATAGTCAGACATTCCATGCCCAGTTGCTCGCTATAACATCGATCTGAATTTTTACGCGTATCTCCTCTTCCCATTTTGATATCATGGACTTTTTATTTTTATTCAGACTTTTCTACCACGATCAGCGACATTAAAGTTAAAGTCAGCACACACGGCACTTGTAAGGTATTCGTGGAAACCATGCAGGAACTTCTTGCATAAGCATAGCAACTCATGATATGGCTAAATCTCACACATCCAAAAAATTGCATTCAGAAAAGCCATTGGTCCATCAGTGCAATAGGACAAAACGTTAAAATGGAATAATAAAAACAAATTGTCATCTTACATGCAAAATTCAACCAGTGCTCAATAGATAATTGTCATTTTCTTTTATTAATTTTGGCAAATTCTTATGACTTCTTTTTGGTCGAGTTTTCCATTCTTCTTTCTTTTTCTTTTTTTTTTTTTTTACTTTTAGCCGGCTGAAGTCATCTTGTGACCTGAAGCTGGCATTGATTATTGTATTTTCATTCTTTTAGGATTCATTGTTGCTTGTCTCTAACATATATTTTATTTTTGCCACGTTTGAATGTAAGTGGTAGGACAATGTCCGAAGCATTAATGTCGCCGACGAAAGAGTAGATACAGCGCTAGATACAGTAGGGATTTGGGAAGTCTTTTTTTTTTTTTAATGCCTTTTAAAATTTTTTATTACAACTTGTATACTGTTTCCCTAATCCGTACTTTAGTTATTTTTCTGGACATGTGGCGTTCTCTTTTATGCAGGCAAACAAACGTATAGTTTAATTAAAGAAAAAAAAATCGTCTAACATACTTTGATTTGTTTCATTTCACAGGCAAGCCATGGCTTGGAAAGCGTCTGTTTTTGTTTTTAAACATGGTCTGTCTTACATTATGGTGTGGCTGGTCATCTTGCATTGTGCTGGCGCCATTGTTGTGTTTGTCTGTGATCCTGGAGCTTGCCATAGAGGTCAGCACTGTGACCCCGTAACTGACCAGTGCGTGAAGTGTCCGGCAGACACCTACCTGGAGCAGGATAATCACACCTGTATAAACTGCAGCCCATGTAGCAAGGCTAAAAAGCACCACCATCAGGTAAACAAACAAACTAACAAACTGTGCGAGGAGAAAAGGGGGTGGGAGTGTGTGTGCTTGGTGGTGTTGGTGTTGGGTGGGGTGGGGAATACTATATATTTCTTTAATGAAACTCATGCATTTGTCAGATAAATTTCCAACATAAGTTTTAAATTTTGCAAAAGTTCTTTTGTCTTCCCTTAGCACACATCTAGTGAAAAGCTCAACATCAACTTTCCAATAACTTGCTGCAGTAATTTTCGGTGTGTTTTTCTTTCTCTTTTGTGCCCCCCCCCCCGCCCCCTCCCCAACACACACATTTCCCTGTCCGGGTTTGCTGAGTTAATGTGCTTCCACAGAAGACATTATTACTCTCTTGTCTGTATTATTAACTACATGTATTTATTTTGTTTGGAGTCCAGGCAGACTTAGAGCACAGACACAGCGGCTTCAGTTTCAATTCGCTGTAGGCAATTTTATCGAACGAGCCCAGTCTCGCCTTTTAGAGCACATAATGCTTTCTCTTTCGTCTCGTTTCGTTTTTCATCTCGACTACCGTCTTCTGACAAAACCGCCGAAAACGAATGGAAACCGTGGCCCCTGTGTCTGGCCTTTGAGACAGCCGCTGATACAATCTTTGACAAAACTAGTGACTCTTAAACGAGAGGAATTTCAAATCTAAGTAAAGAATTTTAGCCGGTTTGGGGGGGGGGGGGGCTGAACCAGAGGAATACGTTAAATCAAATGGGAGCTCTATGATCATGTGAAATAAGGATTTCTTGTTCTCCGTATAGATCAAAAGATACGGAAATACAGTTTCATAAATTGTTTCAATTTCTACATTTGTAAAAGCTAAATGGTAAAAAACAACAACATACAACAACAACAAAACATAAGATGACAATTCAGAATGGGGGTAGGAATCGAAAAACCTGGAATCGCAAACTCTGAAAACCACTGGTTAAAACAATTATATCTGAGATCGTGCACAAGTTGTTTCCAGTCCTTATCCTTTTCTTTGCCTTCTCAGGTGGAGTTGGAGCCTTGTACAGGCGACCATGACACAAGACTGGGGTGCGAGACAGGGTACTACGTGATCCCGAGACATCCGTCCCATGGATTGGACTGTTATCCTTGTTCCTCATGTGGTCCAGGTCAGAGGAACGTGAGCGAGTGTCGCAACGATACTGATACTGCCTGTACTTCAGATGACGATCAGGAAAACCCAAAAGAGCACATGGGCGAGATGAAGACTGCTTTAAAGGTTGTAGGCATAATTCTGGCTGTGTGTATGCCCATCCTGATATTATTTGGGATCATCCATCTCGGGAGAAGATACGGAGCTAGGAATACCACCAATCTGAAGTGTGATAATGTAGTATACCGCAAGACTCCCACAGGGGATGAGCCTGAAGAGATTGAACTCTACACAGAGTTGTTGTAGGACACCTAGGAAGGCAGCATCACTGAGTGTGTTCAAAATTTTCTGTCTGGAGAAAAGAAATATCGTCACAGTCATTCCAGAATTGCCTAAGCCATTTTTTTTTTTTTGGTGTTTTGAGATGAAACGCTCACCTTAATGAGACAGGCATGTGTTCTGTTCAACAGTTACATTATTTTGTTTCGTTGACTTATGAGTTTTTAAACGAAAACCCACTTCTACCTAAATCACCATACTACGCCCCCACCCCCCCTCCCCCCCTAACAACAGCTAGCGTTATATTCGAAATAAACAGTTTTCTTTGATTTTCAAAAACAACAACAACAACAACAACACCAAAACATGACTAAGGCAATCGTGGAATGACCGTGACATATAATAATATTATATTTGTGGCTAAGTTTTACGTCAGGGAATTTTACAGAAAGGATAATGTTGCTTTTTTTACATCCAATAATCGGGTCAGTTGTGAATGGGCAGGGCCATACCCAAACTGGCTAGTGTATTTTTTTTTTTTTACTGTAGCTGAACAAAGATCACAACTCAGTATTTTTTCTATTTACCGTGATCCTCTCATAACAGCCATCTAAACTTTATGGCTTTTCTTGTTCAAAGAGAGTGTCTGCCAAAGTGACTTATAATCTGAGCGTGCAAATGACTGCAAACCATCACCACCATCATCATTATCATCACCATCATCATACTATAAGGGAGCTAGAAGGTGAACATGTAAGCACCTAAAACTTTGTGACCACGTGATCCAAAATTATGAAATTTTGTGTACTGTCTCAGTTTCTGAGGATAGGTTTTGTGGACACATTTACTTTGGACAAAATTCAGTCTTTGACATAATTTATTTACAATTTTTTTAGCCCCGAAAAGGAGTCGCATTTTTATTAAATAAAATCGCAAAATATATGAAATGTCATTCTTTGTCCCTCTCTGCACATTATTGGTCGAAAATCAACTTTATCACATCTGTGTGTTCTGCAAGGAAGGGCAGTGTGACAGTAAGCTCGACATGTATGGGTTTTTGTATCGAAGGTTTGTATAATTATACATGTTGGTTTGGTACAAAGAATTTGCAAGATTCATTGTGCGCTGGTCGGCTAGTTTATTTTACAAATTATCTTACAACCACCGTGCTTTCAGCTTTATTAACTTGTATTTACAACATGACTGTACTTTGGGACGGTTTTACTCTCCGCTCCTTCCCAGATTATTGTCATATTATTGTTAAATACTTTCATTCTCTTCCATTAGGCGACACTACATGGCAGTTTATATTTTTCCTTAGTGGCAATTCTTTTTATGAGATTTCTTGCGTAGGCACAAACTTTTATCCCCCTACCTCCACAACACCCCCACTTCCGATCTCAATTTCTTGAAATTTGAGTGGGGAAAAAAAAAGGAGTGAAAGAGTGGAGTAAAGGAATGAAAGAATCCATTACGTCTTATTGCTGTCATGTTTACAGAGTTAGACTAGGGCAATTGATATGACTCGACAGAGGGACCATACCATTGTACCAATCGTATGATTCTAACAAAGTAGAGATTTGATTTTGTTAGCACTAACCGACGGTGTGTGGACCTCAACAGATGGAGCGTATGGTTGTTTGGGGGGTGGGGGGGGGGGGGGAGGTGGAATTTTTGTCTTTGGAAATTTAAGAAGAAAGATGCATTTAGCTGAACGTAAATTCTTTAAATACTCATCCTCGATAAAAAAAAACAACAAAAAAACTTGTATTCAATTTTTGTACGGTTAATTTGCATTTTCAAACAATAATTCATTGTTACAGAAAATAACCTAATGCATTCACTGTTTACTTGATATGAGAGATGTTAATTCATATAGAAGAATTCAATTTGAAAAAAAAAATATTCTTGACCGTGTATATGTGTATGTGAGAGAAAGAGACTGTGTGAGTGTGTATGTGTAGGTGTGTGTGTCTGTGCATGTGTGTACTTGCTGGCCAACGTGTTGTTTGTGAGAGGGAGACAGAGAGGAGAAGGAGAGAAAGAGAGAGAGAGAGAGAGGGAGGAGAAGGGGAGAGAGAGTGAGTGAGATAGAGAGTGAGAGAGAGAGAGAGAGAGAGAGAGAGCGAGAGAGAGAGAGAGAGAGAGATATTTTCATGGGATCAAAGCCCGTTAACCGAATCTGTAGTGATATCTTGTATTGTACACTTATTATTATCATCTTGTTGTGTTATTTGAACTGTTATTTTCATGCTTAATAAATCGATATTTTTCACCAACTGCTCAAAAGATGTATTTTAAAAAAATGTTTAGGCGTGATTGCGTGTGCGATTGTGTGTTTGATTGTGTAATTGTGTATGTGATCGTGAGTGTGTGATTGTATGTGCACGATTGTGAGTGCGTGCATGTGTGAGTAAATTTTTCTCTTTGTTGGACTGTGTCCTCTCACTCTTCATAAACTTTGAGAGATGTTGTCTATATCTATCAACATAGAACTTCTGACAACGCATTCCATCTTTCCAATTCTCCCTCTGTGTGTTCATACTCAAACACCGAGACAGTTCTAGCTCTGTTGTTAGTTCTTTAACAAACAAACAAAAACAAAACAAACCAAGAACAACAACAACAGCACCAACAAAAAAAACAAATGATCTTATTTTTAAATCTTCTTGTCCCCCCCCCCCCTCTCAAAAAAAGCAAAAATTAAAAGAGAGAGAGAAGCCAACCAGCCTATACTCAATCCAAAAAAATAACAACCAACCAATCAGCCAACCAACCAACCAACCAACCAACCAACCAACCAACCAACCAACCAACCAACCAACCAACCAACCAACCAACCAACCAACCAACCAACCAACCAACCAACCAACCAACTAACCAACCAACCAACCAACCTACCACCCACCCACCCACCCACCAACCAACCAACCAACCAACCAACCAATCATTTTTAAAGTCGGGTTTGTTTGGACGTTCTTACCATGCAGTTTCTCTGTCTTTTCGTTGCCAAGAAGATGGTCATACTGATGCTGACCCTAGTTTTGCAACACCAACAAGGATTTAGACCAGGATTAGCATTATATCTTATAATGTAACACTGGCGATGGAAACTTTCTAAATGTAAGCGTTCTAGCACTGATTGAAGTTTTATTAAAACAACAACAACAACAACAAACAAACAAACAAACAAACAAAACAACAACAACAAAAACCGATGTCTGTCTCCATTTCATGCATCCGACCCTTCTCACCTTCAATAAGAATAACTTGGGGTGATTTAAAAAGACCACCCGGCCAGAATAATTATTTCTATTAACAACAACAACAACAAAAAGACACACACACAAAAATTAAACAACAAAACCACTATCTGTTTTAACCTGTGCAAGAGTTCTCACACCTCGACTTTTTTAATTTTTCACCAAATGTGGGACAGAACAGAAACTGTTCGTTGATGGCTGAGAATAGAACATAAAAATGTTCAAGCATGAGAAAAGCCACCGCGCAGTTACGAGAAAGTTCTTGGAAATCACTTATTTCAAAGAATCGGGTCAACAGGTAACCAGATATTGTGTCAGGCTTACTCAGAACCTTAGTTCTACTTATGACATGCAGATATTAGATAACGTGTCCGCTGACACATTAATAACAAATTATATCGGAGAGACGAAATATTACGCATATATGCTGATTGTAACTGGACTTGTCAAAACGGGATTTCCCTCTACACGGCCATGACTGTGTGTCAAATCAGGAATTCCCGAAGTCTATATACCACATGCACACCTGCCACAAAACAGTCTGGTAAAATTTTGTCTTCAACCAGTTTTCTTTGTGTTGGCCTGGCTGGATGCCAAGAGAAAGTGGAGCAGATGACTTCGGAAGGTAAATTGATAATTCGAAGCACGTCTTATATTCGATTATTTTCTATTACAGGTACCAGTTCAAACTGTAAGAGCTTTAGTTTTTGTCACAAGTAAGTACTCGTTAGTGTAGCCTAATATGGCATCGAATTAACCATGAAGGCGCGTGTTCGTGTAAACCAGCGACGCCCTTTCTTGCAGGTGACGATACTGTTTACTTGTTAAGTGTCTGTACAGAATGGACGACGATTTTGACATATTTTATGGAGTCAGTGTGACATGCCGACGGCGGGATTTCTTGGTTTTGTTATAATAATAATAATAATAATAATAATAATGGATGGCATTTATATAGCGCATATCCATTTAAAATGCTCTATGCACTTTACAGAAGCAACATGTCAACCACAGAGCAGAATGGAGCGTCTGCGAAGCGCTCGAGACACTACACTGCTTCTTTCTCTCTCACTGTCTCGCTCACTCTCTCTCACTCTCTACCTCTCTCTATCTCAGAGCAAACTGTAACGCAGCCTGTTAGGCGCAGTACAGAACTCACATCAGTTCACAACTCACAACTCAAATAATATTTGAATATTTATTTATAATAATATATATTTAATAATGAATAATAAATTTTGTTGTTGCTGGTGGGGGGATGATAGGGATAAATTTTAATCTATTAATTTCAATTTTGCCCGGGGCAGCGGCCTGTTCGGCCTTCTCTTTACGATTTCCAACTGCCAAGGTGTCTTTAACGTGCACAACGTGCACACGGGCCCTCCGAATTTTTCGTCCTTATCCGAGAAGACTAGGTACTCGATCCTACCCCCCAATAGGATCAGGGACTTGATAATATGAGAAAAATCCCAATTTCCAACATGTCTGCACTGCCCGGGTTTTGAACCCGGGACCCTTGGCATGAGAGGTGAGCACCTTGCCTCTAGACCACCTTGTCCCCGCACGATCTTATGTTTCAGATGAGTGAAAGATGAGAAATATTATTGACAAGGGTGGTGTCCTCTGGCAAGGTCTATTTAAAGGGCAGAGAATTAAATTTATCAATTACTTGAATATCTTACGGCTGATAACCAGATGTGTGCGGTGCACTGAATATCTTTCGGCTGACAACCAGATGTTCATTGAATATCTTAAGGCTGAAAACCAGATGTCCATTGAATATCTTACAGCTGAAAAGCAGGTGTCCATAGACCATCCTACGACAGATAACTTTTTTTTTTTTTTTTGCCACAACTTAATTTCAAAATGGTGGAGTGAAAGCAAATATATATTCATATACCAACAAAAATTATTTGTGATAGGTTTAAGTGTGTTTCCGCTGCAAAACGTTGGGTGTCAGGTGATGTTTTAAGGATATGAATCACTGAGCGTTAGGGGACTAAACTGCAATGACAGATAAACATTACTTCCTTGTCTTGACAAGTGGAGTTGGTCTTGAACTATTGGCTGGCGTTGATTAACCATTATGGTGCCGAGGAGCGGTAAAATTAGATATTAGACTCTGCCTTGTCAACCTGCCTTTTTTATCTGACATAGTATGCATTCAACCTTACTAAATGCACTCGTAAATCTTCCAATCCTCAAGCGAGTGATCTTCAAATCCAAGAAAAGTCATTTTCACTAGTAGTTTTCTCTGGTTCAAGTCTAAACACGGACCTGTGACACGAAATGCTGTGTAACAACAACAACAGTAAAAGCAATAACAACAACAATACTATTATAACACCTGACTTTTTAAAATGTTTTTTTTTTTTTCAGATAACCTGGAGGTCAAAGTTTAACTCTGATAATTTTCTGAAGACGAGACGGTACAAAGTCCTGTTGCATCAATTATGTGAACCCCTGATGCACAGCACTGACTGATTCAAAATGTGGATTATTCTGTTTTATCAATAAACGTATTTTATCATCGGTACCACTGCCATAGGACAAACACTTAAGAGCTAGATAAAAAGTGCATTTTATGTGAGTTACCCTGAGAGAATCTACACATTATCCACAGCCTATACACACAGGTGCTTTTAACTGAAGTTGGTCAAAGCCTGCAGAAAGCTTTTTTTTAAATAGAAAAACATCAACCTATTTGGTTCTTTAAAGAACAAAAATCGACATGCTTGGTTTTGCCATTTATCTGGCATTGATCTTTGCTCTTGAACACATTCAAGTGTCTGGACTGGACAGTTTAGAAATGTGTGATGCCGGATCTTGCCAGGCGGGTCAATTTTATGACCTTCCCGCCCACCAATGCGTGGCTTGTCCTCCTGGGACCTTCATTGACCAGGAGAACCATCACTGTGAAGAATGCAAGCCTTGCAGCAAAGGTAACGTCTATAATGACCAGGTGGAACTGGACAACTGTACCCTGACCTCTGACACCAAACTGGGCTGCAGGACCGGATATTATGTTGTCCTGAGAGATGACTGGCCGGATCCCAATTGTTTCCCTTGTGATCTATGCGAAACCAGTCAGCGAATGGAGAAACCGTGTGGTTTAAATTTCAATACAGTTTGTGTGGATCTGGGACTGAATAAATCAGAGAAAGTGGGATTTGCTGGTGGAGACGTACTGGTTACGCCTGATGGTGAAGTGAATCATACTGAAGGATCAGGCCAGAGACTGGACGGATCGGACAAAGTGGGATATTCTGACTTAGAAGAGGAAAGCAATGGTACCACAGACGGAAATATCCAACAATACAGTCTTGGAGATTCAACCTCTGGGATGTCCCTCATCATAATTATAGCTGTAGTAATTTTGTTAACGGTCATCGCCTATTTTATAGTATTAGGCCTATCTAGACTACTTCGCAAGAAACCGCATGTAGTTGGTGATCCTCAAAAGCCGCTTGACGTGACTTCCTCGCAAACTGATGAGCTCATTAGTAGCAGGGAAGCTTTAGTCGCAGCTGACGGGTTGGAATTAGTTCAAATGGAGAGCACTGCCTTACGTGGTGGAGGTGCGGAGCAGATTGTAAATGTAGAAACTGCCTTCCGCAAGGAGTGAACAGAATGGCAAAGAGCGAATACTTGTTGGAGCATGCAATCTGATTTTAAATCACGTAGCCAGGTATTATTATCAGCCGCTGAAATGTAAGCACCGTAAAAAAAAATGTATTTTGCAATGCCTGATGTTAACAACATGCCGGCACAGTCAGTTCACAATTGCCATAGACTCTAGTCATTTTTTGTGCGTTTTGAGACGAAATGCTCACCTTAATCAGGCAGTCACTTTACATCGTTCAAAAGTTACATTGTTTTGTTTCGTTGATTTATGGGGTTTTAAACGAAAACCCACATCCACCTCAATCACCATTTAACTCTTGTGTGGCCTAATGACAATGTCAGATAGAGAAAATACTGAGTTGTGTTGTTATGTATTCAATGATCAAAACAAATTTCCTTGTACAAGGACGAATAAAATTTATCTTATCTTATCTTATCTTATCTTATCTTATCTTATCTTACTGTTCATCTATGGCTTTCCATACATTTATATTCGAAGTGAACAGATTTCTTAGATTTTCAAAAAACGCCAAAACATAATCTAGACAATTGTGTTATGACAGTGACGATATAGCAAGAATACAATAAATTCCCATAGGAAAATAGAATGCAATTTGTAAATGAAAGTTAAAGATCACACATTTTTATGCCTTTGGTCACCAAGGAACTTCGTCAGGAAAAAAAGTCCACAATACTTATCTTTGGCTCTACCACGAAACAGCTGAAGTGCGAAGTGTCTAATATTAGAGGAGAAGAAGAAGAAGAAAAAAGCTGTTTTGCTTGAAATGCATTCCTTTGATTAGATTATATAAATAAACATCCCCCTCATTAGTAGATAAAAATAATGAAATTCCCTCAGCGAGGTCAGTGATCGTCTGGTAAAATGGGTCGTTTGTTCTCTGCGATTGTGCGAATACACTTACTCGGCTTCATGAGAGGTCTAGCGATGCAGACTTCATACCGAACCCCACTGCGACTTTGTATGTATGTTGTTTTTTTTTTGTTTTCTCGTTTATCTATTCATTGCATTGACAGAAATTTTAAATGCAGTTAAATTGTTAAAACGCTGAAGGTCTGGGCAATTTTCAGATTTGATTCACGGGAGTTTATGAATGAAACTGAATGAATGAGAAGTTGTACATTTTTAATGAGACTTTTAAGTGAGGTGTTAATGATTTGTTATTGTGAATCATATTTTAATTTCCTAAAACTGGCTTTGTCTTGCAGTAATAATCTTTGTCGTATCGTAATTATTGTATGCCTTTTTAAAAAGAACAAGTTTTTTCACAGATGTTAATTGTTGTGCTTTTAACTGATAAAGGTCGACGTCTACAATTTGTTATTTTGAATTAAGTTTGATCTTGGACAAGCGAGTACGACTGGCACAATTTATACGGTATCGCATAATATTTTAAAAATTGATGATGTAAAGATTTGTGAAAGACATTTTTCCTTTCTTCTGAGTATCAACTTAAACGTGACAAATACAACATTTAAACGAAAAAGATTCGAAAAACAGTTTCAATGACATTTTTGCAGACACAATACCACAGTGATAATAAATAATACATATAACCCAGGTACTTCATAGTACTATAATATTCCTCGCCTCTTTGACTGAGGAACTGATCATTTGGTTTAATAATATTATTTGTTTATATCAGTGACAGAAAGATGGAAACACTGACTGCTCTTCATGTGAATTTTAATGAAATAAAGGGGGAAACAAATCAGTTATCAGTTTTATGTCTTTGTATATGGGGGGAGGAGGTGGGTGTGGGGTACATTTTCATAAAGATTGCAAATTTCAAACTCTTTTTCTTAATACATGTATGACTGTTTTGGACATGAAACTTTGTGGTTGCTAATCCTCCTAATAAAAGATTAATAGACTAAGGGAACGGCTAATTACATAGTTTCTACCACCATTTCCTGATTCTCCAAAGATTAACTAAGGGAAGGACTTTTGCTCAATTACTGTCATTTTAATTCCTTTGGAAATTAATGTGTTGTTTTCTTGATTGTTCTTAATATGGCGATTTGCTTAATACAATTTCCTCTTCCCTCACATTTTAACATAATATTCCAGCCAAGCGCAGAAAGGCAAAATAATCAAATAATCCTAGAATTTTATTTTAATTTGCCGAAGTTGAAAAGCTCCAAAATAATTTTGATGCACAAAAAAGTCACCCATTACCCACTTCCCCATCAGCTGCATAACTATTTATCGTCTGAGTCTCAAGTAAAATGTCTGTCCTTTGTCTTAGAGCTCTCAAATGTTCTGTCTGTTGTAATGCTTCTTCCTAGCACGGTACGGCCCTTATCATGTCGACCTGCTTTCTCGAAACTCAGACTCAAACACATTCTCTTAATACATGACATCATCATTAGTTGCCCTGTCTGGAACAGACATTGGCGATCATGGCTCTCCACTCGGATCTGTCATCAGCCAACCTCAAGCAGGAGTTGTTGTGACGTTTGTTTGTTGTCCTTGAATTTAGACTTACAGTGAAAGTTTTTCTCTGTCTATCACTGCTTTTCCTGCCTTCGATCTTCTTACATGTACATTACATAAAAGTTGATTCCTCTGTGTATATAATTTCTTTTTCGGACTGAAAACCACCAAAGACGCAAAAACTAGTGCGAAAATGATCTGGCACAGCCAAGCCCTAGTCTCACGTCAATTTTTGTCGGTTTGGGGTGTCAGATAAAGGGAAGTAATTAAAGGTATTGAATATTGGAATGTTTGATTGTGATGGGTTACGTCCCTTATAGTTATATTTTTACACCCATTAATATTATAATTGATATAGTTATAAATGTCCCAGTGTGTATGTGTGCGTAAATGTATCTGTGTGTGGATATGAGTGGGTAGGTGATGGTTGTACGGGCTCTATCACGCATGAATGTGTGTGTGTGTGTGTGTGTGTGCTCACGCGAGCGCAAGTGTGTCTGTTCAGGTCCGAAGCTCAAGAAGTCATAGATTGGCAGCACTAGAAGGTGAAAATACACGAACTACGATAAACGTATCAGACATGTGTGCTCTTAATGCGTGGTTTTGACCGTGAAAATGATCATTTATTTGGAAAATAAAAAAGAACAAGTTCACTACAATTGAGAGAATAATTATAATTCTGGCTTATTTCAGCAAACATATCTATTGTTAAATATCAATAGTTTCATGATAAATATCAACCGTTTCGTGACGATCAACTGTTTCATGGTAAATATCAATAGTTTCGTGATAAATATTAACAGTTTCGAGATAAATTATATCAATGTTTTTACATTCCTGAGACCATTTTACATTTACAATCGGATTCAGAATACATGTCTTTGGCTCAAGGAATCTATGAGTGTTAAAATGAAAAGGAAAATATCGACCATCTTTCATTTACAACTGTCTTTCTGTTGCATTGAATAAACAGTATTTAACTGCTTCAAATCCAGTACAAATTTCAACATTTTAAATCAAAGAGGACTTTCACAGAAAACGGTGATGGCTCCGACATAATCGATAAAATAATAATTCTCTTTCGTCTTCCCGGATTTGGAGCAAAACAAACAGTTAGGATGACTTCCGGAGGCAGGCTTTACAGTGTCGGTCAGTGTAGGTGGCCATCTATCTGCTACAAGATCCTGAATTTAATGCTGTTGGTATTCAGAACTCATTTTAACAGTTGCAAGAGATCCGCCGTTCAGCACCACTAACCAGAGACCCTTTATACCATCTGTTCTTCATGTACACACAAAAGAAATGGGATGCATAAAGCACCAAATGTGTCTGCCCGTCTTCCATTGGACTGATTGAGGCTTGAAACAATAACAATAAGAATTATTAATACATGAAATATCGTGATTAAATTTGATTATAATGATCCTTAAAAAAAGCTAAAATTTATTAAAATTTATTCAACGGATCATAAAAACAATACAGCTGGCTATGGTTACATATAATTGACACGTTCAGATCCATAAGTAAGTACACTAAGGTATTTTAAACAGATGTGCACAATAAAGCTGACTTTTTTTTTTTTCCTTGAATATTTTTTAGCCATACCAAGCAGGAAAGCCAGCTTGGAATAATCTGGAATTCGTTGATCAACGCACAGTACTATATTGTATATCAAAGGAAAATGTGGGCACTAAACTCTAACCATATTCTTTTCCATGACTATCTTGACATCTTTGTGATTTCCATTAAAATAATACTGTGAAGGCAAGAGAAAAATGTTGTCTGCGAAGGGGGGGGGGGCAGAGAAGGGAAGGGGGTTTAATTATCCTTATTTCTACTTTAATAATCGCAATTTTGCTCAAATGTGAAGAGTTGGGATTGGGGATAGGGGGAGAGGGGAATTGTTTACTGATCTTCACTTTGTTTATCTTCCGACTCACCCCAAAGAAAATGTAGAGTTGTAAATGCCCGACATCACAGCGTAAGAATCCAGACCTTTTCCCAGTTCCATTTCCCTGCAGGAGAAAAAAACAACACACACACATAAAGAATAATTAAAAGACCAAGTCTGCATAAAAGGCCTGGCCTAAGTAATATCTTCCTGATAGCCGGCCTGACGGGAGACCAGGCCTCTTATCTGATATCTATCCCACTGTGCTGATAAGTGACTTAAACACTGACAAAACACTTCAAATAATGCAAGAAAGACATCACAGGACTCACTCTGCCCCTGCCACCAGACACTTTATAGGTGGGACCATTATACAACCAATGAAGAGGCCAATCACGGTCATACCCACTATGGTGATTCTCAGGTCACTGCGAGTAACATAGACATAGATCAGTTGTGTATGGTGACTGGATATATTATATGGATCGAGTGGACGATTCAGGAGATGAAACGTGGGTAAATTGTTGGATAAATCAGTGTGTAGATGGATGGATGGATGGATGGATGAGTGGGTGGATTTATGGATGGGTGTGTGAGTGGATGGATGGATAGATGGATGGATGGGTAGGTGGGTGGGTAGTTGGGTGGGTGGATGGGTGGATGGATGGATGATGGATGGATGGGTGGAAGAATTTCATCCCATTGTCTTAATGGAAACTGAGATTTTATGCAGAACCTACGTGGTCAGGAAAAAGAGAAGTCGACTAGGTCCAATCACCAAATAGCCTACAGCTACACATTACGTTGCCTATGATGAGAAGTGGCATCACGATATTTTGAAACAATGACGCAAACATTAAACGTAATGTAATTAAAATTTTTGTTCTTGATTTCTTCACTGTGTCGTGTCACATTACCTTACACAAATCTCTCCCCCCACTCATCTCCATCTCTCTCTCTCATTTTTTTTTACTTTTTCTTTCTTTCTTTTTTTCTTTCTTTCTTTCCTTCTTTTGTCTTTCTTTCTTTCTCTCTCTCTCTCTCTCCCTCTCTCTGTATCAATCTATCTATTTATCTATCTCCATCTCTCTCTCTCTCTCTCTCTCTTTCTTCCTTTCTTTCTTTCTCCATTGTCTTCTCTTTCTATCCTCTCCCTTCATCTTTCTCTCCCTCTCTCTCTCTCTCTAACCCACACACACACATATGCGCCTGCATAATTATCTACACATTTATTAGATTTCATTTAAATAATGACACAGACATAATTAATTGTGCCACATTAATCTCTGTAAAACTAGGTCCTTCCCACCTGTGCGGATTCATGATAGAGCCAGCGATATAGCAACATCTGTGGAATAACTAAATCTGGTGGCGCAGTGTGTCAGGTCTGTCTCGCGTCTCGCGGCGTCACTTCTTGTTTGTTCCAACTCCATTTTATACCCAAGTGAGAAATTTGACATTAAACGTTGGCGGCTTTAGTAATAGGACAGGGAGTTAGAAAAACTATGAAACAGCTTGATAAGTGCCACATCGTATTTTAAGCAAGTATCAAAGTGTGCAGTTGTTATACCTCTTCTACATACAAAAAGATTTCCAGTTTGTAAGAAGATGGAGATAGAACAAACAAGAACTAAGGTCGTGGACTGTTTAAAGTACCAAAAAGAAACTGTGAAAGGCGCAAGGTGATCGTTATCGCGCCGACGCGCCGTTAAACCCGAACTCAAAATCAAACAGTTTTGTCTCAGTGCACGAAGTCTCTCTTTCCTTCAGCTGCCTCAAGACAGTTTTGTCGCGGCCATACTAGTGATATAGGCTTGTTTAAGCCACGAAAATGTGAGATGATAAACGGGGACTGAATTGAAAATTAAGAGTTTGGAGTAAGTAAAATTTTATGAGCGGGCCTTTACACCTCAAGTCAAACAGGCCAGGATGCTTGTAGCATTGTCTTTCACTAATGCGATTGACAGTCACGAATTTTGTTTCAATTGTACTTTTTTTTTTGGTCTCTGTCAAAGATCCTCGCAGACCTAAAGCCTGTGTTACTGCATTTCCCTTTCAGTTATGATTCTAACGTTTCTCTATTGTTTCGTACGCAGGGCTTCGAAACATAAAGCCTATGGGGGGGGGGGGGGGGGAATGATGCATATTCTAACTTTGTTTCATTCATTCTTATTATTGCTCGACATTTCATTTAACTCCATAGCCCAGCACATCCTACACTCAAACCGAGACAAATCAGTTTTGACTCTGTGCGCCACTAATTGATATATTTTGGCAGGGAGATAATCCATCTTTGTATTCTACATGTAGTTATCTATCAATCTACCTTTCGGTCCACCAAATATCCCCAGAAAGGGCAGGAAAGTGCGTTGGCGGTGGATGCAATCATAAAAACCAGCCCAATCATTGACGTGGACACATGCAGCTGGTAGAAACATTTGGAGATAGAACATCTCGTTATACATTTTGCAAATGCATGTATGAAATGAAGAGTGTAAATCCGGAAGAGGCAAAACAGTAACAATTTATTACCCGATGGGAAAACAGAGAAATAAACATAATACATTTTTACCAAAAATCTTCTAGTACATAATACATTTACAGGATTGAGATGCAGACTGCCATATAATGCTCTGTTGCCAGTTTGAGTTAAAGTAATTTAAAAATCTGGGAAGCACAGTCAAGTTTTGCGAAGTGACGACGAGTGGGGAGGGGGGGGGGGATATGGTAGGTTCCTTACAAAGACGGCTTTCAAGTTATACATTTGACTATATTATGGATAATATCAATTCTCCGGAGATGACTGAAACATAACCATCTTGTACTGAATTTGTGGTTTCTAGCACACTGTCTTCTTTTTACGCAACGCAGTAGACTCTTGCGGTTGAACGAGCAAAATAAAGTGGGCACTTTTTGTTTTGGTCACCTAAAGCGAAACAAACCAACACCCATGCAGTCTGATATCAAGGCTTTAGATACTGTTTACCTTTCCAAGCCAAGCCGCCATATAAACTTCCAGTACTTGGACACGTTGGGGGAATACTTTGTACTTGACTAGTCTGGAAGCAAATTGTTCACTTTTCATGCTGAAGAGACCTAGTTCGATTCCCAGTCGGTGCAGGCATGCTGGAAAATCCTGACCCTGATCCTATGGTAGGGTAGGGTCGAGCACCTAGTCTTTTCGGTAGGTAGGATCGAGCACCTAGTCATTTCGGTAGGTAGGATCGAGCACCTAGTCTTTTTGGTCGGTAGGATCGAGCACCTAGTCTTTTTGGTCGGTAGGATCGAGCACCTAGTCTTTTCGGTAGGTAGGATCGAGCACCTAGTCTTTTCGGTAGGTAGGATCGAGCACCTAGTTATTTCGGTAGGTAGGATCGAGCACCTAGTCTTTTTTGGTCGGTAGGATCGAGCACCTAGTTATTTCGGTAGGTAGGATCGAGCACCTAGTCTTTTCGGTAGGTAGGATCGAGCACCTAGTCTTTTCGGTAGGTAGGATCGAGCACCTAGTCTTTTCGGTAGGTAGGATCGAGCACCTAGTCTTTTCGGTAGGTAGGATCGAGTACCTAGTGTTCTCGGATAAGGACGAAAAATTCGGACGGCCCATGAGCACGTTGCGCATGTTAAAGATACCTTGGCGGTTGGAAATCGAGAAGAGCATACCTAACAAGACGGCTGTGTGCGCAACATTAAAAAAAAAAAAAATACCACAAAAACACACAAAAACATTAACAAGAAAAACAAAAGCAAAGGAAGTAAGGTGCAAATGCCAAGAGCAGCGAACCTCCCAAAGCAAAGACCTAAAAACAAGGAAATCTAATTCTATAGAACTGCAGGAAATCGCTGTTCAAATCGTTCCCTTCCTAGACTTTGTAATCACTTTGTTAATATTCTTACTTTATGATATCTAAAACTACCCTCAAAGTTTGCTTTGGTCTTATTTGGTCAAGATTTCCAATATTTGGACCACGATCTCAGAACTCCCGATCTTTGCACTTCTTTATTTGGAATGAACAGCAACAATCTAAAATTACTTTTACTCAAAATGGCGGTGAAGCATTGCAAAACGGGAAATATCGTAATATTGGTGATGTAAATGAGAAAAATTACAACAACAACAGCTGCAAATACATAAAGATAGGTATATTAGGTTTGCAAGGTGTGTTATGTGAGATACACGTACTATGGTTCTGGTAATTTCATATTTCTTAGCTAGAGCAATAAAGTAAAAGAAATTTATACTTGCATGTGTACAACGTGGCCAAACTCAGTGCACACTCACCTTCTGCAAATGTGGAGCAAGTATAGGATCTACAAAGGTAAAAGCTACAGCTGATGTCAGTGTGTTTATTAAACCGATCCAGGCCATTGGACTCTGCAGAAACTTCAGTATTGGAACTTTCTCCCTTTCCTTTTCCTTCTCCTCAGCATCTGGAGAAAAATTATTGAAATCTTCACGCTCTCGGATCTCTTAGGTGGGAGGAAATTCCATTTGCAAAAGTTTTTTTTCCTTAGGTTTAATGATTTGACATCTCCAGCAATCATCAAAGAAAAATAAATGTCGAGACAGACAGACATACAAACAGTGAATGGAAGGTTGAATGAATGGATGGAGATAGATAGATAGATAGATAGATAGATAGATAGATAGATAGATAGATAGATAGATAGATAGATAGATAGACAGATAGATAGATAGATAGATAGATAGATAGATAGATAGATAGATAGATAGATAGACAGACAGACAGACAGACAGACAGACAGACAGATAGATAGATAGATAGATAGATAGATAGATAGATAGATAGATAGACAGACAGATAGATAGATAGATAGATATAGATAGATAGATAGATAGATAGATAGATAGATAGATAGATAGATAGATAGATAGATAGATAGATAGATAGATAGATAGATAGATAGATAGATAGACAGTTAGATAGATAGATAGATGGATGGATGGACGGATAAACCGATGGATATGTAGACAAACAGGCAGGCAGGAAGGCAAACAGACAGACAGACAGACAAACAGAAAGACAGACAGATAGATAGAAAATGGGTGATCGTATGGATGGATAGCTGGCTGGCTGGTGGACGGATGGATCGGTGGATGGATGGATGGATGGATGGATGGATGGATGGAGGAAGAGATGGACGGATGGAGGAAGAAAGGAGGAATGTATCAATGGGCGTTTGAAAGGGCATTATATAAACGGCACACCTCACCTTCATCAACTGGTAGAAACTTGCATGAGACTAACCCGCACAAAATCAGCAAACAGCCAGTCCCAAAGAACGGCACAGGATAACCACCCAGCTGAAGAAATGACAGCATGAACGGTTACCGAATAAAATATTGAGCTTTTACAAGACATATTAGAAAGAATTCCTTTCGTCCCGACCGCGCAGCCAAGACCATCCTATCTCTAAGCCTAACCCTATCCCTGAGCCTGTCCTGACCCCAACCTTACACCTTATCTTATCCACAGCCCTATCCCCTTACCCTTTCAGCCAGAAAGCCAAAAGGAAAAATCTGTTGAGAGTTATGAGACTAAAAGTTGAAGGCAGTGAGGACCAACGAAACTCTTTCCAACATAATTAATAATAATGCACTCTGGCAGTACAACCTAACACGTATTACATACTGACATAAACAGAATTCACACACCATAATGTACTATGTACTCACCTTTGGAAAAGAATGTTATAAGTATGTACTTCCCCCAAGTTTTATGCGCTGCGGGTACGTATTTTAAAGCTTTTTGTGACCCCAGAGCTAGAGAGCTCCTCCCGTAATGCTCCTAACAACGGCCTTGATTAATTATTCTTTCTTTTTTTTTTTTTTTGGTCGAAAGGGTAGGGGGCGGGGTTAGGGATTCCATAAGATTTAGAGTTGAGGATAAGGACGGGGTTAGAGATAGGTACTATACTACGCGCCACTAGCGCAAAACACTTGGGGGCCGTAGGTACTTATAAGAACAGCCTTTGAAAAACGGATGAACTTTAGTCTGAAGCATCAGTTGTTTTGTTGTTT
This sequence comes from Onchidella celtica, assembly GCA_963931925.1. Lineage (NCBI taxonomy): Eukaryota > Metazoa > Mollusca > Gastropoda > Systellommatophora > Onchidiidae > Onchidella > Onchidella celtica. Next base: position 22,683,320 of record OZ007579.1, on the reverse strand, counting down.
GTGAACGGTTAAACTGAGATTGCCCTTACAGTTGTGTCTATTGGTATTTCATTTGATGTAAAATGCACACTGCGTACAGAGTATATTATTCAAAAGACTGAGGTTCCTCCTCTGATTAAAATTCCTCCCAGATCCACCCCCCCCCCCGGCTAAAATTCCTCTTTTTAAATTTGAAATTCTTCCCTTGGGGGACAAGCCCCTACCATCAGAGAATGTCGGCATTACAGCCATATCCCCATTTTTATATAACTAGCTGGCCCATTGACAAAGAGAATGCGCAGAAGTGATATTTAAAGTTGATTTTAAAAAAAAGAAAAAGAGGCACAGAGCTATGTTTCCGGTCATACTTTCCGTTTCTGCTTGACGAAATTTTATATGGGCCCCAAAAATCGTTAATAAATAATATTAGAGACTAAATTTTGTCCAAAAATGGGGATGTCCACGTCTCTTATCATCATCATCTTCTTCTTCTTTCGTTCACCATTCTAAATCTGCAGATTTGTTCTTTTAAGAAAATTTACGGTTTTCTGAAGTTCTGGCAGAGCACCATAGAGTTTGATGTTCAGGTCGGTGGGTTGGGGCCAATACGTTTCTCGCAGTGCTGAGAAGAGTGTGCAGTCCTGCAATATATGCTCCGTGTTTTGAGGAGACTGGCTGCACTCACATATGGCAGATGTTCCTATTTTAAACTTGGTGAACACATGGTGGTGGAGCCTATTGTGGCCAGTTCTTAGTCTGTCTCTTATCATCAAAACTTGGAGCAGAACACCACGATGCATACTTTTTTTTTTTTTTTAATTGCTTTAGGTGATTACAGATTCAGCCTCCTATAGTAAAATTCTACCCATCATTTTCTTTACCATTGTCTCGAAACAGGGGGTTCGTGTGTCGTCCGTCTTCTTGTTAAATAATGTAGCTGTTGGGTGTGAGTAGGGATTCGGGGTGGGAGGTGCGGGGGGGGGGGGGGGAGAAAGGGCGAGCTGAAAGAAAATTTGGAGTCTTAGGGGGTGATTGCCTGAAAGAGGTTGAGAACCATTGTTTTACAGTATGTCTATACTGATATCTTCCGTCATACAGGAAGCCTCCCATAGCTGGTCCTGTCATGTAGCCTACGGCTGCTGCAGTCTCCATTATTCCCTGTAAATGTAAAGGTAGTGAAATATATACATTATATGCTGTTGTCATTATTGCAGGCTGAGGTGTATGTTTTTGTTTAACTCAAGAACAAACTAGAATGCTTTCAATTCAAAAACATACTGTATAATCTATTTGAATTTGAAAGAAAGTATAGAATTCATTCAACTTAACAGTAAACTGCAGAAATAATTTTAAAAAAATAATAAACTGCAGAATTTACTCAGGTAAAAGATAATTGTGAAATTTATTCAGGTATATTATAAAGTGCAGAATCTATTTAGGTAAAAAAAAACAAAAAAAACTATACAATTTATCCAGGTATATAAACTGCAGAATTTATTCGGGTAAAAAAATAAACTGTAAAATCCTTGCAGGTAAAAAAATAAACTGCAGAATTGATTCCACTCACCAAAACAGAAGCAATATGACATGGGAACTGGTACATGATGATGGCAAACAGACCCACGAAAAAAGCGGAAATGGAGAAAGCTGCCAGGATGCGGCATACGAAACAGCTGATGGTGAAAGGCACGCCAGATGGTACTTGATCCAGAATACTGGAAGTTGAAGGCAAAAAAACAAAAAGGGGAGGGGGGGGGGGAGATTAAAAATGCCGTTTCTGCAGGATAACGATAAACATGCAACTGGTGTAGTAACACATACTGACATAAACCTGAGCCTGCCCTTACCCCAAAAATCTTTAATCTTATCCCTGACCCCGTCCCGTACATTTTCTACCTGAAAAAAACAAATTGAAAATCTGTTAAGAATTGTAAAAGTTCAAAGTGGCCGGGTCGTACGGAACTCTTTCCAATATGTTATTATGCACATTAGCTATGATCAAAAAAGTGAACCAAGTCCACTGTTGCTGTTTTTGAGTAAAATTCTGTCGGAAAATTCGAAAAAAAAAAAAAAGGGCTTAGAGAACAAACGGAATTACTGAAACTTTCCAGAATAGGTCATTTGTAGCCGGACACGGATGTCAATAATAGTCAATGACAAACTTAGTTGAATCCAAAGACAATGACCAAAAAAAAAAAAAGGCAGCTTGTGGAGAAAAAATCAATATCTTCTGACTGCTCAATATTATAGCAATTGAAAAAAAAAAATTAACAGTACCATTTCTCACGTACTTTTGTGGAGACGCCACCACATTTTAAATGCACATTTCAGCCAAACATTGACTAACATTGGACCATAGCTTACCCAAATAATATGGTGCCCACGCCCCCCCCCCCCCCAGAGATTCCGGCACATAGCAGAAAGTTGGGACCTATTGCTGTCAGCTGGAAATAATGGAGGACAATTGTATTGCAACAGTCATGAAAAAGGGAAAGAAGGAGGAATTTGGCATTGAAAGCCTGAAAATTATGGAAAATAGAAAATGAAGGAAAAAGGAATGATGGAGCATGGATGGATAGACAGATAGATGGAAATTAGTGGTAGTACTGATAGACGAATGGATGGATGGATGAGTGGTTGGCTGGGTGGATAGATGGACGGGCTGTTCAACATTTACATTTTGTTTTTTTTTACTTTTTTTTCCAGCAATATTTTATCTTTGTTCCAAGCCATGCTGCGACCCAACAGGGTATTTTTTTTCAAATATTGTGTAAGTACACAATGTTGCCCTCAGGCTGCCTCGTTACCGACAGGATCTTACTATTTGGCGGACGAGGAGACCATAAGTAGTCTTTTTGAGGTTTTACTTTAAAAATATTCATTTTCAGATATTCTGTTACTTGATGCTTTTTTTTTTTTTTTATCAACCTGACGAAAGATTTGAAGTTCTTGCACTTCTATTTTTTTTAAACTTTATTGTGTATTTCTTTTTTTCTTAACGCAGGTTTTCTGCCTTTTTTTTTTTGGTCACATTTTAACTCTCCCAAAGTACAAGATGTCTTTATTTCATATTCCACACTGTGCAAAGTAAGTTCTGCCGACTTTCAGCCCAGTCTCCGTTGCTCTTTAATTTCACTGACTCGGGTAGTCCCATCAATGTTGCTAGGTCTATGGAATCGAACCGGAAGTATTGTGGGCTTTGGCGTGGGAGGTGGTGGTGGTGATGGTAGTGATGATGATGGTGGTGGTGATGGGAGTGGGGGAGAAGCAGGAGAAGGAGATAGAGTCATAGGACATGACTGTAGGGAGGTGAACATATTTCAGCTCATTCTGTGTCGTGGGGATTTCCACGTTTGTGCCAGGGCATTCTCAGAATATAATATCCATTTGGAGGTACTACTGAAAAATGACTGCTACTCTGCCAATATATTACCGTTTATAAATAGAGAAACTAAAAAAGTTTGGCTAAGTTCCTGAGCAACTAAACAATAAAATCGGCTATTTATCACAGCCCTGACAACCCATATCGTCTAAATCAGTAGCCTATTTCTCACCTTTTTTGTCCATGACCAACTTCAACTTTAAAAAAAAACAAAAACCTGCACCCTGCCATGATCGGACAAAGATAATATACAGTTTATCCAAAAAGATCCAAAAGATAATTAATCCGAACCAGCCAGCAAACCACCAACACGACATAAACAAACAACAGTTTATCTATATAATTAAGTTAAAATACGCTATGAAATTAAAATTTCTACGAATAATTCCTACGCCCCATTCTGAAGTCCCACGCCCCACCAAAATACTGGCATGCCCAACAGGTGGGGCGTGCACTCCACCTTGAGAAACACTGATCTAAGTAAAGATGATTGGCAGTGAATGAGTTAGAAAGTTAAGAACCACCGGTATGCAAAGAAGATAAGCACCAACTTCACCTGCTCGCGACCTCAGTTCTTGTTTGTTCTATCTCCATTTTCTGAAAAACTGGAGATCTTTTAGTACGTAGAAGAGGTATATAACAAATGCACAGTTTGACACTTGTTTAAAATGCGTTGTGACACCTATCAATCTGTTTTACAGTTCTGATTTATTCTAACTTCTTATCACAATAAAGCATCGAATTTCGCCCTTTGTTTAACAGTCACGAGGTACAGATTTGATGTCGGGAACCCGCCACTATGGTAGGATTACCATAGGGGCGGGTTCCATCCGGGTTCCCGACATCAAATCGACTTCGTCATGATGTCGTAACCAGCGGATCTGCGTGGGAACGACGGCATAGCCATTGCAAATTTGACGTCAATCCTTTTTGTTGGATTTCCGTATGGTTGCTGGCTGGGATAAGGCTAGCAGCGGTCGTTTCTTAGTTTCATACCCAAAGCCTACGGACGTTTACAAGGATTGACATAAGGTTGCTGGCTGGGACGGTAGTTGTTAAAAAATCTCTGGCCCTATCATGAAATTGCACAAGCGTATTCCCACAATTGCAGCTGACAACTCTTTTTGGCTAAATATTCTCTGAACAGCTTGAAGGAAGTTTCTTTTCCCTAATGAAGCAGGGAGGATGGAACATTTCAAATGTTGATTTATATACTGGCAACTGTCCTGCTCTGTGACGGGTAAAAGACAAAACAACAACAACAACAACAACAAAAACCGCCAAGTCAGACCGATACTGAAGGAAACCGCATTAGTGTTAGAATCTGCAGTCTGGCTACGTCTCGTTGCGTTGCACTCCAGGGGAACGAATGGATAGCGGGTGCGCACATAACATTGGAGACACTGGCGCGGCACATAGCAGAGTCAATAGGAACATGAAACTAGGACACGATAGCAACACGATAGCAAGTTGCAAATGCGCGCCTAGCCTTAAGAAGAAAACGTCCCGACATCATCCACCAGGATTTGAAAACTAATACGACATTCAATTGCGCAACATGAGGCTGCTTATTAGTTTGAAAGAAAGAGTTTATAACAAGTGAATGGGAGAATTGGGCTCTCTTTGTGCACCATTCCAAAGTCGTTTCTAATAATGCCTGACGCCACCTTGTTATGCCACCCTGGAAGAGGGAAATGGCATTGTTTTCTTGCAAGTAACACAACTACAAAGTTTTCTCTGAAAATGTTCTATGTTCTTTGTTCTTGTTGTTATATGGATGTTTATTTCTATTTTCTTTTCTTTGTTTCCACCAGAATATTTAGAGAACATTGTTGGTAATCACACGGAAGAATAAACAAAGAAAAAAAAAAAGGACCAGTTGAAAGAATGAAAACAAAAAGAATAGGAAGAAGAGAATGAGAGGAAGAAAACGCACACGGAAGAAAGACAGACAGAAAGAAAGAAAGAAGATAGAAAGCAAAAAAGAATGACACACGCAATCAAATGTTATTAAGTTATATTTGGGGGGGGGGGGCATTTTAACAACGGCTAAATTTAGCAAGATAAGATGGCGTCAGTCTGTCCATAATTGACACATTTTTTATCTACAGCGCAATTCTTCAAGTCGCCCTTTAAAACGTTTGTGGTTTAGACGGAAGAGCGAGGAAGAACATGAACAAGTTATATTGAAACATCAGCGATTCAGTGAACATCTTGCTGCTGTTTATAGTTTTTCTTCTATCCGCCTCCCATCATGTTCTCCCCATTTCCCCCGCCCCCCCTCCCCCCATACAAACTTCCCCATCCCATGCGCCCTTTTTAAATTTAAGATGTGTGCCTGCCTGTACTTACACACGCTTAGCAATCAGGGCAAGTTCACGTGTGCACAAACTGTGCTGTCGATTTGTTATAATCTATCTGTCGTCTTGTTTTTTCCTCGTACAATGTGATCATTGTCATGTCCACGTATTTCCAAACTCAAACTCAAAACCTAATCTAATGCTGTGATTGAGTGCTAGTGCTGGACTTACTGAAAAGAAATCTCTTAGCCAAAGTTTTCTGTCAACACTTAATCCTTCATCACCCTTTTCCTCCCAATCCTATCATTGTGTAAATAGGATGTGAATAGGATATGATAAATAGTGACTTTCAAAATAAAACTCCTAAAATTTCCTGTCTTGCAATGTGTGGGCTGTAGACCTGATGTAGGTAAAACATTTTTACTTGTATATCTATGCAGAGAATTTCGGAAGGAAATATTCTTGTTTTAATCTACAGAAAATGTATTTAACTTGATAAGCTGTTCTCAGTGAAATATCATGTGATTCTCCTGCTCACTGACAAGTAGACTGTGCTACGAAATATTATTATGAGGTATATGAACATTTATAACAGCTTTTATAGTAAAAGTGAAATTGTTCGCTGGAGCAAATGAATTGTGACCTGGGGTGTAAAATATGACAGTGCCTACACTGACACTGAATTTATGTCCCTAGTGCACTTTGTCAAATCTGGTTTGCTTCAGTTTTGTGGACTATGAAGTTAAAGAGGAGCTCGTGCACTAGTGAGAGTATAATCAACAAGCCGGTCTCGCTAGTTGATTCAAAGAAAATTCAAGTCTGGGTAAATAAAACAACAGTAACAACAAAAAAGAGATTTGAGTCGATGCATGACTAACCTTAAGCTCACTAATTTAATCTGAATGTGAGTACAATTTTCTGAAGGGCCATATTGTGAGGTGATATCACCACCGGGACCGAAGAGCCCAATAACTTTTAATCTTAAACAGAAGATGAGTATAATGATTTCATGCAATTTCAGAAGCGGGCAGCAACTGGCATAGAATGATTAGCTGTAAAAACGTACATGTCGGGCACATATTTGTTAATGCCTTTAGCATATTATTTTGCTATTCAGTACAAAATTTAAACAAGAATACAAAGAAAAAAAACATTACGTGTTATTGTACAGTTTACGATTAAATTTTTTTTTCTCATTGAGGAAGAAGCACAACGTCACATGAAGACGGCGCTTCGAACTTTTAATTTACTGAGTGGTTTAACTGGCGATTTCTGTCTCTTAGCTCAAATCTCAACATTCCCCGTGAACTGATTTAATAAAAATTTTGTATCTTGTTTGTTTGACAGAAAGAAAATGTTGATATACAGCAATAGTATGTTACCGGCACATGTACGTATGAATCATACACATTATTCGTGTTCGTAACAATCTAAATACTAGCCAAGTTTCCACTCTACCATGGTTTTTTTTTTCCCAATTATAAATTCATTCAGTAAACCACTAGCTAAAATGTACCAGCCTAGGAACAAGCTCTATAAATACATTTTCGCCCCCCATTTACTGATCAAAAGAACAGTCAGTTGTGGTTGGAAAATATGCCGCTCGGGCTGGAAGGCAGGTGGATTGATAACTACTATCTAGGACAGTGAAGGTATAGGTTTCATGATCGCAGAGTTACAGCAGAATAATCGCGCCGTGGAATATACCACCCAAAAAACCAAACTTTATTGAGAATACTGTAATATGTTTGTAATATCCTTAACGGTCGCGTCAGTTTGATACTCACAAGTTGAATACAGTGTTGAATAACAAAGTCTTACCCGTTCCACATTACCGACCGGTAAAAGATATCGGACTTTACATTAACTCACAACAATTCGTGCAGGTTTAGTACATACCAAGAAAGTTACATTATTGCCACTTTTGCATTTTGGAAGAAATGATCACAGATCAGAAAAACAATACAAAACACGGCTTTAAAAGCATACATTGCTGGAATGTGAAGAAAATAGAGAAGTTCTTCCTGGCCCTTTGGATCATCGATATGGTGCTTGCGATTAGTCCAGTGAGTGGACGGTTAGGGTTAAACAGTTCAACAATGAAAGCATGAGTTTTCCTGCATTTGTCAGTGGTTGCAAAATAACAAGAAAGATGGAGAAAATAATGACAAAGGGAGAAGCATGTGAGAGTTTGTCAGTGCCAACATACAAACATACTCAACAAAGCTAAGGAGGCCTCAAGGGACACTTTAGTCAACCAGCCGTCCCCACCTGCACAAAGTACGTTGTCCTGCTCATAAAAGGTAAACAAAACGCACGCGCCAAGGCGCACTCACGAGCAGTCTTAATCACATACTAATAACGCCCCTGAATATCCCTCCACGCGCAAGCGCACACGGAGGATCTGTCAAGCAGGCCTCATCACGCCCAATTCATGTCGCGCAGTCATTATCCTCTCCAAGCCTCTGAATGATGCTGTTCAAGTGTCCCTCATCGCTGAACTCGAGCAAAACCTTAAAAGAAAACGGTCTCTTTCAAGTGATCTCCGTGTTACAAATAACATCGAGGTCTCCTCGTGTCAAGCATGTTTGGCACCGTGTGTCAGGCTTTGCTCTCTCGCCTGGAGATGTTTTCCTCTTCAGAGATTTCGTGACTTCAAGTGTCATTGAAATGTTCTCATCACATGTTTCTGGTTGAGTCTTTGCTCTTTCGTGTCGACGTTTAGGGCTTTTGAAGATTTATTTTTTTTTATCTGCGTTTGCAATATTCAATTGGAGAGCATGGCGGATTTTTTAGTACTGATTTTCTTTCTTCTTTTTGCTATAATTTTTCAAAAAATATGTTGGACGATTCAGACTATTTTTGCACCTGTGAAAACCTCATGCGCTCTCTTCAGAATTTTGCTGAAGCTCAAAGTAAAGAAAAATCACGAAAAGCGTTTAGTACGAAAGATTCTAGTAAGTTCTGAAGTGTTTTACAATCATGAGACACAGAGATTCGTGTCAATTTCTTGGGCCTTTGAATCAAATTTTAGTTAATGTGTCCGCCTGTGAGTTTGAGGTGACGCTAAATACCGCCAGATTTGAGTTCTCAAAACACTTGTACATGCATGTGGGGAAATCAGACAGAGTAAATTATCGCATCTTTAATACGTAAGTGACAGGCAATTCAATCCATGCCACAAAAGGATAACTTATAGACATGGTTCTTTTGTCATCTCGAGTACCGACACATAGAAATGCTTCATGCCATCACGCTCATAGTGAAAAAACACAGAGGAACAAAAATTGACACCACTCATATATGTTTACATTAAAAGTGTCAGATGACTCAATATAATATAATATAATTTTTAGCAAGTATTTATCATGAAAGCCTGGTGATTAAGATGGTTTGCTTAAAATTCGCGCATATTTTTGGGGGAATTAAACCAATAGAAAGAAAGACTTCACAATTGGATGTGACATAAGCATAAACTGAATATCAATCTAGCACTCTGTAGGAAAGGGGGGGAGGGAGCAAGAAAAATGTCATTACAATTATGGGCAACTTCCTGTATACGTGGAACTTAGCATAAATGAATAACTGGTCCACAGAGCACATAACATGTTTGCTAGGCGGCGCAAGCTTGTTAAACTTTCACTTATCAGAAGCTCTTTACTGAAGACAGACATTTGTAGCTCTCACTGGCTTGGCTTTTCTAACGATCCTTCCCACCATAAAGTCTGAAATGGTAGAACTTTATACAAACTCATTAATATTAAATTTAAGATGTATCAAAGCTATCTGAGCCATTTCAGTATATTGTATTGGCACTGTGGAACTGCGGATGAAGTATTATGGTGGCACACTGCGGCAATAAGGAATTCAGATACAAAAGGTTCAATATAACAGCGTTTGATAGACAAAGAAAAGGGACATAATTCCAAAAATTCATAGGTGGCATTGTACCCATCCGACCTGACACGGAGACCGAGCTTAGAGTATCAAATCCTAGACAGCAGCTGACTTCTCTTTGGCCAGTCATCTACTCAGCGTTAATTTTGGCTCAGAGTTAAACTTATATTTGAATCAGCTAGCAAGCCAGACATGTTCCAGTCTCACCAGTGAGGGAGTTCGCGTTTAACTCCATAGATCACATCTCACACTAAAACCAAAGGAAAGTGTTCTATCGGCCTCAAGCATTTATAGAATCTCAAGTTCTCCAGTATGTTCTAGATGGGCCAAGTACAAAGTCTTCTAACACTAGCGACCTTGGTCCTTGTTTGCTCCAACTCCACTTTTTGCATCTGAGAAAATTCCATGTTAAACGTTTATTGCTGTAATATTATGATAAGGAGTTAGAATAATTGGGAACTGTGAAACAGCTTGATGTGACAAACATTTTAAACAAGTGTCAAAATACGCATTTGTTATATTTCTTCTACACACTAAAAGATCTCCAGTTTTTCTGAAAATGGAGAGAGAACAAACAAGAACTGAGGTCGCCAGTTCAGTGGCCCAGCCACCTACGTCACAGCATTCTTTACCAAGTTACTGTCCCGATGTACAATGTGCATCATTCATGAATAGGCTTCGTGCTCTTCGGAGAGCTTATATTATGTCATGAACGTTTCCAAAATATGCATCGTTTAATCCTAGGTGGCGGGTTTGAGTTTGGGTTTAATGTTGCATGGGCAGGATAGCGGCCACTTATCTCGCGGTTTTCACCGGTTTTTTGTTATGTTATTTTGGGTTAATTTTCAGCTTTCAGATTCTTATAAATAAGATCAAATAAAATTGAAACAAAAATCTGACTGGCAAAGGCCCACACTGTAAAGTTTGTCTGCAGTACGAATATGATAAAAATCAGTTAAATCATCATGCATCTCGGGCCCCTTCAGAAAAGGGGCCCGCAGGCCCACGTCAAAAAAATAATTCTTTCATGGACCTTGCATAGCTCAGTTTATGGTGTAACGAATGTCACGCAGGGTTATCGGAGCTTCCAGTCTTCGGAATAACTTTTATAGATAGTATAGGACCTGCCTTAAGCATGATAAAACAATCAGGTCTTAAAGTAGTCTCAATGGTGTCTGAACTACAGTTTCTCAACATAAAGTTTTAGTCAATCTGTCCTCACCCCCCCCCCCGCCCCCCCCCCCCCGCTCTGCTTTATAATCCTATTTCCACTTTCCATAAAATGAAATAAAGCCATAACATAGCATAGCAAAATGTACTCTGACATTCCTGCCAAAATCTTGAAGGTATCTCAGCTCTGGATAGTTGTTGTAAAGTAGTAAAAACACTAGTTTAATTACTAAATTTTGCAAGCCATTTTCTCAAAACGAGATGATACAGAAAGAGAACAAAGCAATGAAGGGGCGACATCATGTGGCACATCTATATAAAAAAACAGCGAGAAAAAAAAATTCACTGCTGCGAGGAAGAAATGCCCAGACCTGAAAAAATTACACATGAAAGATAGTTCTTTTTGCTACTATGTCTATTCCATTGACATGAAAGCGAAGTATCGTAATTTTGTAATAAATGAAAATAGGCCTAACAATATCGAATAATGCTTTCTCCTCAACCATGATGGCCTCCCCCCTGCCTTTGTTTTGTTTCGACTTTAAACTTCCGGTTGCGTTTCAAAGTTTGAAGGCATGAGTTTCTGTGCCGTATGCCTTATGCACGGGCCATGTGGGTGTTACCTGTGCCAGTTGTGAGTTGTGTTCTACCTAGATTTACATAATCTGTGTGCAACCCGTTCTTGAACGGGTCCTTACACTAGTATTCCAAAATTACACAAGCATTCAGCACTGCTCTTCCCCATCAAGAATAATAATTTTTTTTAAGTATTAAGAATATTTTGCCAGATAACCTTGTTTTGTTTTGTTTTAATTTAGAAACGTAGCTTTGGGTGGCCGAGTGACCCCACAGTGTAAAAAGGTTATGGATGTCCAGCTATCGTGGACAGATTATGATGTTCAGTTACTCTCTTCCAGTTCTTCAGGCCAGATTTTGTTGCGTTGCAGTCGCAATTTTTGAAATCTAGGCGAATTAGTGGAGAGGTGCACACATGTGAGACAGGGGCATACTGAGGAGACAACGGGAATACAAAACTAAAATCGACAGCAACAAGAGTGCAAGGCGCGTGTGCGCGCCTAGCTTTACGTGTAATGAAAAGGTACACAAGATGGATGAATAAGCTTATAGATCGTGTTTTTCACCTATCCCGGCATTTCTCTTATTACTGTATTTGCCTCATTGTATTTGCTTTCGGCATGAATTCGTAGTAATAGCCAACTGTAATGAGGGTTACTGTGTTTTTAAACTAGAGACTCGTATGGAGCGAATAGATCTTGAGTAACCGTTATGACCATGTCGTTCATATAGGAAAATGTAAGGTTGAAAAGGGGGACAATAATGGACCATGCTGAAAATTAGAATTACATGCCGCAAGTCAATTAATAGCAATTAATTCTAGATCGGTACTTTGAACAGGCTGTTTTTATAACCACTCAGCATTATGCCTCTGTTAATGAGAAGCACAATTATACTACTCACTTGGGAGATTAATTGGACACAATTAGCCCATATTACAAGGTATTTATGATTGACCGAACTTAATGACATAACGAAATCCCATTACCCTTTTCTGGGCAAGCTTTGTTTTCCTCTTAAAAAACCTGCTGTGGAACACGAAAATGTGATTTTTGTTGTTGTTGTTGGTTGTATTATTATTATTAGAATTGCTGACGCTCTGACACACTGGACAATGTAATAAATATGTTAGTTAGATAATAGCATAAATACAACGCCACACATTTCTTAAAATACATTATAATATCAGAATTCCTAACCCTGAGAACACTGAAATCTGTAACATGGAGCCACATTAACAGCTGTCCTCTATTACTTAACATCGTGGCAAATTGTCCAACTGTGGGAAAAGAGACCAAACAGCCTATAAGGCAGAGACTGGCAAAAGGGCAGAGCGAACTGTCGGAATTTTCTGTTTTTCTCTGGAAAAGAGACCAGAAAGCCTACGAGGCAGAGACTGGAAAAGGGCAAAATGATTTGTCGGAATTTTCTGTTTAAGAATTACTAAACATCCAACAACTGTTCTGGGCAAGTTTTCTATCCTCAAATGCATGTGTAAAGAAATATACATCTAAATTAAATAAACGTTATTTCATCAAATTTCTAGATCACCCAGGAGCCATCGAATAATACAGGTCAAAGCTAACAGAGAAAGATAAGGAAGATCATTCTTACCATTTGCAATTCGCCACAACACATTCTAGCTAAAACTGTGCCAGTTTGTATTAAGGCCATGTTACTCTATGTGTCATGTTACTCTATGTGTCATGTTACTCTATGTGTTATCTCTGTTATTGAGGTTTAACATGTTTGTATAATTACACGTCAGAAATGTGTATCATGTAAGTAGACTAAAGCGCTCTGTGAAATGGAATTTTCCTCAAAGGATAATAAAGCGACTCTTATCTTGTCTAACTATGCCACACGATATGTTTTTTCATGTCCATAATATAGCAATGGCAGTACCACTGCGGGAAAAAAAATTATGAATTTGTAAATACCGTCAAAGCAGCAAAAAATATGAAGAGCACATTCAATTCGCTCAGATCATCTTCCTCAAACTTTCATGCCAACTCAGATTTCTGAGAGGACAAACATGTGTTTTCTTGCATTATTTCGCGACCTCGGTTCTTGTTTGTTCTATCTCCATTTTCTGAAAAACTGGAAATCTTTTAGTATGCAAAAGAGGTGTAACAAATGCACACATTGACACTTGTTTAAAATGCAGTGTGGCACTTATCAAGCTGTTTCCCAGTTCCGGTTTATTCTCACTTCTTATCCATAATACTAAAGCCGCTGAAACCTAATGTCGAATTTCTCAGTTGTGCAAAAAGTGGAGTTGGAACAAACAGGAACTAACGTCACGATTTGTGAAAGATTCCTCAGGGAAATCTTCTTTCACCCGAATGTAACATCTTTCCGTCGTGTTTGGATACCATCACAGAACCAGTTTTAAGTAAGGGATCAGGGAACCGTTCTAGCCAGGTGGATGTAGGCCTAATAATCCCCAGGGGTCTATTCTTAACAGATGGCTATTCTAATTCTAGGAGATTATTCTAACCAAATTACCATTACCGCAAAGCCTGTACCGTTTTGAATCTTTTTTGCATAACTACCCAACCGGGGCAAACAAATCTTGCAAATTCTTTGTACCAAATCCAAAGATCTTAAAATAGTATTAACCTAGATTCCCTGGTGAGGTCACGTGACCGTACCTCAACGCTTTCGGCCATTGAGGTCAGAAACAACTCTTCCGGTTAGCCTGGTTTACTTTTTCTGTAACATGACAGTGACTGAGTCGAGTGACGAGTGTGTGAGTAAGTGAGTGAGCGAACAAGAGTAAGTGAGTCTCTCTCCCTCTCCTCTACATGTCTGTCTCCCCTATCTTCTCTCTCTCTCTCTCTCTCTCTCCCTCTCTCTCTCTCTCTCTCTAGCTGTCTTTTTGGGGGGGGGGGGAGGGGGTGTCTGTCACAGGTGGTTGGAGGCTGCTGTTGACGTAGCAAATTATGATTTTATGTAGCCATTATCATGCTTGCGCCTTATCCCCCCCCCCCCTCACACTCTCACATGCTACTAGTGAGTGTCTGCCCATGCACTTGAGCTTCTGCTGGATCTTGATATCCGTCTGTTTATTTTATTAGAGGGGGGGGGGGTGAGGTTGTCGATTACTTTCATTTTTTCTGATTTTGTAGCTGTTATGGTGGTACGTCTTATAATACCCCTCTCTCTCTCTCTCTCTCTCTCTCTCTCCCTCTCTCTCTCTCTCTCTCTCTCTAACACACACGTTGAAGTAAGAATTTGCGAGTCTGTCGGTCCAAAGCTTCTGAGTTTCTTCTTCTAGACCTCCTTATACATGTATTAAAAACAATTGTAGGCCTACAATGTTCTCTTATTCTAGAATCTCTGACATTTTCCTGATTGTTGTAGCACTCAAGATCTACATTTCTCGACAACGTAAAACAACACGCTAGGCTTACTATGTACTACATCGTAGGCCTGCTATCAAATTCGAGGCAAACGGTTTGTGTTTCCTATGGTAAACAGTAGCGTTGCTAGGCCGCCGCTTGGACAGCTTGACCTCAAGCCGCCATTGTTTTCGCTCTCCACGCCCGGGACGCCGCGAGCTGGTTCTCGCAGCGCGACTAGGGAATCTAGGTGAATACTATTTTAAGATCTTTGACCAAATCCAACTGTATGTCGAAGTTTAGTTTTCGTTAATAATGGAACTTGGATTCCATGTAAACACCAAAAATAGCTTATTGTTACACAAAAATTCCTTAGAAAATACACAGATGTGATAAAGTTGATATTCAGCCAGCAATGTGTAGGGAGAGGCGAAGAACGAAATCTCCAATCAAGTCTTTAGATTTCATTCGGCCGAACTGCGTCTCTTAACTGCCACCAAAAAACAAATCGTTAACGAATAATTTGGGCAAAATAGACGCGTCCACATAATTTATCCTGGAATGTTTAAACAATATGCAAAGTTTCATAATTTTTCGTAGTCACAGTTCTAGATACTTACATAATTATTCACTCTCAAGCTCCATTAAAGAGCATAATAGGGACGATAATAATTCTTTGTTGCAGAACAGCCCCCTCCCATCCCTGCTTCCCCCACCCCCAAACAATATTTCAAACATAATTTTTTGTGAAGGTACCATTCAATCTCTATCCAAGCAAACGAACAATGTCAATTTCACCAGTGGAGATAATGTTGACTGGTGGATAATTTCCCGGCCAAAATAACTAAAACTGGAACCAAACGCATACGTCATTTTAAATAAGATATTTATGGGTTTTTACTAGTATCTCTTGGTCCGTATCTTATTTGGAAAATTATTTCATCTGTAGTCCTTTACTTTCTCAGCATGTCATAAATGTCTCCGTTTCTTTTCCACAGACCTGCTCACGCCGGCCCGGTCCCAGAAGGGTTGAAATTTCCTAGTTCTACAAGTGTTCTGAAGCCAATTCTTCATGTGAATTCTCCTTTCACAAATCTGAAAATCACTAACTGATTACACAATACAAAGTGAGTGACAAACAGTGATTATTTCTTTATGACCACCCAATGATCTCGACCTATTTTCAGACACTGTCTAAGTCACTGACTGGTAACAGTCATTAAAAAAAAAATCTGAACAGCAATAATCATTAAATGAATACTTACACAATTCATGAACAGCCACCTAAATTAAAGTTCATTGCCACATTTCTTTTGTTCAAAAATGATTTCAGGGGACAACTGACACTGTCAGTCCAATTTTCTACGAAATACGCGCACGCTTGTTCTCTCGTTATCAGGCATGGAGAACAGACAATTATCATTCAGAATCATAGGAAAACGCTGCTCCTGATCAAAGTAAAAGCCTAATGAAATCGCATACCTAAGGAAAAATACAGTCACATTGATTATCATCAACTACGGGTTACACGATCAAGAACACGAACCAGTAAACTGTGGTTGACAATTTGTCGATAACTGAAAACACACAGCTTGGAGCAACCAAACTGAATTGATGAAAGTATGCAGCCATATCAAAAAGACACAGAAGTGGTACGTTTACGAAAAAAACCATCACATCATAAAGAGACGAACTCTATGGCGCTTATATGGATCAAATTTTTAATGCTTACGTCAGTAAATATGTTGGTGGCACCAAAAATTAAGAGTTCATGAATCATCGTAGTGGATAAACAAAAGAGCCGGTCAGTTACCAAATAGTTATTCCATAGATGATAATCTACACAACTTTTGGTCAGATTCATAAAAGGAATGCGTTCATTAACTAGACCTCAATTTATTGCAATGTTTCTTGTGTGTGTGTAATCCTTTATGGCTGGCCGGGACGCAGATGATTCCTGAATGTGGTTCACGTGTTTGTTTCTCAGTTATCTGAGCCACAAAACGTTTCAAGTCCAAAGTGTGGACTTTCATCTTCCAATATCGTTTGCTGACCACAACTGGACGGACATTTACTCGGTTGTTGATGGGGCAGAAGGTCTTGCAGAGTGTCAAAAGCTTCCACTAGTACTGCGATGAAATGCTCCAGATCTTGGGGGTGGCACAAGAGTCTTCTAATAGTGATTTCTGATTAGTGGTCTGCTCACACATGAAATCCATATTTCCACTAAAATCTAGATCTAACCGATTTCTCGAGTTCGTGTATCGGAGTGACAAGGGGCTAACTTTAGATACCACAAGTGAATGGTCTTTTGGCTCTGTTCTTCTATCCTTTCTGTGGAGAATTCCCGGATTTGAAAAAAACTCGGACAGAGTTAAACCCTACGTCAGTGTTTACGTATTCTAGGTCCAAAATCAATGAAGCTTTTCGAGAATACATCCCAAACTATAAATGTCTTTGTTTTTTCCTCGACACCCGAGACGGGATTGCTCACCGATGAAGTGACTATAATTTTCAACACGGTGAACTTGGCCACGCTAGCGGCAGTTGTTGCCACCTTCGGCATCGTCGCAAACATCATCAACATCATCGTCTTCACCAAGCAAGGATTCAGTGACACCGTCAACGTGAGCCTGTTCGCTTTAGCAGTCGCTGATCTTTGCTCACTTTTGACATTGCAGTGGATTTGTTTCTTGAGAAATCCCCTGTTTGTCAACTCCGACGTGCCACTGATATCTGCCGATGTCTACCATCTGACTGGAGGTTGGCCACACATATTCTGTACCAGGATTATCAGCTGGATCACGGCCTACATAACACTTGAGAGACTGCTGTGTGTAATTATCCCCCTGAAGGTCAAACGCATAGTCACGCCGAAGGTGGCAGTGGTCGTACTAGTCTTTATATTTCTGGTGATGGTTTTGACAATCATACCAGAGTATTCTACAGCTTACATTGACTGGAAGTTTGTACCAGACAGAAACCAATCAATGCTGGGGCTTCTATTTACAGCCGGGTGTGAAGAAATGAGTGTTCTGAGTTTTAAGCTGGCAGTTTCCACCCATGTCATCTCGTTTGTCTTGGTCATCGCGATGACCGTGGTAATAGTTGTCAAAATCAAACAAAAGTGTAAATGGAGAGCGGCTATTGCCTGTGCTGGACAACACAACTGTGGCAAGGGTTTCATCAGAAGAGATAATAAATCTATCAATGTCATCATTCTTATCGCTGCTATCTACAGTGTCTGTTTTGCACCGATGATTCTGATATTTGTAGCAGGTACAGTGGTGCCAGAGTTCAGATTAACTGGTCAGCTCCAGAATGTGTTGTTAGTGGCCTGGTCTTTTGTGTTTCTCATGGATTCCATCAACTCTTCCGTCAGCATCATCGTGTATTATAAAATGAGTACTAAGTACAGGGCAACATTTGATGCGATGTTTGTCTCGTGTAAGTTGAAAGAAAATCTGTGGCACGTTGTCATTTTCAGCATTTGGGGAACTAATGCAGAAGTATAGTTGGGGAATTAATGTAGAAATAGGGAACTAATGCAAAGACATGGTGAACTAATGCAAAAGTATGGTTGGGGAACTAATGTAGAAATGGGAAACTAGTGTAAAACGTAGTTGGTGAACTAGCCCAGAACTCTAGCTGAGAAACCAAATCAGAACTCTAGTTGGGGAGATAATTGAGAGATGTATTTAACGAACGAAGCCGAACTAAGGCAGAACTAAAACTGGGGAACTAATGTAGAAATGTAGTTAGGAAACTAATGCAAAGCCGCCAAAAGGGAAATAATACAGAGATGTAGTTGGAAAACTAATGCAGAACTGTAGTTGGGGAACAAAAGCAGAGCCGCCGATGGGGGAATTCTTACAGAAATATACTTTGGGAAGTAATGCAGAACTATGGTTTGGGAAATATTACAAAACTGTAGCTGGAGAACAAATGCAGAACTATAGTTGATGAACTAATGCTGAACTGTGAATGGGGAACTAATGCAGAAAAATAGTTAGGAACTCACACAGAAATGTCCATTAACCTTAGAGGTGCGGGGAACTAAATTTTGCTATGGGCACACACAAAAATTGTTAGAAAATGCTTTTTAAGTAAATAAGAATGAGTGGATAAGGACAGTGTAGAAGTACTCAAAGAGAGAAGAGTTTGTTGATGAAGGTATCATAATATATGAACATATCGGATACAAATATGGATGTTGTGTTCATGCAGTAAAGTAAACATAAAACAAATGCAGCCAAACCATAAAATAATAATAATGACATGCTGATATTATTATATTTCTGGCCCTAATAAACCCTGTCTTAATTTTTGTTGTTATTGTTGTTTTTTTACTTTGAAGGAGAGAGATGGGGAGAGGGAGGGGGAGAAAGAGAGAGAGAAAGAGAGAGAGAGAGAGAGAGAAAAAAAAAGAGAAAGAGAATTATTTCCTTTTAGTGAGGGGAAATGCTTCAATTGTCCATACGAAGTATACGCATCTCAGTTTGACTTTTTCCGGGCTTCAACCTGGACAAGGCAATCCTAACCTAACCTTAACTCAAGCCTAAACCTATGCCGAAATCCGTACTGCCGCGCAAAGGCAGAGCGACCTATCTGCTCATTTCATATTTTTGAGAATAAAGCCAAGAACTTGTGTGGCGTAACTATATAAATGCTTCTATCAATGCGTTCTCCACACCAAAAACTACTATTTCAGCAGCAGATACGTCTAAGCGCCTTTGACATAAAATAATTGTGTGTGAGACAAGTTCATAGAGACAATAAAGTAGAAAATGCCATCCTGTCAGTTACGTCGCTCTGCTTTTGGACGGCAGCAATAGAGCAACTGTGCCCACCGAAAACCCGTTGGTGCAATGTCCCTACCAAAACAGTTCCTTTTAGCAATAAAACAATTAATATTCCTTCAATTCATTTGGAAACTCACCGTTTCTTCATCTTAAAAAAAAAATCTTTTCAAGAAAGACATGGTCAGTGTTAGTTACACAAACTGACCTGTGCCTGCCCACTCTGCTGTTGCTTTTTCCTGTGCGCATTGGTTTGTGTACAGATAAATGGCGATTTTAATTCTTGTTCGTTCTATCTCAGTTTTCGGAAAAATCTGAAGATCTTTTAGTATGTAGAAGTGGTATAACAAATACACACTTTCTCACTTGTTTAGACTGGGTTGTGGCACTTATCAAGCTGTTTCACGGGTCCGATTTATTCTAACTCCTTATCATGATAACTAAAGCCGCAAACGTTTAAAGTTGAATTTCTCAGTTGTGCTTAAAGTGGAGTTGGAAAAAACAAGAACTAAAGTCGAGAAAGGCATGCATACATTTGGGAAAACATTAAAAAAAAACCAATATGTTAAAATGAATGCTGATGGCCCACCGAGTCACGTCAGTTTCGCATCTGTTTGGATTTAGTGTGTCACGAGCGAGTGAGCGAGAGTTAATAAGTGCGGGGAAGGGGACTTGAAGCGTGCGTGTTGTGAGTGAGTTGAGGCTTAGACGAGGCAGGATCTGAGTAGTCAGATCACTGCAAGCCGAAAAGTCCAAGGGGACAGACGTGAAGAAAGCAGTCGGGAGATTGTTGTGTTTTCCAGTGATGACTGGTAGGTTGAACTATGATTGATAAGTATGATGATTGATGTACTATATTCTCCTATGACCATGATGTAAATAAGTTATATGTGAGGAATGTGAAAGTCATTGATTACTGTGTATAGAGATGTGCGCAATGAGCGATAGATGTAAGTTAGGATCATGGATTCGTAGCGAGTCTGAGTACTGTGTAATACGGTGGAGGTGTGTTACCGTAGAGAAGTGCAGATGTGTGGTGAGTGAAATGTGGACTGTTGTGTGTACGCTTGATGGTTCGTAATGAGTGGTGAAGTGGATAGTAATTGTATGGTGTTATAGAGATGTAATGTTATTCTTATAGGTGTCGGGGTCGGGCAGTGAGGCACCCGTGGTGGAGAGACTAGGGCAGGGGATAGGCCAGCATAAGGAGATGCTTGGGTTGGGCAGAAGGCTACCCACAGGCCAGCTTGAGTGAAGCTGTCGCGCAGGACAGCGAGGGCACCTTAGTCGTGGCAGTCTGGCCACAGGCAGGGACGTATGAATTGAGATATTAGTGTGATATTGAGATATTAATGTGATATTGAGATATTGAGGTGATATTGAGATATTGAGGTTAGGTTGAGCAGGAGCCAGTAAGATAGGCCGCAAGTAGTACATACCTTGATGTGAGGCTGAGGCCGGAGCATATTTAGAAAAGTAACTATCGGGTTGTGGACCCAGAGAAAGAATGAATGTTGGGAATAATGACCATTGGATGGTATTTGATTTGAATAATGTAACCTGTGTAATTGCACGTATATCTTTATCTTTATGTATAATAAATGTGTGAGCCTGTTTGGTTGTTCTGTTAAGTGTTATACTTGTCTGTTCGTGATTGTCGTCCTGTCATAATCAGTACATCTCCCAGTCTGGGATTTGTTACATTGTGCACGAGTTCTCTCTTTCCGCAAGCCGAGTCAAGACGGTTTCTGACCCCCCCCCCCCCCACAGCTGGTGAGACAGACCTGTTTCAATCTCGCCCACGCACAGGGTCCTGTGTAATACCACAATTAATATCTCACGCGAAAACGAGATCAAACAGATTTAATTAACTCAATGCGCCACTGCCATGAAAAAGACCCAATAACATCTTGTTAAAAATTAATAATCATTTATAAAGGAAGAAATGTCTCCAGTGTAATCATGAAAGGCTTTTTAACCACTGAACCTTAAATTTTACAAAATACCACATATGCATAGAAATGCGTAAAGGTATATGTGGGCATATTTCAAAAGGTCTTGAAGTTCGCTATATTTTTAAAACTTTCGTTGATTTTGAGTCACAACTGAGGTGAACTGAACAGAAGAAAATGTTCCGACATTTTTAACCGGAAAAAAAACGCTTTTTCTTCGGGTAGAATAAAAAAAGTATGACAGGAAATTTCGTTCTGCCCATCAGTTTACACATTGGGGGATCTTAAATCTTGTAATACTAAGTAAAACACCACTTACCTCAATTGGGAAAAACGGCGCCAGCAAAGAAAAGCTGCTGCAGGCAAATACATTTGCAATAAACAAAATCACTAGAACAATCTTGCTTCTCCCAGGTAAGCCATACATCCTGAATTCCTTTGACTTGTCATTTTCATCATTGTTCTGCACGAACTCCGATGACTTCGTCTTTTTGTCGTTGTCTTTCTTTTCTCCCTCTCCTGCGTTTTCGTCGCCGTTATCGGTAGTTTGAGTTACAGGCATTGTGAATGCAAATCAGATTTATTGTTGAATTCTGCAGAGCTGAAACCACCCGTGCCTATCCGAAACACTGAAAAAGGATTTTACAGAGTTACTGCAGCCCTTGTACATATTCTAACAATTATTAAATTATAAACACCGAAAATGGATTTTTAAAAATTACTGTAGTCTTTCTAATGTTCAGTCTTAAATAAAAAGAGAATTTTACAGTGACTGTAGTCCTCCTACAAGTTCAGAGAGTTATTAGATCCTTAATAACGAGAAAGGATTTTACATAATTACTGTAAACCCTTTACATGTTCAAAGAGTTATCAGATCCAAGACACGAGTAAAATATTTTACTGTTACTGTAATCCTTCGACGTGTTCGAACACTTAGTACATCTTAAACACCCAGAAAGGATTTTTATATAGTTACTGTAGTCCTGCTATACGCCCGAAGAGTTATTGGACTGGCGATCCATGTCAGTCGCAAAGAAATGTAGCATTATGTAGCATTCTGCCAGTGATGACACCGAAAGATAAAAAACATCCCAGTGAACACTTCAATATAAAGAAGCGAGACCGGTGTGACATTATAAAAGACCTCTCACTGCAGACCCTCCCCCCCCCTCCCCCCGGAATTTTTATGATGCCACACCAGCTTAAGGCCAGTTAGACCAATTACTCCCCAATTGGGTTCCTTACCTGAAAGGGGGCCCCACGCTAGGGTAATGTAGTCAAGAACACACAACACATTGCAGGTTTTATAGAAAGCAGCAACGACTATAATTATTATTGGGCCCCGCAACTTCAAGTTATCTTGAAAAAATGGTAGTTCGTTCGTTTCCACGGGGACTATAAATTAAAGTTATTTACAAAGATGATAAACGCACTAGTAATACTTTATTATTTAAGATATTAATACACATTACATTGCATCGCAAAAGATATACCACACTAATACTGTATTGCGTAAGATATAAATACATGGTACATTGTATTGCAAAAGATATATCGCACTAATACTATATTACATAAGATGTAAATAAACACACTATTGTGTTACAAAAGATATAAATACACTAATACTGTAATATCTAAGATATAAATACATAAGATATTGTATTACAAAAGATAATAAACACACTAATACTGTATTTGTTAAGATATAAATACACACAACTTGTATCAGAAAAGCCATAACATACTAATACTGCATTACATAAGATGTAAATTAACATGAACACTCTATTGCATGACAAAGGATATAAGTACACATTATATTGTGTTACCAGTGGCATGCAGAAAGGGTGTGGGGGGGGGGGGCAGAGAGGGCGACGGCCCCAGGCATTCATTTCAGGGGGCATCCAGAGATCGAAATTAAAATTACGTGTTTTGAAATTTGAAAGTATCGTAACTTCTGTATAACTTCGTTATACGAGCTGCCCTACAGCCCTACAAGCTGGTGTAAATGTGGATCTGTGTTTCAGTCAACAAGACCCGAATAGAGAACAGTTTACATACTTGAATCATGGGGCGTACAATCAAAGAGTTGGCCTCGGGCATCACCACAGTTAAACTGTGCACGCAACTGTGTATTACAAAATAATGTAAACACACTAATACTGAAGTTTCTTCTACTTGTCTATGTTTCAGAACTGATCATGTCACGATAACAGTCGAGGCAAGAATTCAAACACTTTTAGAAGACAAAAAGCTCCCACTGATATCATAACTTATCAAAATGTGCAATCTACTTGGTAGTCAAGACGGTAATTGCAGGAATGCTCGGGGAGGAAGGGACGGGGGGAGAGCGGGGGGTGCAAGGTTTAGAAAGGGGTTGGAGGGAGGTGTCAGCTCTCAGGAGAGAAAATTAATCTAGCGCAAAGGCATCGTTGCCAGCGCTAATTATACCAGCTAAATTGTCCACTGAGGTCAAAATGTCGGGACAGAGTATGTGATTGGTATAATAATATATAGCAGAGGTACCCGGTGTTGTTCTGGATAAACCTGCTTCTGCCCTTTGCCTTCTCTGTCTCCTTCTCTCTCTCTCTCTCTCTCTCTCTGGCTCTCATTCTCACCTCCCACCCTTCCCTCGTTCCCCTTCTGTCTCTCCTTAGATGATGGTTGGCATATTTGACTTCTTTCTTTTTGTTCTCTCTTTCTTTCTTTCTTCCTTTCACTCAATCACTCAGACACTGACTGACTCAGCCGCTCATTGTTTCTTCTTACTATTCTTTTCCCTTCCTCTCTCCTTTCTTAACCCCGTCCTGTATTCCTCGTCCATGTAGCGTAACCCTATCCATACATTTTATTATATACTTTCTTCTTCTTATCTTTTCTTTCTGTCTTTTTTCGTTCGATAACTCACCCTCACATTCATTCATTCATTCATTCTTTCATTCCTTCATTCATTCATCCATTAATTCACTCATTCATTCACTCACTAACCCATTCATTCCTACCCACATTTATAAATCAATTAATTCACTCATTCGCTACTCTTCGTTTTTCCTTCATAACCTGGCGTGGAGGCCACATGAAAAGACTACCACTCTATGATCTCGCGTCAATTCTGATTCAGTCTCCTCCCTGTGGTGTACGTGAGTGCGGGATTTGCAGTGAACAGCACGGGACCCGCTAATTTTTAGATAAAATATCGGGTACATACAAGTGTAGGGATGTGATTTAAAGGGTTAAAAGAAACGTAATGTCAGGATTCCCATAGGGCCCCAAAAATCAAAGTTAAGGACCTTTAAGGATTTCTTGAACAAAAGGTAAAGATTTTTTAAAGGATCTTTTAATACTCTTTCTCAATTAAAAAAAAAATGCCTTTAATTATTTAATAGGAGGGTAATTTAAGCAAAAAGGCTGCTTGCTAGGGGACCATAGCCTTTTACATTATACAAGCTAGAGATGAACCGTTGACACAACTCAGTATTTTCTCTCTTTGGCTTTGTAATTACACTACAGTCCCCCAACAACAAAGCATTTATAACCTGCCGTTGTGGAAATACACACTGCGGTTTCATGCCAGGACAGCGGTCATGTTGTTTCTTACTGTCAAATTTAGTGTAAAAAAAAACACATCAACATAACGTTAAAACTACCACTCCGGAATGTTTTTGTTTGAGTGGAGAGATCGAGTTATCAACGATGTTTTCGATGCCTGAAGTGCCAAGTTACACCGTTTAAGCGAAAATGCCATGATAGAGCAACATTATAAGTATTACAAATGAGGATTCGATATTCACGCTGCCATTTCTTCCAGCGATTACCACCCTTGACACGTATTTTGTCTGTCATGTAGATGGTTAAAATTATCATCATTATTTAGCTCCGAATATCCCTTCCTCTTATACCCCTTCTCGTTAATATTTTTTATTCTGTGTGTGTGTGTGTGTGTGTGTGTCTTTACCCAGTTTCTGAGTGTAGTTGCAAGCCGTCTGTCTAGCAACACAAACAAAGACGCAAGTGCTAAATATATTATCTTACTTCTCCCCCTTCAACCTCCCAACTTCAGTCCAGGATATAATTACCCAGAATTGATGACAAATCTTACAATAAAAAAGTTCTCTGTCGGTCTGTCTCTCTTCATCTCTTTCTTTGTGTGTGTGTGTGTGTGTTTCTCTCTGTGTCTGTCTTTTTGTCTCTCTTTGTGTGTCTGTCTCTGTCTCTGCCACTCTTGATTTCTCTGGAACGCCGGCGTGATATGATATGATTTTTTGGAACGGAGGGGGGAGAGGCAGATGAGTATAGTGTGAGTACACTGATGACATGTAACCTTCCAGTTACATTATAGTAAGCTGTCAGTAAGTTCACAGCCATTTTTGTGTCAAACGGAATGAAGATCAATCTATAATCTTTTTATCATTCTGACAGGAAAGGATAGGCTACATTTTGTAATTAAATATGGTAATTTTATGACGTTGGTAGGCGTTGCTCAATGCATTTTCCGATGTTATTAGCGTGAGAAGGATTATATTGACGATGAAAAAATTGTTTTCACCTGAAAAAATGAAATTGAGATACGCCTATCAAGATCTATTTCAAATTCCTTCTACACTTAGTGTAGTGCTCAGACCTATTTGAATAAAAAAAAAAATTATGTTTTGATAGAAATCTGTCGTGTGTGTACGGTGCAAAGCTATCTAAATGGCAGTTTGAATTCCCCATAGGCTAGTTGTGTAGATCAACAGCTGAGTTTGAGACTCAGAACCAGTCATTTCAAATTGATTATGTACGCGCCAGATACCTGTAAAAATACGTAATTTATCAATGAAATAATCCCAAAAATTATCACATTTGGTTAAAAAAATTCAAGAGAAATGATCTGTTTTGAAAAGAATAAAACGAACCTAATTCGGTCCGAAAAAATAACAACACAACTAGACAAGTATAATAATAATTGTGATAGATCTGAGTACAAGTCCGAGCACAAAACGCGGAAGAAAATCTTTCTATTAATATTATAGGACTAGTAAACCAACTAAAGTTAGTCACTGTTAGGGGGACGCAGTGATAGTGTTTTCAATAGAAAGCTGTGGCTGAACAGTTGTACATAACTCAGTGTTTTCTTTGTTTGCCTTTGTAATTAGACTAAGCCCCCCTCCCCCCCCCCTTCCTCCTTAAGAAACGTCCAGTGAAGTTTTTGACGACCACAGAGAATAAACAACCAGACACAAAAAATGTAAAACTGAAAAAGTCGATTTTTAGAGTTTGAAAGTCCATTCCTTCCTTCCTGCAAGAGAAAGTGATTTCTGATATATATTGTCATTTCTAGCTCTTTTTTTTTCATACTTTGGTTTCGCAGCGATTGATGAACTAAGTTTGCACATTAAGGAGAAAACCATTGTTTGTGACATGTTTGTTTTTCGCCTCTGATTTTCAATGTGTTCACCGACCGATATGATAAATTCTTAGGAAGATAGGGACCGTAGTGTTGCACACAGTAAGGTATGGATAGATGAGTCTTGAACATAATACAGTATTTTCTCTGATCGGCTTTGTCATTACAGTACGGTAACCTAACAACAGCTTCTTGGAGATAAGTTGAACAGCCGGACCCTCATCAAGCTCATCTCAGATTTATCCACACAGATTGCTGACGTAGTGGTTGAGTGAACAGCCGGACCCTCACCAAGCTGACCTCAGATTTATCCAGACAGATTGCTGACCTATTGGTTGAGTGAACAGCCGGACCCTCATCAAGCTCACCTCAGATTTATCCACACAGATTGCTGACATAGTTGTCGAGTACTTAAGCGACTTCACGCTTATGAAGACCCAGTTCCAATCTGGCTCAGTCCGAGGTTCGACCTCAATATTTTTTTCCGGTAATTCCAACTCACTAATGGGCTGCCCAAGGCTGGTCTAAACCTCCTCACTGGCATAGCCAAGTAGCACTAAAAGGCAAACGAACAACTACAACAACAACAAAAACAGCTGCAGCAGCAGCAACAACAAAAATATCATCAACAGCAACAACCACGACAACAACAACACAACAAGAACAATGATCGCAGCAGCACAACCAACAACAACAATAAAAAGAAATTTTGGAGAGATCTTCAGAGAAAAAGAAGTGTGGTCAGACAAGCGTTTCAGTCCTTGCCTTAGTGAAATAGTAAAATGGTCAAGGCTGCACCTAGGTCATGCGCCTGGATGTTCTCCTTTGGATGGTGGTAATCATTTGGATATTTAGTGACCCACGTGTTATCCATCTCCATGGTGACCACGTTCAACCTTGCTTGACATTTCATTTATGAGCAAACCTGTGCGAAATATGTTCTATACCACATCTTCGCCTTGAACGTTCAAACATCACAAGAAGTAAAATTGATATTGTGATAAATGTGAACAAACTTCAGATAAGCAAACAATTCTTGTATATGTCGATCTGTAATTGCTATGTACATGTATTCAATAATTCATCTCTAGGAATAGCTCTCCATTATGCAGAAACTCCACATAAGCAAACAATCCTTGCGTAAGACGATCTACAATTAATATGTGCATGTATTCAATAATTCATAGCCAGGAATAACTCTCCATTATGCGTTTCTCCCAAAACATCACTGAGGAAAATACTTTATCACGACCCCTCTGGTCAGACACGGCTGAACTACTTAGTGATCGACTGACCGAATTGTTTCATACAGTCAACTTTGCGACATTGGCTGTGATTACTGCCACATTTGGCACCGTTACAAATATCATGAACATTACTGTTTTTCTGAAACAAGGATTGGGAGATTCTGTTAATGTCAGTCTTCTGGCTTTAGCTCTGAGCGATCTGTGCTCTCTCCTGACACTTCTATGGGCGGGCGTTTTGAGAAATCCCATCTTCTTGACCAGATTTCCGATTATACCCGCTGAAGTCTTTCATCTGACCGGAGGCTGGCCTCATGGCTTTTTTGCTCGACTGACCAGTTGGATCACCGCCTACATCACATTAGAGAGATGTCTGTGTGTCCTCATCCCCTTAAAGGTCAAACGCGTGATCACGCCTACACTGGCTGTGGTTGTGCTGGTCTCTATATTTGTGGGGATGGTGCTCACTCTCATACCGGACTATGCCACGGCGTATATTGGCTGGAAATTTGTACCAGAGAGGAACCAATCAATGCTGGGACTTTTATTTACAGAAGGACGAGACGGCATGGCTGTGTTAAGTTTTACCTTAGCTGCCTACACTCAGATGATTTCATATCTGGCTGTCATTATTTTCACCATCGTTTTGGTGTTGAAGATGAAAGAAAACTCCAAATGGCGAGAAAGCACCGCAAGCTCCAAGCAAAGATCTGTGAAAGGTTTCGCGAAACGTGATCAAAAAGTGGTTAACATGATCATTCTCATCGCTGCCATCTACTGTATCTGTTTCCTACCGACAAATTTAACCTATTCGATGACAAGTATCATTCCTGGGTTTAACATCACAGGAAAGTATCACAATACGTTCATGGTCTGCTGGTCATTCGCCTTCTTGGTGGATTCCATCAACTCGTCCGTCAACATCTTTGTTTATTACAACATGAGCACCAAATACAGGTTGACTTTTGAAGCTGTCTTCAGAATTGGAAGAAACTGATCGCAAAGCACGATTTTGTTCCAGGCAAGAGGAAAATGAAGAAAGCTTTGGCTTTTATTTGTGTACTCAGAGCATAGAATGACAACTCACTCGACTCAAGTCTGTTTTGAGCTACACCCGCATTTTCTTCGTCTCATTAGTGAGACAGATTTGCTTCAATCTGACTCCATAATCCACCAAACTAGGACAAGACAGGCTTTTTTCAGCCTCACTTCATAGTCCACCAAACTAGGACAAGGCAGAATTGCTTCAGTCTTACTTCATATTCTATCAAACTAGGACAAGACAGACTTGCTTCAGTCTCACTTCATAGTCCACCAAATTAGGACAAGACAGAATTGCTTCAGTCTCACTTCATAGTCAACCAAACTAGGACAAGACAGACGTGCTTCAGTCTGACTTCATAGACCATCAAACTAGGACAAGACAGGCTTGCTTCAGTCTCACTTCATAGTCCACCAAACTAGGACAAGACAGACTTGATCCGGGTGATTGGAATTCAGGAGCAGAGATTGAACTGAATGCCATTTGAAATCAATATGAGCAAAAATGAAAAAAGATCAGTAAGATCAAGTTAGTATTATTACAATGCATGTCGTGTGCATTATTTAACAGTTTAATTATTTCCCCCTATATCCCTAAAAAAAATTGAGATTATGTGTTTGTGTGTGTATGTGAGAGAGAGAGGGGGGGGGGAGAGAGACAGATAGAGAGGGAGAGAGACGGAGAGAAATACAAAGAGAGAGAGGGAGAAACAGAGAGAGAGAGAGACACAGAGAGAGAGAGAGAGAGAGAGAGAGAGAGAGAGAGAGAGAGAGAGAGAGAGAGAGAGAGAGAGCCGGATTTAGCTTTGGGCTCGATTGTCGTGACCGCCATGAAGTGTATAATGAACGTTGAACGGTTAGTGAGCATAGGACAGTGTGCCTTTCAGAGTGAGTATAATAATAATATAATGCTTCTTTTTTTAGGGTGAACATAATATAAATTATATATGGCGTCTTTTTAAGAATGAGCGTAATATAGTGAGTATTTTTCTTATGAGCATGATTAGTGCGCCTTTTTTAGAGTTAGCATAATATAATGTGTCTTTTTTTTTATAAGCGTAATATAGTCCGTATTTTTTTTGATGAGCATGATAGGCCTGTTGTGCGTCTTTTTTTAGAATGAGCATAATATGTCACAAATCCCAGACTGGGAGATGTAATAGTTTATGACAGGACGACAATCACGAACAAACAAGTTTAACACTTAACAAAACAACCCATCAGACTCACACATTTATTAAACATAATCATACATATAATAGCGCAATTACATACATTATATTATTGAAATGAACTGCCGTACAACGGCCTTATTCTCACACACACTCTCCCTCGGATCCACAATCCGGTAGTTACTCCTAAAGGCACTTCGGCCTCAGCCTCTCCCCTCAGGGTCTTAATAGTACATTAATGATTCACTGGCACCGCAGTCTCTCAACATCACCTTCCTATTGTCATACAACTTATCAGTTCACTTGCCCATCATCATGGCAATAATATAGTATCTCATTCACTCTCATATCTACGTCCCTGTCCGTGGCCTGACTGCCACGACTTTATGTGCCTCTACTGTCCTGCACCGACAGTCTCACTTCTGGCCTATGTATGGCCCCCGGCCCTATGCTGGCCTATCACTTGTGCTCATCGAGGTGGCTCTTCGGCCCGTCCCCGACACCTACAAGAATAACATTACATTGGTATAATACCCTACCATTTCTATTCACTCCACCTCTCCTTACAATCCATGAAGCGTACACACACTAGTTCACCTTTCACTCACCACACATCTTACGGTAACACACCTCCATCGGAGTACACACTACTCACTCGCGCTACAAATCCATGAACTCACTTTCATCTATCGCTCATGGCGCACATTGCTATATCCAATATCAAGGACTTCCACATTCCTCACATATACTTATTTACATCATGGTAATAGACGAATATAATATAATACATCAATCATAATAATCAATCAACATTCTACATACCAGTCATTACTGGAAAGACTCTTCCACTAGTCTTCTCGACTGCTTCCTTTATGTCCGCCCGATGGGCTCTTATTCACAGGTCCGCTCCGTAGGACCTTCTAACTTGCAGTGATAGTTATACAGCGCTTTCGCCTCATTCAGACCCTCCCACTACTCACAACAGCACGCTTAACTTACTTGTCTCCTGTGAGCCCTTCTTACTCTACACCCGCTCTGTAGCAATCCCCTTAATTGCACTCACTCCACTCGTGACATCATCCCCCACCCCAAAAAAATTAATGCAATTAATTTCAAATCGCATCAAGATGACTGTCAACGAGTGAGCGTGAGCAATACCTACACTAAAAAAACTGACCTAGCAGTTCCCCTAGTATATAAAATACCGAAATCAGGGGAAAATATGGGGATCAATATGGTCTGCAATATGCATATATGTGTCACATCATGAATAGCTAACTAACCACCATACTTAATACAGAATCAAAAGCCAATCAACCTATCAACCATTCTTCATATCATATTTATAATGTCAATATTTTAAAGTCGACTCATTCACACAGATCCTGTCAATGTTCCTGTCCTCCGATGTATAAGCTCCTGAAATCTTCCCCTAGGCTCGACTAAGGTAGTCGGCGATATGATTGCTGGTTCCTGGAATTGGTTGAATAACGAAGGTATACGGCTGCAAAGCCAATGCCCATCTAGACAAGCGTGGGCTGGACGAACGATTCTTCGACAAAAATGTCAGTGGCTTGTGGTCTGTCTGGATACAAAATTCTCGTCCCATGAGATAACGTCCTAGTTTCTGGACGGACCACACAATGGCAAGACACTCACGCTCTATCACAGAATACTTTCTTTCTCTCTGCAATAACTTCCTACTGACATAACATACAGGATGGAGACATTCGTTCTTCTCCTGTAGAAGACAAGCGCCGACACCAGAGTCCGACGCATCCGTTCTGAGGATAAAATTAGATCGAAAATCGGGTAATATCAGAATGGGTGACGATGATAATGCTGTCACCAAATTATCAAATGCTGTCTGACATTCAGACGTCCACTGGACCTTATCGGGTTGTCCCTTCTTAGTAAGGTCAGTAAGAGAAGATGACAAGGAGGAAAAATTTGGAATGAACTTTCTGTAATAATTTAAAATTCCCACTAAGCTTCTGACTTGTTTCTTTGTTTTAGGGATTTGCAACCCTACTAACTTGTCAATTTTTGTTACTTCAGGTCTCTGAACACCTCTACCCACAATATGTCCTAAGAATATTATCTCTGGACATGCCAAATCCATCTTTACGGGTTTAGCAGTTAACCCAAAATGACGTAATCGTTGAAAAATTACTGTTAGTGTCTGAATATGATCAGACCATGTCGACGTATGGCATGCTATATCGTCAAAGAATGACACGACATTAGGTATGTCCTTCAACACTAATCTCATTAATCGTGCAAACGTCGCTGGCGCGTTTACCAACCCAAATGGCATGACCTTAAATTGGAATAATCCAATGGGCGTTTGGAACGCCGTGTATTGTTTAGACTCCTCAGTAAGCGGGATTTCCCAATACCCTTTCGTCAAATCTATCTTGGAAAACCACGTTAACCCGGCCAATGAAGCTATTAGTTCCTCCTGAAACGGAATAGGCTCCCTATCGCCTACCGTAATAGTGTTCAATCTTCGAAAATCAATACAGAACCGCACCGATCCATCAAGTTTTTTCACGAGGACGATGGGTGATGAATACGGCGATGTTGATGGTTCTATCACATCTAACTTCAACATTGACTCGACTTCCTTTATGACTCTATCTCTCGAAGAAAAAGGCAACGGATACGGTTTAAGAAATACTGGCTTATCCGAAGTCAACTTTATTTGGTGCTGGATCACCGTAGTGCGACCCGGCAAATCCGTAACAACATCCGGGAATGACGCTAACAGGGTCTCAAGTTCCCTACTCCTTGAACTCGTAAGGTCAGGGTTAATTTTTACGTCCCTGTAACCTTGTGTCGCAGTTAACTCCGGCAATTGAATTTGTAACTCTTCCTGCGCCTCGGTGTCGCTTACGTCACAGTCCAACTGGTCTACGACCCCCGTACAAGCAATAGAGAAGACAGTCTCCTCTGGTCTTGTCTGTGCACACAGATACTGTGGTCTCTCATAAAATCTCTGTAGCATGTTAACATGGAAAACCTTACTCGCTCCATCAATGTGGATAGCGTAATCTACCTTTGAAACAACTCGCTCAATAACATAAGGACCTTTCCATGTCATCAATAACTTATTATGGTCCGTAGGCAACAACAATAGGACCTTGTCTCCTGGCTTAAAAATTCTCAGTTTGGAACCTCTATCTTTATAGTCTTTTGCTCTTTTCGAAGCGATACTAGAAGCTTCTTCTGCTATAGTGCGCTCTGAAGATAATCTTTCTCTTAAATCAACAAGGTCTATCGAAACCTTTTTAACCGTTTCCGAAACCGTGGGGATCTTTTGAAGAGGAGCCTGGGGTGTACGACCCTTATGCGTCGTCTTTTGGCACGCACTGCACGTCTTACAATACAGCCGTACATCTCTATGTATCGATGGCCAATAAAAATCTTTCAGAACTCTCTCCTTGGTCCTAGCACTTCCCATATGACCCGCTAATGGAACATCATGGGCCAGACGCATTACTGTAGCAATTAACGACCGTGGCACGACGACCTGCTTTTGAACGGAAGCCACTGTGACGTACATACGGAACAGAATGCCCCCCTGGACAAAAAAAGAAGATGACCCGTTCTTATATCTCCTCGTTTTCTCGGTTCGCGCTTCCCCAAAACATGGGTTTAATGATGGGTCCTCCCTTTGTAATTTCGCCAAGCGCTCTGGCGTGATATCTAGGTTGACCGCTGGCGTAGCCAAAGGTCTAATCTTATCTTTATCAGCTACCCGTCGACGTGTTTCGACCGCGGCGCAAAAGTCAATACCTTTTGATTGCGACCATGCTTGCACGTTCTCATCGGAAGGGGAAACCACCCGTGATACATTCCCAATGATGAGCTGGGCGCCTGGAAAACAACCAACGACTGCTTCGACTTCCCCGCTAAGGAAAGGTGTATCTATCATTATTCTTGCCATGGGTAATTTCTCAATGGCCCCCGAAAATTGGATGCACGGGACAGTCTCACCTGTAAGCTGTGAATCCCGAATGCAATCAATATGCACTCCCACAACGGTAGATCCTGTATCTCGTAAAACCGAGACCGGTTCGTCCCCAACAAACCCCGGATAAACCCTAAGACCACCTCCTGTATGACATGAATTTATAACGGGGATCTTTCTCCCACAAGGTAAAACACCGGAAGATAATAACTTCTCACAACTGGGACACTTAGAATACTGTCCGCATCCGTTGTCCGATGTAACACACGCAGCCGCATGATGAAATTTATTTGGGGAACATGGACTGGAGCCACTGTCCACGTTCGCCGCTATCCTACCTGCAGGGCAGTTCACGCTGATGTGATCTGCTCTTCCGCAGTTCCAACACTTCGCGGCCCTACACTCGCGCGAAAAGTGACCCACGCGTCCGCAAGTCCAACACTCCGCTCCCTGTGCTGCCCTAGGCCTGGGTCCCCGTGACCCCTCGCGACCGGAACTAGAGTCCCTACGCCGTCGGTCATCGGCAAAGGTCACAACTCGCCCCCGGCCATTACCGCGACCTAGCCCTCCTGCTCGGTCAAACTTACCGGATCCATATGCCGGTGATTGGTGATAGCCCCTATGCTGCCCTGGGCTTGCCCACTATAGGCACCACGCTGACGCGACCTGTCCCCAAGTCCTGCCGGCGACCCCTCGACAACGGCGACGTACCCAGCATCTTGGACGTACGCCCTGGCGACTGGTTTGGACGGATGTGCCGTACGGTATGCTTCCGCCAACTTAGACGCCTCCTGCACCGTCGCGGGTTCGTTCTCTTTCAGGAAAGCCACCAGATCTTTGTGGCACGACGCGTACAGCTGGTCACGGATCATTAAGTCTTTCAGTTTAGCAAAATCCGCGCCCACATGCGCCAAGTCTACCCAGTTCGCGAAATACTCCGTTAGTCTCGCGACGAAGGCAGCAAAGTCCTCCCTGGTATCTGCACGTGCCCGCCTAAACTGCTCCCGGAAATATTCCTCGGTACGCGCAAATCGGCGAAGCAGCAAAGCCTTCAGCTTATCGTAATCTTGCACGTCTTCGCGCTGTAGCTCTTTAAAGTAGGTTAACGCTCGCCCCTGCAATAGCGACGCCAGGTACGTGGCCCATAATTCCTTATTTTCCCCCCATTGCAATTGTGCGTTCAGTTCGAACCTGTAAAGGAAGGCGTCTATGTCGTCCTTCCGGTCGTCGAACGTAGGGAGCTTAATCCTAACGCCACCTTTATTGTGTACCTGCCGCTCAACTGTTTCTGTTGGCGCATTCTTTTTGAGTTCTAATTCCGCGATTCTTACTCGCGCGTCTGTCTCCCGCTCTTGAGCTTCTATCTCCTTTAACTTTAACTCCCTCTCCTGCTCCCGTTCCTTAGCCTCTCTTTCCTGTTGCTTAAACTCCCTTTCCTGTTCCTTATCCTTAGCCTCTCTTTCCTCTTCTCTCTGTCGCTCTTGAGCCTCTTTTTCTCGCTCTCTATCCTTAGCACGCTCATCGCGCAAATCCGCCTGCTGTTCTTTAATCCAGCCGCGTAGCTCTTCTCCCTCCAGGCCAAGTTCCTTACCCAACTTCATTAGTTGTTGGAGTTCCGCCATTTCACAGATTTATGGTTATGGTATCTATTATAAGACGACCAAACTGTCGGTATGATCACTAACGATATGATCAGAGACCTGAGATCACACCAGATATAACAATACCCAGTTGTCTCAAATACAATTCAGAAATTTACCTTTACAGCACAACTAATTCTATATCTACAAAATGTATAGCACTATTAATTATAAAAGAAAATAGAAACGACAAGAATGAAGAAATTCAGTAGAAAGACCACAAGTACGTCAAGGACAACGAACCAGACTAGGACAAAGCTTCTACAAAAAAAACTATAATGGAAAAAAAAAAAATGCAACCTACTACGCCGATTACACTACAAGCTACGAACAAGAACAGAGTCTGAAAAAAAAGAACGTATCTACAGAAAGGTACGAGAGGGACAAGAGAGACGTCTTCCTAAAACAACGAGGAAGATGGAACGGCACAATCTAAACAAAAATACAGGTCCCTATAGAACTGTTCACTGTGATGAACGAAGTTCCTAGATTAGCCCACCTCCCGAAGAGGACAAACTACGCTCACCACAGCAAACCCGCGCCACCGCCCGTATAATCTATAACGACAACAAAAACAGCAAAAACAGGGAAACAGACAGATGAAAAGACAGCCCTCAATCCAGGGTACAAAATTTTCACTTAACTTTCAATTTTTGAGTTTAACTCCTCCCCTTAATCGGAGCTCTGGCCGCTTGACTCCTCAGGCTGGCACGCACACTCTGCAGAAATTTAAGTACACATTAATACATATTCATCAAAATACATGCATCAATACATATTATTATTCATAAACATACATAAATCATATCATCGTGAAATTTCCATTCATCCCACGAACAAAGACTACAGCACGAATTCCTAGCACAACAGAAAAACAACTAGATATAACGAATACACAATGTCAAAATGACCACAGGTAAACAGGACGAGCCCCCAGTGTCACAACGGACGAGCCCCCAGTGTCACAACGGACGAGCCCCCAGTGTCACAAATCCCAGACTGGGAGATGTAATAGTTTATGACAGGACGACAATCACGAACAAACAAGTTTAACACTTAACAAAACAACCCATCAGACTCACACATTTATTAAACATAATCATACATATAATAGCGCAATTACATACATTATATTATTGAAATGAACTGCCGTACAACGGCCTTATTCTCACACACACTCTCCCTCGGATCCACAATCCGGTAGTTACTCCTAAAGGCACTTCGGCCTCAGCCTCTCCCCTCAGGGTCTTAATAGTACATTAATGATTCACTGGCACCGCAGTCTCTCAACATCACCTTCCTATTGTCATACAACTTATCAGTTCACTTGCCCATCATCATGGCAATAATATAGTATCTCATTCACTCTCATATCTACGTCCCTGTCCGTGGCCTGACTGCCACGACTTTATGTGCCTCTACTGTCCTGCACCGACAGTCTCACTTCTGGCCTATGTATGGCCCCCGGCCCTATGCTGGCCTATCACTTGTGCTCATCGAGGTGGCTCTTCGGCCCGTCCCCGACACCTACAAGAATAACATTACATTGGTATAATACCCTACCATTTCTATTCACTCCACCTCTCCTTACAATCCATGAAGCGTACACACACTAGTTCACCTTTCACTCACCACACATCTTACGGTAACACACCTCCATCGGAGTACACACTACTCACTCGCGCTACAAATCCATGAACTCACTTTCATCTATCGCTCATGGCGCACATTGCTATATCCAATATCAAGGACTTCCACATTCCTCACATATACTTATTTACATCATGGTAATAGACGAATATAATATAATACATCAATCATAATAATCAATCAACATTCTACATACCAGTCATTACTGGAAAGACTCTTCCACTAGTCTTCTCGACTGCTTCCTTTATGTCCGCCCGATGGGCTCTTATTCACAGGTCCGCTCCGTAGGACCTTCTAACTTGCAGTGATAGTTATACAGCGCTTTCGCCTCATTCAGACCCTCCCACTACTCACTACAGCACGCTTAACTTACTTGTCTCCTGTGAGCCCTTCTTACTCTACACCCGCTCTGTAGCAATCCCCTTAATTGCACTCACTCCACTCGTGACATAATATAGTGGTGTTTTTTTTTTAGAATTAGCTAATATAGTGCTTATTTTTTTAGAGTGAGCATAGTGAAGGTATGTTTTTGTTGTTGTTATTATTATTATTATTGTTATTGTGGCACTGTTAATACTGCAGCTGCTATTGGTGTTAATAATGATGGTGATGCTATTGCAACTGATGTTGTTGTTATTTTAGTGTTGCTGCAACTGTTGCAGTTGTTTATTATTGTTGTTGCTCTTTTTATGGTTTTTGATAACGATGTTGGTACATGTACAACTCTTATTGTTTAATTCAATAGCTTGTTTGTAAAATAGTTTGTGTAGGGCACAGAGCCATTCCTGGTCAAACAGTAGGAGGAATATAGGCAGTAAAGGTGGAGAATAATTATATAGGTGTTAGATGCGCAGCTTCCTGTGTTAACCTAGTCTTCTTTTTCACAGTAAGGTGTAAGAAGGTGGTAGGTGTAGTTGTGTTGTCTATGCGACAGAGTCAGACAGGCAGACATGCGGAAAACGGACGGACGGACGGACAGGTAATTTAGATGCTTTTGGCGATATTCTCACGCGGGGTTTCGCAACATACAACCTTTTCTTTTTGCCCAATTTTGACTACGCGGGAAGAAGGTAATCTATGGAGGATCACATCTTATAATACCTAGATCGGAGTTCCCTATACTTTCTCTCGAAATACTGTCGTGCAAAATTTTCCATAATGCACGCTTATGTGACCTCATTATGTAAGGAATATGTATGTATTTACTCCTGGTAAAGATCAGTGGCAGATGCAGTCAAGTCACATGTTACCAGAATGAGTAAAGTGCAAGGGAAGTAACAATAGAAACACTATAGTTCGTTCCAAAATTCATGACCATGGCAATTGTCTTATATCTTTTAAACTGTCTGTTTGACTAAAGTAAAAATTTGTATGCAGGTTTAGGATATCCATGACGTTAAACAATATTTTTTGCACCCCTAAAAGACCAGCAGTTTTAAAATTTGTCTCTTAACGCTATATAAAATACTACAGCAACACACTGAGTAGAATATTAGATAGTTTACACTACTTATATTAAATTTTCTCAATTTGTGCTGACTCACTCCAAATGAACAGAAATCATGAATGTCGGGAACCAAAACACTCGTAATTACAATGAAATCCCCTACGTTCAGACTGTGTGCACCAAGAAAAACGTGCCTTCCGTTCAATAACTTATGAGGTCACGCTGACGCACCATTGATATACAACAGTTGAATCTTTCAGTGGCGTTTTTATTCAATCCGTTGAAACTCGTATTTTTCATTATCAATCACACTATATTTCACTATTATGACGTTGAAGTACAAATTTTCTACACTTAGAAGTATTGCTTTGAAATTGTTCCGATATTTCACACGAGAAACAAGACGTGGCTGTCTTTATGTTGACATCAATGACCCATTTAAAAGGACTCGACATGCTTTGGGAATTGGTCTAAAGTCTCTCAAAAGATGGTTGCAGGATTCAGACATTTCGCCCACCCCGTCGAAAAGAGGAAGAAAGGAGATGATTTTGATAAGGACATGATAAAGCGAGACATTGAAAGCATGTTTCAGAGGAAAGAATTTGTCACTTTGAGAAAGCTTAGATCTCATCTTCAGAAAAAAAATGGATTTCAAATTTCAAAAACACATTTGTGGAGGATTGTTAGAAGCATGGGCTTTGCATTCAAAAAATCTTCATCCGGCAGAAACTTACTTTGTGAAAGAGCGCACCTAGTGGAAACGAGGAGTAAGTACCTGCGTCAGATAAAGGAAAAGCGCACGCATGGCTTTGATATTGTCTACCTGGACGAAACATGGGTCAATGCTCACCGTACATATGACAAGGAATGGCAATCCAAAGACGGAAAGCACAGGAGAAATATTCCTACCAGTAAAGGTGATAGAATTATAATAGCGCAAGCTGGAAGCAGAAATCAGGGACTCATCCGAAACTCAGAGCTCGTTTATAATTCAATTTCAACGGATAATCGAGACTATCATGCAGAAATGAATGGAACAATTTTTAAAAACTGGTTGGAACATTCTCTTCTTCCTTCACTGGACAGACCTTCATGTTTGGTTATGGACAACGCATCATACCACAACATCAAGTCAGACGATGATAAAACTCCAACATCCAGTAGCAAGAAAGACGATGTCAAGGCATGGCTGATGAAGGAAAATATTCCTTTCAGCTCAACTCATCTTAAACCAGAGTTGCTTTCTCTTGTGCGAAAAAATAAGCCCATAATATTCGAGGTCGACAAGATTATCCATCAATTTGGATACACAAGCCTGCGATTGCCTCCTTACCATTCACATCTCAACCCCATTGAACTCGTGTAGGCTAAAGCCAAAGAGAAGGTCGCTATGGAAAATACAACGTTCAAGATGTCAGACGTCAAAAAAATTGCCTGCGCAGCTATTAAAGAAATTGACAGAGAATTTTTCCCCAAATGCGAAGACCATACAATACGTTTGGAAGATGAATATTGGCAAAACGACGGACTTAATTTCATTCAACCAAATATTATTATCAATCCTCTGGAATCGTCGGATTCAGAGCTAGACAATTAATCAAACATACTATCTAAACATACGGCACAACTTTATATTGACATGCCAAATCAACCTCGCTCCACCTGTTGAATAAATCCCATAAACAGTTGTATTACTATTAGGCTATGACCCTAGGCAGCTCATGGCCCCCCTGTTACACCTGTTTGCTACGCCACTGACAAACCAGCGCGATAATGCAGTCAAAATGTCATTACAGTAAATATTCTTCAATCTGCTGTTATCGGAAAGAAAAAAAGCCGAAAAGATCAAAGGAATTCACCGCTTTGAGAAAACTATAAAAGCTGCAAATTTGAATGTAAAGTCTTTTTTGAGAAAATAAAGTTTTTCTGTGGAAAGGATTTTGGAACGAACTATAATGTAAAACGCAGTTGGTAAACAAGCGCAGAACTGTAGCTGAGAAATCTAATTAGGGAGATAATTGAGAGATGTAGTTAACGAACGGAAGCCGAAGTGTAGTTCGGGAACTAAGGCAGGACTAAAACTGGGGAACTAATGTAGAAATGTAGTTAGGAAACTAATTCAAACCCGCCAAAAGGGAAATAATACATAGATGTAGTTGGAAAACTAATGCAGAACTGTATATGGCCTTTAGCGTCTTTACAGACGGTCTTAGCAGCTAGAATATTCACTTTCACTTTGACTGACAGCTTCTCTCGT
This sequence comes from Onchidella celtica, assembly GCA_963931925.1. Taxonomy (NCBI): domain Eukaryota; kingdom Metazoa; phylum Mollusca; class Gastropoda; order Systellommatophora; family Onchidiidae; genus Onchidella; species Onchidella celtica. The sequence continues at coordinate 22,642,108 of OZ007579.1, read as the reverse complement.
GGCTTATTCTACCAATGTTTGACCCGAGAGTGCGATGGCAGTGATTGCAGGTCAGTCTTTTGGGTTCACTTTGGCGAGTGTTTTCATTCCGCCTCTGTCGTTTTGTCAGGCATGTTTCTTTTGCCTTGAAGTCTATTGCGAGCGTGCCACTGCGCAATTTTTGTCTCTGTCACGAGTGGAGTGAGTGCAATTAAGGGGATTGCTACAGAGCGGGTGTAGAGTAAGAAGGGCTCACAGTAGACAGCAAGTTAAGCGTGCTGTTGTGAGTAGTGGGGGAGGTCTGAATGAGGCGAAAGCGCTGTATAACTATCACTGCAAGTTAGAAGGCCCTACGGAGCGGACCTGTGAATAAGAGCCCATCGGGCGGACATAAAAGGGAGCAGTCGAGAAGACTAGTGAGAAGAGTCTTTCCAGTAATGACTGGTATGTAGAACGTTGATTGATTATTATGATTGATGTATTATATTATATTCGTCTATTACCATGATGTAAATAAGTATATGTGAGGAATGTGGAAGTCCTTGGTATTGGATATAGCAATGTGCGCCATGAGCGATAGATGAAAGTGAGTTCATGGATTTGTAGCGCGAGTGAGTAGTGTGTACTCCGATGGAGGTGTGTTACCGTAAGATGTGTGGTGAGTGAAAGGTGAACTAGTGTGTGTACGCTTCCTGGATTGTAAGGAGAGGTGGAGTGAATAGAAATGGAAGGGTGTTATACCAATGTACTGTTATTCTTGTAGGTGTCGGGGACGGGCCGCAGAGCCACCTCGATGAGCACAAGTGATAGGCCAGCATAGGGCCGGAGGCCATACATAGGCCAGAAGTGAGACTGTCGGTGCAGGACAGTAGAGGCACATAAAGTCGTGGCAGTCAGGCCACGGACAGGGACGTAGATATGAGAGTGAATGAGATACTATATTGTTGCCATGTTGATAGGCTAGTGAACTGATACTATGTTGTTGCCATGTTGATGGCTATGGAAATAATAATGTGTTATTGCCCTGTGGAGATGCGAGTGGAATATTAAGGTGTATGACAATAGAAAGGGGATACTGAGAGACTGCGGTGCCAGTGAATCATTAATGTACTATTAAGACCCTGAGGGGAGAGGCTGAGGCCGAAGTGCCTTTAGGAGTAACTACCGGATTGTGGATCCGAGGGAGAGTGTGTGTGAGAATAAGGCCGTTGTACGGCAGTTCATTTCAATAATATAATGTATGTAATTGCGCTATTATATGTATAATAATGTTAATAAATGTGTGAGTCTGATGGGTTGTTTTGTTAAGTGTTAAACTTGTTTGTTCGTGATTGTCGTCCTGTCATAAACTATTACATCTCCCAGTCTGGGATTTGTGACAGTCTCCATCTGCTTCGATCATTTGCAAGGTTCTCCCATTCATTGGGGTCGATGTTGAATGCTTTCATCGTGACCTTGCAAGTGTCTTTGAATCGCAGATGTGGCCTACCTCTGGGTCGGTTGCCAGTAGCAAGTTCCCCGTAGAGAATTTGTCTGGGGATGCGATCATTTTCCATACGGTGGAGATGTCCAAGCCACCGCAGTCTTTTTTTGCCTAGGAGAGCCTGAGTTGATGGAATGTTGGCTCGGCTCAGAACTTCGATATTTGAGATCCTGTCTTGCCACTTGATCTTGAGAATTTTGCGTAGGCAGCGCAGGTGGAAGGAGTTGAGGGATCTTTCATGTTTGGAGTAGGTGGTCCATGTCTCTGAGCCATACAGCAGGGTGCTTAGGACGCAAGTTTGGTACACGAGTACCTTTGTTTTGATGGTCAGCTTGCTATTGTTCCACACCCTTTTTGAGAGTTTGCCAAAAGCTGTGGCCGCCTTTCCTATTCTGGCATTTATTTCAGTTGTTATGTCTGTGCTACCACTGATGGTTGAGCCTAGGTAGCAGAATTTTCCCACTTGCTCCAGAGGAGAGCCATTCAGCATGATTGGGTTGGGGTTTCTCAAGCCTTGTGTCAAAACTACAGTTTTTGAGACACTGATCTTTAGCATGAATTTGTCACAGGCTTTGGCAAGGCTATTGATGAGAGCCTGGAGCGTGGTTTCATCGTGGGCCACGATTGCAGCATCATCTGCGAAGAGGAGCTCTTGTAACATAATATGCTCTGTACGAGATTTTGCTTTTAGTCTGGCAACATTAAAAATGGAGCCGTCCACTCTGGTGTTAATAAGTACTCCACCTGAACATTGACCAAAGGCATTCTTGAGTAGGGCTGCAAAATATATACCAAATAAGGTAGGAGCAAGAACACATCCCTGCTTCACACCGCTGTTTACAGCAAATGAATTGGATGTGCAGCCCTCAAAGTTGACACATGCCCTCATGTCAGTGTGGAAGGATGCAATAAGTTTTAGCAATGTTGGTGGACAGCCTATGGATTTAAGGACTGCATACAGGCCAGATCGGCTTACGGTGTCGAAAGCCTTTGTTAGGTCCACAAAGCATGTTATAAGCGGCCTGTTTTGTTCTTTACATTTTCCTTGGATTTGCCGAAGTGCAAATATCATGTCAATAGTTGATCGTTTGCTTCGAAAGCCACATTGTGTTTCTGGTAAGACTTTTTCCGCCAGTTGTTGAAGGCGGCAGAGGATGACGCGAGCAAAAGCCTTTCCAGTAATGCTGAGGAGGGATATGCCTCGATAGTTGTTGCAGTCGCCTTTGTCTCCTTTGTTCTTGTAAAGTGTGACAATTTTGGCGTCTCTCATATCATGTGGTATCACGCCTTCTTTCCAACACTGCAGTAACAGATTATACAGGTGTGGTAATAGTGGGCCTTTTAGGTCTTTTAATACCTCTGCAGGAATGTTGTCACTTCCTGTGGCTTTTCCAGCAGACAGGTGGTCGATTGCATTGGAAAGCTCGACTAAGGAAGGTTCAGCGTCAAGTTCGGCCATTATTGGCAGTTTTTGGAGGTGTTCCTCAAAATCTGGTGGAATATTTTTCTCAGTTGAATACAACAGAGAGTAATGCTCTACCCACCTATTCAGTTGTTCATTTTTATCTGTGATGGGTTCACCATTTACAGACTTAAGTGGGGCGCTTTTGGTGATGATTGGCCCAAGAGCTACTTTCATCTGACTAAAGGCGGTTTTCATATCTCCCTTTTCATTTGCCTCTTGTATGCTGTTACACAAGTCTGTCCAGTATTTCTTGGCGCAACGTCTTACCTCCAGCTGAAGTTTAGCTTTTGCATTTTTCAAACAAGTTTTTGTACTCTGATTGCAATTTTTGTTATACTCATTGAAAGCAGATTTCTTTTGCTCAATGAGAGGTAGGAGAATTTCGCTGTTCTGGGCTACCCAGTCGTTGTTTGAAACTTTATGCTGTCCAAAAGACTTGATGGCACAGTCATGAATTTTTGAACTGAGAGTGTTCCATGTTTCATCTACCGAGTCACATTGGGTGACATTATCCATGCTTTCAGCAAATAACTTTTCAAATGACTTTCTATTTGATTCATCTCTGATTGCTGTTACATTGATCTTAGGGATTGAACGGGCTTTTGATCTGTATATTTTCTTGGCCGAAATTTTGATTTTGCTGACTACCAGTGCATGGTCGGTGTCACAGTCAGCACTGTGGAGGGAACGAGTTATTTTTATACAGCCCAAACTCTTCCTCCTTGAGAGAATAAGATCTAATTGATGCCAATGGCCAGACCTGGGATGGCGCCATGATGTTCTTTGGCATCTCTTTAGGTCAAAGTACGTGTTTGTAACACATAATGAGTTTACGGAGCATAGCTCCAGAAGGCGCTGCCCGTTTTCGTTGATGTTGCCAATGCCGAAGTGCCCAATGCACTTTGGCCATGCGGGGTGATCTGCTCCCACTCGAGCGTTAAAGTCACCCAGAATTAGCAGGCCTTCGGTGAGAGGGATGTTGTGGAGAGTCCTCTGCAATGCCTCGTAGAAAATGTCTTTGGTTTCGTCAGAGGAGGTAAGTGTTGGGGCATAGACACAGATAATGTTGGTAAAACCAGACCGGGTGTTCAGTCTGAGTGTCATGATGCGTTCTGACACTCCAATTGGAGTTGCGATCGAATTGATAAGGGAGTTTTTTACGGCGAAGCCCACGCCGTGGATTCTCGGCTGTTCGCTGCTAAGGCCCTGCCAGAAGAAGGTGTAGTTTTCTTCTTTGACTGACCCGGAGTCGGGAAGTCGAGTTTCTTGAAGGGCAGCGATGTCGATGTTTAGTAGCTGAAGTTCTCGATCAATAATTTGGGATTTCCTGATGGAGTCAATATCAGTGAGATCTTGCTGTTGCAAGCCTGGGCGCATTGTTCTGACGTTCCAGGTACCAAGTTTTAGTATTTTTCTGTTTTTGCCAGGTGCACACTTTACGTCAGCTTTTTGACTTTTGGTCTAGCTCCAACCACCTTATGAAGCAGGCTGACGTGGCGGAACAACACCCAACTGCCTGGGGGCTGCCCAGGTTACGGCGGGCGGTAGTTGATCAATGCAGCTGAAAAGCCGCTCCCACCGACAGAGGGGACCCCTGGCGCTCATCCGTACGCCAAATGGATTGAGCTTATCACCGGTAACTGCCACCTCCCGTGTTGTGCCCATCCGTAACGGATGGCTGGAGTGTCCTCTCCAAATCGGAAATGGGTGGGCTTATAGAGGAGAGACAGACGCTTGCCAAGCCCGAGCAAACGCCTCCTCGTTTTGCTGCCTTGCCTGGGCTATTTTTAAGAGATGGTGCTTTGCCCAGAGGCACCACCCCTCTCTCTGCCATTCTAGTTAAACCCAAGGGAGAGACCAGGTCAATACATTTGGAACTAGTCCGGCTGCAGGAGATGCTGGAAGCCAGTTTGATGCAGTTCTCCCTGACAACCACCTTCGGGTCTCCACTCCTGATTTTCTGTCTGGGTTTACTCCCATAGCCTTTGCTATCATAGCAACACACAAGGCAGTGTGGTATTTGTATTCAGGGTTGCCTTCCCCTAGTCTTCCTCTCTCCCGAGATGACCCACAAGACAGTGGGGGTGACAGTAGCAGGCTGTATTGTGTACTGTTACACAATAGCAGAAAACTCTGGCCTGACAGAACTGTAGTTGGGGAACAAAAGCAGAGCAGCCGATGCGGGAATTCTTACAGAAATGTACTTTGGGAAGATATGCAGAACTATGGTTTGGGAACTATTACAAAACTGTAGTTGGAGAACAAATGAAGAACTATAGTTGATGAACTAATGTGGATCTGTGAATGGGGAACTAATGCAGAAAAATAGTTAGGAACTCACACAGAAATGTCCATTAACCTTAGAGGTGCGGGAACAAAATTTTGCTATGGGCACACTTAAAAATTGTTAGAAAATGCTTTTTAAGTAATTAAAGAGAGAAGAGTTTGTTGATGAAGGTATCATAATATACGAACATATCGGACACAAATATGGATGTTGTGTTCATTACAGTGCCGTAATGTAAACATAAAACAAATGCAGCCAAACCATAAAATAATAATAATGACATGCTGAGATTAATACGTAATAAACCTTGTCTTAAATTTTGTTTCAGTTTTTTTTTTTACTTTGAAAGAGAGATATGGGGAGAGGGAGGGAGAGAGAGAGAGAGAGAGAGAGAGAGAGAGAGAGAGAGAGAGAGAGAGAGAATTATTTCCTTTTAGTGAGGGGAAATGCTTCAATTGTCAATACGAAGTATACGCATCACAGTTTGGCATTTTTCCGGGCATCAACCTAGACAAGGCTATCCTAACCTAACCTTAACTCAAGCCTAAACCTAACCCGAAATCCATACTGCCATGCAAAAGCAGAGCGACCTATCTGCTCATTTCATAATTTTGAGAAAAAAGGCCATGAACTTGTGTGGCGTAACTATATAAATGCTTCTATCAATGCGTCTTCCGCACCCAAAAAACTACTATTTCCGCAGCAGATACGTCTAACCGCCTTTGACATAAAATAATTGTGTGTGAGACAAGTTCATAGAGGCAATAAAGTAGAAATGCCATCCTGTCAGTAACGTCGCTCTGCCTCTGCACGGCAGCATAGAGCAAGTGTGCCCAACGAAAACCAGCTGGTGCAATGTCCCTACCGAAACAGTTCCTTTTAGCAATAAAACAGTTAATGTTCTTTACATTTATTTGGGAACTTACTGTTTCTTCATCGTAGGAAAGTCATTGTCAGTGTCAGTATAAATACAAACTGACCTGTGCGAGCCCACACTGCTGCAGCTTTTTCCTGTGCGTATAGGTTTGTGTATAGATAAATTGCGACTTTAGTTTTTGTTTGTTCTATCTCAATTTTCTGAAAAACTGAAGATCTTTTAGTATGTAGAAGAGGTATAACAAATACACACTTTCTCACTTGTTTAGACTGGGTTGTGGCACTTATCAAGCTGTTTCACGGGTCCGATTTATTCTAACTCCTTATCATGATAACTAGAGCAGCAAACGTTTAAAGTTGAATTTCTCAGTTGTGCTTAAAGTGGCGGTAGAACAAACAAGAACTAAAGCCGAGAAAGGCATGCATACATTTGGGAAAACATTTAAAAACCCCAATATTTTTGTTGTTAAAAATTAATCCTGATGGCCCACCGAGACACGTCTGTTCCGCGTCTGTTTGGATTCAGTGCACGAGTTCTCTCTTTCCGCAAGCCGAGTCAAGACGGTTTCTGACCCCCTCCCATCCCCCCTCCTCACAGTGCTGGTGAGACAGACCTGTTTCAATATCGCCCACGCACAGGGTCCTGTGTAATACCACAGTTAATATCTCAAACGAAAACGAGATCAAACAGATTTAATTAACTCAATGCGCCACTGCCATGAAAAAGACCCAATAACTTCTTGTTAAAAATTAATAATCATATTATAAAGGAAGAAATGTCTCCAGTGTAATCATGAAAGGCTTTTTAACCACTGAACCTTAAATTTTACAAAATATTATAGATGCATAGAAAGACGTAAAGGTATATGTGGGCATATTTCAAAAGGTCTTGAAGTTCGCTATATTTTTGAAACTTTCGTTGATTTTGAGTCACAACTGAGTTGAATTGAACAGAAGAAAATGTTCCGACATTTTGAACCGGGAAAAAAACGTTTTTTCTTCGGGTAGAATTAAAAAGTATGACAGGAAATTTCGTTCTGCCCATCAGTTTACACATTGGGGGATCTTAGTTCTTGTAATACTAAGTAAAACACCACTTACCTCAATTGGGAAAAACGGCGCCAGCAAAGAAAAGCTGCTGCAAGCGAATGCATTTGCAACAAACAAAATCACTAGAACAATCTTGCTTCTCCCAGGTAAGCCATACATCCTGAACCCCTTTGACTTGTCGTCAGTTTCGCCATTGTTTTGCACGAACTCCGATGACTTCGTCTTTTTGTAGCTATCTTTCTTCTCCTCCTCTTCGGCATTTTCGTCGCTGCTATCGGTAGTTTGAGTTACAGGCATTGTGAATGCAAATCAGATTTATTCTGTTGAACTCTGTCGAGTTGAAACCACCCGTGCCTATCCGAAACACTGAAAAAGGATTTTACAGAGTTACTGTAGCCCTTGTACATGTTCTAACAATTATTAAATCCTAAACACCGAAAATGGATTTTTAAAAATTACTGTATTCTTTCTAATGTTCAGTCTTAAATAAGAAGAGAATTTTACAGTATCTGTAGTCCTCCTACAAGTTCAGAGAGTTATTAGATCCTTAATAACGAGAAAGGATTTTACATAATTACTGTAGACCCTCTACATGTTCAAAGAGTTATCAGATCCAAGACACGAGTAAAATATTTTACTGTTACTGTAGTCCTTCGACGTGTTCGAACACTTAGTACATCTTAAACACCCGGAAAGGATTTTTATATAGTTGCTGTAGTCCTTCTATACGCCCGAAAAGTTATTGGACTGGCGATCCATGTCAGTCGCAAAGAAATGTAGCATTATGTAGCATTCTACCAATGATGACACCGAAAGATAAAAACAAACATCCCAGTGAACACTTCAATATAAAGAAGCGAGACCGGTGTGACATTATAAAAGACCTCTCACTGCAGACCCTCCCCGCCCCCCCCCCCCCCGGAATTTTTATAATACCACACCAGCTTAAGGCCAGTTAGACCAATTGCTCCCAATTGGGTTCCTTACCTGAGGGGGGCCCCGCTCTAGGTAATGTAGTCAAGAACACACAAGACATTGCAGGTTTTATAGAAAGCAGCAAAGATTATAATAATTATTGGACCCCGCAACTCCAAGTTATCTTGAAAAAATTGTAGTTCGTTCGTTTCCACGGGGACTATAAATTAACGCTATTTACAAAAGATGATAAACGCGCTAGTAATACACATTACATTGCATCACAAAAGATATAACACACTAATACTATATTACATAAGATGTAAATAAACACACTATTGTGTTACAAAAGATATAAATACATTAATACTGTAATATCTAAGATATAAATACATACGATACTGTATTACAAAAGATAATAAACACATTAATACTGTATTTGTTCAGATATAAATACACACTAACTTGTATCAGGAAAGGCCTAACATACTAATACTGTATTACATAAGATGTAAATTAACATGAACACTCTATTGCATGTCAAAGGATATAAACACACTAACAGTGTATTACATAACATATAAATACACATTATATTGTGTTACCAGTGGCATGCAGAAAGGGTGGGGGTGGGGGGGGGGGGGCAGAGGGGGCGACGGCCCCAGGCATTCATTTCAGGGGGCATCCAGAGATTGAATTTAAAATTACATGTTTTGAAAGTTGAAAGTATCGTAACTTCTGTATTACTTCGCTATACGAGCTGCCCTACAGTCCTACCAGCTGGATGTGTGTTTCAGTCAACAAGACCTGAATAGAGAACCGTTTACATACTTGAATCATGGGGCATACAATCAAAGAGTTGGCCTCGGGCATCACCACAGTTAAACTGTGCACGCCACTGTGTATTACAAAATAATGTAAACACACTAATACTGAAGTTTCTTCTACTTGGCTATGTTTCAGAACTGATCATGTCACGATAACAGTCGAGGCAAGAATTCAAACACTTTCAGAAGACCAAAAGCTCCCACTGATATCATAACTTATCAAAATGTGCAATCTACTTGGTAGTCAAGACGGTAATTGCAGGAATGCTCGGGGAGGAAGGGACAGGGGGAGAGCGGGGGGTGCAAGGTTTAGAAAGGGGTTGGAGGGAGGTGTCAGCTCTCAGGAGAGAAAATTAATCTAGTGCAAAGGCATCGTTGCCAGCGCTAATTATACCAGCTAAATTGTCCACTGAGGTCAAAATGTCGGGACAGAGTATGTGATTGGTATAATAATATATAGCAGAGGTACCCGGTGTTGTTCTGGATAAACCTGCTTCTGCCCTTTGCCTTCTCTGTCTCCTTCTCTCTCTCTCTCTCTCTCTCTGGCTCTCATTCTCACCTCCCACCCCTCCCTCGTTCCCCTTCTGTCTCTCCTTAGATGATGGTTGGCATATTTGACTTCTTTCTTTTTGTTCTCTCTTTCTTTCTTTCTTCCTTTCACTCAATCACTCAGACACTGACTGACTCAGCCGCTCATTGTTTCTTCTTACTATTCTTTTCCCTTCCTCTCTCCTTTCTTAACCCCGTCCTGTATTCCTCGTCCATGTAGCGTAACCCTATCCATACATTTTATTATATACTTTCTTCTTCTTATCTTTTCTTTCTGTCTTTTTTCGTTCGATAACTCACCCTCACATTCATTCATTCATTCATTCTTTCATTCCTTCATTCATTCATCCATTAATTCACTCATTCATTCACTCACTAACCCATTCATTCCTACCCACATTTATAAATCAATTAATTCACTCATTCGCTACTCTTCGTTTTTCCTTCATAACCTGGCGTGGAGGCCACATGAAAAGACTACCACTCTATGATCTCGCGTCAATTCTGATTCAGTCTCCTCCCTGTGGTGTACGTGAGTGCGGGATTTGCAGTGAACAGCACGGGACCCGCTAATTTTTAGATAAAATATCGGGTACATACAAGTGTAGGGATGTGATTTAAAGGGTTAAAAGAAACGTAATGTCAGGATTCCCATAGGGCCCCAAAAATCAAAGTTAAGGACCTTTAAGGATTTCTTGAACAAAAGGTAAAGATTTTTTAAAGGATCTTTTAATACTCTTTCTCAATTAAAAAAAAAATGCCTTTAATTATTTAATAGGAGGGTAATTTAAGCAAAAAGGCTGCTTGCTAGGGGACCATAGCCTTTTACATTATACAAGCTAGAGATGAACCGTTGACACAACTCAGTATTTTCTCTCTTTGGCTTTGTAATTACACTACAGTCCCCCAACAACAAAGCATTTATAACCTGCCGTTGTGGAAATACACACTGCGGTTTCATGCCAGGACAGCGGTCATGTTGTTTCTTACTGTCAAATTTAGTGTAAAAAAAAAACACATCAACATAACGTTAAAACTACCACTCCGGAATGTTTTTGTTTGAGTGGAGAGATAGAGTTATCAACGATGTTTTCGATGCCTGAAGTGCCAAGTTACACCGTTTAAGCGAAAATGCCATGATAGAGCAACATTATAAGTATTACAAATGAGGATTCGATATTCACTCTCCCATTTCTTCCACCGATTACCACCCTTGACACGTATTTTGTCTGTCATGTAGATGCTTGAAATTATCATCATTATTGAGCTCCGAATATCCCCTCCTCTTATCCCCCTTCCCGTTAATATTTTTTATTCTGTGTGTGTGTGTGTGTGTCTTTACCTAGTTTCTGAGTGTAGTTGCAAGCCGTCTGTCTAGCAACACAAACAAAGACGCAAGTGCTAAAATATATTATAATCTTACTTCCTCCCCCCTCAACCTCCCAACTTCAGTCCAGGATATAATTACCCAGAATTGATGACAAATCTTACAATAAAAAAGTTCTCTGTCAGTCTGTCTGTATGTCTGTCTTTCTTCATCTCTTTCTTTGTGTGTGTGTGTTTCTCTCTGTGTCTGTCTTTTTGTCTCTCTTTGTATGTCTGTCTCTGTCTCTGCCACTCTTGATTTCTCTGGAACGCCGGCGTGATATGATTTGATTTTTTGGAACGGAGGGGGGAGAGGCAGATGAGTATAGTGTGAGTACACTGATGACATAATTATAACCTTCCAGTTACATTGTAGTTAGCTGTCAGTAAGTTCACAGCCATTTTTGTGTCAAACGGAATGAAGATCAACCTATAATCTTTTTATCATTCTGACAGGAAAGGATAGGCTACATTTTGTAATTAAATATGGTAATTTTATGACGTTGGTAGGCGTTGCTCAATGCATTTTCCGATGTTATTAGCGTGAGAAGGATTATATTGACGATGAAAAAGTTGTTTTCACCTGAAAAAATGAAATTGAGATACGCCTATCAAGATCTATTTCAAATTCCTTCTACACTTAGTGTAGTGCTCAGACCTATTTGAATAAAAAAAATAATTATGTTTTGATAGAAATCTGTCGTGTGTGTACGGTGCAAAGCTATCTAAATGGCCGTTTGAATACCCCATAGGCTAGTTGTGTAGATCAACAGCTGAGTTTGAGACTCAGAACCAGTCATTTCAAATTGATTATGTGCGCGCCAGATACCTGTAAAAATAAGTAATTTATCAATGAAATAATCCCAAAAATTATCACATTTGGTTAAAAAAATTCAAGAGAAATGATCTGTTTTGAAAAGAATAAAACGAACCTAATTCGGTCCGAAAAAATAACCACACAACTGGAAAAGTATAATAATAATTGTGATAGATCTGCGTACCAGTCCGAGCACAAAACGCGGAAGAAAATCTTTCTATTAATATTATAGGACTAGTAAACCAACTAAAGTTAGTCATTGTTAGGGGGACACAGTGATAGTGTTTTCAATAGTGTGGCTGAACAGTTGTACATAACTCAGTGTTTTCTTTGTTTGCCTTTGTAATTAGACTAAGCCCCCCTCCTCTCCCTTCCTCCTTAAGAAACGTCCAATGAAGTTTTTGACGACCACAGAGAATAAACAACCAGACATAAAAAATGTATAACTGAAAAAGTCGCTTTTTAGAGTTTGAAAGTCCATTCCTTCCTTCCTGCAAGAGAAAGAGTGATTTCTGATATATATTGTCATTTCTAGCTCTTTTTTTTCATACTTCGGTTTCGCGGCGTCTGATGAACTAAGTTTGTACATTAGGGAGATTAAGGAGAAAACCATTGTTTGTGACTATGTATGATTGTTTTTCACATCTGATGTTCAATGTGTTCACCGACCGATATGATAAATTCTTAGGAAGATAGGGACCGTAGTGTTGCACACAGTAAGCTATATATAGATGAGTCTTGAACATAATACAGTATTTTCTCTGTTCGGCTTTGTCATTACAGTACGGTCCCCTAACAACAGCTTCTTGGAGATAAGTTGAACAGCCGGACCCTCATCAAGCTCATCTCAGATTTATCCACACAGATTGCTGACGTAGTGGTTGAGTGAACAGCCGGACCCTCACCAAACTGACCTCAGATTTATCCAGACAGATTGCTGACCTATTGGTTGAGTGAACAGCCGGACCCTCATCAAGCTCACCTCAGATTTATCCACACAGATTGCTGACATAGTTGTCGAGTACTCAAGCGACTTCACGCTTATGAAGTCCCAGTTCCAATCTGGCTCAGTGCGAGGTTCGACCTCAATAGTTTCTTCCGGTAATTCCAACTCACTAATGGGCTGCCCAAGACTGGTTCAAACACCCTCACTGACAAAGCCTAGTAGCACTAAAAGGCAAACGAACAACTACAACAACAACAACAGCTGCAGCAGCAGCAACAACAAAAATATCATCAACAGCAACAACCACGACAACGACAACACAACAAGAAGAATGATCGCAGCACCACCACCAACAACAACAATAAAAAGAAAGTTTGGAGAAGCGTGTCAGTCCTTGCCTTAGTGATACAGTAAGGGGGTCAAGGATGCACCTAGGTCATGCGTCTGGGTGTTCTCCTTTGGATGGTGGTAATCTTTTGGATATTTAGTGACCCACGTGTCACCCATGTGTCATCCATCTCCATGGTGATCACGTTCGTCCTTGCTTGACATTTCGTTTATGAGCAAACCTGTGGGGAATTTGTTCTATACCACATCTTTGCTATGAACATCCTATCGTCAGAAGAAGCAAAATTGATATTGTGATAAATCTGAACAAACTTCAGATAAGCAAACAATCCTTTTTTATGTCGATCTGTAATTGCTATGTACATGTATTCAATAATTCATCTCCAGGAATAACTCTCCATTATGCAGAAACTCCACATAAGCAAACAATCCTTGCGTAAGATAATCTACAATTAATCTGTCCCTGTATTCAATAATTCATAGCCAGGAATACCTCTCCATTATGCGTTTCTCCCAAAACATCACTGAGGAAAATACTTTATCACGGCCCCTCTGGTCAGCCACGGCTGGGCTACTTAGTGATCGACTGACCGAATTGTTTCATACAGTCAACTTTGCGACACTGGCTGTGATTACTACCACACTTGGCACCGTTACAAACGTCATGAACATTACTGTTTTTCTGAAACAAGGATTGGGAGATTCTGTTAATGTCAGTCTTCTGGCTCTAGCTCTGTCCGATCTTTGCTCTCTCCTGACACTTCTATGGGCGGGCGTTTTGAGAAACCCCATCTTCTTGGCCAGAGTTCCGATTATACCCGCTGAAGTTTTTCATCTGACCGGAGGCTGGCCTCATGGCTTTTTTGCTCGACTGACCAGTTGGATCACCGCCTACATCACGTTAGAGAGATGTCTGTGTGTCCTCATCCCCTTAAAGGTCAAAAGCGTGATCACGCCTACACTGGCTGTGGTTGTGCTGGTCTCTATATTTGTGGGGATGGTGCTCACTCTCATACCGGACTATGCCACGGCGTATATTGACTGGAAATTTGTACCAGAGAGGAACCAATCAATGCTGGGACTTTTGTTTACAGAAGGACGGGAACGCATGGCTGTGTTAAGTTTTACTTTAGCCGCCTACACTCAGATAATTTCATATCTGGCTGTCATTATTTTCACCATCGTTTTGGTGTTGAAGATGAAAGAAAACTCCAAATGGCGAGAAAGCACCACAAACGCCAAGCAAAGATCTGTGAAAGGTTTCGCGAAACGTGACCAAAAAGTGGTTAACATGATCATTCTCATCGCTGCCATCTACTGTATCTGTTTCCTACCTGAAAATTTAGCCTATTTGATGACAAGTATCATTCCCGGGTTTAACATCACAGGAAAGTATCACAACACGTTCATGGTCTGCTGGACATTCGCCTTCTTAATGGATTCCATCAACTCGTCCGTCAACATCTTTGTTTATTACAACATGAGCACCAAATACCGGTTGACATTTGAAGCTCTCTTCAGAATTGGAAGAAACTGATCGCAAAGCAAGATTTTGTACAAGACAAGAGGAAAATGAACAAAGCTGTGGCTTTTATTTGTGTAGTCACAGCATAGAATGATAGCTCAATCGAGTCAAGTCTGTTTTGAGCTACACCCGCATTTTCTTCGTCTCATTAGCGAGACAGATTTGCTTCAATCTCCCTTCATAGTCCACCAAACTAGGACAAGACAGGCTTGTTTCAGTTTCACTTCATAGTCCATCAAATTAGGACAAGACAAACTTGCTTCAGTCTCACTTCATAGTCCATGAAACTAGGACAAGACATACTTACTTCAGTCTCACTTCATAGTCCACCAAACTAGGACAAGACAGACTTGATCCGGGTGATTGGAATTCAGGAGGAGAGATTGAACTGAATGCCAGTTGAAATCAATATGAGCAAAAATGAAATAAGATCGATAAGATCAAGTTAGTATTATTACAATGCATGTCGTGTGCATTATTTAACAGTTTAATTAGTCCCCCCTATATCCCTAAAAAAAGACTGAGATTATGTGTTTGTGTGTGTGTGAGAGAGAGAGAGAGGGGGGGAGAGAGACAGATAGAGAGGGAGAGAGAGAGAGACAGAGTGAGATACAAAGAGAGAGAGGGAGAGACAGAGAGACAGAGAGAGAGAGACACAGAGAGAGAGAGAGAGACACACACACACACACAGAGAGAGAGAGAGAGAGAGAGAGAGAGAGAGAGAGAGAGAGAGAGCCGGGTTTAGCTTTGGGCTCGACTGTCGTGCCCGCCATGAAGTGTATAATGAGCGGTGATCGGTTAGTGAGCATAGATACAATGCACCTTTCAGAGTGAGTGTAGTAATAATATAATGCTTCTTGAGTGAACATAATATAAATTATATATGGCGTCTTTCTAAGAATGAGCGTAATATATTGCGTATTTTTTTTATGAGCATGATTATATTAGTGCGTCTTTTTTAGAGTGAGTATAATATAATGTGTCTTCTTTTTATAAGCGTAATATAGTCCGTATTTTTTTTATGAGCATGATAGGCCTGTTGTGCGTCTTTTTTAGAGTGAGCATAATATAGTGGTTTTTTAAAAAAAGAATTAGCTAATATAGGGCTAATTTTTTTAAAGAGTGAGCATAGTGAAGGTATGTTTTTGTTGTTGTTATTATTATTATTGTTATTGTGGCACTGTTAATACTGCAGCTGCTATTGATGTTAATAATGATGGTGATGCTATTGCAACTGATATTATTGTCATTTTAGTGTTGCTGCAACTGTTGCATTTGTTTATTATTGTTGTCGCTCTTTTTATGGTTTTTGATAACGATGTTGGTACATGTACAACTCTTATTGTTTAATTCAATAGCTTGTTTGTAATTAGTTTGTTTAGGGCACAGAGCCCTCCCTGGTCAAACAGTAGGAGGAATATAGGCAGTAAGGGTGGAGAATAATTAGGTAGTGGAGATGCTTTTGGCGATATTCTCACGCGGGGTTTCGCAACATACAACCTTTTCTTTTTGCCCAATTTTGACTACGCGGGAAGAAGGTAATCTATGGAGGATCACATCTTATAATATCTAGATCGGAGTTCCCTATACTTTCTCTCGAAATACTATCGTGCAAAATTTTCCATAATGCACGCTCATTTGACCTCATTATGTAAGGAGTATGTATTTACTCCTGGTAAAGATCAGTGGCAGATGCAGTCAAGTCACATGTTACCAGAATGAGTAAAGTGCAAGGGAAGTAACAGTAGAAATATTAGTCATATCACAGTGAAGAAATCAAGAGTAGTCATACAAACTGTTGTAGTGGAGGCTGGATAACAGTAGCGGTGATAGTAATATTATGTAGTAATTGTAGTAATCGAACTTGTAAATTTGTGTTGTGACAATACTAACTGTAATAAATGTAGTGATAGAAATTTTGTTGACAACAGAAACTGCAAATCACTTGTAATTCCGTTTGCAATAATAAAAATCTCGTAATGCAGGTAGAAGTAGTTGTCGTCTTGATAGCGGTGGTAGTATAGTATTAGGAACTTCAGTGGTGGCAGTAACGGCAGAAAAGCAGTAGTATTAGTAGCTGTGATGATTGTAGAAATTACATACAAATTATGAAAAAAAAAAAAAAAAAAAATTTAAAAAGAAGTCTAAAAAAATTAAACTCACACAAAAACAGCAATAACAACAGCAGCAACAACAACAGCAACAGAAACAGCAGCAACAACAACAGCAAATACAACAACAACACAACGACGACAACAACAACAGCAACAACAACAGTAGCCACAACAACAGCAACAACAACAACAACAACAAAAAAGATCACTTGGTAGTGTAGGACGAACAAGTGGCTATTGTGGGTTTATGTGTTGTGGGTTCTAGTATTTCTTGGGGGTACACAACAAAAAGAAACAACACATGTTCTCCATTGATGCTCTTATTTATTTACATGTAAAAACTAGGGAAAAAAAAAGAACCATAAGAAAAGGGAACCAACATAAAAAAAAAGGAACCATAAAAAAAAAGCTATGATCAACAACAACAAAAAAAACAACAACCCAACCAACCATGAGCTGGAACAAAAGAAAAAAAAAAGACAAAATATGATTAGAATAATTAAAACATCAATCAAGTAATCAATGATGAGCATTATACATAGAAATCGAGTAATTTCCACAACATCAACATGATACACGTAATTACAAATGTTAAGGACAATAAGGTGCAAGTAAGAATTAAAATACAAAGAGTATCCGGTAATTGCGCATGCAATGTATCATGTACTAAAGTATGAATGGACATAATCAATGAAGGAACAGGATCACAATCGTTCTACTACACTGAGCCGGGCATAACAAATCTAGAGATGCTATCTCATAAAGCGGCGGTCAACAGTGACCAACTGACAGCTGATAGCACTGACACTGCATACCGCTGCAGATCATCCAATTCACTGACACTGACACACTCAGTGGCTATTGTGCTGGGGTTGCTCCCCATTCCATCCGATACTGGCTGGTCACGCCCCTGCAGTCGCAGGCCGATGCTAACTCGTGCATGACACTACACAGGGAGAACCCTCCTTGATCCAGTCCTTCATACATCTTACGAAACTCATTGAAACATACTACATATATGTGGGATTCATTGTAACATCTGGGGCTCATTGAAACAAACAATTAATTACTCGCCACATACTCATTGGGACCTATTAATAGCGAAATAATAGGATGAAAAAAAAATCTGGGGCTCCCTCGCCTGAGACCTTACTAACTAATACATCTCAAGCACTATGCATGTAATAGAATTACGCTGCTCTATATAGCATGTAGTATAGTGGCCTGACACAAGCACTCGTAATAATATAATCAAGTGCGTAGTGCCGCTCACTTTGATGAATCACCCACAATATGTCAAGAAATCCTCACGGTCGACTACAACAAGGCAATATTACACACGCACACAAGCAAATCGTACTAATATCTTGAGGTTTTTGAGCCATCGTCAACATCTAGCACAACAACAGAGCACCTACAACCCGTTGTACATTGGCGAACTTAAACAATAATACATAGTCCGAATACTAACATAATATAGGGCCATTAGCCATAATACACTGTACCGCGCGTCTCTACACACATCGTGTGCTATCGCTATCGGACTATCAGCAACTCACACAAGTAACAGGGCATCTTACTTCGAATGAGAATTGATAATTACCATTCAGCCGCATTCACATTGGTCTCTATGATCAGAAAAACACTTCTATGTGGCATCATCGGGGAGCACATCGGTGGAATCCCACACTTAACCGGAGTCAATTACGCAAATTAAAGTTACTTCTAATAAAGTTTCCAACCCACCCAAAGTTTCTCCTGGTCCTGCTTTGGGCGGGGCGGCGGTGGCAAGGGTCAGCAAGCTTCTGAACCACCATCGGTTTGGGTTCACTGGCGCTGGTCAGCTCTTGTCTCGGCGACTTTGATGGAAGTGCATCCCAACCCTGTTATGGCATTGTATTTATAGTGCCCACTCGGACATGGGAGGGAGCAGCTCCAGAGGTCGTCAGTTTGAATGCTCTGGCATAGGGCCTAAACCCGAATAATTGGTCAGAGTATCTACATAAAAAAATTTTTCAGCTCGTCTGATACTGTACGTACTGTAATCAAACGGATATGCCGGTAATGTACAGAAGATACTTTATCGTCCTATCGAGCTACAATTTAATAAGTTTGACCCAGGTTGGATTTACCTGTGACAAAACGCGTTTAGCTCATTATCTAATTAAAATCAGAGACTCTGTTATTGACGATCTCACTAGGATACGTGCATCTAGGTATAATATAATTGGTATCAATGCAAAGTAGGAACTTCCTAACCGGCTACTTTGTCCCGAAACTCTGTAGTAACTTTAATATAAATTTTCAAAGGGGACGAGACAAATAAAAATTGACAAACTCATGCGGGATATTGTAGTTCATAAACACATCATATCTCCGTTAGTAACACAAGTTATCATGAGCACCTATATTATACGGGAAAGGTATTGCATACTCTTGAAAATGAAGCCAAGCGATCGAGGGTGAGTAGAAATCCAATTTTTAACCTTGGTCCGTGAAGTCGCCAGTTGAAATAAAATATTAAGTACTTACTTTCTTTCTTTCCAGCAGGCGCCACTATCCCAAGCTAGTTACGCATTGCGTTGATGATTGAGTCGTCCTCGGAGAAAGAGTAAAGTTACGAACCCCTTTACACATTGGTGTAGGCCTGTGCAAAATTCATGCATTATATCGGGAAGCGTTTTGCACGGACGATTAAGGCCCACGCCACTGTGTAACCAGTTGCGCACAGTCCATGCATACGGCCACTGTTCTCGACTGAAGGAAGAGATGCAAATGGTGCGGTTGAGATCTTTTGTTTCTCTTAGGCCTGACCTTATCACTTGCTGATTGGTGCACGGCGTGGTCTCCTGTAGTGTTTCATTATAAAATGCTGTATGCACGTTTATAACCATGAAATTTTACATCATTGTTAATTTGGTAATGTTTTTTGCTTTCTTTGTCTGATTTTTTTCCTCTTGCATTGCCCGAATTTTCTCCACTTTTCCCCCGAATGTGGACCAAAAAAAAACACACAATCAAAAAAAAAACATGCAAAATTCATACACAATGGTAGCTAAAACTTTAAAGGATCATGGATTTCAATGGCTCTTCGCTCGTACAAGGACAGGGGGCGTCGAGAGGGAGAAGCCTGGGGTGGGGAGGGGCGGGGGGTAAAAATAGCTAAAATCATAAGCACTTTATGGATTGCTTCAAAGGGAGAGAAGCTTTTCATTACATACCAAAGTTGAGGAAGCCTAAACGTACAGAGTAGAGTCAACTTCCCCGCCCTTTCACCTTGCCTAATTTGATGGACTTTGAAGTGAGACTGAAGCAAATCTGTCTTGTCCTAGTTTGGTGGACTATGAAGTGAGACTGAAGCACTTCTGTCTTGTCCTAGTTTGATGGACTATGAAGTGAGACTGAAGCAAGTCTGTCTTGTCCTAGTTTGATGGACTATGAAGTGAGACTGAAGCAAGTCTTGTCTAGTCCTAGTTAAGATGGACTATGAAGTGAGACTGAAGCAAGTCTGTCTTGTCCTAGTTTGGTGGACAATGAAGTGAGACTTAAGCAAGTCTGTCTTGTCCTAGTTTGGTGGACTATGAAGTGAGACTGAAGCAAGTCTGTCTTGTCCTAGTTTGGTGGACTATGAAGTGAGGCTGAAGCAATTCTGTCTTGTCCTAGTTTGGTAGACTATGAAGTGAGACTGAAGCAAGCCTGTCTCGTTAATGAGTCGAAGAAAAGTTGGGTCTGACTTAAAACCGACGCAAAACAGCCTTGACTTGAGTGCGCTGCCATTGTGTGCTATGACTACACAAATAAAAGCCACAGCTTTCTTCATTCTCCTCTTGCCTGAAATTAAAAACCTGCATTACAATCTGTTTCTTCCAATTCTGAACAGAGCTTCAAAAGTCACCCTGTATTTGGTGCTCATGTTGTAATAAACAAAGATGTTGATGGACGAGTTGATGGAGTCCACCAAGAAGGCGAATGTCCAGCAGACCATGTACGTGTTGTGATACCGACCTCTGAGGCCAAATCCAGGAATGATACTGGCCAGTGAATGGGCTAGATTTGCTGGTAGGAAACAGATACAGTAGATGGCAGCGATGAGAATGATCATGTTAACCACTTTTTGGTCACGTTTCGCGAAAATTTTGACAGATCTTTGCTTGGAGCTTGTGGTGCTTTCTCGCCATTTGGAGTTTTCTTTCACCTTCAACACCAAAACGATGGTGAAAATAATGACAGCCAGATATGAAATCATCTGAGTGTAGGCGGCTAAAGTAAAACTTAACACAGCCATGCCTTCTCGTCCTTCTGTAAATAAAAGTCCCATCATTGATTGGTTCCTCTCTGGTACAAATTTCCAGCCAATATACGCCGTGGCATAGTCCGGTATGAGAGTGAGCACCATCCCCACAAATATAGAAACCAGCACAATGACTGCCAGTGTAGGCGTGACCACACGTTTGACCTTTAAGGGGATGAGGACACACAGACATCTCTCTAATGTGATGTAGGCGGTGATCCAACTGGTCAGACGAGTAAAAAAGGCGTGAGGCCAGCCTCCGGTCAGATGTAAAAATTCAAGGGGTATAATCGGAAATCTGGACAAGAAGATGGGATTTCTTACAGCGCCCAACCATAGAAGTGTCAGGAGAGAGCAAAGATCGGACAGAGCTAGAGCCAGAAGACTGACATTAACAGAATCTCCCAATCCTTGTTTCAGAAAAACAGTAATGTTCATGATATTTGTAACGGTGCCAAATATGGCAGTAATCACAGCCAATATCGCGAAGTTGACTGTTTCAAATAATTCTGTCTACTAAGTAGCCCAGCCCTAGCTGACCAGGGTGTCCGTGATAAAGTAATTTCCTCAGTGATGTTTTGGGAGAAACACATATTGGAGAGTTATTCCTGGCTATGAATTATTGAATACATGTACATAGCAATTACAGATCGACCTATAAAAGGATTGTTTGCTTGTCTGAAGTTTGTTCACATTTATCACAATATCAATTTTGCTTCTTGTGACGTTGGAATGTTCATAGCAAAGATGTGGTATAGAACAAATTCCGTCCAGGTTTGCTCGTAAATGAAATGTCAAGTAAGGAAGAACGTGGTCACCATGGAGATGGATGACATAGGGGTGACACGTGGGTCTCTAAATATCCAAAAGATTACCACCATCCAAAGGAGAACACCCAGACACGTGACCTAGATGTGGCCTTGACCCCCCTACTGTGAACCCCCTGAAGCTGTCCCGAAATTTTCTTTTTATTTGTTGTTGCTATTGTTGTTGTTATGACTATTGTTCTTGTTGTGTTGTTGTTGTCCTGGTTGTTGCTGTTGATGATATTTTTGTTGTTATTGCTGCTGCAGCTGTGTTGTTGTCGTCGTTGTTGTGGTTGTTCGCTTGACTTTAGTGCTACTAGGCTATGTCAGTGAGGTTGTTTAGACCAGTCTTGAGCAGCCCATTAGTGAGCTGGAATTACCAGAAGAAATTACTGAAGTTGAACCTCTCACTGAGGCAGATTGGAACTGAGACTTCGTAAGCGTGAAGTCGCTTAAGTACTCGACCACTACTCCAGAAATCTGTGTGGATAAATCTGAGGTCAATTTGATGAGGGTCCGGCTGTTCACTCAACCACTAGGTCAGCAATCTGTGTGGATAAATCTGAGGTCAGCTTGAAAGGGACAGGCTGTTCAACTTATCTCCAAGAAGCTGTTGTTAGGGGACCGTGTAGTCTAAATACAAAGCCGAACAGAGAAAATACTGTATTATGTTCAAGACTCATCTATAGCTTACTGTATGCAATTCTACGATCCCTGTGTTCCAAAGAATTTATCATAGCGGTCGGTGAACACATTGAACATCAGAGGCGAAAAACAAACATACATAGTAACAAACAATGCTTTTTACAAACTTAGTTCATCAGTCGCTAGGAAATCAAAGTGTGGAAAAAGATCTACAAATGACAAAATATCAGAAATCACGCTTTCATTTGCAGGAAGGAAGGAGTGAACTTTCAAACTCTAAAAATCGACTTTCTCAATTTTACATTTGTATGACCATACCCTGTGGTCTTCACATACTCTATTTGGTTTACTAGTCATAATTATTAATTGAAAGATTTTCTTCCTCGCTTTGTGCTCAGAATGGTACACATATCTATCACAATTGTTATTATACTTGTCTAGACTTTTTTTGGGACCGGATTAGTTTTGTTAACAGATAATTTCTCTTGAAATTTTTAAAAACTAAATGTGTATTTTGGGAATTATTTATTGATAAATCATATATTTTTACATGATGCCAGATACTGGCACGCACACAATCAATTTGAAATTACTGGTTCTGAGACCCGAATTCAGCTACTTATCTCTACAAAACCAGCTTACGAGGTATTCAAAAGGCCAGTTAGATACATTGGCACCGTATAGACACAGCAGATTTCTGTCAAAACACATTTTTTTTCATCCGAATTGGTGTGGACAGTATTATAAGCGTGCAAGGAATTCTAATTAAATCTTAATAACCGTGCCTCAATTTCATTTTTTCAGGTGAAAACACGGTCTTTTTAATCCCTAAGATCCTTCTTATGAAAATAACATCGGAAAATGCATTAAGCGACGTCTAACGACGTAAAAATTACAATGTTTTGTAATTATGAAATGTATGCTTTCCTGACAGAATGATAAACAGATTATAGATTGATCTTCGTTCTGTTTGACACAAAAATGGCTGACAGCTCACTATAATGTAACTGGAAGGTTATAATTATGTCATCAGTGTATTCATACTATACTCATCTACCTCTCCCTCCTCCATTCCAAAAAATCAAATCATATCACGCCGGCGTTCCAGAGAAATCAAGAGTGGGAGAGACAAAGACAGACCACACAAAGAGAGAAAAAAAAGTCAGACACAGAGAGAAAAAAAAACACACACGCGCGCTTACACACACACACATAAAGAAAGAGACGAAGAGATACAGACAGGCAGACAGATAGAACTATTTTATTGAAAGATGCAGTCATCAATTCCGGGTAACTATACCCTGGACTGAGGGTTAGGGGGTGGGGGGACTAGGTGGGTAATGCATTTTGCACTTGTGTCTTTGTTTGTGTTGCTAGACAGACGGCTTGCAACTACACTCAGAAACTGGGTAAAGACACACACACACACACACACACACACACAGAAAAAAATATTAACGAGAAGGGGGATAAGAGGAGGGGATATTCGGAGCTCAATAATGATGATAATTTTAACCATCTACATGACAGACAAAATACGTGTCAAGGGTGGTAATCGGTGAAGGGAATGGGATAGAGAATATCGAATCCTCATTTGTAATACCCATAATGTTGTTCTGTCATGGCATTTTCGCTTAAACGGTGTAACTTGGCACGGTTGTATGACATTTGGAGCACTACTGCAGTTCAAAGAAAGCCGCCATGTGATATTTGGAGCACTAAGTTAGTTCAAAGAAAGCCGGCATGTGACATTTGGAGCATTAGCATTTTAATCAACCTGTTGACTATCGATTACTGTACGAATATTTTGCAATAAATTGCGGAGGGTACCACAGGGATAGAAACTTTCTTTATAGGCCAAATACACTCTCCGTCAGTCAATTCCAGATGTATGGAGACTGGTTAACGTTAGCAAAGTGTTTGTTGAAGCGTTTTAAATCTTACAAAATTCTTTTGAACTTATTTGGATATCAGGATATATTAGAATCCAAATATAGATTATTGTAAGCATAACTGAACAAAGAAACATGTTAAATAGTCCATTATTTATTCAACGATTGGTTTTATATTTAACATTTTTTTCGTTAAAATCTTGGAGCTGTGAGCGGTTTGAACAAATGTTCTTTTTTTTTTCCTTTAATAAACATTTTCCGTCTGCGTTTATACAGACTTGGGACTGTCTCTTGAAGAGGCGCGCATTAATAATGTTTACTTTATTGGGTTTTTTTTTTTTAAAATAATAACTGGTTGAACAAAATAGATAATCTACACGAGACTTCACACTGTTGTCGAAGGCAGCGAGATGTGGCAAATCGTCTGTATATACTGAAGTATGGTTATAATTTCCGTTACTGAAGGATGTCTGTGTTGATTTAATCCAGTCTCTTTTTTTCACATCTGTTGGTCTGGCTCCACAGTTTTGTGGAGGGAATTGGGCACAGAGATCAGGATGGCCACAAATGTCACAAACAGTGGCCATGGACAAGGACAAGAGCAACAACAATAACAATAATCATGATAAAATAATAATACCTGTAATAATAATAATAATAATAACAACAACATCATCATTATGGTCATTATTTATAGACCAGTCTTTTTTTTTTTTTACCTAATTCATGATGGTGATGATGATGAGCAGAACAAAATTTGTTGAGTGTAAAGGATAGAAAATTTTTTTCAATAGATTTGCGACTTGATGTTGATATGAGTCCGTGAAATTGTAATCGATTACCAGCAACGGTGTAGGTGCTCCAAATGTAATACTGAAATTTTATTAATTTTTGGTAGTGCTCCAAATGTCATACTGCAATTTGACCTAGATTTAGACAGTGCTCCAAATGTCATATTTTAAAAATTTTTGTGCTCCAAACGTCATGCTACCCTTGGCACTTCAGGCACCGAAAATAACGTTGATGACTCGATCTCTCCACTCAAACAAAAACATTCCGGAGTGGTAGTTTTAACATTATGTTGATATGTTTTTGTTTACACTAAATTTGACAGTAAGAAACAACATGACCGCTGTCCTGGCATGAAACCGCACGAGTGTATTTCCACAACGCCAGGTTATAAATGTTTTGTTGTTAGGTGACCGTAGTGTAACTACAAAGCCGGAGAGAGAAAATACTGAGTTGTGTTATCTGTTCATCTATGGCTTATATAATGTATTTGGACCATGGTCCCTTAGCCTATTGCTCATTTTCATTGATCGTAGTCATGAACTTGGTGTAAATCCGCGCATTTTGCACAGTGGGGCAGACTTAGTAGTGCTTATGGCCACCTTGGTGTAGACTCAAATTTAGTCTGTATACATGAACTAAACTTACACATACCTCTACCTACGCATCAGTTGCCTCTTACCGCTGTAACAAAAATTGACATTGCGCATGCACAGAATTTGGATCGTCCAGTCAATGCCACAAGAAAACAACGCCGATCAAAGCAAAACTAAGAGACCGAGGGTGAGCAGAAATCCATTTTTTCCTTGGCCTGTGAAGCAGTGTGTTGGCATGGAATAAATATTAGTTACTACCTTTCTTTCTCTCTAACGGACGCCACTTCCCTAAGCTTGTTATGCATTGCGTAGCCGATTTGGTCGTCCTCGGAGAAAGTGTAAAGTTACGAATCCTTTTACGTCTTGGTGTAGGCTACACAAAGAACATGCATACTGGGTAGCGTTTCGCACCGACGCATAAGGCCTACAACACAGTGTAACCAGATACGCACAGTACATGCATAGGGCCACTGGTCGAGGACTTTGATACGCCGAATAGGTCAGCTGGTATGCTCACGTTAGAACACGGACAAAGTGAACTTTACAATTCTGACCCGCATACCGATGGGTGGGGCGTGCACCAGTCAAGTCAATGTACTAATTAATTGCTGAACAACAAAAGCGTGTCTGACCTGGAGTTTGACAGTGACAATTAACACAGTACAAACAGAATTACAAACCCCCATTTTCTTGTGCACGTTAGTATATCGTGCAGAAGAGAAAAAACAAATTTAAATTATGATTGAAATGATCCTTTCAGGGTTTTAGGGGGTGTTTTAATTATTATTGTTATTAGTACTAGTTGGTCCACTGACTCGAGGAATACACAGACGTGATTTCTGAAGTTGGGTTTTCGATCACCAGTGTGTAAATTGAGGCGCAGAAAGAAATTTCCTGTCATACTTTTTAATTCTACTTGAAGAAAATGCGTATTTTTTTCAGGCTCAAAATTTCGGCACACATTTTTCAGTTCAACCTCAGAGTTCTGAAGATAGACTATCTATAGAAATATGTGCGTTCAACTCAGTGGTTTGTTCAAAGTCAACGAAAGTATTAAAGATAATAATATAGTGAACTTCAAGACCTTTTGGGTATATGCCCAGGTACACATTTACGTCTGGCTATGCGTAATATGATATTTTGTAGAATTTAAGGCTCAGTAGTTAAAAAGCCTTTCATGATTACATTAGAGTCTGTTTCCTATACAATATTATTATTATTATATTATTATAGGTTGCCTTTTAAAAGCTATGGTAGTTCTGTCGCATTCAAAGTGTAGACCCCATACGCCAAAATAACAAACTATGCCTATAGTATCGAGAAATGATTTTAGTTTCAGTTATTTACTCTGGGTCCGACTTAAATGGACTATCCTTATGTAACATCATTGTTCACCATTTTTGTTTGAACTCTCTGAGATTTCTGATCACAACTCTGGTGTATTTTCTTGGAGAGTATCGCCTCACACCACACAAGTTAGATCTCTCAACATGTCAGCATGAGGTGGTGTTATTTGACATCCTGCACATCTCTACGACACATTGTTGATTATTCTTTTTGGAGCTCCTGTCCACGCCATAAATTTTGTGAAATCTCCAGGGTAAGGACAAAGATTCGCTTTAACTATTAGCCACAACAGCATTTTAGTTGATGACATGGCCACAGTAACTTATTCGGAGTGTTTATCCGTCGATACTGACGGATAAAATTTTCCCTAGGATTTTTTTTATCCGTCAACATAAATTCTGTATTTGCGAGTCATCTCCCCTGATTCGAACCTTTCTCCGTCTTCCTCCCTTGTTCCGTACATCCCGACGCGATCAACGTTCGTAATGGGCGAGTGTTGAAAACGATTTTGAAATTGAAGAGACTTGCAAATTTATTGATTAAATGGATACATACGAAGGTTCAAGCCTAATCAGTTGAACTTGGGTTTCTTGGTTTGGTCATGCTTATTTAGTAAGACTTTCCTCACAATTTGTCAGATTCTTCGGTAGCGTAGTGGTTAGCATCTGTGCCTGTCAATCAGGAGGTCGTGGTTCGATTCTCAGCACGGCGACAAATTTTTTTTTTCCATAAGTCTTTTTATTAGGCATCAATCTTTCTTTTTTTTTTTTTTTTACCCAAGAACAATAACGGAAGAAATCCAGTTGTTTTTTTTGTATCTACACCACACAGTGGTTCAATTCTCAGCAGGGTAGGGTGTTTTTTTTTCTTCTTTTCTTATAAAAGTCTTTTATCTGTATCAATCTGTTTGGTAATTTTTAAAAATCCAGTTTCCTTGTTTGTTTGTTGTTGTTTTTTGTCATTAGTCAACCCGAGCTTTATCCGCCGATACTGTTGGCGGCCCAAGATCTGCCGATAGTGTTACCGGATAAACCCAAGTATCCGCCGATAATATTGACGGATAAAGCTGGGCAGTATACGTCGATAATGTTGCCGGATAAAGCTGGGCAGTATCCGCCGATAATGTTGCCGGATAAAGCTGGGCAGTATCCCTCGATAATGTTGACGGATGAAGCTGGGCAGTATCCGTCGATAATGTTGACGGATAAAGCTGGGCAGTATCCGTCGATAATGTTGACGGATAAAGCTGAGCAGTATCCGTCGATAATGTTGACGGATAAAGCTGGGCAGTATCCGTCGATAATGTTGACGGGTAAAGCTGGGCAGAATAGAATTTTGAAAATGTAACACTTTCGGAGGAAAAGGTGATGTTTTACGCTTTTCTTAAGGCTTTCAAGATTCGGTGATTCACGAATGTTCAAGGGTATCTGGTTCCAGACAAAAGGTCCAAAATAATTGAAGGATCTATGGCCCATAGTTTTATAGTTTTTAGATGGCATTCTTAAGATTGTTTTGTCAATTGATGATCTTAGTGAACGAGATGGTGTATAGACTTGTAAAGAATTTTGAGATAGCTGGGTGCGGTGTTATTTAAACACTTGTAGCAAAAAAAACAGCAATTTTGTATGTTATTCTTTCTGTTATGGGAAGCCAGTGCAGTTCTTTTAACAAAGGCGTAACGTGGTCAGCTTGTTTTTTCTTGGTAATCAATTTGGCTGCGTTGTTTTGAATGACTTGAATTTTGGACAGTTTATCTGATGTTATTCCAGCAAGAAGAGAATTGCAATAATCTATTCGACATAAAATGAGTGAAGTAACTAAAGTTTTGGTAATAGCTTCTGTGAGGAAATTTCGAACTCTGCTGATGTATTTTAGTTGGAAACGTGCATTTCTGCAAATATTATTTACTTGGGATGTGAAAGACATATCAGAGTAAAAAAGAACGCCTAGATTTTTATAATAAGAACCTATCGTGATATTTCAGCTACATGGCCAAATAGTCTCTGCCTATTCTCTCGGTGTTTTCAAAGACCAAATGGGTTGAAGATAAGATGCGCATGAATCCATTTGTTTTCAAAGCAAAGGGAATTCGTATTTTATCAGCAACGTCTTCAAGTATCCGAGGGTGAAGGGAACCGCCTGTAAGGTACGGTTTGTTTGTTTGTTTTTAAAGGATTCCGTGCATTCTGACAACCCAGTCAGCATACACTAAACCTATCCCGAACTCTGTCCTTATCCCTAAACTTATTTTCTGGACAAAAGGGCGGCTAGGAGTACCATATCAGTTACACAACTTTAGTCGGGTGAGTATTTCATGTCTTGAGTGTTAATCTCCTAGCCGCACATTTGCTATAAAAACATCCACCTAGAGGACTAACTCAACAGGGAAGCGCTGCTCCTAAAGTCGCGTCCTTGTAAAATCCCTATTGTGTGACTGAAATGTAACTCCTATTCGGAACTCTTTTGCTCATGCCACGTTATATTTATTATAATTATCAGCATATTTTCCTGGGGGAGAGAGGAGAGACCCAAATAAATTCATTTGTGGTAAGTGTATTAAGTAATAGCTCTGACATCTTATGCCCCCTCCCCCCCCCCCCTTTACGTTGCACATCTCCACGGGATCGGTTGTCGAGACGACTTTGCCAACAGTTTCTCGGTGATAATCGTGTTTAGCTTTTCCCATGTTTTTTTAGCACAGGGATGCAGATTTCCGGACGGCTTTCCTGGATTGACTTCTGAGACATCAGCTGTGACTTCCTCGGTGCTGTGGATCTTGACCTGGCTGTGGTGTTCCTGCGACTTACCTGCATGAACAGAGCGGTGTTGTTAAGCTGGGTGCTGATTAGTACACAACTTATTTTCCTCCCGTGGATCTTCGTTCCTTGCTATGTGGGGAGCTTCCCGCCATGTATACCTAAAAATTCCATTCACTGGCCTGAATTTGTGGTCCTTTGGCCAAGCCTAGTTGACACTGGAATGATATCTGTGGATTCAGTGACCCCTGAAGATATATTGTTGTTATTTGGCTGTGTGGCGTGTTTGGTTTTTAAAAGTATCTGGCTTGCTAGCCCACCGGCTCCAGATAGTCTTTCCCAGCGTCCCGTCTTTCCAGGCGTCCACCGTACCATTCTTTTCCTAGACATCATTTACTCCATCCCGAACGTCGGTAGGCAAGTCATGGTGCTCTAAGAAACTTTTGGGGGAGCCGAACTACAGAATCATCAGATATTGAACACCGTATACTTAAGGGTTAATGGTGAACGTCATAGAATACCCTTGCATGGTTTCTGCGCTAAATAGTTGGGTTCAAAAGTAATTTTGTAAAAATGTAAAGGAAGAAGTATCGCGTGAGCTACATCGGTACACGGTATTAGTTGGGAACCGTTTTCATTACTCCGAGTGTAAATGGCTGGGCTGCACAGTAACAACAAAAGCATTCATCTAGGGCAATGTTTCTCAACCTTTTTTATCCCACACCCCACTTCAATTTAGGAAGAAAATAAAATGTGGGTTCCACCATGGCCGGACAATAATTATTAGTCTGAAGTATATTCTAATATATTTAAAAACATTGATATGTTCAGTATGTACACATTCAAAAGAAATTTTAAGTAAAACTTTATTTCATTTACAAATTATCTAGTCGGTTAAGTTAAAAAAGCCTATGAAATTAAGATTTCTATGAAAAATCCCTTAGGCCCATTCTGAAGTCCCACGCAACGCCTCACCAAAATATTGCCACACTCAATGTTGAGAAACATCGATCTAGAGAACTTACTACTCGCCAGTCGGGGAGGAGGGTGCCCTGAATGTTTATAACAGTTTGAAAGTTGTATTAACAGTGACCAGCAGTTGCTATTGTCGGTAATCTCAATGTCTTCAGAACATTTTTTTTTCAAAATTTTGTCTTCGTCATCGTTTCTGCCAACATTTGTCAAAATTCTAACTTTTTCTATACGGCTTCTCTTTTCATTTGTCCACAAACTGTAATGTGTGTGTGTGTGTGTGTGTGTGTGCGTGCGTGAGTGCGTGCGTGCGTGCGTGGGTGGGTGGGTGGGTGGGTGGGTGTGTGTGTGTGTGTGTGTGTGTGTGTGTGTGTGTGTGTGTGTGTTTAAACATTTTAAATGCCATCAGTCTTGACTTCAGTGATAAAATAATATGGGAAAGAGTTCCGTACCTCCTGACTACTTTGAACAATTCTTTATTGATTTTTTGTTTGTTGTTATTGAAAGAGTAACCGGAAGGGTTAGGGATAATAAAATTATATTAGATTTGCTTACGGAGAGGGTGGTCTTGATTGAGTAAGCAGGGCATGCGGAACTCTTTCAAAACTTCGATTAAACACGAGGTATGTTGGATACTCTTTGTGTACTCTCTACTCTCTACTCCGGTGGAGATCGGGCTGTGTGTTGTTACGCCAATAGGGAAGGCAGTACATCTTATAACAGTGTCCCGACAGCAATTATGTAACATGTTACGACCGGATGGAGATCGGGCTATGCGGTATCACGCTAACAGGGAAGGTGTTACATCACATTATGACGCCCAACAGCTATTTTGTACATTCTACAGTCGGCAGTCGGATGCAGATCGTGTTGTGAGTTGTTACACCGGTACATAGCTGTTGTGGAGGACCATTATGTAGATACTCTATACCCGAAAGGAGATCAGGTTATAAGTTTGTACATGAGTGGGAAATACTCGTACAATGTTCAACAGCCGTTTTGGAAAGAGTTCCGTACTACATTGAATGCTTACAGTTCTTTACAGATAAGGTGTAGGGTTAAGGATAACATTAGGTTTATTGGGTTATTGCATATCGTTATAGCGTAGTCATTCGCGGAAGGATACACAACAGGGAAGAAGTACCATTATGAGGGCACGCTGGTCTAAAGGCAAAGTGCTCGCCTACTCATGCCGAAGGTACCGGGCGCGACTCCCTGATCGGTGCTGGCATGTTGAAAATTTGGGGGCGTTTCCTGTCCTTGATCCTATGGTAGGTTAGATCGAGCACCTATGGCCGTATGCATGAACTGTGCTTAAATGGTTACACGGTGGTGTAGGCCTTATTCGTCTGTGCAAAACGCTACCCGGTATGCATGAACTTTGCATAGGCCTATACCCTCATGTCAAAGAGTTCGTTACTTTACACTTTCTGTGAGGACGACTCAATCAGCGACGCATTGCGTGACTAGTTTGGGAAAGTGATGCCTGCTAGAAAGAAGGAAAGAAAATACATAACTAATATCTTATTCCAACCCGCGACTTCACGGGCCAAGGAAAATATTGGGTTTCTGCTCACCCTTGATCTCATAGGTCTAGTTTTGTTTTGATCAGCGTTGTTTTCCCGTGATAGGGATTGGCCAATACAAATTCTGTGCATGCGCAATATCAATTTTTGTTATAGCGGTAAGCGGCAATTGATGCATAGGGAGAAATAGGTGTAAACTTTAGTTCATGTCTACCGACTAAATTTGAGTTTACACCTAGGTGATCGTACGCACTATTAAGCCTGCACCATGGTACAAAACCCCCACCCCCATCATGGGATCAAACAAGTAAACAGAATACAAATACAACAACAAAAACAACAACAACAAAAGAACAAGGAAGAGAGAGGTGCAAATGCCAAGGGCAGAGATCCTCCCAAAACACAGGCCTCAAAACAACAACATGAGGGCATCCACGTGTAACCTATATAGCTATCTCATGATCTGAGTGTGAATCGCAAAGCCGTGCGTTGACTATAAAAACATTCATCTTGAGAACTAACGCTGGGGGTGGGGGCCTCAGATGGCGTGTACGCTCCTGCAGTCCCGTCCCTGAATTACCTTTGTTGTGTGGCTCGAAAGCAGAGGTATAAAATTTCATGAGCGTTGGCCCAACTGTCAAATATCGATAATATTTGAAAAATATACAGAATAATAATTATTAAGAAAACCTTCCTGCCATAACTCTAGGTGTCTTTCGGTAATACTGTCGAAAGCGAAACGAAACCGCAGTCACCGTGTCTCGGCTCGTTTAAGGCCAAAAATGACGAAAAAAAAAAGTGGAGAATCTAGATCTAACTACTGACAAACAAATACACAAATGTTGCAATCTAGGTGTAGCGATAGCAGATCGTGACCTTAGTTCTTGTTTGCTCAATCTCCATTTTCTGGAAAACTGGAGATCTTTAAGTACATGTATGTAGAAGAGGGATGCACAGCGTGGCACTTTATCAAGCTGCTTCACATTTCTGAATATTCCACCTCCTCACCACAATAGTAAAGCCGCAAACATTTAACGTCGAATTTCTCAGCTGCGCAAAAAGTGGAGTTGGAACAAATAAGAACTAAAATCGCGAGATCAAGAGCTGCAATTCACAAGAAAATATTCTGACTCTTACGATGAAAATGGTTGGGCTGGCGAACGATGTGGTTCACGATGAAAATAATGACCCCTTGTTCGCATCTTGAATGATGTGGTCTACCTGTCACAGCGAAGTCGTAGACGAGCACAACCACTATCAAAGGAAATGCAGGAGACATTTTATGACACTGCCCTAATGAAATTCACGTTAGTTTTTAAATTTTAATTATATTTTTTAGTATCAGCCCGTCCTGACTCACCTACATTACATGGTTTCGGTATAGATTTTGTTACATAGCCACTAGACTTCAGCGATAGTGCAGTGGGCGTAGTATATTGATCACTTCAGTTCTCCGGGCATTTAATGAAACATGTTCTATACACTTTGAAGCGGCTGTTTGGTATGACCCCAAATCTATCTACACTGAGACAAGACTTTTTCATAAAAGCGGCAGACAAGTGAGTAACAGCCGTAGAGTTTAGTTCTGTATAAGCTTAGTATCTAAACCTAGTAAAGCCGAGTTTTCATTGGTACGGAAACGAAAACGGCGGCGTCAAAAGCTCACGGAAATGTCAAAAACCTTTCAAGTAGTGAGAGAGGAAATGTTTCTATGTGTAGGGAAACACTCTTGCTATTTTCACAACTCGCCTGTTTCCGCACACATAGAAACGTTCCGGAGACTCTTTGTATTTTAATTCTTACTTGTACCTTATTATCCTTAGAATTTAAACTCCATGTAATTACGTGTATCATGTTGATGTTGTGGAAATTACTCGATTTCTATGTATAATGCTCATCATTGATTACTTGATTGATGTTTTAATTATTCTAATCATATTTTGTCTTTTTTTTTTCTTTTGTTCCAGCTCATGGCTGGTTAGGTTGTTTGTTATTGTTGTTGCTGTTGTTGATAGTTTTTATGGTTCCTTTTTTTTTGGTTGGTTCCCTTTTCTTATGGTTCCTTTTTTTGTTCATAGTTTTTACATGTAAATAAATAAAAGCATCAGCTGAGACTATGTGTTGGTTTTTTTATTTGTTGTTTTGTATCCCCAAGAAATACTAGAACCCACTACACATAAACCCACAAGAGCCACTCGTTCGTCCTACACCAAGTGATGTGTTTGTTGTTGTTGTTGCTGTTGTTGATTGCTGCTGCTGTTGTTGTTGTTGCTATTGCTGTTGTTGTTGCTGTTGTTTTTGTTGTTGTTGTTGCTGTTGTTTTTGTGTGTTTTCAGTTTGAATAGACTTCTTTTTAAATTTGTTATATTTTTTTTCTTAATTTGTAATTTCTACAATCATCACACTAGCTACAACTGCTTTTCTGCTGTTACTACCATCACTAAAGCTGCTAATACTGTACTACCACCGCCATCACCACGACATCTACTTCCGTTAAACCTACCTTTACGACATATTTACTATTGCAAACGGAATTTAAGTGATTTGCAGTTTCTATTGTCAATAAATTTCTACCACTACTATTACTAAGTATTACAGTTAGTATGATCACGACACAAATTTACAACAACTACGACAATTGCTACATAATATTACTATCACCGCTACTGTTATCCAGCCTTTACGACAACAGTTTGTATGACTGCTCTTGATTTCACTGTGATATGACTTAGTGTTTCTATTCTTACTTCCCTTGCACTTTACTCATTCTGGTAATGTGACTTCACTGCATCTATCACTGACCAGTACCAGTAGTAAATAAATGGTATGTCTTTTACACCGAACTTGACCCAAAATGATAATTAATACAGGCCCTCTGTTATATTTCATACATTAACTCATTCAGTGCCAGGAGGATATCAAAGTTTTTGTCAAGGCATTTTCAAATTATTGTATCATTTTGAGGGTGTTATTGACCCCCCCCCCCCCAAAAAAACAATAACTTTTTTAAATTGACTGATCATCTGCTGACATATTCCTGTTCATGGAGAAATTATAAAAGTTAGATAAACAGAACCTGAACAACGAAACAATATCGCCTCTTTATAGACGATCAGCACAGCCCTGCCAATCCTTATCAAATTATAGATAGAGAGAGGGGGAGACAGAGAGAAAGAGAGAGAAAGAGAAAGAGAGAGAGAGAGAGAGAGAGAGAGAGAGAGAGAGAGATTTTATTGGCACTCATGGTTGTTTGCATTGGAAAGCAAAATGCGCCTGTCTTTTACTTTCCGTCTTTCTATCTTTCTCTCCTCGACCCTCGTCTTTCGAAAATTCCCCAATCGAACCATAAATGTCAATAAAATTAGCATTGGCAAAAAATTTTGGACAGCCACGCATGGTTCACTGAACACATTGCTCCCTGCGAACGCACACATTGTGTGCTACAACAGTAATTATCTTTCACCCTCTACATGTAGGCATCTTCTCACTCCATTCCTTTTCATTGCTGAGTTTGTTACGGCAGGGAATTGGAAAAGATTGGTAGACAGATTTATGAAATGGTTCAAAAACTGCAAGACAACTTCACGAAATTGAGAGTGAACTTTCGCAAAATGAACAAGTGCAGAATATTTGCCAATAAAATGCAATAATCCTTTTATTCTACTCCACAGTTTGATTAAAAAAACATTTCTTTGAATTAAAAACAAATAAATCGTAAACATCTTTTTGAAAGTTCAACTAAACTTTGCAAATATTTCTTCTTACATAACTAGTTGAGTATCCGTTCGATGAACAGGTTTATAATGTATGTTTTTTGGGAAAACTTAAGACGCCTGTGAACTAAGAAAGGCATTAATGCTGCATAGATAGCTTATAAGAGAGGTGCAACAACAAAGGACACCACTTCATACCGAAAAGTAGAAGAACAAAAGCCGAGATGCGTAGGGTCATCCCCAAAACTCAGTGATAGGACAGTACACAGTGTGCATTGGTGCGCACCGAAAATTTTCAGGAAATGATGATGTCATAAAAACCTACAGCATGTCAATGAGCCTAGTGAAAATTGGGGAAACAATAAATTTCCAATAAAAAAAACTACACCGATTTGAGACTTATCTTAAAAACTGTGCACCCTTACATCCATTCTCATGCACCATATAAAATCTTAAGTCGGAATGTTGAGTGGTTCAGAAGCCTTTTGCAACGAAAAATCTCGCCCACAAATATATATAGTATAGATGACGTCACATAAGCGTGCAATATGGAAAACTTTTGCACGATCGTATTTCTAGGGAAAGTATGTAGGGAACTCCGATTTAGATATAATTATATAAGATGTGATCCTCCACTCTTATTCGCGAGTAGGATATCGCAAATGGCACCTCCATTACCTGTCCGTCCGTCCGTCTGTCCGCATGTCTGCCTGACTTCGTGGCATAGACAACACAACTACACCTACCACCCTCTTACACCTTACCGTGAAAAAGCAGACCAAGCTAACACAAGAAGCTGCGGATCTAACACCTATAATAAATTCTCCACCTTTACAGCCTATACATGTATTCCCCCTACTGTTGGACCAGGGAGGGCTCTACGCCATTAACAAACTAATTACAAACAAGATATTTGAATTATTAAAAAAGAAAAAAAGTGGTGGGAGTAGTTCATAGTGGTGCAATTTTGACCCTTTTTTGCTCGACGCCACAGCCTAAATGACAGATTCAACAACGATCAAGTTAATTTTCCGAAGTGTCAACTAATCCAGCAGCCCAATCGCTTTTGTAGCTATCGATTGTGTTGATTCAAGTTTCAGGTATTTCCAAATAAAAAGTTGTAAAAATGTAAAATACAATGATCTTTGTTTTGGCTCCCTGTAGTAAGCCCACGGTACTGGAAACGCTGTATTGGTACGGGTTCAGTTCGGTGAGCGCGTTTTCCCTACTAGAAATGAATGCGTAATGCTCTCGTGCGCATGAAATCTGTAGTAAGACTGTAGAATATGGGAAGATTTCTAGATCAAAAGAGAGAGAGCAAGAGAGAGATGGAACGGTGGGTTCATAGCTATATCCCGGATAATTTTGGGAATTACAAACAAGCTATTGAATTAAACAATAAGAGTTGTACATGTACCAACATCGTCATCAAAAAACATAAAAAGAGCGACAACAAATGCAACGGCTGAAGCAATACTAAAATGACAGCAACAACATCAGTTGCAATAGCATCACCATCATTATTAATATCAAAAGCAGCTGCAGCATCAACAGTGCAATGATAATAATAATAATAACAACAACAAAAACATACCTTCCCTATGCTACCTCTAAAAAGACGCACTATATTACGCTCACTCTGAAAAAGGCGCACTGTATTATGTTCACTCTAAAAAAGGTACACTGTATTAGATGCTCACTCTAAAAAAGACTCACTATATTATATTCGTTCTAAAAAATGAAGCACTATATTACGATCACTCTAAAAAAGATGCACTATATATATTCATTCTAAAAAATGACGCACTATATTACGCTCACTCCAAAAATGACGCACTATATATTATATATATTCATTCTAAAAAATGACCCACTATGTTACGCCCACTCTAAAAAAGACTCACTATATAATATTCATTCTTAAAAATGACGCACAATATTACGCTCACACTAAAAAAGAATCATATTATTACAATCATTCCAAAAAATGACGCACTATATTACGCTCACTCTAAAAAAGACTCACTATATATATTCCTTCTAAAAAAAGACGCACAATGTTATGCTCATTCTAAAAAAAAGGGACGCACTATGTTATGCTCACTATAATGTCTAAGACGTTGTATTAACATTAGACATGGACAGGCTTGCAATAACGGACTCGGGAGGCAGCCATAGCAGATTTCGTAGTTCTTTCTTTTTTTATAGAAACTCCCGTTGTCGTAACCATAACAATAATAACATGCCAGGTAAGCGAGTATGCCAGAGTGGCTTTGGCAAGTTGAATGGACATTACACCCCTCTCCAACTTAGATAAATAATTTCAATTAAATTTTAAAATAGGGAAGGGTTCATATTTATCCATCCAACCCGTCCTGTCATCTAGGCTTGAGACATCATGGAGATAATTCTTAAATGCTAGGACGATGGTAAGAATCCTCAGTATAATAATCGTTCCTAAGTGGTGTATCTGGCGGGCAGTTTAACAATACGACCGCTTCTAGTTACAGTGTTGGGGTGATTTATCTGTGTTTTTAAACGAGGAGATGGTGGAGAGGATGGGACCTCGTCCACATCTGGTGAGCCTGGTTGCTCGACCTGCAACCCCGTTGGATAGAGAGGTTGGGATGTCATGAAGAATGCCACTGAGAGCTTGTTGGAACATTTCTGGAGCAGCGTTCACTCCAAACATGAGTCTCTTAAAGCGTCTTAGTCCGACATGGGTGGAAAAAGTTGTGATGAACCTGCTTTCCTTGTCCAGCTCTAATTGGTGAAAAGCTTGTTTCAAGTCAATGCGGCTGAAGACGGTTGATCCGTTTAGATCATTTATCATGTCCTCAATCGTTGGCATGGGATGTCGCTCTCGCTTGATTGCCTTGTTAGCTTCTCGCATGTCAATGCAAAGTCTAACTCCGCCAGACTTTTTGGGAACAACGACGATGGGACTAACCCATGGTGTGGGTCCATCAACAGCTTCGATGATGTCCTCTCGTTCAAGACGGTGAAGTTCCTTTTCAACGTCCCTTCGCACATGATATGGGGTTCTGCGGTATGTCTGAGCTTTTGGGGGCACTTGGTTGTCAATGTGCAGCTTGACATTGATGCCTTTGATCTTTCCAAATCCTTCATACAGGTCCTCTGGTATATGAAGGTTGAGGGCAAACGAAATTATGCCAAGATCCTCAGACGTTGCGCCAGAGAGAAGGTTTCGACATGATCGGTCCAAAGTTTCAACCACGTAAAACTTTGCATCTGTTCGTCGCTGTTTCTGCTTGTGAAATACCTTGGAGGTAAAGGAACCCATCACAGGAAGCCTGTCTGTAGTGTTGTACCCATAAATGGGTGTAGAGCTGGGCTCGAGTTTTGGCTTTGGTCTCAGTTTCTCGTATGTTTTCTTTGTGAGGACATTCACTGACGCTCCTGTATCCACGATGACATCAATATCCTGGTCGTACAGCGATACTACTGTCCGGGGTAGTTTTTTTGATGTTTTTATGGTGAACACACCGTCGCTGTCGCTGTCATCTGCCACGTGATTTACTGGTGCGTAAACTTTCTTTGAGGAACGGCATACCTTAGCAAAATGGTTTGTTTTGTTGCATGCAATGCACGTCTTACCTTTGGCAGGGCATACTCGCTTACCTGGCATGTTATTATTGTTATGGTTACCACAACGGGAGTTTCTATAAAAAAAGAAAGCACTACGAAATCTGCTATGGCTGCCTCCTGAGTCCGTTATTGCAAGCCTGTCCATGTCTAATGTTAATACAACGTCATAGACATTATATTGGCGACGAGGATGCCCGAATCTCACAAAATAAAGTGGTAGAATCTTTCTTTCAACGTTTCTAGCTGTTTAAAGTACCGTAATTGAACTAGATGTAGATCTAGTGACGAGTGTGTCGAGCAATAACGGACTCAGGAGGCAGCCATAGCAGATTTCGTAGTTCTTTCTTTAGTTATAGAAACTCCCGTTGTCGTAACCATAACAATAATAACATGCCAGGTAAGCGAGTATGCCAGAGTGGCTTTGGCAAGTTGAATGGACATTACACTCACTCTTAAAAAGACTATCCATGTTTATATTATCTCACTTTAATACAGAAGCATCTTATCTTATATCTATACATTTGAGGACTTGAAAACTTTGTCCTCAATGCATTCCATGACCACAGCACACAGAGTTCTGAAATTTTTTGTGCTGATGCAGAGCAAAACGTACGAGGTTTTTAAGGAATACTTCTTGAAATTTGATGCTCTACTGATTTTAGAAAAATCAAACAAAAAATCGGCCGGAAAAAAACTCCAGTAGCCTTTTTAAGCGCTTTCCTTCGTTTCACACTCACATCTATCTTTTTTTACATAGATCTCTATCCTCTTCAAATTGAATGGACCGGAAACTCGGAAACACACTAGATCTAGATCTAGCATTTTGTGCAATCAATAGCCCTAGATGTAGATATTTACCTCGATCTACTTAAAAATCAACTAAGCAGTGCATAGAATCTTCTTCCGTATAAACAAACGAACAAAAATAAAAATAATAAACAAATAGGAACAGGCAAGATGAAGCAGGTCCATAATAATCACCCAGAACTGAAACCAATATTCAAACCGATTTATCCCGGGCAGGGCCGGGGACCTCAGCTAGTATATATATATTACACTCACTCTGGAAAAGACACACAGTATTATGCTCAGTCTAAGAAAGGTGCACTGTATCTGTACTCACTCGCCGATCACCGTTCATTATAAACTTCATGGTGGGCACGACAGTCAAGCCCCAAGCTAAACCCGACTCTCTGTCTGTCTGTCTGTCTGTCTGTCTGTCTGTCTGTCTCTCTCTCTCTCTCTCTCTCTCTCTCTCTCTCTTTCTCTCTCTCTCTCTCTCTCTCTCTCTCTCTCTCTCTCTCTGACATACACACATACTCCCACTCCTTTTGTAGGGATAGTGGGGGGAAAAGTTAGACTGCAAAACAATGCATACTAGGTTGCTTTTATTGACCATATTTCATTTTGTGTATACTGATTTCAACTGACATTCAGTTCAATCTCTATTCCTGAACCCCAGTCGTCCGCATCAAGTCTGTCTTGTCCTAGTTTGGTGGACAATGAAGTGAGACTGAAGCAAGTCATTCTTGTCCTAGTTTGGTGGACTATGAAGTGAGACTGAAGCAAGTCATTCTTGTCCTAGTTTGGTGGACTATGAAGTGAGACTGAAGCAAGACTGTCTTGTCCTAGTTTGGTGGACTATGAAGTGAGACTGAAGCAAGTCATTCTTGTCCTAGTTTGGTGGACTATGAAGCAAGTTTGAAGCAAGTCATTCTTGACCTAGTTTGGTGGACTATGAAGCGAGACCATAGATATATACTACTGAACTAGATTCCACGCATGGCTTCGCCAGCTGTCTCTTTCCCTGCTTCCCGACGCGAGCCGGAATGGTCCGCATTGAAACCCCCTCTCAACATCGCAGTGTGGGCTGAGCGCTCGATGATGGCTCAACCCAGCCTAGGTAACGGGTTGAAAAACAGCGGTGATTGTGTAATTTTGTAATTTTACTTTGATTGTGATTAATTTTGTAATTTTACTTTGATTGTGATTAATTTTGTAACTTTAATTTGTTTATAGTCACTCACATACCATTTCCGTACACTATGACATAAAATTGAATAAAATTCCGCGATTAAACAAAAACAACAGACTGATTCAACCGACACAATTCACCACAACTACAATGTAAAGCCAACGGTGTTAATGTATATGACACGGCGGTAGAGGGTGGGGTAAGCCCAGAGGGAAGAAAACCGGCGATGAAAATAGATAGATAGATAGAGAGAGAGAGTTTGACAGATAGACAGATAGAGAGACAGGTAGAGAGACAGATAGAGAGACAAATAGAGAGAGACAGGGAGAGAGAAAGAGAGACAGAGAGGGAGAGGGACAGATAGTGAAAGACAGAGAGAGAGACACGTGGAGAGAGACATAGACAGAGAGACAGAGATAGAGACAGATAGAGAGATCGAGATAGAAAAAGAGAGAAGAGAGAGACAGAGAGAGAGAGAGAGAGAGAGAGAGATAGATAGATAGATAGATAGATAGATAGATAGATAGATAGATAGATAGATAGATAGATAGATAGATAGATAGATAGATAGATAGACAGATAGATAGACAGATAGATATATGGATAGATAGAGAGAGAGAGAGATAGAATAGATAGATGAATAGATAGATAGATAAATAGACAGATAGAGAGATAGAATAGATAGATAGATAGATAGATAGATAGATAGATAGACAGACAGACAGACAGACAGAGAGACAGACAGATAAACCTTCTCATACTCAAAGGCCTACACGCTGCTCCTTTTACAAACACGGTGACTCAAATAATGAGTCGCGGTCCGTCCTTTGATGGCCTTCTAACAATCCCATTCAACTCGTGGCGTGTCTGGGCATTGAGTGAAACTGAAGCAAACCTGTCTTGTCGTAATTTAATGGACTATGAAGTGAGACTGAAGCAATTCTACCTTGTCCTACTCTAATGGACTATGAAGTGAGACTGAAGTAAACCTGTCTTGTCCTAGTTTAATGGACTAAGAAGTGAGACTGAAGTAAGTCTGTCTTGTCCTAGTTTAATAGACTATGAAGTGAGACTGAAGTAAGTCGGTCTTGTCCTAGTTTAATGGACTATGAAGTGAGACTGAAGCAAGTCTATCTTGTCCTAGTCTAACGGACTATGAAGTGAGACTGAAGTAAGTCTGTCTTGTCCTAGTTTAATGGACTATGAAGTGAGAATGAAGTAAGTCTGTCTTGTACTAGTTTAATGGACTATGAAGTGAGACTGAAGTAAGTCTGTCTTGTCCTAGTTTGATGAACTATGAAGTGAGACTGAAGTAAGTCTGTCTTGTACTAGTTTAATGGACTATGAAGTGAGACTGAAGTAAGTCTGTCTTGTCCTAGTTTGATGGACTATGAAGTGAGACTGAAGTAAGTCTGTCTTGTCCTAGTTTAATGGACTATGAAGTGAGACTGAAGTAAGTCTGTCTTGTCCTAGTTTAATGGACTATGAAGTGAGACTGAAGTAATTCTATCTTGTCCTAGTTTAATGGACTATGAAGTGAGAGTGAAGTAAGTCTGTCTTGTCCTAGTTTAATGGACTAGGAAGTGAGACTGAAGAAAGTCTGTTTTGTCCTAGTTTAATGGACTATGACGTGAGACTGAAGCAAGTCTGTTTTGTCCTAGTTTGGTGGACAATGAAGTGAGACTGAAGAAAGGCTGTCTTG
Source organism: Onchidella celtica (assembly GCA_963931925.1). Lineage (NCBI taxonomy): Eukaryota > Metazoa > Mollusca > Gastropoda > Systellommatophora > Onchidiidae > Onchidella > Onchidella celtica. Next base: position 22,598,943 of record OZ007579.1, on the reverse strand, counting down.
TCCTAGTTTAATGGACTATGAAGTGAGACTGAAGTAAGCCTGTCTTGTCCTAGTTTGGTGGACTACGACGTGAGAGTGAAGCAAGTCTGTTTTGTCCTAGTTTGGTGGACTATGAAGTGAGACTGAAGAAAGTCTGTCTTGTCCTAGTTTAATGGACTATGAAGTGAGACTGAAGTAAGTCTGTCTTGTCCTAGTTTGGTGGACTATGACGTGAGACTGAAGCAAGTCTGTCTTGTTCTAGTTTAATGCACTATGAAGTGAGACTAAAGCAAGTCTGTCTTGTCCTAGTTTGGTGGACTATGAAGTGAGACTGAAGCAAGTCTGTTTTGTCCTAGTTTGGCGGACAATGAAGTGAGACTGAAGAAAGGCTGTCTTGTCCTAGTTTAATGGACTATGAAGTGAGACTGAAGTAAGCCTGTCTTGTCCTAGTTTGGTGGACTACGACGTGAGAGTGAAGCAAGTCTGTTTTGTCCTAGTTTGGTGGACTATGAAGTGAGACTGAAGAAAGTCTGTCTTGTCCTAGTTTAATGGACTATGAAGTGAGACTGAAGTAAGTCTGTCTTGTCCTAGTTTGGTGGACTATGACATGAGACTGAAGCAAGTCTGTCTTGTTCTAGTTTAATGCACTATGAAGTGAGACTAAAGCTAGTCATTCTTGTCCTAGTTTGGTGGACTACGACGTGAGAGTGAAGCAAGTCTGTTTTGTCCTAGTTTGGTGGACTATGAAGTGAGACTGAAGAAAGTCTGTCTTGTCCTAGTTTAATGGACTATGAAGTGAGACTGAAGTAAGTCTGTCTTGTCCTAGTTTGGTGGACTACGACGTGAGAGTGAAGCAAGTCTGTTTTGTCCTAGTTTGGTGGACTATGAAGTGAGACTGAAGAAAGTCTGTCTTGTCCTAGTTTAATGGACTATGACGTGAGACTGAAGCAAGTCTGTCTTGTTCTAGTTTAATGCACTATGAAGTGAGACTAAAGCAAGTCTGTCTTGTCCTAGTTTGGTGGACTATGAAGTGAGACTAAAGCAAGTCTGTCTTGTCCTAGTTTGGTGGACTATGAAGTGAGACTGAAGCAAGTCTGTTTTGTCCTAGTTTGGCGGACAATGAAGTGAGACTGAAGAAAGGCTGTCTTGTCCTAGTTTAATGGACTATGAAGTGAGACTGAAGTAAGCCTGTCTTGTCCTAGTTTGGTGGACTACGACGTGAGAGTGAAGCAAGTCTGTTTTGTCCTAGTTTGGTGGACTATGAAGTGAGACTGAAGAAAGTCTGTCTTGTCCTAGTTTAATGGACTATGAAGTGAGACTGGAGTAAGTCTGTCTTGTCCTAGTTTGGTGGACTATGACGTGAGACTGAAGCAAGTCTGTCTTGTTCTAGTTTAATGCACTATGAAGTGAGACTAAAGCAAGTCATTCTTGTCCTAGTTTGGTGGACTATGAAGTGAGACTGAAGCAAGTCTGTTTTGTCCTAGTTTGGTGGACTATGAAGTGAGACTAAAGCAAGTCTGTCTTGTCCTAGTTTGGTGGATTATGAAGTGAGAATAAAGCAAGTCTGTCTTGTCCTAGTTTGGTGGACTATGAAGTGAGACTGAAGCAAGTCTGTTTTGTCCTAGTTTGGTGGACTATGACGTGAGACTAAAGCAAGTCAGTTTTGTCCTAGTAGAATAACTGGAGCGGGGGGGGGGGGGGAGCGGGGGTCGCAGCAAGGCTATATGCAAAGTCAAAATTTGGCAGAAAAGAAAAAGCGGTAGTTAAGTGGAGCTTTGTTGTTTGGCGTAAAGAACTATATACTCAGCAAGGGGAGAAACAACTTCAAAATCGTATTTTTTTGCGCCAGGTGTGCAAATGATGGCACTCTGCCTTACAATGACATGGTCAAAAATACACTCACTGATCTAGTTACTCAGAAACAACTGCCCTGCTCTGCCCTTCACCTTTCATTCAATCGAGTTAACTTCTCCGACATTCTACCTGCTTCCCAAAATTCACAAAGTTGGGAGTCCAGGAAGACCCATTGTTTCGGTCTATTCTTGTCCCACCGAAAAGATTTCTCACTTCCTGGATAGTGTACTCCAATCTCTTGTCACACAACTTCCTACATATGTTAAAGACACTAATGATGCTCTTGACATATTTCAGCAAATCCGTTTCACTAATACCACCACTAAACTTCTTTTCCTGATAGATGTCAGTTCTCTGTACACTTCCATACCTCATGTTGATGGACTTTAGGCCAGACAAATAATGAAATATCCTAGTGCCCACATTCTCCTCCGACTCACTAAACTTGTATTTACCCTTAACTCTTTTGAGTTCAACGGGGAATTCTTTCATCAAATCAGCGGTGTCGCTATGGGTACGAAAATTGGTCCTAGCTATGCTTGTCTGTTCATGGGATACTTAGAAACTCTCATCAAGAGTGACGTGTAGTAAGTCTAGCGGTCAACCAGAGATATATGAGATACATTGTCAATGGTTTTGGTATGACCTCTATGTCCCAATCTGAGTTAGAGGCTTAATTGTCCTTTATCAGCTCCATCAACTTTTTTGGACATCAAGGTCTCACTGAGGCCCACGGAACTATCAACATCTGTCCATTCCAAGGACACCGAGAGTGATGCGTACTTACACTATGACTCTTCTCACCCACGTTCTTGTAAGGATGCCATTCCCTGTTCACAATTACTCCGTTTGCGACGTCTATGAGAGTCGGATGTAGACTTTGCAACTGAAGGCAAGAAAATGTTTGATTTTTTCCGTCTTAGAGGTTATCCAGTACATGTCCTGAACAAAGCCTGATGAAGGGCCCTTGATATTGATAGGCTGGATGCCCTCACTCCCAAACAAAGGAGTGAGGATAATCGTATCAAACTCGTCTTTACTTATCACCCCAATCTTTGCCTGTTAAGCAAATTCTCCTTAGAAATCGTTCTATCTTGAGGGCTTCAGAGCCTCAATGAAATGCTTGATGCAGCACCTCCTCTGCTGGTATAAAGGCGATCAAAAAACTTGAAAGACATTCTGGACCGGAGTAGACTTGTTCACACTGACCGTTGCGGTACCAAATTATGTGGCAATTCTCGTTGTAAGACATGCACATATATCCTTCAATCGACTTCCATCGAGTGCCCATTGGCGACGTTCAGCGTTAAGAAAGGTTTCACTTGCCATAGTCGTACGTAATCTTGTGTATGTTATCCTCGATCCGCTGTGCACAGGTGACATTTGGTGTATATTGGTGAAACGGGACGACAGCTTCATACTCGATTTCGGGAGGATCTCCGTGAAATTGAGAATCAAAATGGAAAGCCTGTTTCTGTTCATTTGAATCAACCAGACCATGAGGCATCCAACAACATTCAGATTCTAGGACTCAAGGCTTGTCACTCAGGCGCTGAGGTGCGCTCTGAGACTGTGCAATGTTTAATTTTCTAGCTCGAAACCATCGCTCCCCGTGGCATCAGTGTACAATACTGCCCTATATAATTCCATAGGTGTGAATATTTTTCTTTTTTCTAAACTCTTTTCCTTTTTCTTTTACTCCCGATATTGTGCACCAACCTTGTCTTGTGTTCTGAGGCACTATGTTGCGTCTTCATCGTGGTAACTAACCTAATGCGTCACTTCGAGCCTCCACATATTAGCAGACGTGCTTCTGTGCTGCTGTACAACTACAAGCAAGAACTCGCAATTAAGTAGTCATATTCTATTTAGATTCTATATATTTCGTATTCAAATCCTTTATTGTTCTTCGATTGTTTTATCTGTTTAATTTTCCAAATTTTTTTCTGTTGCTGTTTTCTCGGCTTTGCTACATACAACTTCTTCTTTTTGCCAAATTTTGTCTGTTTTGTCCTAGTTTGGCGGAATGTGTCGTGAGACTGAAGCAAATCTGTCTTGTCCTAGTTTGGTGGACTATGAAGTGAGACTGAAGCAAGACTGTCTCGTTAATGAGTCAAAGGAAATTCGGGTCTGACTAAAAACCAAAGCAAAACAGACGACGCGAGTGCGCTATCATTGTATACTATGTCTACACAAATAAAAGCCACAACTTTCTTCATTCTCCTCTTACCTGGAATTAAAAACCTGCTTTACAACCTGTTTCTTCCAATTCTGAACAGAGCTTGAAAAGTCACCCTGTATTTGGTGCTCATGTTGTAATAAACAAAGATGTTGACGGACGAGTTGATGGAGTCCACTAAGAAGGCGAATGCCCAGCAGACCATGAACATGTTGTGATACCGGCCTGTGACGCCAAACCCAGGGATGATACTGGTCATTAAATGGGTTAAATTTGTCGGTAGGAAACAGATACAGTAGATGACAGCAATGAGAATGATCATATGAACCACTTTTTGGTCACGTTTCGCGAAACCTCCGATAGATCCTTCCTTGGCGCTTGTGGTGCTTTCTCGCCATTTGGAGTTTTCTTTCATCTTTAACACCAAAACGATTGTGAAAATAATGACAGCCAGATATGAAATCATCTGGGTGTAGGCGGCTAAAGTAAAACTTAACACAGCCATGCGTTCTCGTCCTGCTGTAAATAAAAGTCCCAGCATTGATTGGTTCCTCTCTGGTACAAATTTCCAGTCAATATACGCGGTGGCGTAGTCCGGTATGAGAGTCAGCACCATCCCCACAAATACAAAGACCAGCACAACCACAGCCAGTGTAGGTGTGACCACGCGTTTGACCTTTAAGGGGATGAGGACACACAGACATCTCTCTAACGTGATGTAGGCGGTGATCCAACTGGTCAGTCGAGCAAAAAAGGCATGAGGCCAGCCTCCGGTCAGATGTAAGACTTCAGCGGGAATAATCGGAACTCTGGACAAGAAGATGGGGTTTCTCAAAACGCCCGCCCATAGAAGTGTCAGGAGAGAGCAAAGATCGGACAGAGATAGAGCCAGAAGACTGACATTAACAGAATCTCCCAGTCCTTGTTTCAGAAAAACGGTAATGTTCATGACATTTGTAACGGTGCCAAATGTGGCAGTAATCACAGCCAGTGTCGCAAAGTTGATGGTTTCAAATAATTCGGTCAGTTCATCACTGAGTAGTCCAGCCGTGGCTGACCAGAGGGGCCGTGATAAAGTATTTTCCTCAGTGATGTTTTGGGAGAAACGCATAATGGAGAGTTATTCCTGGCTATGAATTATTGAATACATGTACATAGCAATTACAGATCGACCTATAAAAGGATTGTTTGCTTGTCTGAAGTTTGTTCACATTTATCACAATATCAATTTTGCTTCTTGTGACGTTGGAATGTTCATAGCAAAGATGTGGTATAGAACAAATTCCCCACAGGTTTGCTCATAAATGAAATGTCAAGCAAGGACGAACGTGGTCACCATTGAGATGGATGACACATGGGTGACACGTGGGCCACTAAATATCCAAAAGATTACCACCATCCAAAGGAGAACACCTAGACACATGACCTAGGTGTGGCCTTAACTTAACCCCCCTATTGTGTTACCAAGGCAAGGACTGAAACATTTGTCCCACCATACTTCTTTGTCCCTGAAACTGTATCGAAATTTTCTTTTTACTGTTGTTGTTGTTGTTGTTGTTGCTGCTGCGACTATTGTCCTTGTTGTGTTGTTGTTGTCGTGTTTGTTGATGTTGATGATGTTGTTGTTTGCTGCTGCTGCTCCTGCAGCTGTTGTTGTGTTGTTGTGGTTGTTCGCTTGCCTTTTGGTGCTACTAGTACTAGGCTATGTCAGTGAGGGGGTTTCGACCAGTGTTGGGCAGCCCATTAGTGAGTTGGGATTGCCCGAAGAAATTACTGAGGTTGAAACTCTCACTGAGGCAGATTGGAACTGAGACTTCATAGGCGTGAAGTCGCTTAAGTACTCGACAACTATGTCAGCAATCTGTGTGGATAAATCTGAGGTGAGCTTGATGAGGGTCCGGCTGTTCACTCAACCACTGCGTCAGCAATCTGTGTGGATAAATCTGAGGTCAGCTTGGTGAGGATCCGGCTGTTCAACTTATCTCCAAGAAGCTGTTGTTAGGGGACCGTACTGTAATTACAAAGCCGAACAGAGAACATACTGTATTATGTATCTATAGCTTACTGTATGCAGTACTACGGTCCCTATCTTCCAAAGAATTTACCAGATCGGCCGGTGAACACATTGAACATCAGAGGCGAAAAACATACAGCCGGCTACAAACAATGGTTTACTCCTTAAGCTCCCTAATGTACAAACTTAGTTCATCAGTCGCTGGGAAATCAAAGTGTGAAAAAAGAGCTACAAATGACAAAATAACAGAAATCACTCTTTCGGTTGCAGGAAGGAAGGAGTGAACTTTCAAACTCTAAAAATCGATTTTGTCACTTACACATTTGTATGACCATGCCCTGTGGTCTTCACATACTCTATTTGGTTTACTAGTCATAATTATTAATTGAAAGATTTTCTTCCCAGCTTTGGGCTCGGAATGGTACGCATATCTATCACAATTGTTATTATACTTGTCTAGACTTTTTTGGGGACCGGATTTGGTTCATTAACAGATAATTTCTCTTGAATTTTTTTTAACCAAATGTGTAGTTTGGGAATTATTTATTGATAAATTACGTATTTTTACATGTATATGGCATGCACACAATCAATTTGAAATTACTGGTTCTGAGACCCGAATTCAACTAATTATCTCTACAAAACCATCTTACGAGGTATTCAAAAGGCCAGTTAGATACATTGGCACCGTATAGACACGGTAGATTTCTGTCAAAACACAATTATTTTTTTTTATCCCAATAGATTTGGACATTACAGTAAGCGTGCAAGGGATTCTAATTAGATCTTAATAGGCGTGTCTCAATTTCAATTTTTTTTTTCAGGTGGAAACAAGGTATTTTAGATTTTTCTTATGCAAAAAACATCAGAAAATGCACTGAGCAACAACTAATAACGTAACAATTACAATGCATGTAAATGTATGCTATCCTGGCAGAATGATAAACAGATTATACTAATTATAGATTGAGCTTCGTTCTGTTTGACACCAAAATGGCTGTGAGCTTATTGACAGCTCATTATAATGTAACTGGTCGGACCAGTAACATGTCATCAGTGTACTCATACTAGACTCATGGATGATCTACCTCTTCCCCCCCCCCCACCCTTCCAAAAAACAAAATCAAATCGTATCATTTTTTTTTTGTATTTATATACTTCTTTAATCCCATTTGGGAAATTTGCCTTTGTGCCATTGCACTTATAACTGGAGCACGTCGTCGCCACAGTACAGCGCCGGTCGGCGGATTTTTTTTGGGGGGGGGGGGGATGAGGGAGGGAGGGGGAGGGAATGGTAGGGATGAATTTTATTTAATTTTGCCCGGGCAGCGGCCTGTTCGGCCTGCTCTTTATGATTTCCAACTGCCAAGGTATCTTTAACGTGCGCAACGTGCTCACGGGCCCTTCGAATTATTTCTTCCTTATCCGAGAAGACTAGGTATTCGATCATACCCCCCCCCCCCCAATAGGATCAGGGACACGAAAATATGAGAAAAATACCAAAATTCAAACATGCCTGCACCGGCCGGGTTTTGAACCCGGTACCCTTGGCATGAGAGGCGAGCCGACATTCCAGAGAAATCAAGAGTGGCAGAGACAGAGACAGACACACAAAGAAAGACAAAAAGTCAGACACAGAGATGAACACACACACACACACAAAGAAAGAGACGAAGAGAGACAGACATACATACAGACAGACAGACAGACAGACAGAACTTTTTTATTACACGATTTAGTCGTCAAATCTGGGTAACTATACCCTGAGCTGGGGGGGGGGGGGGAGTAAGGTAATGCATTTTGCACTTGCGTCTTTGTTTGTGTTGCTAGAGAGACGGCTTGCAACTAGACTCAGAAACTGGGTAAAGACACACACACACACACACAGAATAAAAAATATTAACGGAAGGGGGGATAAGAGGAAGGGATATTCGGAGCTCAATAATGATGATAATTTTAACCATCTACATGACAGACAAAATAGGTGTCAAGGGTGGTAATCGGTGGAAGTAATGGGAGAGAAAATATCAAATCCTCATTTGTAATACTCATTTTTGCCTAAACGATGTAACTTGGCACTTCAGGCACCGAAAACATCGTTGATGACTCAATCTCTACTACTACTATTTCCTGTTGCACCCACTGGTGCTTAGGGCAGCAACAAAGGATCTCCAGCCCTGTCTGTCCTGGGCCATCTTTGCGAGAGTTCCCCATGAGTGATTGAAGGATTTCATCTCTGCCTCGATTGTTCTCCGCCAGGTTGCCTTGGGTCTGCCTCGCTTGCGCCGTCCCTCCGGTGTCCACTGAAGTGCTGTTTTGGTTATAGAATTTGCTTCCTTTCGCAGCACGTGTCCAAGCCATCTCCATCGTCTCTTCGTGATGATGTTGGCTATTTCTTCTTGCTTGCATCGCCTTAGTAGTTCCTGATTAGAAATCTTGTTTGGCCAAAAGATGCGGAGAATCCTACGAAGACATGTGGTGTGGAAGGAAGACAACTTGGCGAGGTCACCTTCTGTCATTCGCCAACACTCTGATCCATACAGGAGTGTGGATAGGACACAGCTTTGGTACAGTCTGATCTTGGTGTTGATGCCGTATTGTGTCGATTTCCAGATGTTGCTCATACTTTGAAAGACAGCCCTTGCATTTCCCAGCCTACTTTGGATGTCCTCCTTTGTGCCACCCTCTGGTCTGATAATGCTACCAAGGTATTTAAATTTGTCCGTCGTGGTGAGGTTCTTGTCATCTACTTGCACTGGTGCTGGAGTGTCTACATTTAGGGTCGTAATCTCTGTCTTCTTCTGGCTAATCCGAAGGCCTACTTTGCATCCAAAATTATGTAGTCTCTGCGTCTTATCTTGCATGTGTTGGTGACTATGTGACAATAGCGCAAGGTCATCCGCAAAGTCCAAATCCTCTAGGTTGTCGAAGAGTGTCCATCTGATGCCTCTTGGTGCATCCTCTGTAGTTTTCCGCATAATCCAGTCGATTACGAGGTTAAACAAAATTGTTGACATCACACATCCTTGCCGTACACCAGTTTTCACTTCAAAGGATGCAACACTGTTTCCGACACTGCAACTGAAGTTCTTGTAAAAGCTTTTGATGGGTTCAACAAGCTTGCTGGGAATCCCATAGTGCCGAAGAATGCGCCATATACTCCCTCTGTGGATGCTGTCGAAGGCCTTTTCGAAGTCAATGAAGTTCACATAGAGCTGCCTTTGCCATTCTGAACACTGTTCTATGATGTTTCGGAGTGTGAAGATCTGGTCAATGCATCCTTTCCCCTTTCGGAATCCGGCCTGTTCCTTTCTCAGTGTCTTGTCCACAGCATCTGACATACGTTGCACAATGATCTTGGCAAGGATTTTGCTGGGTATAGAAAGGAGAGTGATACCACGCCAGTTGTTGCAATCGCTGAGTGCTCCTTTCTTGGGTATTTTCACTATTCTGCCTTCATTCCAGCTCTTTGGTACTGCTTCTGCTTCCCAGATAGCTGTGAACAGTGGCTGAAGGATGGTGGCTGACTGATCCGGATCTGCTTTGAACAGTTCTGCAGTCAAGTTGTCTTTTCCTGGGGCTTTGCTGTTTTTTAGGCTCTTTATTGCTGCCACTATCTCTTCTTTCTTTGGTGGATCTATGTTGATGTCAAGGTCTTCAGCAGCATCTTGTATTATTATTCTATCTTCAGGTGGTGGCCGGTTTAGTAATTCCTGAAAGTGCTCTGTCCAGCGTGTATCCTGTTCTCGTTCTGTAGTCAGTAGTTTCCCATTCTTGTCTTTGATTGGAACACTTGGTCTTCCACCGTACTTGCCACAAATGCGCTTAGTGATCTTGTGGAGCTTACCCTGTTCTCCTCTTGCTGCTGCCTCCTCCGCATCTGCCGCTAGCTGTTCCATGGCTTCTCGTTTATCTTTCTTTACTAGTCTCTTCACTTTCTTATTTAACTCTGTGTAGCTATGTTGGTACCTCTCTTTCAGCCTTTCCGATTTCACTTGTAGGAGTTTCTTTTTCATGACTTTCCTCTCCTCAATCACATCCCATGTTCTTTGTTGGATCCACTCCTTGCTTTTCCCTTTCTCATTAAATCCAAGGCAGGCTACACTGCTCTCTGTGTACACTGTAGTTACTCTTTTCCACTCTGAATCGATTCCTCTTTCATTAGGGTTGTTCTTATCAGACTCTCGTAGAGCCTGGAATCGGTTCTTGACTTGTATGTTGAAGGCATTTCTAACACTTGCATCTCTCAGTTTCTGAATATTAAGGTGTCTTTGCTTTGATGTCTTGATTCCGGTCTTGTTCAGTTTAATTTTGATAAGTGCTGCCACTAGATGGTGGTCGCTGGCTACGTCGGCTCCTCTTTTCACTTTCACATCTAGAAGGGATCGTCTCCACATACCGTTGATCATCAAATGGTCTATTTGGTTCTTGTCTCTTCCATTTGGAGAATTCCATGTGAGTTTGTGAATTTCTCTGTGTGTGAAAAGGGTCCCTCCGATGACTAAGTTGTTCAAGGCACAAAAATCCACAAGCCTTTCTCCATTGTCATTCCTTGTTCCAGTTCCATGTTTTCCCATTACTCTTTCATAATTTATATCATCTTTACCTATCTTAGCATTGACGTCTCCCATGACAATGATGAGATCATGCCGTGGTGTCATGTCCATTTCCCCCTGGAGTTGTTCATAAAAGTCGTCTTTGTCTGTGTTGTCGTTTTCGTTGGTTGGTGCATAACATTGGATGACAGTGATGTTTGTGTGTCGTCCTTTCATCCTCATCCTCATCAGTCTGCTATTGACTGGTTTCCACTCCAACAAGCATTTGTCCAGTCCTTTCTTTAGGATGATGGCTACTCCTCCATGATGTTGGTCATCCTCTCTTCCAGAGTAGAGAACGGTTTCTCCAGTGGATGTTTTGATCCTTCCAGATCCAGTCCATCTGCTCTCACTTACACCCAGAATGTGTAGGTTGTAGCGCCTCATCTCTGATGTTACTTGTGCTAACTTACCCGATTCATACATTGTTCTAACATTCCAGTATCCAATCCTGGTCTTGGTTTTGGCGGTGTTCAGTTCCTCCTTCATCCTGCTAGCAGTTTCCTTTCGGCTTTCACTACTTGCATTCATACGAGTCGCGAGGTACTCAGAAGGTCCATCACATCCAGAACGTTGGTTTTTCCATGTTGCTGTTTCCGTAACGATTTTTGTTTCTCCAAGTAAGGTCACCCCAACAAGGATTTCAGGGTAGGGTTGTTAGCCCTACGCCCAACCCCCGAACCTGGAGGGCCGGTCTGTTCAATCTTGTCTGGTCCTTCCCCCATGACCTGTCCAGCTTGCTTAAAGCTATCAGGGGCACGAGGCCTCCGCTGGCTTAGCTCCTGGGATCACTGGGACACGCAAGCCACTCCTCCACGTCAAGGCATGAACAATTGGAGCAATCTCTACCCTCAAACAAAAACATTCCGGAGTGGTAGTTTTAACGTGCTGTTGGTGTTTTGTTTCCAATAAATTTGACAGTAAAAAATAACTGCCCTGTCATGAAACCGTACGAGTGTATTTCCACAACGGCAGGTTATAAATTTATGTTTTGTTGTTGGGGGACCGTCGTAGAATTATAAAGCCAAAGAGAGAAAATACTGAGTTGTGTTATCTGTCCATCTATAGCTTATAAAAATATAATGTAAAAGACTATGGTCCCCTAGCAAACTGAAACAGCCTATTGTTCATTTCCATTGGTGATAAATATGCATGAACTTGGTGTAAATCCGCCCACTTTGCACCATGGAGCAGGCTTAGTAGTGCCTATGGCCACCTTGGTGTAAACTCAAATTTAGTCAGTATGCTTGGACTAAAGTTACACCTATCTCTACCTACGCATCAGCTGCCGCTTACCGCTGTAACAAAAATTGACATTTTCGCATGCACAGAATTTGTATCGTCCAATCAGTGCCAGGAGTAAACAACCCGGTCAAAACAAAACTAAGAGATGGAGGGTGAGTAGAAATTCATTTTTTTCCCTTGGTCAGTGAAGCCGTATGTTGGAATAAAATATTAGTTACCACCTTTCTTTTTCTCTAACGGACGCCACTTTCCCAAGCTTGTAACACATTGCGTAGTCGATTTGGTCGTCCTCTTAGAAAGTGTAAAGTTACGAACCCTTTTAGTTTTACATCTTGGTGTAGGCTACACAAAGATCATGCATACTGGGTCGCGTTTCGCACCGTCGCGTAAGGCATACAGCACATTGCACAGTGTAAGTGTAACCAGATACGCAAAGTTCATGCATGCACAGAGCCAATGATCGAGGATTTTGACACGCCGAATAGGCCCATGGCGAATGACGTCACAGTGTTTTTGTTTGTACTTCCGACACCTAAAATGGCGGGTGGATCAGCTGACGAGTGTAACTTCGAGATATGTCTAAGCGGTTAAAATGCCTGCTGGTTGCATTGCAGTTGACTGTTATGACAGGGGTGGAAAGGATGGAGCCAAGCTGGTCAGATTCCCTACCATCCGTGTAAGCAACTTGTTTAACAAGGGAAAGGAAGTGAAGAACTGACCGAACGTCTCCCATGTGTGTGAACATAAAGCTGGCTATCCATACGCCCGAAAAATCATGCGAATTTCGCATGCGGCGGAAAAAGAGCCCTCTTCCATATACCCGAAATTCGCATCGACCATTTCTGATTGAACCATGGCACCGGTACAGTCAAAGCAAGCACTCTACGTTGAAAACGAGATAATATTGCTGTTAGCACTGCTATTCTTATTACGAAAACAGAAAAGTAAGGCAAAGAGGAAGCATCGATTTTGGGTGAGCAGTATTTTACAGTTAAGACAGCAGCATGGTGCTTACGCCAACCTTGTCAAAGAGCTTGGTTTTGATGGAGATCTCTTCAAGAAATATATGCGACTATCAAGGGAGCAATTTGCTCGAACACTGTACTTGGTAGAAAGGGACATCGTCAAACATGGCGTCAGTCGAGAAGCGATATGCCCAAGAGAACGTTTGGCGATATGCATCAGGTATGTAGACTATTCGTGGGCGGTTGGCGGGTGCAGCAGGTAGGTCCTACTTCTTTCCTGTCATTCTTTTACATCTGTCTGTCATCTTGCTATTTCCTCTTGCAAAAGCCCTGAGATCATCCCATTGGGATGTACTGGGCTTAATCCACAATCAATCAATCAATCAATGTAGACTATTCTATCTCTCTTTCTCTATCTCTCTCTCTCTCTCTCTCTCTCTCTCTCTCTCTCTCTCTCTCTCTCTGCTCATGTGAGTAAATTATTGTAAACGCCAACACTTGTTTGAGTATATTCTAACATTTTAATCAAACGTAAACCATATGATCCAAAACATAATAATATAACAAAACATTGAAAGATCTGAACTATCTTATAAACAGATTAGAGAACAAAAATTTAGCAACATGCCCATGCCTTTAGCATGTTCCACAAGTCTAGTTTTATAAAAAAAATATTAATTGCTGCAGAAAGTAACCATCAGTCATAAATCTGTGAAATTTGAATTGCATCGGCAATAATGTCAGAGGTAGGCCTACTTGGGACCATTGTTGCCATAGTGTCTGGGGCGAAGTCCTGGTCAGGTGGCTGCGTCTGTTTATATGTCATACCATCGGCAACCGATTGCTGAGAAGCAGAATTTTGTGTTGGGAGGGGGATGGGGGGGATTGGCATTTGAGGAAAGTCAGGATTTTCAGCATTGAAGAGGAGGGTGCTGATTTGATACTTTAGAAAACTTTGTACCCGAGGAAACATTTTTCTCATTCTGAAACAAATGTCTTCACAGAACGATCCATTTTCATCTTTGGTGGCCTTACCCCGCCCACTTCGCAAAACAATTCGCATGCGAAGAAAAGTTTTTCGCTCCCTGTTGCGAAACAAAATATTCGCATGCGAGTTTCGCAATCGGCCATGCGAAATTCGGGTATATGGATTCACATATTGACAAAAAGAATGGTGCGAAAAAAATTCGCATGATTTTTCGGGCATATGGATAGCCAGCTTAAGTGTTATTGTTTACTTTTTTTTCTGCTCGCAGCCGATTGGTTCGCGACGCCTGAAGTGCTCACGGTGAAAATCAGCTAACGAATCAAAGTCAATGCTACCATCGCCATAGTGAGGCGTCGGTCTTGAGAACTAAAATGGCCGTTATCCGCAATGGGCCTGTAGGTCAGCGGTATGCTCACGTTAGAATACGGACAACGTGAAGTTTACTCTTCTGACCCGCATACCAATCAGTGGGGCGTGCACCAGTGAAGTCAATGTACTAATTAATTGCTGGAACCTGGAGCCTGCCAGTGACAATTAACACAGTACAAACAGAATTCCAAACCTCCATTCTCTTGTGCACTTTTGTATACCGTGCAGAAAAGAGAAAACAAATTTTTACAGAAATTAATTTTATACTTGCAGGATTTTAGGGGGTGTCTTAATTATTGTTGTTATTAGTACTAGTTGGTCCACTGACTCGGGGAATACACAAACGCTATTTTTGAAGTTGAATTTTCGATCACCAATGTGTAAATTGAGGCGCAGAAAGAAATTTCCTGTCATACTTTTTAATTCTACTTGAAGAAAATGTGTCTTTTTTTCAGGCTCAAAATGTCGGCACACTTTTTTCAGTTCAACCACAGAGTTCTGAAGATAGACTATCTATAGAAATATGTGTGTTCAACTCAGTTGTGGCTCAAGTATTACTATTAAAAATATAGCGAACTTCAAGACCTTTTAAATATGCCGACGTGCACATTTACGTCTCTATACGCGTAATAATGATATTTTGTAGAATTTAAGGCTCAACGGTTAAAAAGCCTTTCATGATTACGTTGGGACCTGCTTCCTTTACAATATTATTATTATTATATTATTATATGTTGCCTTTTAAAAGCTACGGTAGTTCCGTCGTATTAATGAGGCACACCCCATACGCCAAAATAACAAACTATTCAATCCTATAGTATCGAAAAAGGATTTTAGTTTCAGTTATTTACTCTGAGTCCGACTTAAATGGGCTGTCCTTATGTAACATCATTGTTCACCATTTTTGTTTGAACTCTGAGATTTCTGTTCACAACTCTGGTGTATTTGCTTGGAGAATTTCTCCTCACACCACACACAGTTAGATCTCGCAACATGTCAGCACGAAGAGGTGTTTTTTGAAATCCTGCACATCTCTACGACATATTGTTGATTATTCTTTTTGGAGCTCCCGTCCACGCCATACATGTTTGTGAAAACTTCAGGGTAAGGATATATAGATTCGCTTTAACTATTAGCCACAACAGGATTTTCATTGGTGGCATGGCCACAGTGTCTTGTCAGGAAATTCGCCGCAGGTTGGTAACAAACAGAACCTATCGTAATGTTTCGGCTACGTGCTGTTTTGTCTCGTTGTTTTCAAAGAAAATCGGAGTTGAAGATATGATGTGCATGAATCCATTTGTTTGCAAAGCGAAGGGAATTTGTATTTCATCAGCAATGACTTCAAGTGGCCGGCCTGTGAAGGGAACCGCATGTAAGGTAAGGTTTGTTTGTTTGTTTGTTTTTAACGAGTTCCATACATCCCAACAACCCGGTCAGCATACACTAAACCGATCCCGAACTCTGTCCTTATCCTTAATCCCTAAACTTTTATTTTCTGGACAAAAGGGCGGCTAGCCGTGCCATATGAGTGACACAACTTTAGTCGGGTGCATATATATTTCAATTTCATGTCCTGAATGTTAATCTCCGAGCCGCGCATGTACTACAAAAACATCCATCTGGAGGATTAACTCGCCTCGGGAACGCAGTGGCCTAGAAGCAAGATGGTCGCCTCTCATGCTGAAGGTACCGGGTTCAAATCCCGGTCGGTGCAGGCATGTTGGAATTTGGGATTTTTCTCATATTTTCCTGTCCCTGATCCTATGGCAGGTAGGATCGAGCACCGGATCTTCTAGGATAAGGACGAAAAATTCGGAGGGCCCGTGTGTACGTAGCGCACGTTAAAGATACCTTGGCAGGACGAAAAGGCCGCTGCTCGGGCAAAATTCTAATAAACCGATCCCAACCACAACAAGAAAATACAAACAAGAAAAGTGAGGTGTAAATGCCAAGGGCAACGAACGTCCTTAAATAAAAGCCTAAATTAACTCCCCAACCCTCCCCCACTTCCGTTCAAGGACGCTCCTTGTAATATAATTATAGTGTAACGCATAATGGAATTCCTCCCGAAGGGCGAGTGGCAGGGTTAGGAATACTATTAAAGTTAGGGATGAAGGAAGAGTTTACTGAATCTGTTAGCCTCCAGAAACAGACTAAAGCCTTTTAATGAAACAAGGATGAGAAAAGATATCAGAAGTGATTAAACTTGTAAGAAATCTACTACTAACTCTATCTTCAATCCCAAATCTTTCATCAAACCAGTCCCCAACCCTTAGTAACCCATCCTTCAACTCAAGACCGGATTCAGTAATAATCCTGGGATAAGGACAGTGGATAGGTTTCGGGTATCTTGGCTGAGTGGTCAGGACGTACGGAATTCTCTGTGTTAGATCTAATTGTCGAGCAGCGCATTTTACTTTCAGTGCATCCATATAGGGGACTGTATAGGGTACTTGCGAGGGAGTCACTGGGAAGGAGTACCATATGAGTTGCAATACTTTTGTCTGGCACTTATTTCATGTTGTGAGCGTTAATCGCTGAGCCGCCTATTAACTGTAAAAAAAACATCCATCTAGAGGACAAATTTGCGGCCTACCGTACACAAGGGAAGTGCCATTCACGTAATGGCAACCAGACAAGTGCCTATGAGTATCCGTACCTTAGTCACTCAAACTAGCCTTACATTGAAAGCACATTATCTGAATAAAATTAAAAATCGTTCATCCTGTCACAATAGGTTGCATCTGGTATTGTTATTCTACAAACAGAGACAACAATATAAGCATCAAAGACTATGCATATGTATTTGTCAAAGAATACAACATCAGTTTATTGTGAGACACAAAGGACAGTATCCATTACACAACACACCTGTTGCTATATCATGTATATGCATGAAATTTGTGTAAATGCGCCCGTTTCGCATCATGATGCAGGCTTACTAGAGAGTGTGGCCAACTAGGTGTAATTTCAAAATTTGTCGGCATACGTGAACTAAAGTTACACCTACCCCTCCCTATGCATCAATTGCCGCTTACCGCTACAAGAAAAATTGACATGGCGCATGCACAGAATTTGTATCGGCCAATCAAGGGCACGAGAATACAAAGCCGATCAAAACAAAGCTAAGCGATAGTTGTTTACTTTCTTTCTTTCCAGCAGACGCCACTATCCCAAGCTAGTTACGCAGTGCGTAGCTGATTTAGTCGACCTCGGAGAAAGTGTAAAGCTACGAACCCCTTTGCGTATGGGCGGAGGCCTGCGCAAAGTTCGTGCATAACGGGAAGCGTTTTGCACGGACGATTAAGGCCCACACCACCGTGTAACCAGTTGCGCACAGTTCATGCATAAGGCCACTGTTCTCGACTGAAGGAAGAGATACAAATAGTGCGGTTGAGATCTTTTGTTTCTCTGAGGCCTGACCTTATCACTTGCTGATTGGTGCACGGCGTGGTCTCCTTTAGTGTTTCATTGTATACACGTTTATAACCATAGCGGCGTATGGGACCTCTTTGGTTAAAGAGGAAAGGGGGGGGGGTGGGGCAAAAGGACTGGTTTGCTTGAAATTTTACAATGTTTTTGTTTTCTGTCGGATTTTTTTCTTCCTGCTTTTCCCGAATTTTCTCCGTTTTCCCCGGATGTGGACGAAAAAACAAATGCACAGATTCACACATAATAATAGTTAAAACTTTAAAAGATCATGGATTTTAATGAGCCTACGCTCGTACAAGGGGGAAAGGGGGCGACGAGACTCTGAAGCCTGGGGCTGGGGTGGGGGGGTAAAATAGCTAACATCGAGCTCAAGCACTTTATGGATTGCTCCAGAGGAAGAGGAGCTTTTCATTTCATATCAAAGTTGACCAAGCCTAAGGATTTCATCCACTATACGCCACTCTTCTAGACAAAGCCCAGTCTTAGGAGTAAAACAGACCAAGGCTGCAAAGGCGCTAGACCGGTGGCTCGCCGCCCGTACATTTTGCTTCACACCAGCACGAACACTGCCCGCTGGATCCCGCTGAGTCGCAGTGTGGGCAGTGCCTATTGTGCTAGTGGGAAACAAACTTGATGGGCGGCGAGGCACTGGTCTGGCGTTTACAGCCGCCTTGGTCTGTTTCACCCCTTATCTTTGCCTTTCTCGTCCTCTTATACAGATCAACACAGTCTTCATCAACCTCAAAACACATACATACTATTACGAACGGTACAGAACCAGCGTCAATGGACAACAAAACTTCCCTTTTCTTAAACTCCAATTTATAACTTATTTAATGACATAATAATTTCTCATCAATCACAATAGCAATCAACAACATGGTGACACCAATATCTATCACTGAGTTTATAGATGGTACAGCACTAAGGTCAATCAAAATAGTAGGATATATGTCTTACGATGATATCACATAACTGCAGTCCTTTACATCCAACATTGCCAGCTGGAGCTTCACTCCAACGTTGACAACTGGGTCCCACTTACAGTTTTATAACCCATCGAAGGCAATTGGGTCCACATGCACAGTTACATTGTCCAACGTTGACAACTGAGTCCACACACACAGTTGCATAGCCAACGTTGACAACAAGTTCCACATGCATCGCTACAGATTCACAAACCCAGGAATTCCATCCATAAAGTAGCTGCCAAAGTGATCTCAACCGCCACGATACCAAATAGTTCTCGAAGGAACAGCACGACATAGACGAAAGCTGTATCAATGGAATATTTCACACCAACGAGGCAACAATACACACACGCACATACAGCACAGCAACATCAAGATAAACACCGGTGCCAGCGACACCACCATCAGCACCAATCTCTATACTGCAAGAATTTTTGTATGGCATCCGTACATCTACGTGAGATGGTGGACATTGCAGCATGTAAGAGGGGGCAACTTAAACAATGTCGTGTGGTTAACACATGCATACACACAGACACACGAAGAAGCATTTGTAGACACATACTCACATAAAAACAAACTATGAAGCACATCGGTTAATCTAAGTGCATCTTCTTCTGTGGCTGGAGAGTCCTATCCGAGACCTGCACACTCTCTGGCAGTTGTCACATGTAAGTGTTCCTGATGTTTCAACATTTCTGTCTTCTTTCCTGTTCCGTTCTCTTTTCTGCTTCATGTTGTTTAGCCAGTCTGCATCACGATGTTTCATTCCTTGGCGTAGTTGGTGTCGCCATGCGTGTCTTTCTTCTGCTGTGCATTCCCAGTTTCCGTCATTGATCTGGAAAGACTTCATGTCACGTTTGCATGCATCCTTGAACCGGAGCTTTGGGCGTCCTTTTGGTCTTGAGCCTTCCTTCAGTTCTCCATACAGCATGTCTTTGGGTATGCGCCCGTCCTCCATTCGTCTGACGTGGCCTAGCCATCGCAATCTGCGTTGCTTCAGGAGAGCTGTGAGACTTGGTAGTTTGGCTTTTTCCAGGACTTCTGCATTTGTGACTTTGTCCTGCCACCTAATGTTCAGAATGCGGCGAAGACATCTCAGGTGGAAACTGTTCAATCTCTTCTCTTGATGAGCATAGGTTGTCCATGTTTCTGCGCCATACATCAGAGTGCTCAGTATGCATGCTCTGTAAATCAGCATCTTGGTCTTCATTGTGAGCCGTGTGTTGTTCCAAGCTCTCTTCATCAATCTGCTGAAAGTGGTGGCTGCTTTCCCGATCCGGATATCAAGTTCATCGTCCAAGGACTGATTAGATGTTACTGTTGACCCAAGGTATGTGAATTGGCTCACCACTTCTAATGGTTTTTCGTTGAGTGTGATCGTCGGCTCTTGGGAGACGCCCTGCACCAGCACGACTGTTTCCTTGACACTGATGGTGAGTGCGAAGGCCTCGCATGCAGAAGACAGGCGATCCATCAGCCGTTGTAGTGTCTCCTCATCATGGGCCACAAGTGCTGCATCATCAGCGAATAAGAGCTCTTTAATAAGCAACTGTCTAACCTTGGTGTTTGCCTTAAGCCTTGACAAGTTGAATAGCTTTCCATCGGATCTTGTGTGAAGGTACACTCCATCCTCTGAATCCTTGAAAGCACAGCTGAGAAGCACTGAGAAGAAGATCCCAAAGAGGGTGGGGGCAAGGACACAGCCTTGTTCGACACCGCTATTCATCTCGAAGCTGTCGGACACAGTACCATCGAACTGTACTGTTGCTTTCATGTTGCTGTGGAAGGATATGATGAGGCTAAGGAGAACTGGTGGGCATCCGATCTGTTTCAAGACAGCGAAGAGGCCAGATCTGCTGACGGTGTCAAATGCCTTGGTCAAATCTACGAAAACTAGATGCAATGGTTTGTTTTGCTCTCTACATTTCTCTTGGAGCTGCCGTAAGGATAATATCATGTCGATTGTTGATCGGCCAGCTCGAAACCCACACTGTGATTCAGGGTAGACTCTGTTTGCCAGGACTTGCAGGCGTGGTAGTATTACCCTTGCGATGGTCTTCCCAGTTATGCTGAGGAGTGAGATTCCTCTATAATTATTGCAATCTCCTTTGTCTCCTTTGTTCTTGTAGAGGGTCACGACGTTAGCATCTCTCATGTCCTGGGGAATCTCACGTTGTTTCCAGCATTGTAGTAGTAGCTCATAAAGATGTGGTAGAAGAGCGTCTTTTCCGTACTTCAGTACTTCGCCTGGGATGCCATCATTTCCAGGTGCTTTGCCGCTGGGTAGTCTGACAATTGCCTTTCTAAGTTCTTGCAATGTGGGTTCTGTGTCCAGTTCTTCCATGGTTTCCATGCTTGGTGCATTTTGAAGCACCTCCGTGTTGATGTTTGTTTCTTTGGAGTAAAGATCTGAATAGTGCTCCACCCAGCGTGCCATCTGTTGGTTTTTGTCAGTGATAGGATCTCCGCTCTGAGATTTCAGTGGGGCAATCTTGTTTGCTGTAGGACCCAGAGCTTTCTTCAGACCGTCGTACATGACTTTCAGGTTCCCTGTATCTGAAGCAGCCTGAATGGCAGTGCAGAGCTTTGTCCAATATTGCTTTACACAGTGTCTGGTAGCTTTCTGTGCATTGCTCTTGGCGTTAATTAATTTCTGTTTTGTACTATCACATGGGTTCTTGATATAATCTAGATGGGCAGCATTCTTGGTTTCAATTATCGGAAGTAAGACTTCAGCATTTTCTTGGAACCAGTCCTTGTTCGATGGTTTCTTTGAGCCAAAAGTGGATATTGCTGATTCGTGAATTGCTGTCTTCAGTTGGTTCCAGGTGTCTTGGACATTTTCAGGTTTGGATTTCCCAAACATTGAGAGTTCAAAGGTCTTGACAAACTCCTGCTGCACGCTCTTGTTCTTTGCGTTATGTGTGTTGATCTTTGGTTTAGAGTTGTTTTTCCTGCAATGGACTGTTTTGGTAACAATTTTTGCCAGACAGATTACAAGGGAATGATCAGAGTTGCAGTCAGCACTGTGGTATGTACGGGTTCTTCGGATTGTGTTGAGTTTTTTCCTCCTAACCAAGGCTAGGTCTAGCTGGTGCCAGTGTCCTGATCTAGGGTGTTTCCATGACACCTTGTGGCAGGCTTTTCAGCAAAGTAGGTATTGGTGATGCAGAGTTGATTCTGAGCGCAGAACTCTAGCAGGCGCTGGCCATTTTCATTCATCTTCCCTATGCCTTGATGTCCTAGGCAGTCAGGCCAGCTGGTGTTCTCTTTGCCCACTCTAGCATTGAAATCTTCGAGTAAGAACAGGTCTTCTGATGCAGGAATTTCTTTAACAGTCTGAAGTAATGCATCGTAAAAGTGGTCTTTGTCTTCTGAAGTGGATACCAGTGTAGGTGCATAAGCGCTGATGATGTTAGCAGATGATTTGGTGGTTTTCAATTTCAACATGATAATGCGCTCTGACTTTCCAACAGGTGTTTCAATCAATTTGGTCAGACTGTTTCTAACCGCAAAACCGACTCCATGGATACGTTTTTCGTCTGCTCTTTTACCTTGCCAAAAGAATGTGTAGTTTGGTTCTTTAATGGAGCCTGCATCTGCGAGTCTGGTTTCCTGAAGGGCAGCAATGCCCACATTCAATTTCTTCAGTTCTAGATCTATCAGAGCTGTCCTTCTGATGGTTCTTGTCTTGTCAGTGTCACCGTTGTCGTCTGTCATCCCAGGACACATAGTCCGGACATTCCAGCTTCCAAGCCGTAGAGTTGCTTGATTTCTTTTGTTGTTGCCTGGTGAATGTTTTGCAGTCTGCCTTTCGGCTTTTGGCCTAGGCCCACTCACCCAATGAGCCAAACAAACTGTGGCGGGTCAGCACCTTACTGGCTGGGGGCTGCCCAGCTAAGGCGGGCGATAGCTGACCAGTGGAGTGCGGTGATTCCTCCCACCGTCGATAGTGGCCCGTGGCGCCTGCTCTTACGCCAATTGGAGCAGGCTTATAACCCGTAACTGCCACCATCCGTGTTGTTCCCAGGCAGTTAGCAAGGATGAAGTGTCTGTCACAAATCCCAGACTGGGAGATGTAATAATTATAACAAGACAACAATCACGAACGAACAAGTATAACACTTAACAGAACAACCCATCAGACTCACACATTTATTATACAATAAGATACAGATAAAAGTGCAATTACATACACTATACTATTGAATTTACTACCGTCCAACGGCCTTATTCCCACATGCACTCTTCCTCGGGTCCACAACCCGGTAGTTACTTTCTAAAGACACTTCGGTCTCAGCTTCTCCTCTCCCTGTCTTAATAGCACATTAATATTTCAATGGCACCGCTGTCTCTCAATAGCCCCCTCCTATTGCCATAACACATTAGCATTCAAATAGCACATCAACAATCATATATACGTCCCTGTCGTTGGCCAGACTGCCACGACTCATGTGCCTCTACTGTCCTGCACCGACAGCTTCCTTCCTGGCCTATGTGTGGCCTCCGGCCCTATGCTGGCCTATCCCCTGTGCTCACCGTAGGCGGCTCTTCGGCCCGTCCCCGGCACCTACAAGAATAACATTACATTGGCATAATACCATACCACTTCTATTCACTTCACCCCTCATTACACTCATGAAGCGGACACACAATAGTTCACATTTCACTCACCAAACATCCTACGGTAACACATCTCCACCGTAGTACACAATACTCACTCTCGCTACAAATCCATGAACTCAACTTACATCTATCGCTCATGGCGCACATTGCTATATACAGTATCAAGGACTTCCACATTCCTCACATATACTTATTTACATCATGGTAATAGACGAATATAATACATCAATCATAATTATCAATCATCGTTCCACCTACCAGTCATCACTGGAAAAAACACTACTCCCAAGTCTTCCGACTGCTCTCCTTATGTTCGCCCTCTGGGGCTTTCTCCTGCGTCCGCTCTCTAGGACGTCTTAGTGTGCAGTGATAGTAATACAGCGCTCTCGCCTCATTCAGACCCCCCTCCCCACTCACAACATGCACGCCTTCCCTTACCCCGTGGCCCGTGGGTTAACTTTATTCTAACCCTCTTCTCGTAACTACTGATCCTCGCTCACCCGCTCGTGACAGTGTCCTCTCCATTTGGGGGAAAAACAAGGGGGGGTTAACTGCAATAGCCTGGGCAGGACCATTTGAAGCCACTGCTATGCCCAACTTCAATGACTCCCTCTCGGCTTTGCCAATTTAATCTGAAGGAAAAGCAGATGCCAGTACGTTCAGAATCAGCCAAGCTGCAGAAGCTGCCAGCACAGAGGAGATCTACCATCTGTCTGCCTATCGGGGCTTCACCTCCTAGACTGATTGTCAACCAAGACTAGAGAGCTCAGTCTGCCCTGTCACAGCAAAACTCATGGGGAAGCAGAGAGAAGGAGAGAGAGAGAGAGAGAGAGAGAGAGAGGAGAGAGGGGAGTTTTGCTTTTTGGTTGCATTTCCTCACCCAAGGGTAAGACTCGTACCCTGCTCACCAAGGTGCTCATCCGCCCGAAGCCGTTGGCACTCACAGAGTTTTGTTGGGTTTGGTAAACGCCGCCCAACGTTCAGCGTTTTGACAGTTGCAGGTGGTACCGTCTACTGTCATACGGTAGCAGGATGAACCTGACCTGACTACAAAATGAAATAGTATAAAAACCACAGAAAACCTGTGGGGTCACAGCAAGGCTTAAAGCAAAGTCAAAGACAAGCAGACAACTTTTTCTTTTTGCCAATTTTTGACTGGGCTAAAAATAGAATGCAAGGAAAATGTAAAGAAAATGCAGGTCATTATGACATGAAGGAAATCAATATTTCTAAATCAAGAAAGCTCTTTCCTGATGTATGAGGCAAGCTCAAGAAGTCACCATCATTTGACCATTATAATTTTTTTTTGATCTCCATGATATTAACATTTTAAAACAAAAAACATATGCCAGGAAAATACATGAAAAAAAAACAACAAACTGCTTTCCCTACATTTACTTCAACTGATCTGACTTTTCAGCATCAGGATTAAGGCAACCGCTGCACCAACCATTCAAGAACATCTCGACGTCCTTGTGAGCCATCTGGTTCTATCTCAGAATGAAGCTGGTGATAAGCTCCTGGATAGATCTTGAGCATTTTGTCTTCACTTGCAGCTGTACTGTACATGGCTTGAGAACCCTTCGAATTCACCATCTTGTCCGAATCTCCATGTAAAATTAGAAACGGCCATTTGATAGTGCCCAGCTTTTGCTCAATCTCTTGCAAGGTCTGCAGTAATTACAGAGCCCGTTTTGCCTTCAGGCCTCCGTGATAGTTCAAGGGATCATCTCTGTACTTCTGACACACAGCTTTGTCTCTGCTAATGTCTGAATCATTTCGTTTTGTCATGATCTTGTTTCTTTCCAAACTGCCCAGTAACTAAGGCGGCTGTCTTCTTCTTTTCGCCATCTTGAGCAAGAATAAAGATCACAATTATAATTTCATGTCAGTCACGGCTGTCCGCTTGACGCAGGTGTCCATTTTCAAGAGAACCGTAGCACATTTGACCTACTTTAGTTCCTACTTCAGTTCCTGGAGTTGACCCAAGTTCCGCAAGGGGCACATGTTGGTGGCCCCCACCCCTCTGGCGTTTAATACCCCGGTACAGGAAAAATGTACCAGAAAAGACCATCTGTGAGGAGAAGAGATTAATAACTGATAGGTTGCTTTGCTGACTTACTAAAATATGGAAAAAAGAAAGAGTTGTATTGTAGCAAAGCCTCGCGTAAAAAAAAAACAATGCAGGAACAATAAAATAAAACCGCAAAGGAAAAGAGAAGACAAATCAAGTTTTTGATCGATTGATCTTTATATCAGGAAAAAACGTGTAACAGGATAGAGAACTGAACCAAACAATTGAACAAGTAAAAAAAATTGTTCAGTATTAAACCAATGCAAGTACGTAGCTGAGAGTCCAGACTTGGATTTTCAGAGTTCGTTCAGCACGTTCGCTGTTGCGTTAATTGTTTTTCTTTTACTTGCTTTCTAAATTTATTTTTGTATTTATACACATATTTAAAAAAAATATAGTTTCTTTGTAATTACTACAAAAGCCACAGCTACTACCAGTTTACTACCATTCCTGACATCACTAGAGTTATTACCATATCCCTACTATCAACAGCAATACAAAGTTACTATTACTTTACTACTATTATCAAATTTATTTTTACAGCCTGAAGTACCTTCCTACCCACCCATTCACCCACCTTATCTATCTATCTATCTATCTATCTATCTATCTATCTATCTATCTATCTATCTATCTATCTATCAATCTATCAATCTATCAATCTATCTATCTATCTATCTATCTATCTATCTATCTATCTATCTATCTATCATCTATCTATCTATCTATCTATCTATCTATCTATCTACCTATCTACCTATCTATCTATCTATCTATCTATCTATCTATCTATCTATCTATCTATCTATCTATCCGCCCGCCCGTCTGTCTGTCTGCCTGTCTGCTGTCTGTCTATCTCTGTCTATCTGTTTATATAATATATGTCTGTTTTATCTGTCTACAGCGCAGAGACAGACAACACAAACACACGTACAACTTACCGTGAAAGCGGACAGCAGGCTCATACATGAAGCTGAATATCTAAAGCCTATATGCTCCACCAGAATTCCCCCGACTAGTGGACCAACAAAGGATCTGTGCAGTAAACAAATTAATTATAAGCAGGAAATAGAAATAAGCAATTATGTGGACTGTAGGAACATTCTTGTCTACAATTGATATAAAAAACAGAAAGAATAGTGCACAGAAAAAAAATGTAACAGCTGAAACAATACTAAAATAACAACAACAACTGCTGCACCATCACCATCATCATTAAAGCCAATAGCAGCAGCGGCAATAACAGAGAAACAGCATGCAATAACAGCAACAATAACATCAATGCTGACCAGAGTGGTAGCAACAACAACACAGCATAATACCAAGAGCAACAACAAAAACAACAGCCATTAGGACGTGAAAAACAACAACAACAACAACATCAAAAGGAAGAAAAGAAATACAGAAAGAAAGACAGACAAAAGAAAGAAAGAAAGAAACAAGATGAAAGCAAGAAAGAAAGAAAAAGTTGAAAAACAAAGAAGGAAAAGAATATCTTACCCTAAACTCACGGATATGTTGAAAATGCCGGAAATCAATCCAAAAGTCTCAAAGTTATTCTCAAAGCCCAGCTCTCTGAGATCATGAAAGTGAAGATATATAGTTTGATCGAAACACAAACATTCTAGCAAGGTTTGAATGAAACACAAACATCAACTTCAGAGAGGTTTGAACTAAGGCAAACACATGAATAAATTTTTTTTATCAATATTTTGCTAAGTTAAATATCAACTTTTTAAAAAGGTTTGAACTAAAATCAAACATCAACTTTATAGCATCCCCTCAAAGATAAAAGGTTGGCATGAAGGCAAATAGAGGTTTGCAACCAAAGGTAACCACCAACATTAAAAACACCAACTTTATGGTACATTTTGAACCAAAAGAAAACATCAGGTTTTTTCCAAAAATGTGAAATAGACAAACATAGACTAAAGACAGACAATACTTTGACAGTAACGTACTAAAGGCAAATATCAACTTTAGAACAAAATTGGAAGTGAAGACATACAAAGACTTTACAAAAAATGCTGAACGTAATAGTTGTAATTATTTGATAAATACTGAATTAAAGGTAAATATCAACTTTATAACAAAATTCAAACCAAATGTAATATAGGCAAAGGTAACGCTACTAAGAAGATTTGAACGAAACACAAACAATATATTTGAACACAGCCTGAATTATTGACAAGGAATAGACAGATTACAGACAAGAATGGTGTCAAAACTGCAAGAGATCAAAAGAAACACTCTGACCTTTGACTAAACGTTTAGCTTTGCGGCAGATTCTCATACTTAATAAATATTAGAATTTCCGAAAAACAAATGTTCACAAACCAGATTATGTGAAACTTAATGTATCTGTTTTCTCTGCTCAAACATAAAAATCATGGCAAAATGCATCGCTTCTCTGCCAACAAAATCAAACAAAACATTCTGATTGGTCAGGCGACGAACAAATTATTGGGGGGAAAGGTAGAAAAATTGTGGCGTAGCGGTGGAGCTTAGCAGAAACTGAAAATTTGACAGAAAAATTGTATTCTTCTGGAATTTATTATTTCGATTTTAATTCTTTTGAATTCATTCTTTCATTTTTAGTTCTCTTGGAATTTTTTTCTTTCATTTTTCTTTCTTTTGGAATTAATTCTTTCATTTATAGTTCTTTTGGAATTTATTCTTTCATATTTAATTTTGCTGGAATTAACCGTTGAGTCTACAGTTTCTTCTTCTTTGTATTGTTCCCAAACGCAGATCTTTTTCCTGTAATTATATCAGGTAGTGGCTAAGAAACCATGTTCACTCACCTAGCACCAATCGCCATACACCTCACGGCGGGCACCACAACTGAGGCCATGCATAAACCCTGCAGTGCCAAACCCACCAGGACCAGCCACAGAGCACTGAAAAATATTACACAATCATTCTGGCACGCTGGCATTTTCTCATTTTAAAAAAAAAATCGTACTGCAATAGAGCTAGGTTGCCAAACATGGTCAATTACATAACAACTTACGAACAAATTAAGAACTCTCCAAAGAGCAATGGAAAAAAGAATGCTTAACATCAGACTACAAGATAAAATTCCCCACGCCGAAATGCGCAAACCAACAAAACTAACGGACATAGTAAAATTCATGCTTTAACAAAAGTGGAACTGGGCCGGACATGTGGGAAGGGTGAAGGACAATAGATGGACAAAACGCTTCACTGAATGGCAACCACGGACATTAAACAGAACACGATGACAACCAGGAAGAAGATGGTAGGATGATATTAAACAGGGAGGGGGGAACAACGTGGATGAGGAAGACATCAAACGAAAAGAAAGGAAGTTATTGTCGGAGGGCTACGGACAATGCCTCTGTGAAAAGTGAAATAGAGCTACGGGGAGAGCGAGTAAGCACCTAAACGTCCTGTCTAAACAATAGAGAAAATATTGAGATATGTTCACTGTTCGGCTATAGCTGGTAATATAAAGTGCTTCGAAAACCAATGTTTTATCACATCTGTGTATTTCTACTAGAAACTGTGGTGTAACAGCAAATTCTGTCAGTCATTGCATCGAATCCAGATGCCGTTATTAATGCCACCTAGATCTAGATTGTCACGATTAAGGTTGATGGCCTTGTATGCCACGAGTGTAGAGGGGGTAAACTTAGTAGGGGAGAAGGGGAGTTTAAAGTTGTTAACGAGCATGAAATATTACTATCACGAGGAAGGTCGGTAGCCTTGTGCGCCACGAGTCTCGAGGGAGTGAGCTTAGCAGGGGAAAACACGGTTTTTAACATTGTTGACGAGCGTGAAAAGATCCACACGTCTCGCTTTAAACTAGTCGCGTGTGCAAAAACCTCGGGAGTATAAATGGAGGAAAAGCTCGACACACGGGGTTCCCAAGTTATTCAGTCCCAGAGGAAGACGCGGAGAGAAGCGGTCCGGGCGACAGGTGGAAGGTCGTGCCATGGGGGCCAGGGGTGTTAAGTATGTGAGGGATCTATGAGGTTCCCAAAGTTATTCATTCCCAGAGGAAGACGCAGAGAGAAGCGGTCCGGGCGACAAGTGGAAGGTCGTGCCAGTGGGGACCAGAAGTGTTAGGTGTGTGAGGGATCTATGATGTTCCCATTTATTTCCAAATAAGCAGAATTTATAGGTCCGGGCGACAAGTGGAAGGTCGTGCCATGGGGACCAGAAGTTAAGGAGTCCTGAGGACGGGATGATGGGAACCCTTCAGGAGCTCGCGATCTACGATGGCGGGTGTGAACCGTCTGTGTGCTGTTCGTTTGCAGTTTAAGGAGTCCTAAGGACGGGATGAAAACCCTTCAGGAGCTCGTGATCTACGATGGCGGGTGTGAACCGTCTGTGTGCTGTTCGTTTGCAGTTTAAGGAGTCCTGAGGACGGGATGAAAACCCTTCAGGAGCTCGTGATCTACGATGGCGGGTGTGAACCGTCTGTGTGCTGTTCGTTTGCAGTTTTAGGAGTCCTGAGGACGGGATGAAAACCCTTCAGGAGCTAGTGATCTACGATGGCGGGTGTGAACTGTGTTTTCTTATTCGTGTGAAGCCAGGGGCGTCTGTTTCCCCTTTCATCGTTGAAGTTAGAGATCTAGGAAGGATCGTTTGAACTCTGGAGACGTGAAACTGCATCAGCGAGGAGAGCAGCTGTCGACAGAGACTATTGAGTATGCATAATTAAGTTTATGGACAAAGGGGTTAGATCTAGATGTGAATTGGGGAGTAGAGAGTAGCTATGATCCCCAAGAGTGAATTTCAAATATCTGTTTTTGTGATTGTGTATTTGATTATCATGAGTTGAATGTTTTTGCATAAGTTTTGTCATGCATTTAGTTTTAAATATCGTTTAATTTAAATTTCACTCCATGTGTCCGTTGATCGCTGGTCTGCTTGCTTGGCTTGTTAGCTGGGTTTGAAAGGAAAAATAAGTTAAGTGCACATCACACACGTGGTCGTGACAATCTTCACGCACGTGATCGTGACAAGATATACAGCTGGGCTTGGTACCATGAAAAATTACACGATTTGTCTTGCCGGGTCGGCTAGTTATTACATCAAGTTCGTAAAAAAAAATCATTTAGAAGTCATTACAACAGCCACAAAAATAATAATAACAGAACTGGATGCAACAACAATGAGCACAAAAACGTATAGTAACAGCTACAACAACAGCACATACAGCAACAATAATATCAACAACTACAACATCAAAAGTAACAGAGTGGTAGCAACAACAACAACAACAACAACAGCAGCAACAACAATAATAACAACAATGATATCAATGTCATCAACAGCAATAAGATATGCAGCATCGATAACTAAGGCAACAACAAAGAGCAACAACAACAACCACGAATGCGTTTTATATTTGTTCATAATATCTGAATGACTTTTGTTAGCGGACCACGGTTATTTCATATTACCAGCTATAGCAGAACAGTGAACACAACTCAGTATTTTCTCTATTTGGCTTTGCATTTTGACTACATTCCCCTGACACTAGCCTGAATGAATATCAACACGTCTTATCAATACATCATTATGTTGTACGCTGTCTATGTATGACCCGTGGCAGCATTATGATAGGGGCTACGGATAGACTGGTGGTGAAGGAAAATTAATTTGGGGGATAGCGGGCTAATTAGCTAAATAATAATTTTAAAAAAAGGTTGAGAACCACTGCCTTACTAAATATCAAAGACATCCGATACAGTAAGATGCGACAGCTAACGTTTTTAGCGTGCACAGAGTTCACACTGACACCTGGCGGCGAATGCGCGGAAGTCATGAACAATGCTTATACTTTACAAAGCCAATAGAGGGAAAATGTTGAATTTTTGCCACAATTCATCTGCCGCTATAGGCCTTGATTGGCGTCACTTGTATTGTAATTATAACTTAAAATCGCTGTGGGAAAAACTCTGACTTTTTTTTCTTTTTAGTCGCAGTAGCACTGTAACAAATCAGCATCATTAATTTGTCATTATGTGAAGCATTCTTCTCATGCAAGTGTGCCATTTGACCCCGCCACCGATCAGCTCGCAAACTGTGTGCACGATTTTTTTAAAGACAGGAACGGATTGTCTCATCTTACTGTATCTAGTTGTTTGCTCTATACTTACGACGGTAGAAAGGGCAGTAAAGTTGTTGGACCCATGAGTAAAAAGGCCACAACACACCCAAGGCATCCAAGCAGAATAAAGGGGGCTTGAAAGTTCTGATGAAAGAATAATATTTCTTTCCTGTATTTTTGTAATTTCATCTGTCTGTCTGTCCATTGTTAGATGACAACTCTCCCCTTCCATTCATCCACTTATATATATTTTACTAGTCAGCCATGCAGCTCCCTGATAGTTTATACATCTGTCTTTCATCCATGAATGATGAATCTATCTCTCCATCTCTCATACATCCATTCATTTATTCTATTCACCTATTCATCATAATTATCATCTTCACTGATCTCTTTCCAAATTATATTTCAGTGGACTTGTTCACTGGTCCTATTATCAGCCACCTCATTCATCCTTCCATTTATCTTCCCATCCGTCCATCCATACATCAGTCCGTCCATCCTTTCAGCCATCCATCCACCCATTCGTCAATTTATCCATCCAGTCATCCACCCAACCATCCAAGCATACATCCGTCTTTCAGTAAGCTCCAATTCATCCATCTATATAATTATCCATTATCCATCAATCCGCCTACCTCCCACCTATCCATCCATCCACCCACCCATCCATCCATCCATCCATTCGTCCTACCACTATCCACAAATCCATCCACCCTTCAAGCCATTCATCGAGCTATTCATCGCTCACACCGTCCAACAATCCATCCACTGATCTATTCATCCGTCGACCCATCCATCCATCCGTACATCAATCCATCAATCCACCACCCACCCATCCATCCATTCATCCTTCTACCCATCCATCCGTTCATCCGTCCATTCGTCCAACCGCCAGTGCTACTCACCAACTTGTCGGCAACAATGCCAAACACAGGGGTGGTCACTACATAAAGTACTCCTTTTACCAGGAATGCTAAACCAATCATAGACTCTGACAGATGAAACTGTTGAGCCAATTAAAATGCAGGATACCTCAAAGCATGGTAATCAAATAATAGAAAGAAAAAAAAGATAATACATGGTTAACACAGAGACTTAATTATAGATCACAATTTTCTTCTCAATTATTCGTTGTTCATAAATATGATTGATTGATAGATTGATAGATTGATTGAGTGATGGATGGATGGATGGATGGATGAAAGGATAGAGGGATGGATGAAGGGATGGATGGATGGATGGATGGATGGATGGATGGATGGATGGATGGATGGATGGATGGATGGATGGATGGATGGATGGATGGATGGATGGATGGATGGATGGATGGATGGATGGAAGAATGGGAGAGAAGGACAGGGGGGATAGACAGAAGTATGAATAGATGAAATCTGTTTCAATTGAAATATCAGCTCAACTGCGATTTTTGTTGTTGTTCTTGTAAGGTTTTAACCAATCTTTCTTGAACAGTAAATTCATTCTGCAACTTTATTGAAGCCAGAAAATTGAAATGACAGTTTTTTTTGTTTTTTTTTATAGTTTTTCTTTTTCGATGGGGGGGGGGGGGAGGGGGGGCAGAGAGAGTAGACATTTGATGCGTATATCTTATTGTTGATGCTGTTGTTGTTTTTCCTAGGTCGAGAAATGGGATAGTTTATTTGGCCAATTTTCTATTCAGGTATCATGGTAGCCGGCAATTCTAGTTTCGTTTCATCTACATGGTACTACAGGCCACTACAAAACCCGCGGCCACCCAACAAAGGAGAAATAATAATTCGTTTCGAATCTATTACTATAGTCTTTGGTAACTTGAAGTCAATGTTTTCACCGTTCGGGAAAAAAAAAAAAAGGCGAAGAGTACAGTTTTGGAACTTTCGCAGATGAAAAGTCTAGTAATTCCTTCTTCCCGTGCTACCCTCTCCTTCCTCGCCCACTTTCCACATGTCAGATTAACAGTTGTACCAACCTTCTGTAGATGAAGAGCAAGGGTGGGGTCCGTGAACGTGTTGGTTAAGCTCGCCATCGTCATACACAATATGCTCACCCACACGGACATACTAGTCAATAAACGACCCATTCCGGAATTGCTGCTCTTCTTCGGGACATCTGTCAGGCAGAAACAACTTACTGCATTCCTACTTGAGCTATGTAAACATCCCATATTACACACCAAGACCCATCTCTTCACCACAGCAAAGAAACATAAACTGAAATGATATAAGTATGTCTCGAGATCGACTGGACCCTGAAAAACAATCTTGCCTAGCAAAACCAATGTGGTAAAAAGAGTGATTTTGAGATTTGAAGAAAGCACGAAGACCAATGACTGTCACGTTGTGTTAGGAAGAAGCAAGAGGATTGGATATAACAGATCGAGAGGGCAGATGGAGACTACCAGAAACGGCTACCAACCAACCGCTGGAAGAAAGGGAACAAACATAGAGGCCACCGAATTCTGTCACCGGGCCACTAGGCGCTTTAGGTGAGAAGAATTGCACTATATAAACGGACCGGATCTAGATGGGCTCTATGTGCAGTTGTTGAAATTATATAGTGCAATTCTTCTTACCTAAAGCGCCTAGTGGCTCGGTGACAGAATTCGGTGGCCTTTCTGTGGTTACCCAAAGAGAGGCGGGCGGAGATTGGGATGGGATGACAACATTAAGGCGTGAACAGGCATGATGGTCAGTGACTCCCTGAGGAGAGTCAGACCCAAGGTTACGCTGAGATGTTTTACTTTGTACATTCACAGTTCGTTCCTTTCTCGCTGTAGAATTGTGTCTCCTATACGGAAGCATCCATTGGGTCCCTCCTTCGATTTAGGCCATTGCAAAAGAAAAAAAAAATTTCATATGCTTCAAATATATTTCATCCGCTTGGCTTCCCACCCGCCCCCCCCCTCCCCCAACCCAATCCCCTACTCCTTGAACGAGCTCATGACCAATAGAATAGGGAATGCCCATGATGAGGTCTGCATGTTTTAAAACAAAAAGTGTCACTAGACAACCCTGCGACCGGTTGGTCCACCATTCGAGACATTCATTCGCACAGGGAAAAAAAAAATATGTGTCCTGAGAGTCCAAGTCCCAGATCAAGAGAAACGTATTAAGTGTGGCGGCATTGGCTTTTTTTTGTCCCCCTTTTTTTCATCGGCTTAAGCGAGAGGTCCCAATTATACACATTAATTCTACTTAGCAAAGCCCACTGATGAAGGGAGACGACCAAAGAGTAACAACAATTTTTATCGATTGGCTCCCTTCGAATGTCAGCAGCAAAAAGAGAGAGATTGTATGAAGGGCGAAGTGGAACAGGGGTGGATGGAGATGGACGGAAGAGGTCCGATTGGGCCTAGATTTTTAATTTTTTTTTACATATCCTATAAAATAGTGCATTTTAGGTACGTTTATTCAAATATTACTGCTCAATAATGAAACGTTTCGGCTCATCGGAAGGTACAATGTACAAATAGACAAACAGATAAACCGAATAAGAATTTTAGTAATACATGTACACAGCACTTTTGCGTCGACAATAAATACATGCAAATTTTTTTATATAATCCTATAACTTAAAAAAAAAAAAGCTAAATAAAATCATTAAAAAAATTTTTTTTCACTTTTGGTGCATTCAAAGTAAAGGTTTCTCGTCTGTCCAGACTTACCTGTGGGGAAAAGACAAAACTTCAGGACAGCTGCACCACAGAGACAGCAGATAGCACCCATCAGGTAGAAGGGAAGGCCATACCCTCCTACCTTAGAAGATATAAAGTAGGTGATTATCAGTGGTCAAACAGAATTTGATGTATCAGCTATATAATGGCTAAGAGACAAAATGCTTGTACTGAAGTAAACACACATCACTCAATCAGACAGCTGCCAGATTTCACGAGATCAGACAGCTAGCAGTGAAGAAAGCATAATATTCGATCAGACAGCTCTCTACGAGTCAATCACACAGTCAGCATGGAAGTAAATTATATTATTATACAACTCTATTAAACATATATTACTCGATCATACACTGTCACTGTCACTGAAGTGATCTCACATATTTCTCGATCAGATACCTGGCACTGAAGTAAGTACAAAAAACATATCAATAGATTTTGAAATAAAAATATATCACTCGATCGTGCAGGTAACATGAAACACATGTCCCTTGATTTGACAGCTAGCATTAGAGAGTAACCATAATTATATCACTCGATCAGACAGCCAGCACTGAAGTAATTGCCCTATATGCTGAAGTATGCATATATGCCCCTAACACCGAAGTAAGCATATATGCCCCCCCCCCCCAAAATTGAAGTAAGCGTGCATAACCCTAATAACGCAGTACCCATACACACCCTTAACATCGAAATAAGCATACATGATCCGAACACACGCATCCCTGACACTGAAGTAAGCATACACACCCCTAACATTGAAGTAAGCCTACCTGCCCCCAAGTTGAAATATGCAGTCTTGTCCTAATACCGAAGCAAACGTATATGTCCTAATACTGAAGCAAACGTATATGTCGTAATACTGAAGCAAACGTATATGTCCTAATACCGAAGCAAACGTATATGTCCTAATACTGAAGCAAACGTATATGTCCTAATACCGAAGCAAACGTATATATATGTCCTAATACTGAAGCAAACGTATATGTCCCTAATACTGAAGTAAACATGCCTGGCCCTAACACTGAAGTAAGTATGCATGTCCCTAGCCCTGAAGTCAACGCAAGCATACATGCCCCTAATACTGAAGTAAGCGTACCTGTCCCTAACATTGAAGTAAGCATACATGCCTCTAATACTAAAGAAAACATATCTGCCCCCAACGTTGGAGTCAACATACATGCCTCTAACACTGAAGTAAGCATGAATGCCCCTAACACTGAAGTAACCACACGTGCCTTGAACACTGAAGTAAACATACATATATCTAATGCTGAAGTAAGCACACGTGCCCCTCTCGTTGAAATAAGCATACGTACCCCATACAGCAATCCGCCTATAGCCGGTCCCACCAAAAGACCCAGCGCAAATGATGTCTCCATCAGACTCTGGTACAGAAAACAACAGCAAATGTTTTAAAACGAGCAGATCATTGAGTGCCGCGCCCTCAATGGAGTCCGCCCTGACCCTATCACAAACACGCATAGCCAGTGAAGGGTTCTGAAAATGTTTAAGAACTTTCCTTTAACAAAAACAGACTAACCTTGGATTTTCCTTCTTCTGGTCCTACCTCCTCTACTTTTTCTTCTCCAAATTCACGAAAAATACACCATTGTCGATAAACACATAAACCGTTGCATCAGAGCAGCATAGCAGTACAATTACTAGTAGTCGAGTTCCAAGTGGTGGCGGTAGGCTGAAAATATCTTGTCACGAGAGAGGCCGGTGAAGCTGCACGCACATTTCTAGCTCTGTGACTAAACCATCTCGTGAAAAATCTGCTTTTCTCTCTTTTTCCTTCCTTCACCCTCCCTTTTTGTGCTTTGCTTTATTGAAAAATTCGTTAGCAATTACATATAACATAGTTTAAAAATATTTGAATGGTGAAACTGCCTCTGGAAGGAAACCGATCGGTGTTGTGTCTTATTTTCGTTGCCAATCCATTGTTGGAAGCGCTAACTCTGCACGCCGAGAGTGGGCGGTGCCCGGGACCGGATGAAAACGGTATTTTAAGAGGCCCGAAAAAGGGAGTGTCTGATCTTATCAATCTAATACCTTTGATTATGGTAAGATAAACCAATATTTAAAATATTGTAACCCCCAGCCGCCCCCCCCCCCACCCCCACACTTTTTTTTTGTTCGTGGTGAGTAGGATAAATTAAATTGCCTTCCAAAGGTTCATTGAACTGTTAAAAAAAAAAAGTGCAAACATTTTATTGCATCATAACTGCGCCCTCGAGCATTCATTCAAGTATGTCGACAGACGGTGATAAACTCCACACGTCACTGAGTGCGAGCGAAAGCGACCCCGCTGGAGAAGTCAGTGCCGTCAACAATGCGGGTCGTTAGACTGAGACTCAACACAATCATTTCCTCTTTTGGCTGTTGTTATCGGCGCGTGGTATTTATTACATTGTGAGCCATTGCTGAACAATGAAGACAACACAGTTTTGTTTTTTCTTTTGTATTTGGCTTTTTAAAACCATCCCTCCCTCTTTCTCCAAGAGCTCAGCATAATGAGACTGTTGCACCTCTACATTTACTACAACTATCATTCGTCATCATTCAGTTAATATCTTTTATTTGAGACATTCGAAACAGAGCTACAAAATCAGTCTTGCATCGGAAATATCTACTGACTTGCTGATGACGGCTCAGACAGACAGACAGACAGAGGCAAACAGACAGACAGAGACAAACAGACAGACAAGTAGACAGATACGGACAGACACTTACGACGACTGAAGCCAAATGAGAAGGAAAAAGCCACGACATGACAGCCAGTCCTGAGGTAGCGAACGCCGCACAGCCAACAGCTTCCATTCCACGACAGAGAAAACACAGTACTATAAAGGTTGTACCAGGTGGACTTTTGTTCAACAAACTGGAAATCAAGAAACATAGAGTGCAGTGACATGACTGCAGTGATACCTACCTCAAAGAGCTAAAAGACTTAAGGTTAGTGATCACAGTGGATACCTTTAACTTTCATAGCTAAAACAGTTAATGTTGGTGACTACAGTGATGCCTTTAATTTTCATACTGAAAACAGTTAATGTTGGTGACTACAGAGCAGGGGGTGAAGTTACTGAGCAAAGACTTACCCAGTTGAAGCAGGGATGTGTTCTTGCTCCTACCTTATTTGGTATATATTTTGCAGCCCTACTCAAGAATGCCTTTGGTCAATGTTCAGGTGGAGTACTTATTAACACCAGAGTGGACGGCTCCATTTTTAATGTTGCCAGACTAAAAGCAAAATCTCGTACAGAGCATATTATGTTACAAGAGCTCCTCTTCGCAGATGATGCTGCAATCGTGGCCCACGATGAAACCACGCTCCAGGCTCTCATCAATAGCCTTGCCAAAGCCTGTGACAAATTCATGCTAAAGATCAGTGTCTCAAAAACTGTAGTTTTGACACAAGGCTTGAGAAACCCCAACCCAATCATGCTGAATGGCTCTCCTCTGGAGCAAGTGGGAAAATTCTGCTACCTAGGCTCAACCATCAGTGGTAGCACAGACATAACAACTGAAATAAATGCCAGAATAGGAAAGGCGGCCACAGCTTTTGGCAAACTCTCAAAAAGGGTGTGGAACAATAGCAAGCTGACCATCAAAACAAAGGCACTCGTGTACCAAACTTGCGTCCTAAGCACCCTGCTGTATGGCTCAGAGACATGGACCACCTACTCCAAACATGAAAGATCCCTCAACTCCTTCCACCTGCGCTGCCTACGCAAAATTCTCAAGATCAAGTGGCAAGACAGGATCTCAAGTATCGAAGTTCTGAGCCGAGCCAACATTCCATCAACTCAGGCTCTCCTAGGCAAAAAAAGACTGCGGTGGCTTGGACATCTCCACCGTATGGAAAATGATCGCATCCCCAGACAAATTCTCTACGGGGAACTTGCTACTGGCAACCGACCCAGAGGTAGGCCACATCTGCGATTCAAAGACACTTGCAAGGTCACGATGAAAGCATTCAACATCGACCCCAATGAATGGGAGAACCTTGCAAATGATCGAAGCAGATGGAGACAAAAATTGCGCAGTGGCACGCTCGCAATAGACTTCAAGGCAAAAGAAACATACCTGACAAAACGACAGAGGCGGAATGAAAACACTCGCCAAAGTGAACCCAAAAGACTGACCTGCAATCACTGCCATCGCACTCTCGGGTCAAACATTGGTAGAATAAGCCACGAGAGAAGCTGTCAGTCAAAGTGAAAGTGAATATTCTAGCTGCTAAGACCGTCTGTAAAGACGCTAAAGGCCATATATACAGTGATAGTTAATGTTGGTGACTACAGTGGATACATTTAATTTTCATAGCTAAAACAGTTAATGTTGGTGACTACAGTGATAGTTAATTTTGGTGACTACAGTGATAGTTAATGTTGGTGACTACAGTGGATACCTTTAATTTTCATAGCTAAAACAGTTAATGTTGGTGACTACATTGATATCTTTGCTTTTCATAGGTAAAACAGTTAATGTTGGTCACTGCAGGGATATCTTTAATTTTTATAACTAAAACAGTTAATGTTGGTGACTATAGTGATACCTTTAATTTTCATAACTAAAACAGTTAACATTGGTGGCTACATTGATACCTTTACTTTTCATAGCTTAAACGGTTAATGATAGTGACTACAGTGATACCTTTAATTTTCATTGCTAAAACAGTTAATGTTAGTGACTACAGTGACACCTTTAATTTTCATAGCTAAAACAGTTAATGTTGGTGACTACGGTGTCAAACGTTTGTAGCCAAAACAAGAATTAAACTTGGTGGCTGCAGTAGCACCTGGAGTTTCAAAACTAAAACAGAATTAAGGCTGCTGACTGCTATGGTAGCAAATTTCGACTCGGTGACTGCGATGGAAACTGAACTTTCATAACTAAAACAGAATGGTGGTGACCACAGTGGTAAATGTATATTATATCGTTTTACCTTTTAATGACAAACCAAGAGTTAAACTTGATAACTTGGGTGGTACGGTACCTTTAACTTTCAAAGCTAACACAAAAATAATGTTGATGACAAAACTTATATTAGCCTTGTACTTTACAGATGGCCATAGAGAC
Organism: Onchidella celtica; assembly: GCA_963931925.1. Lineage (NCBI taxonomy): Eukaryota > Metazoa > Mollusca > Gastropoda > Systellommatophora > Onchidiidae > Onchidella > Onchidella celtica. The sequence goes on along the minus strand of OZ007579.1, from coordinate 22,558,803 downwards.
AAATGTACTTAGAGAGAAAGAGTATGAGGGTTAAACAGAAAATAAACTAGAGAAGAATAGCACGAGTAGTTCAAGTGAGAAAGAAAGAAAGAAACAGTTCTGGAAAAGACATGTCAGACAGAAGAATAGGTACTGAATTAGCAGAGCAGAAAAAAATTTGTTTTTTTTTTTCAAAAGAAGGAAAAGGGAGAGGGGCGCGGAAGCAGGGGGTGAAGTTACTGAGCAAAGACTTACCCAAACAAGATGAAACTGATTCCTGCAACAATTTGACCTGTTGTAAACAAAAATCTGGGACCTATGCGCGTGATCTGGAAGAGAATAACCAATAGGTCTATTCACCTGGTACTGCAAATAGATGACTAACTATCCCTTTCTCAAACGCCTTTTCTCGCTGTGAATGGTAACTTTGAAAGGGAATGAAAGGGAGAATGTATGAATGTTAGTGGATGTTTGCTTGAATAGCATGTGAGAGAGAGAAAGACAGAGAGAGAGAGAGAGGGGGTGAGTCAGAGAGAGAAAGAGAGTGAGTGATTGAGAGAGAGAGAGAGAGAAAGACAGAGAGAGAGAATGAGAGAGAAAGAGTGAGAGCGAGAATGAGAGAGAAAGAGTGAGAGGGTGAGTGAGTGAGAGAGAGAGAGAGAGAGAGAGAGAGAGAAAGAGAGAGAGAGAGAGAGGGTGAGTCAGAGAGAGAGAGAGTGAGTGATTGAGAGAGAGAAAGACAGAGAGAGAGAGAGTGAGAGAAAGAGTGAGAAAGAGAATGAGAGAGAAAGAGTCAGAGAGTGAATGAGTCAGAGAGAGAGAGAAGGGGGGGGGAGTGTTATGGTGCAGGCACAGTGGCTTCGTTTTCGCCTCTCTTTCCTCTCCGCTATTTGAGGAGAGGAAAGGAAGGGGGAAAGGAGGATAGTGAAGGCCACACAGTAGATTCTCTTCCCTCTCCCCTCCTCACAATGTGTGTAGTCATGGAAACTGTACAAATGATGCTTTTATTCTGGTTAAAAAGGCGACGGCAAAACACACGTCGATACTGGGCACATAGAATCCATCAGCGTGGACACATTAGGTGGATTCCATCATTTAATGGATGAAGTTCTTAGAGATGAAGAAAAACATCCAACCTCTTCAGTAATTTTTTCCCATCTGCCGTTTCCGTTTCAGTACATATGAAAACCCAACTTAACTGCCCCGTATCAATAATGATATCAAACAATGGGTTTGTGTTTAAACCTCAAATAGTTGATTATTATTGAAAATAGAACAAAGTAAATTCAATATTAAAATGTACTTCAGATGGCTGGCAACAGGTGTCATATATCCACCTCTGAACCTAATAATATGTTAAAAGCTATTGGGGAACAATACTTACACGGCTGCCAAAAATGAGTACCGTGATAAGCATGATGACTTGATAGAAACTGAAGACAAAACCAGCAATTGTTGTAGATGCGCCTTTTTTAGCGGCCTTAAATAAAATATAACAAAGGCATATTTGAATGGATAAGAAAATATTGGACATTTTTTATATATATATTAAAAAAATAACTATAAATGTTGCCGATTTTTAGATTTTGTCATGAAAGTGGCTCTCTCACTCCTAATTTCATTACGTACAAGTGTCATTTCAATCGGTTTAAAACTTTTCGAGACATGTGTCTGCGACGTAATGTTTTATGTGTTTTACCCTTTTCTGTCGATCAAACTTCAATCCCCGTTTTCTGAAAAAGGCCGTAATGCGCATACAACAATATGGCAAATACCCGACACTATATAAGAAAGCCCACGGGGACATCCCTGCACCTATCGAAGCACTTTCTTCTCACATACTTTCACAACACCTGGAAATATCTATGAAAGATTCATGCTCAGGAAAGTATCTGTGGTGTATCTCCTTTACCATGAGCGGAATCTGCACAAATGTATTCACACATCTGGAGATGGTAGCTAGCTCTTTTCTCCCAAAAAAGGTCCTTTGAAGTCCTTTAAGGAATGTGCCAGTCAGAGACCCTACGAAAATGCGACGCGTCGGATTGAGGTCCGTGTTTGCTCATAGCAATGGCAACGTTCCTATTTAGATCCGCTGGTTAAAAAACAGCACCAACTTCAGTTTGATGTAGGGAATCCGCCCTTTTTGTAATCCTACCGACCTTCGGGAAATCCTTTATAAATCGATCGTCGTGCTGACATATGGATGCTAGCAGGGCTAGACGTTATTATATCCATTGCATACAGTAAACTATTTCGAATGTCTCTTTATATTAACGTATTTATGGTATGGAATACATTTTCATGTAAAACATTTTGTTTGGTTTTTTCCCTCCTCTATAATTAGGCCCTCGGCATTTCTGAGGTTTGTTTATGGGGTCAGCGAGTAGACAGTTGGTACTTTGCTACCTTAGTTTGTGTTTGTTCTAACTCAACTTTTTGCACGACTGAGAAATACGACGTCAGACGATCGCGGCATCAGTTATTATGATAATAGAATAAATCATCGGGACTGTGAAACAGCTTGATAAGTGCCACAACGCATTTTAAACAAGTGTCAAAGTGTGCGTTTGTTGTAACTCTTCTACATACTAAAAGATCTCCAGTTTTTCAGAAAATGGATACAAGAACTAAGGTCGCGAATTCTTGTGACGTGGTTGTGAATAAGAAGATGATGCAGATGTCGGGTATGAGAATAGATTTTGAAAAGACAGTGTCATAGCTAAGATACTAACCTCCTGAGGGAAGAATGGGGCCATCAGAGAAAACTGGGAGCCGTATAAGAAATTAGACGCGAGCAACAACAGCGTTGTGATCACTTTGTCCCTAGGTAAATCGCAAACTCGGAAGGGTTTAGTGGCTTTATCATCAACAGTTTTCTCAGCTCGCACTTCTTCAGTTTTTCGCCACACTGTGTGATTTTCATGGTTGATTAATGCTTTACCGTCTCCATCGAGAGTTTGGACATGATTTTGTAGCTGTAGTTGTAATGTCTCATTTTCATCGAGTAGACCCTGCTTCTTTTCTCCTGAAACAGTCATCATAGTAAAGCTAATGATAATAACGATAATGATACAATAATAACAACGCTATGATAAAGGTACTAATAATCATGATGATAATGTGATAATAAAATTATTACAATAATAACAATATAATGATGATAATGATGATGATAATAATGATGATGATGATGATGACGATAACATAATAATTATCATAATGACGATGATAATAGATGATGATAATAATCACAATACTAACAACAGTAATGATGATGATGACGATGGCTATGGTGATAATAATAATAATAATAATAATAACAATAATAAGCATGATTTCAACATTGTAAATCTGGTTTAGACATTTAGTTAAACTTAATACCCGTTGACAATTTCTATGCCGAGTGAAATTGTTGTCTTGATAATAATGAGGATGATGATGCTGATGATGGCGGTGGTGATTACAATCTGTCGGACATTAATAAGTGCATGAAATAATGTATCAACAACAACAACAAAATACAAACCTCATTTTTATCATCATCATTGTCAACAACAACAACAACAACAACAACAACAAAATGATCACCAATAATAGCAACATCAACAGCAAAAATTTTTTTTTAAAGGAAACAAAACAACAAAAGGAGTTTCAGAAAGTGATGGAAGGTCTACGGCAACAACCAGAAACAATTGGATCCCCCCCCCCGCCCCCCCAAAGGCACCGATCCTATTGGCCAATAGGAATCGTCCAGCCGTATCACTTTCTATAATTCACATTTGCCTTTATTCTTATTATTACACTCACTGTTGTTCAAGAAGCTCGGCTTCCCTTTCTTTTCTCCTTGTCCAGCCATACTACGTCTGATAGTTGTTGGAGAATTGTTTCTCTGGGATGAAGACATAGGGAGAAAAGAAAAGGAATAGCCCATGAAATAGGTGGAAGCTCCGTGGGGTTTTTGTTTGTAGATGCTGAATAGATGGACAGACAACAGACTGGCAGATAGATAGATAGATAGATAGATAGATAGATAGATAGATAGATAGATAGATAGATAGATAGATAGATAGATAGATAGATAGATAGATAGATAGATAGATAGATAGATAGATAGATAGATAGATGGATGGATGGATGGATGGATGGATGGATGGATGGATGGATGGATGGATGGATGGATGGATGGATGGATGGATGGATGGATGGATGGATGGATGGATGGATGGATGGATGGATGGATGGATGGATGAATGGATAGATAGATAGATAGATAGATAGATAGATAGGTTGATAGATAGATAGATAGATAGATAGAAGGAAGGCCGGGCGGACAGATAGACAGACAGAAATTTGCAATATTTAGGAAATTTTGGCCAAGCCGTTGAGCAGCTATCCCAGTTCAAATCGCTCCACGGATTTTGAAAAGCATTGTAAGCATTGTCACTCAACGTCGTACAAAAACACAATCATTATACCACATTAAGGCTAAATAGCATTGGAAACACACGACTCAGCAGAAATAATACATGTTGAACAATACAAATTTTACAAAACAGAAATATTACAAAATGAACTACACAAATTTTGCACAGAAAATCAACAGAATGAACGTTACAAATTTCGCACAGAAATGTTACATACTGAACTAGAAACATTTTGCACAGAAATAATACATACTAAACTGTATACATTTTTTACTGAAATAAAACATACTCAACCATAGAAATTTTGCACAGAAATACTATAAAATGAACTACACATATTTTGCACACACTGTCAGCTCTCTAAGAACATTTTCGAGAAACATCTTAGGATCTGCAGAACATATCACAATGTTAAGAAGAAAAAAAAATGTTTTACTTGAAACCTAGATCTACTCCTTATCTCAAATACGTTTTCCCTTATGTAAATAAATATTTGAAATATTGTATTCCCCTTTATGAATAGGCAAAAACAAACACACACACACACACACACACACACACACAACACACACACACACACAAAATTCGAGACATTTACAGAATATTGGCAGAAAGTTTTGTCCTCTATAGTTGTGGGAATACACTACTTGTGTGACTTCACGGTAGGACCAGCTGGACTTTAATTCAGGTTTCGAGTGGGTTGTGTTTAAATTGAATGTAAATTTAAATAAACATAAATATTTAAGCAAATGGCGTGTCAACGATTGCATTGATGGGCCACCCAATGACGTGCCACTATTATGATTGAGTACATACAAGCTTAAAAACCAAACTTCGCGCCGACTTTCAATGCTTGCGCTTGCCTTCGACCCATATAACCAATAATAATAATAATAATAATAGAAAAATATTCACGAGTAAACAATTTAGTGGAGTAAACAATAAAAGCTATAAATCTAAGATGTAACTGTCACAATCAATTTGATATTATTGTGTGTTCTAATTTCTGTGTTCGAATTTTAGCACCGATCACGTAGAATGAGTTAAATCAGCCGACAGGAAGTGTGCGCGTCGTGGATCATATGCTCGTGAAAAGGGGGGGGGGATCGGAATCAGCGACACAAAGCAAACTAAAAAGGGGGGAAAAAAACACCTTTCCTACCACTTGAGGCCTCCAAATGTAACAATCAACCTTCTGCAGTGTGAAAGGAAGGCATCATCAAAACTCCATGTAAATCACAACTGTATGAGCCAGTATTTTTTGCGAACACACAGACAAGCACACATTCGCTTTTATCTATGTAAAAGTTTGAGTAGGCCACTGGAACTACCAAACGGAATAGAGCAGAGGTTCTCAACCTTTTTCCGTCCCATTTACCTCAGAAAATTTTCGAAAGCAAATTGACCCCCATCCTGGGATCAAGTCTATCAAGACTAGAAATTTTCGTCATGTAAACACACACAGAATGGTGACATCATTTTAACATCACGCCGTGCTAGGCCAGGGATACCTAAGTCTAAAGTTATGAAAGTTAGCTACCATGAAAAGAACAAGCAAGGCTGCGTTTTCATGTGGACGGAAACGGAAACGGCGACGTCAAAAACTCTTCAAGTAGTAAAATACAAAGGGCGTTTCTATGTGTGCGGACACGGGCAAGTTGTGAAAATAGCAAGAGTGTTTCCATACACATAGAAACAAACACTTCCTATTTCACTACTTGAAAGGTTTTTGACGTTTCCATGAGCTTTTGATGTTGCCGTTTTCGTTCAGGAGCCCATGAAAATTCAGCTTTACCAGGCTTAGGCACTATGCAGAACTAAACTCTTCTGTTGTTACCCACTTGTCTGCCGCTTTCATGGAAAAGTCTTGTCTTAGTGTAGATAGATTTGGATCCATACCAAAGAGCCGCTTCAAAGTGTATAGAACATGTTTCATTAAATGCCCTGGGAACTGAAGTGATCAATATACTACGCCCCACTGCACTATTGCTGATGCGTAGTGGGTATGTAATAAAATGCATTCTGATCACGTGCAATTTCGATCTTGGTGAGTCGGAACGGGCTGATAGTAAAAAAAATAAACTTTTACAACTGACATGAATATCATTGTGGCAGTGTCATAAAATGTTTGGAAGGGGGGGCGTGACAGACCACCTGTTGCTGTGAATAGTTACATTCATTGGCTGTCTCCTGCATTTCCTTTGATGCTGTTGTGCTGGCCTACGACTTTGCTGTGACATGGTGTCAAGAGCCGATAGTAATGAAATGTCACGCAGGGCCGTGAGTTGTTTACTTGTCAGGGCCATGAGAAACTGGCTGGTGGCCTTGAACGGTCCCCGCGAATTATTGTTTGTGAGTAGGAAATTACAAAGTTAAAATATTCGATTCACGCTTTGGGTTTTGGTGCTCATGATTAGAAGTAATGGAGTAGGGGTGAGATAAGGTATTAATTGCCGACATTGCTAGGTATGACTAGACATGTTTTGCACGTTAATTGATTAGTGATATGCAGAGATTAACACACCAAGCTGGAGGTGTTCGGTCAATAAGATTGCCGAACTAATTTAGCAGCGGAGTAACCCCGCTGGGAATCTAGACAGTATAAAAGCTCATGTAGCGTTGAAATTCATTGGGTGCAGTCGAGAAGCCAAGCACCGTTCACGTGACACATTTCCAGTTTGAGCCATTACCTGAACTGAGCTACACGAAGCTACATCGGACTGACCGAGAGAGAGCTGATAGAGAAAGAGAGCTCTAGAAAGAAGGTCTGGGTGGACTGACCTAAAGAGTCCTCACTGCGATGTTCTGATTTCACGCCTTCAATCTAGTAGGTGTGACAACGGTAACTTATTTTATCCACTCATAGAAATTCAGAGATAGAGAGAAAACCCACAGCCTCATAGGAATTCAGAGATAGAGAGAAAACCACAGCTTGGACTCGAAGAACGAGCATCAGACTTGTAAAATTATCTCCATACGTTTGAAGTTTGAAGAACTATTGCTAGCTTGTGACTGATCACGGCACGAACACGTTGATATTGAGAAGAATATTGATTGAGTGACTGCATATATATATATATAAGCTGCTTAAATACCTGCAAGCCGAAATCGTGCTTCTGTAGGTTTTGAAAACGTACTGGGCCATTCACATTGTGCCTTGGGAACCCATATTATGTCAGGAGAGTTTGCCTGGCGACTGGCCAATGCCAACTCAATTGTTACCATAATTTAACATCTTGTTTATTATAATTATATACTGTTTGAATAGTGATCGCAGTAAATTAGATAGGGAACAGTTACATATAGTAGATAGATTAGAATAAGTTAGTGTTTGGAATCTTTGCTTTGAACATACCTCTATTATATCCCAAAGACCTTAACTCAGCTCGTGACACATGGAGGCCACATCATTCAAGATGTGAACAAGATGTCATTTCATCGTGAACCACATCGTTCGCCAGCCCAACCATTTTCATCGTGAGAGTCAGAATATATATTTTTCTGGTGAATTGCATCTCTAGATCTCACGACTTGAGGCCTTGTTTGTTCCAACTCCACTTTTTGCGCAGCTGAGAAATTCGACGTTAAATGTTTGCGGCTTTACTATTGTGATAAGGAGTTGGAATAATCAGAACTGTGAAGCAGCTTGATAAAGTGCCACGGTGTGCATACCTCTTCCACATACTTAAAGATCTCCAGTTTTCCAGAAAATGTAGATAGAACAAACAAGAACTAAGGTCACGATCTGCTATCGCTACACCTAGCTCATAATATTTGTGTATTATTTTTTGTTTGTTTGTTAGTAGTAGTTAGATCTAGATTCTCCACTTTTTTTTTTCGACATTTTTGGCGTTAAACGAGTCGAGACACAGTGGCTGCGGTTTCGTTTCGTTTCCGGCAGTATTACCGAAAGACACCTAGAGTTGTGGCGTGAAGTTTTTCTTAATATTATTCTGTATATTCTTCAAATGATTATTATTGATATGGCAGTTGGGACAATGCTCATGAAATATGACGCTATTGCGTTCGAGCCACACGACGAGGGTAATTCGGCGAAGGTAATTCGAGGACGGGACTGTAGGAGCGTACACGCCGTCTGCAACCCCCATCGCCAGCGTTAGTCCTCAAGGTGCATGTTTTTATAGTCAACGCGTGGCTCTGGTAGTGGTAGGAATTAATCTTTTGCCCGGGCAGCGACCTTGTTTGGCCTGCTCTTCTCGACTTCCAACTGCTTAAGGTATCTTTAACATGTGCAACGTGCACACGGGCCATCCGGGTTTCGTCTTTATCCGAGAAGTCTAGTGGCTGTATGCATGAACTTGGTGTACCATGGTGCAGGCTTAATAGTGCGTACAGCCACCTAGGTGTAAACTCAAATTTAGTGGGTAGGCATGAACTAAAGTTTACACCTATTCCTCCTTATGCATCAATTGCCGCTTACCGCTATAACAAAAATTGATATTCCGCATGCACAGAATTTGTATTGGCCAATCCCCACCACGGGAAAACAACGCTGATCAAAACAAAACTAGGCCTATGAGATCATGGGTGAGCAGAAACCCAATATTTGTCCTTGGCCCGTGAAGTCGCGGGTTGAAATAAGATATTAGTTATGTACGTTCTTTCCTTCTTTCTAGCAAACGTCACTTTCCCAAACTAGTCACGCACTGCGTCGCTGATTGAGTCGTCCTCGGAGAAAGTGTTAAGTTACGAACCTTCAACACGAGGGTGCCTAAGCAAATTTCACGCATGCCGAGTAGAGTTTTGCACCTACGAGTAAGGCCTACACCACCGTGTAACCAGTTAGGCATAGTTCATGCATAACGCCATAGTTGCTCGAGCCTACCTACCATAGGATCAAGGACAGGAAACGCCCCCAAATTTTCAACATGCCAGTACCGATCAGGGAGTCGCGCCCGGTACCTTCGGCATGAGTAGGCGAGCACCTTGCCTTTAGACCAGCGTGCCCTCATAATGGTACTTCTTCCCTGTTGTGTATCCTTCCGCGAATGACTACGATATTACGATATGCAATAACCCAAGCAGTAGTCGTAATCGTATACAATCGTCAAAGATGACGGAACATGGGCAGGTGGGGCTTAGAATTATTTTCGATATTGATAAGACATCTAGCTTATTTCCCATCATATTATTATAGGTCGGGACGCAGATATGAGTATAGATGTAGGTTGAACCAGATCTAAGATCCCGTCATGGTGAAAGTCATGACACATATTGAGCAAGACTCTCCTTGCCATTTTGGACTTCATCCGTGTTGGTCTTTCGCATTGCCGCCATTTTGCCCTGTTCAAAGTTGTTGTTTTTTTTTTCAAGTTGTGATTCCTTCGTCACACCGGCAGCTGTCTGCCGCACACCCTGTCTGTCGCCAGGCGCAGGCTCTTTCATTTTGTAGGTCTAAGTGTAAGAGAACAATGCATTAGCCAAGAATTTAGTTTTTGGGGTTAGGCTGAAAATAATTGCAGGGTGAGGTAACCGTGGTCTTCTGGGCGAGCTGAGCATTTATACAGTCTTGTCTCTTCAACACCAGTAAAACATGGCCTTTACTGTCTCCCATCGCGCTGGGTGGGCAGAATGATAACAGATATAAGCAATTCACTACTTACAGTACTAAGAGTGACATGAGACAGACTTAAAAATCATCAGATTAGTATCTTTGTTGGAACTGAGTGGCATGCATTATGTCTGTTCCTTTAATTTAGACAGAAACAAGTTTGGTTGTAATCGTATTTTCAGAAGTGTATTTTTATACAGTATGTCATGGGTTAAGTAATATAAATGCCGTGCTGGGTCACGACTTGTAAGGAGTTGATTTTTCACGGTCTCGTTGATTATAACCAGCGTAATTTGTCCTTGAACTGTCCTCGTGAACAGTTTGTTTTTGAAACATTTTTTCTTAGAGATGGAAAGAAAGTGGGGCGAGATAGAATAAATGGATAAGTTAGGAGTGACAGTGCAATTCTCGACCCCGTGATTTTGATGAACACTTAGAAGGGAAGAGAAGGGGTGAATAAGGATAGATAGTTTAAGACGCTTAGTCGCGTTCAGAAATTCGTACATAAAATGTAGAAAGCACGAGGGTTTAAAGATTTCAGTAATTGTTTTGACATTTTAAATTGACCTTGTCTGTTTTAGTACAAGGCCGTGACCAACTCCCACGTAGAATATATTAATACTGCGAGATGAGCTCGCATGGATGCACCAATCAAATCTAGGGATTTGGACGGTAATTTGCAGGTGGCTGCACAGTATAAAAGTGTAGCCATACCTATGTCCATTACTCCATACAGAAAATTCCAATCTGTGCAGGCGTCGGCACGATTCTGCCTGAAGAATCATAAGACTGTTCGATTCATGTCTAGTCCACTATAGACATTGAGATGAAGCCATATGCTTGAATGAGATATGCCCACTGCTATTGTCTACTGTTCCCTGGTTTTTCTAATACCAGGGACCAAGCGTAAGTGTTTGTCCATTGATGATTCAACAATGAACGAGGAGCTGAACATAATTTATCCAGTAGGACAGGATTGCCGCATATACTAGGAGTGCTACCCAAGAATGCAAGACAAAGATTTATAGTGACTTGCAACTAGTATGAATGTTTGGCATACACATCTGTGAATTGGGATTGATTTGTCTGGATGAGGCTGGGGATTGCCAGCCCATCCTAGAGTAGATCCAATAGACTTAACTACGTCAGTTTATACTGACGAGCTTGATCCATTATAAGCGGTAGGCACAAATAGCTGAGATGACATCGTCGCCAGAGACGATATTAGTATATTGCTTGATAGATAGTAGGCAGACTATAGCTGAGAGATATATAACTAGTACTCAAATTGTTAGTGAGTCAGAATGATCATAACAATATAGGAATCTAGAGAAGACTTCTAGTGACATATTATTGAATTTTCATTTGATGCTGCTGATGTTGTCTTTTAGTATGTAATAGATCTAGACAAAATTGTTAGGAAATTTAATGTAATTAAATTTGTGGCCCTGCAGGTCTGTTTATGAAACTTATTCAGATTGTTCTTAGTGTGTGGCATGGTACGAAAGAGTAAATAGTAAATACCTCTCGATTTAAAATGCAGTCATAATACCCACTCTCTAACACTGGAGGGCACTATCACCCAGTCCAGATTCGTAACACTGGAGAGGGACCCCCTAAAGAACTTAAAGAACGCCATGCCATTTAGATACATTATGTTTAAAACCTATTGACAGACTTACCCTTAGATCTATTGCATTTTATTCCATTATTTCATATTGTACTGTTATAACATTGTGATTTCAGGTCCTTTTTACTTTAGGTTATAGTTAAGTTGTATTAATATGACATTTTCTTTCAATTTCATATAACGAGCTGATCATCCCATTGACCCGACGACACCGGCGAGGGACACCATTCACCTTAGATATCTACCTGTGTCAGAAAGACGATTTTTTTTTTTGGACTTGGAACGAGCTATGGATTGAGGACATCACCATCTGAATTCCTCAAAAGAAAGTTAAGTGAACCATCTGATTGTCAGTTTTGAGGAGGGCGAGGTGCTTTCCGCTCTCAGTGTTTCCAGGCTTTTTTTCTTTACTATATGTTTAGTTTAAGAGCGGGAGGTTGGATGGGATCATAGTTTAGCATATCTTCTTTGCCATTACGAAGGATATTAGAGTGCCTTGGTGGCTATTGATAACTCGGGGGGATTTGCTTCACTGTGAATAGTTCTATTAGGGATCCATTATTCGTATAGATTGTGGCGTTTCTCTTGCTTCCTCACATTTCTTTAGGAAGATGTCTCTCCTGTCTTTTTCTTAAACTTTCTGTAATATAAGTTAGGTCTTGTAGGGTCTGTTATCGTTCGTCTTTCTTGTGAGTCTAGCGTCCTGTTTAGTGTATTTTTTTTTTCCTTCCTTATAAACTTTAAACTAGTATACTAACATTGCGATGTTTACAATATATGCCTGAGGTGTTTCACGTGCTAAAACCACGTTGAATTGTAATCTGGTATTGATATGTGAGAGAGAGAGATAATAAATTTTTGGTCACGTGCTAATTTCACGTCGAATATAGAGAGAATAATTTTGCAGTGGTAACAGAGGACACTGCGTGTTCGCGTTTTGAGAGTTTTTGCAGTGGTAACAGAGGACACTGCGTGTGCGCGTTTTGAGAAGAGAGAGATATTCCAAATTTGTCGCGTTGAGAGAGAGATATATTTTTGATTCGTCGCATTGAGAGAGCGATACATTTTTGACAGTGATAACAGGGGACACTGGTTCGTCGCGTTGAGAGAGACATAAATTTTGAGAGTGATCACTCAAGACACTGATTTGTCGCATTGAAGGCGATACATATATATTTTATTGCAGTGGGAGTAACGGATAGACGGCACTGCCTTACTAGTATTCATATTCAGAGAGAGAGAGATAAAATTTTTGCAGTGGAAGTGACACTGCCTGCAATTTACAGAGAGAGATAGAACGTTCTTTTCGCGAAGCAGTGGTAACATAGGACACTGGATTAATATTGAGAGAGAGTAACTGTTAGAGATAATATAATTGATACCGCGGTATACCGTACCAGTAGGTAAATACTTACTAATTGTGCACACATTAGCGTGCCAGTGTTTTGATTCTATACGAATCAATACGAGTAACAGATTTTAATACACATTATGGCCGAATTTCTGAAATACATTGAATCTGCCAAGGCCCTGGGTATACCAGAAGAAGAACGCGCCTCGTGGTGCGAACGACAAATAGGCCTACAGCATGACCGAGACCGTGAGGATCGGTTAGCAGCAAGAGAAAAAGAAAGAGAAGAAAGAGAGAGAGAAAAGGAACAAAGAGAAAGAGAAAGAGAAAAAGAAGAAAGAGAGAGAGAGAAGAAACAAAGAGAAAGAGAAAGAGAAATAGAGGCTCTGGAGCGAGAACAGAGGAAGCGTGAGCTAACGTTAAAGAAATTAGAGCTGGAGTCCTTTGTGACCCCCACTTCGTCATTTCTTACACCGCGGGATTTTCCGAATCGAAGTAATTTATCCCCACGTCGAGGATACCAGAGACATTCTTTTTACGAGCCTCGCCCGTATTATCGTGGCAACTATCCAAGCCATCAACATAACCGGCGTCAGAGACCGCCCCGGCGAGTGTATTTTAGTAATAATCATGATTATGATAGACCACAAGGTCGGCCTTATCGTGGACACGACTCACACCGTATTATGTGCTTCAGGTGTAATCAGTTCGGCCACATACAAAGATTTTGTACCGTTAAAATGGGAGCGGCAAAGGCCTGCTCTGTACAATCTACACCCTATACAGATGTTGGTTATACTAATAAATCTTCATCGCAATCAAAGACTATTCCAGTCATGTCGGCCCTACATGAACTGGGTGAATTAACATTTTACCAGGGCCGCGTGAACGCGATTCGCGCTTCCGTTCTACGTGACTCCGGATGCACGACTATCGGCGTTCGGCAGTCACTAGTCCGTCCAACACAATTTTTGGATAAGGATGTAACTTGTATTACTTTTGGCGGATCTGTAGAGCGATTCCGTCTTGCAGAAGTTTATATTGATACACCTTTTCTCACAGGTATTGTTACCGCATGTGTACTGCCTAATCCGGTGGCTGATTTAATCATAGGGAATGTACCTCAAGTAATAAAGTTTCCTATCGGTAACTTGGAAATTTGGACTGAGGATGAGAGTGTTGCTTGTGCGACAACACGCCTACAATCGAGTCGACGAGCAGACAGTGCATTGAGTAACCCCACTATTGAATTGAACATAACGTCTAGTGCATTCCATGATGAGCAACAGTCAGACCCCACATTGAAACATTTGTTTACTAAAGTTGATCCTACAGCGCCGGATACCTCTAAGTTTCTTATTAAAGATGACTTATTATATCGTAATTTTCGGAATAAGCGAGAGGCCGTTATGCAGCTTGTAGTACCAAGATCTTTTCGTCACGACATTATTCGTCTCGCGCATGACACTTCCTTGGCGGGTCACCAAGGAAAGGCCAGAACTAAGTCTCGAATACTATCGCAATTTTTTTGGCCCAGTATTTACGCAGATGTAAACCGGTTCGTATCAACATGTGACGTATGTCAGAGACGTACTCCTAAAGGGAGAGCATCGCGGGCTCCTCTGCAGGAGATGCCAATGGTCTCCAGACCATTTGAACGCGTTGCCGTAGATATAGTTGGCCCTCTACACAAGTCAGACAGAGGACATCGCTTCATACTTTCTGTCATTGACTACGCAACCCGTTGGCCAGAGGCCATTCCACTAAAAGACATTTCAGCCGATCATGTGGCTGAAGCCCTTATTACTGTTTTTTCGCGTCTTGGATTTCCGGTTGAAATTTTATCGGACAGAGGTCCACAGTTTACCTCTGAACTTTTTAAGAAAGTCTTGGAATTGGTCGGGATTAAACAAAGATTGACATCTCCATACCACCCACAGTCTAATGGCTGCTGTGAACGATGGAATGCTACCATGAAAGCTATGCTTGCGCGGGTTTCGGCCGACAAGCCGAGTGATTGGGATCGACAACTCCCCGCTATTCTCTTTGCATACCGAGAACTACCGAACGCATCGACGGGTTTTTCCCCCTTCGAATTATTGTATGGTCGCAAGCCGCGTGGTCCAATGGCCATACTCCGTGATTTATTCGCCGGATCAGACACCGACGACAACGATACGCGGTCTGCATATCAATACGTTGTAGACTTGCGACATCGAATTCTTAATGCATGTCAGCTCGCACAAAAATCTTCGGCTGCGCATGCGAGTCTTTATAAACTATATCGTGATCAGGGTAGCCGATTGCGAACCTTGGCCGTCGGAGACCAAACTCTTGTTCTCCTTCCGGAGACGAAAAATAAACTCCTTCTTACATGGAAGGGGCCTTTTAAAGTCCTAAAGAGACTTTCTCGAGTAAATTATCTTATCAAGATTCGGGGACAGGACAAAGTCTTCCATATAAATATGTTAAAGCAGTACCTGTCCGACGATGATAATCGTCAGAATAATCGCCGAAATGTGGTTGCTCAGGCCAATGCGGCCTTAGTTTCAGTTGACGATGATGATCCTATTAAGATAGAGCATTCAATCCCCGCACTGCAATCTTCTGAAAATACTTCGGATGTACATATAAATCCAGATCTGTCTGAATCGCAAAGACAAGATATAAGAGATTTGCTTAACGAGTTTACTACGGTCTTTACTGATCTACCAGGTAATACTTCATTGGTACAGCATGTTATAAGATTAAAGACGGATATACCCGTCTTTGTTAAACCATACCCGCGTCCGCTGCACGCACAGGAGACTATAATAACCGAGGTACGTAACATGTTTCACCTGGGAGTGATAGAGCGATCGACGAGCCCATATAACTCACCCATCGTCTTAGTGAAAAAAAAAGATGATACAGTGCGTTTTTGTATTGACTATCGTAAACTTAATGAGGTTACGATATATGACGCTGAACCGATTCCCAACCAGGAGAATCTTTTTGCGCAGTTAGCGAGGGCAACGATTTTTTCTAAAATTGACCTTTCCAAAGGCTATTGGCAAATTCCGCTTGATGAGAATAGCAAGCAATATACCGCTTTTCAGACCCCGTTGGGTCTTATGCAGTGGCGCTATATGCCTTTCGGATTAGTTACAGCCCCTGCCACTTTCGCGCGTATGATGACAATATTGCTCCAGGGTATGAATTCCGTGTTGTCGTATTTTGACGACATTTGTATTTATGAAACCGATTGGTCGGGCCACCTCGCAGCCCTACGTCAAGTTTTTATTGCTCTTCGTCGAGCTGGCCTTACGGCGAAACCCAGTAAAGTGTTTTTAGGATACAATGAAATTAATTTTCTGGGCCATACAATTGCCCATGGCGTTCAGACCCCTGATGACAAGAAGATAACTACCATCTTAAAGATCCAAGCCCCTCGAACTAAGAAAGAAGTTCGTAGTTTATTGGGCTTTCTTAATTATTATAGAAAGTTCATTCCAAATTTTTCTTCGCTTACAGCTCCGTTGTCGGACCTCACAAGAAAGAATTTTCCTAATAAAGTGAAATGGACAACCGAATGTGCTGATACACTTCGTACCGTTCAACGATTGTTTTCGACTTCCCCCATTCTCATACTGCCAGATATAAACCAAATATTTATTGTCCGCACTGATGCGTCGGACAAGGGATTAGGAGCTGTGTTGTTGCAGGAACGAGACGATACCTTGCGGCCGTGTCTATACGCCAGCCGCAAGTTGCTAGATAGGGAATGCCGCTATGCAATTATCGAGCGAGAGTGCCTCGCTATCATTTTTGCTGTAAACGCATTTTCGCGATATCTACTCATGTCCGATTTTATAATTGAAACGGACCATCGTCCGTTGTTATTCTTGAAGTCTAACAGGGCTAAAAATGCTCGATTAACGAGGTGGAGTCTTGCACTCCAGGAATACCGGTTTGTTATCCGGGCTATCCCTGGCGGTGACAATTCCCAAGCTGATGTTTTGTCACGTCTAATTTAGTTCCCTATTAAAGAGTGTTGTGTCTTGTATTGGGGTTGGATAGTACTTTTCCCCCTCAATTCTGGACGGTGGATGGATTCACATTTATCTTGTTCATTACTTTATGAACCCGTATTACAATCCTTTTTTGTGAACAGCCTCTTTCCACCAGCGTCATTCCGGACTGTGACCTGAACTTCTGACAAACCTGACGCCCTTGTCAGCGGGTCAATGAGATGGAGACATGGCAAACCAAGCTACCAGAGCTACTGCTGCCATTGGATACCACAGTATTTTAATTAACAATATATTGTTTGTGAATGTGTATATAAGCAGCAATTATGCGTGTTGACTAGATAATTATGAGCCTATTCCTTCAGTAAGGCGTGATTGTTCGATTGTAGTTATACTTTAATTCAGCAGTATACAGTGACATAGTCATTGTTATTATAAATGTTCGTGAGAAGTTTGATTGTGTGGAGTGAGAATGTTTCGATAGACTAGATTCTACAGAACGTGGCATCAATAATTGTATGCTTTTTGTCCATCCAATATGCACGTTCTTAGTTAAATTTTTGTTCTCAAGCTTAAGGCTGACTTTTCTACAATAGTACTTAAGCCCCCACCACAATAACTTTGTGGTTTCTTGGATCCTATCGTGTAAATTTTTCTTAAAATTTCCACTGGGGTGGGGGATGTCATGGGTTAAGTAATATAAATGCCGTGCTGGGTCACGACTTGTAAGGAGTTGATTTTTCACGGTCTCGTTGATTATAACCAGCGTAATTTGTCCTTGAACTGTCCTCGTGAACAGTTTGTTTTTGAAACATTTTTTCTTAGAGATGGAAAGAAAGTGGGGCGAGATAGAATAAATGGATAAGTTAGGAGTGACAGTGCAATTCTCGACCCCGTGATTTTGATGAACACTTAGAAGGGAAGAGAAGGGGTGAATAAGGATAGATAGTTTAAGACGCTTAGTCGCGTTCAGAAATTCGTACATAAAATGTAGAAAGCACGAGGGTTTAAAGATTTCAGTAATTGTTTTGACATTTTAAATTGACCTTGTCTGTTTTAGTACAAGGCCGTGACCAACTCCCACGTAGAATATATTAATACTGCGAGATGAGCTCGCATGGATGCACCAATCAAATCTAGGGATTTGGACGGTAATTTGCAGGTGGCTGCACAGTATAAAAGTGTAGCCATACCTATGTCCATTACTCCATACAGAAAATTCCAATCTGTGCAGGCGTCGGCACGATTCTGCCTGAAGAATCATAAGACTGTTCGATTCATGTCTAGTCCACTATAGACATTGAGATGAAGCCATATGCTTGAATGAGATATGCCCACTGCTATTGTCTACTGTTCCCTGGTTTTTCTAATACCAGGGACCAAGCGTAAGTGTTTGTCCATTGATGATTCAACAATGAACGAGGAGCTGAACATAATTTATCCAGTAGGACAGGATTGCCGCATATACTAGGAGTGCTACCCAAGAATGCAAGACAAAGATTTATAGTGACTTGCAACTAGTATGAATGTTTGGCATACACATCTGTGAATTGGGATTGATTTGTCTGGATGAGGCTGGGGATTGCCAGCCCATCCTAGAGTAGATCCAATAGACTTAACTACGTCAGTTTATACTGACGAGCTTGATCCATTATAAGCGGTAGGCACAAATAGCTGAGATGACATCGTCGCCAGAGACGATATTAGTATATTGCTTGATAGATAGTAGGCAGACTATAGCTGAGAGATATATAACTAGTACTCAAATTGTTAGTGAGTCAGAATGATCATAACAATATAGGAATCTAGAGAAGACTTCTAGTGACATATTATTGAATTTTCATTTGATGCTGCTGATGTTGTCTTTTAGTATGTAATAGATCTAGACAAAATTGTTAGGAAATTTAATGTAATTAAATTTGTGGCCCTGCAGGTCTGTTTATGAAACTTATTCAGATTGTTCTTAGTGTGTGGCATGGTACGAAAGAGTAAATAGTAAATACCTCTCGATTTAAAATGCAGTCATAATACCCACTCTCTAACACTGGAGGGCACTATCACCCAGTCCAGATTCGTAACACAGTACTCATCATACTGTACTGATGATTTTGTATATGTGCGTGTGGGGGGCGGGGCCAGGGGAGGGGTGAGGAGTATTGAAACCAAGCTATGAAAAACGTGCGTGGTTGGAGAAGACATGTTAATTCAATTAATTTCTGTCCGACCTGAAGGTAAAATACTTCCGTCTGTTTTGTTTTGATAAAATAAATTGTTCAGGATAAATCTTTGGCTTTGAAACAGAACAGCTGTTTCTGACTCCGACGAGGGAATTCACAAGCAAAAAACGTGTGTCTCTGCTTCTTTAAGTTCTTATCAGTGATGCAGTAGTTTCTGGTCTTTCTTTCTCTCTCTCTATGGATATGAGAATGATGGTGGTTCTCTGACTTTCAAACTGCGTGGATTACGACTATCCTTGAACTGTGGACTGGAATTGTAAACCGATTGCTCAATACAATGACTGTACACATACAAACACCCACATACCTACAAACAAACAAATACACACACACACACATGTACGCACACCGTATGAACAGACCAATTGTACTTACCTACCAAAACCCACAGCTTTAGTTTCGTGGGTTCTGGAGTTGTTGTTGTTTTTTTCCCCATGACCTCTTCATGCCTATGGCCTTTCAAAGATAAGTCTGAAATTCTTCTCACACTAAAGTCTTACTTTTCACTCTATGAAATGGAAACCCCCAAAAACTCTTAGTCTGATCAGTTTTAAGCAAAATGCTATCTGGACTTACGTCGACAATTTCAGCTGATAGTAGTTAATGCTGACTTGCCTCCATATAAGTCGTGAAATTATTATCTCTTTTCTCGGACCTGAAGTGTTTTCATCTGTGCCACCTCCAAAGCTTGGTAAGTCCTTTCCTAGGAAAATTCTGCATTTTCAGACTATAAATTGTCTTGCGGAGTCCGATTAAAAAAAAATTTCTTGGTCCTTTATTAAATATTGCAGGAGCTGTGAATATTTATTTTTTTTTAAGCATAGAGAATATGACGATGGGTGGTTCAAATCTGGCCCAAATTTGAAATGTTACACACGATTTAAAAAAACACACAACATATTTGGTTTGCAAACCTCACTCTAGAAATAGGCAAAACTATAGAATAAGGTTTAAAAGAATTTTAAAAAATGGAAGAAAACAATGCTAGCTTTCTAATCACCAGTGGCCGGATGCATGAACTGTGCGTAAATCTGTCCGTTTTGCGTACGGCCATCTAGGTGTAAACTCAAATTCAGTCGGTATGCATGAATAGTTACACTTACCCTCCCCACGCATAAATTACCGCTTACCGCTGTAACAAAAATTGTCATTGCGAATGCCAAGAATGTGTATCGGCCAGTCACAGCCACTTGACACTGGAGGGAATGTACTCATGCTTGTCAACAATGCAATAACGATGTAAACAAAGTGGAAAATGCTGACCGTGGCGAATTGTGTGTCGTCATTTCCATTGACCGTATGCATGAACTTAGTGTAAATCCGCCCATTTTGCACCATGGTGCAGGCTTAATAGTGCGTACACACCAAATTTAGTCGGCATGCATGACCTGTGCATCAGTTGCCGCTTACCGCTGTAACAAAAATTCACATTGCGCATGCACAGAATTTGTATCGGCCAATCAGTGCCACGAGAAAACGAAGCCGATCAAAACAAAATTAAGAGATCGAGGGTGAGTAGAAATCCAATAGTTCCCCTTGACCCGTGAAGCCGTGTGTTGGAATGAAATACTAGGTACTACCTTTCTTTCTTTCTTGCGGACGCCTCATTCCTAAGCCAGTTACGCATTGCGTAGCTGAATTAGCCTTTCTCGAAGAAAGTGTAAAGTTCGAACCATTTACACGTGGGTGTAGGCTTAAGCAAAGTTCATGCATACAGGGTAACTTTTACACCACTGCGTAACCAGTTAGTGCGTTGCCCACAGTTCATGCATACGGCCCCACTTTCCCAGGCTAGTTACCGTCGAGTGGCTGATTTAGACATCGTCGGAGCAAGAGTAAAGTTACGAACCCTTTTACACCTTGGTATAGGCTACGCAAAGTCATACAGGGTAGGGTTATCACTGACTCGTAAGGCCTACAACACAATGTAACCAGATACGCACAGTTCATGCATACGGTCACAGGAAATTTCATCGGGTTAAAAAAAAGTGGACTATTATTAATGAATATACTTCCAATCACACTTGAACAGCAAGCATTGTTTTGCCAGCAGTACCAGTCAGACAGAATGTTGCGTGCACGAATCATCTTGACCCTGGTTGCTGTGCTGTGCTGGGTAGGCACGTGTGTGTTGTCGAGACAGCCGAAATGCACGAAGATGAGCTCCTGTTCCTGTTACTATCCCAACAACACGGTGGTCGATCTGCTTCCTCTAGCTCATACACAGTCCCCCAGGTGAGCTGGATCAGTCAGTCAGTAGTCAGTCAGTAGTCAGTCAGTCAGTCAGTCAATCAATCAGTCAATCAATCAGTCAGTCAGTCAGCCAGCCAGTCAGTCAGTAGTCAGTCAGTCAGTCAGCCAATCAGTCAGTCAGTCAGTCAGCCAGTCAGCCGTCGATCAGTCAGTCAGCCAGTCAATCAGTCAGTCAGCCAGTCAGCCAGTCACTCAGCCAGCCAGCCAGCCAGTCAGTGAGTCAATCAGTCAGGCAGTCAACCAACCAATCAACCTACCAACTAACAATCAGACAATCCATCCGTCTGTCCATCAATCAATCAATCAAACAATCGGCTGACCAACTGATCCATCAAGTATTGAGATGGATGGATTGGACATTAGATATTGTTCAGACAATTTATCAGATTTCCAGCTTTCAATCACTTACTTGTCTTTCTTTCTCTCCGTGTGTGTAAGTGAGAATGACAGTACCGGTAGTTCTCTGACTTTTAAACTCTGTGATAACTTTCATATAGTTGACTTATCGATTATTCATAGAAATAAAATATATGTGGGTAATTCGGCCAGCTCACACATTTCGAATAGTCAATGTATTGAGCAATGGGATTTATATGATCGATATTATTTATACATATACAATTTACGAATTGTATTAACATTCTTTGGACATGTAATGAGAAGACGAGGACTAGAACATTTAGTAACAACAGGGAAATTCAGTGGAAGAAGAAGCCGGGGGCGACAAGCATAAAGATGCAGGAGGACCTAAAGGCCTGGCTGGGAATGCACACCAACAGGGCTACGGAAGATTGCGAGAGATGGAGGGTCATGATCGCCAACGCCTGCTGGCAGGGCACTTAATGATGATGATGATTAGCCTATTATTATATCAAAGCTCATGCAATCTTAAATGCACTTGTACTGAACAAATTCACACGCAAATTACTGCTTATTGGGTCGTCAGATTTCTCATCCTTTCTTTGCATTCTCTCTATCCCTTGCCCATGCCCACCCCCCAACTCCCTGTACCAGATGGCACGGTGTCTGGGATGGAGACTACAGAGCTAAGTGGTACTACAACCCATGTATAAGCTTTGACTGGTACTCCAACTGTACGCATGCATCGGTTAGTACTCACTCTCTTTGTGACATAGCAAAATTACTCTTTCCATGACAGGCTTCTATAATAATTGGGATGAAAACAGGCAAATGCCCTCAAGGATGACAGAGACAGACAGCGAAACAACGTTAACGACACGCTGAAGATCTCCCTGGGGTGTTGTGACATCAATCCTGATACCTGGGAAGACACAAGACCCTTAAAACCGGCGAGCTCTGGGCATACCTGAAGTGTACGAGAGTGTGGACGACGCTGTGCAGAAATGATGGCAGCGGAAAGGCACAGCAACTACCACCAAAGATACTAGAGACAATAACATGAGACACTCCCTTCTTCACGCCAAAGAAGCACACAGTTTGCGCGCTGATCGGGGGCGGGGTCCATGGCGCATTGCATGAAAACAATCCTTGATATAACGATAACTTAATGAGGAGGATATGCTACACTGCTACTGCCACTAAAAAAAAAAAAGTTTTCTTTCAGCCATTGAAGTTATAATTGCAAGACAATGACTCCAGTCAAGGCCTACGGCGATAGCTGAACAGTGAATACACTTAATAATGTGAATAACAGTGAATAAACTGCCCTATATTGGCTTTTTAAAATACGGCATTGTTCATGATTTCTGCGCATTCATGAGGCATCTGCGCACACTAAATGCGCCAGTTGTCTTACCTGATTGTATCTTGAGTCTTTGCTACCACGGACCAAACAAATCAGTCTCATCAGACACCAGCGTTTCCGTGCCCTCAATGTAATAAACAACGATGTTAAAGATCAGCTTGATCAGCCATCTCCGCGCACACACACAGCCGGATGTTAATGATATAATTATGAAGTTGTGGTCATCCTTGCGTGCGAGAGACGGCTACCACATTACTCGCCCAGTCACTCAATTATTATCCACGTACTAAATTTTTCATATGTTTAAAAATCGATTTATTCAAAACCTCGTTTATGCTGTAATTGACGCATTCGCTGTCTGACTGACGGATTGACTGACTGACTCACTGACTCACTGACTCACTGATGGACTCAGACTGACCTCGGGACTGACTGACGGACGGACTGACTAACTGACGGACGGACTGACGGACGGACTCACTCACTCACTCACTCACTCACTCACTCACTCACTCACTCACTCACTCACTCACTCACTCGTTCACCCATTCACTAACTCACGCACTCACTCACTCACTCACTCACTCAATCACTCATTCACTCACTCACTCACTGTATTTGATACCGACTCTGAAGAGATCAGGTTTTTACAATACATGTAGCGCGTTTAGATTTTGAGCTCCAGACTTGAACTCCATCAATCTTCTCTATTTCCGTTGTTTCCAAACACTGACAGGTTTGCCGAGAGACAGATGGAGGTATCACCAGATTGGGGACACAAGAATCTGCCACCTTTCTCAATGACCCCACAACTGGTAATCTGGTTCTCCAGTACAACAGTACAGATAGCCAAAAAGTCATCAGGTCAGTCAGAATGTACTGTGACTTCATAAGGGGCGTCAGCTGTTCAGACCACAGATTACTTCAAAATTAAAAAAAATAATAACTGTGGTAAAGGATAGACCTTACAGACAACTATAGATCTAATTTATTTATTTATCAACATACTTTCTTACTTATATGTTTATTTATCTATTTAGTCACTTCAAATTGCTTTAGTTGTTTACCTACAAACATACCTGTACAGGTATCTATTTATTTATTCAACTTGCCTTTTTGTCTTCTCCTAATGATGTACTTCTTTATTTATTCAGTTATTTCTCATCACCATGTCATGCACAGAATAAATACATTCAAAAATCTTAATAATACATTGAATACATTCTAAATGGCATTTTAATTTGTAAAAAAAAAAAACTGCCAAAGAAAGAATAGCGAGAGACAGAAAGAGCTAGAGAAAGAGAGAGAGAGAGAGAGAAAGACACACACACACACAGAGAAAAAAACGCAGAGAGCGAGAGAGAGAAGGAGGGAGAGAGAGAGAGAGAGAAAGGGGGAGAACGAGAGTGAGAGAAGGAGAGAGAGAGAAAAACTAGAGAAAGAGAGAGAGAAAGAAAGAGAGAGAGAAAGAAATAGTTAGAGAGAGAGAGAGAGAGAAAGATTTTAGGAGTGCAACATTTGTGAGATCAAGTGACACAGACCAATGAAGCAATTTCGGGACAAACACTTCGCTATGTAGCCAGGGATTTAGTCTCTCATGACTGTGTTTGTTTCTGTCCACAGAACCAGCCGAGTAGTGTTGAAATGTGGCTCACCTGGAATTATTACCTTTCTAGTCCGAGGAGAGATCAGACCTCATGTTTATGTTAGTACACACATCTTACCTGTTTTCATAACCTGTAGTTTACGTACCTACTTGTACATTTGCGTACAGTTAAAATCTATCTAGTTCCTTACCTGTCTATTTTTCTCCTCATTGTATTGTTTACCATTTTCCTATACATTGTCTATATGTAAACAAAACTCTGTTTACGAGATTTGTCTGTCTGTTTGTCTGCTGTCTGTCTGTCTGTCTGTCTGTCTGTTTGTCCGTCTGTCGATCTGTCTGTCCGTCAATCTGTCTCTCTGCCTCCCTGCCCGCCTTCTGCCAAGCATGTTTGTCTATCTGTCCGTCTACCTGTCTGTCTGTCTGCCTGCCTGTCTGTATGTCTGTCTTGCTGCCTGTCTGTCCATCTTTCTGTCTTTCTATCTCTCTGTTTGCCTCTCTGTCTATCTGTCTGTCTGCCTGCCTGCCTGCCTGCCTGTATGTCTGTCTGTCTGTCTGCATGCCTGCCTGCCTATCTGTCTGTCTTTTCTCGTCCACGGTTACTTTTTTCATTGACTTACATCATTTCCACTTCCATTCTCCAGGAGTTCGAAATGACCAGCAGCCACTGCTGTCCCAAGTCTCCTGTGTGAAAACAAACTGATTTTGAGTTACCATGATAACGTAAGTACTTCCTCCTCCGTCTCCTCCTCCTCCTCCTCCACCTCCTCCTCATCATCATCATCATCCGCATCCTCGCCCGCAAAATATATGGCCACAAGATTTCATCAGCACCATTGACAGCTAAGTGGCTGTTCCGAAATTCTTTTATTCATTTTCACACCTGTCTATTGCTTTACTTGTGTTGTTTTTTGTGACGTGATGAAGGACTTAAGTCCGAACGCTGATTATTTCTTCCCTTTTATTTCCTTTTAATTTCTTCCCTTTTAATACAGTATGATCTTATCATTTGGTTGTCGCAGTTGGTTCCAAACGCGGGTCTTTGCAACCTGCAACCTTTTTTTTTTTTAGTTTTTAAAAATTTTTGGGTAATATTTTAACATATGTTAAATAAACATGTGGTTTCTCTTATTTTCAGCACTGCCCGCCAGGGATGAGATGGTTACCTAAGGACACACAGAATATATTTATGAAACTGGCAGATTCCTGAGAAGAAATCACTATTTCATTTGTTTTGTCGAATACTTCAGCTCAGTTTGATAAGATTACAAAAAGAAAGTGATTTTCCAAATGGCCCAAATGTCATTACAAAATTGGCCCAAATTCAAAGTTTAAAAATCCACAGTAAAGTCAGCAAATTTGTGTTTGTTTCATTTCCTTTCTACATTTTTACTGGAGCGAGAAAGTCTGCTTGGGTGTATGTGTTTTAAAGTGACGTCTGGTTAATCGAATAGATTTCTAAATCGACTAAACTATGTGTAAGACGTCTTTCTTCCGAAATGATTATACATTAAGCACCTTTTAAGGGAGATATCATACTAAGCCCGGAACGGCACAATCAGCTGCTGGCAGACAAGAATTCCATAATTTCCTATATTTTCTCAGTAAATCCGCGGGCACCCTCTCATATTAAGCCCGGTCAGACACAGTCAGCTTCTGCCATTATTTCTTGGGTGTACATCTTGCTGGCAGTGGCAGCATCTGGCTGTGACATTCGGAGCTTAGTATGATATCTCCCCTAAGTGAACAGTTGTCCTTCTGTGAACAGCAAGGGAAGGTTGTGTAACATTATAATGACCACTCTCGAGTACAGATAATTGATGTAAAGGGGGGGGGGCGGTGGTGTCAGACAGTTGCTGCCAGCAAATCCTACACCCAAGAAATAATGGAAGAAACTGACTGTGTCTGACCGGGCTTAGTAAGACAGGGTCTTCCCAGATTTACTTAGGAAATAAGGAAATACAGGAAATTATGGTGTGTACTTCTTGTTTGCCAGCAGCTGACTATGCCGTCCGTCCCGGGTTAGCATGACTGCATATGTTTAAAGCAGTCAGCAATAGAAGATGTTCTAAATATGACTACAAAATCTTGAAGCAAGAAGCTCAAAGATAAGCTTTGAAGCCGCAGTGATATGAAATATGGCAAACTGTTGAAGAAACCAGTATAGGGAACGGGATTGAATGACACAGTTACTATATTTAGAGTTACATCATGGGAGATTCGAACTTTTCAACGCGGCGGTTAAGCATAGTCATGGACTTGGTACACACTTTTCATGTGCAGTTGATCTTTGTGCCTCGAATCGCCCTTACAAAGTCCATAACAACTGTGCTTAACCACCGCGTTGAACAGTTCGAATGTCCCATGACGTCACCGGTAAATTTAAATATAGTAACTGTGTCATTAAATCCCGTTCCCTATACTTGGCAGCTACTTAAGATCAGATGGACAGACAAGGTCAGCAATGAAATTGTATGGAAAAGAACAAGACAGAGCCCAGTCAGAGAGGAAATTGGTAGGAGGCGATGGAGATGGATCGGCCACACCCTCAGGAGGCCAGGAAACAGCATCACGAAGAAGGTATTGGATTGGAATCCCCAGGGCAAGAGATCAAGAGGAAGGCCGCGCGGAACGTGGAGAAGAGCCAGAGAAAATGATGTGCAACGAAGCGGAAAGACTTGGAATAATGTAAAGAGACTGGCCCATGATAGAGAGGGATGGAAAGTGTTTGTTGGTGGCCTATACCCTGATCCAGGGTGAGAAAGGCAATGATGAGGATGATGATACTTGGCGCTTTTGATAACTGTTTGCACGTAGCCCAGCTGTTCACGTAAAGACATACCACAGGTCGTGGGTGGTTGAAGAGCACTTCTAGGGTCTCTTTCTGTCCTATCATTCTGTTATATTCCGTCTATCGTCTTGCTCCCCCCCCCCCCCCAAGCGCAATGTGGCCATTATCGCGTCGACGTGCTTTCTCCAAACTCAAAACTCGAAATCCAACACGTCATTGTTCACCACTGACACGTATGAAAAATGTGTTCCTTATGACGATGCTGAATTGTTTTCCGTAGCTAGCCAGCGGTCGTCGTTCGCAGAGCCTTTTGCTGGCAGGGAAAAGTCAACTATGAAACAGTGGAATATCATAAAAACCACAGAAAAACTGTGGGGTCGCAGCAGGGCTATAAGCAAAGTCAAAATTGGGCAAAAAGAAAAGGTTGTATGTTGCGAAGCCCCGCGTGAGAAATAAAACCCAAACAATACAAAGCAAACTAAAGAGAAGACAAAAAATACACAAATTTTCGGCTTTCGCCTTTGTCAAGTGAAAAAAACGAACAATAAAAGACTTCAACAGGAACGAAGTGAACCAGTTCACTTACAGTGGGCATTTTTTGTTTGTTCTAGAAGGTTAAAAATATTTAAATGACATGCAAGAGAATGCAAAAGTTCGGCATTGCTTTCGCATTTTAATATTGAAGCTAAGTAAGTAACAGAAACATCAATTAATAGACACTGGGACGTTGTCAGGGTTAGGATTTGAATTGCCGTGCTAGGTCACGCATTGTTTATTACATGGCATCATTGATTTTAGCCAGTGCAAACGTCCTTGAACTATTCCCGTGGACAGTTTGTTTTTGTAACGCTTTTCTTAGAGATGGAAAGAAAGTGGGTCAGGATAGAACGAATGGATAAATTAACAGTGACGACGCAGTTTGCAACCCCGTAGTTTGGGTGTACTTTAACAGGGAAAGACGGGGCGAATAAGGAGTGAATAAATTCGTACAAAGAACGTTTAGGGTGTAGAGACTTTGCGAACGGTTTTGATAGACTTGAATAACTTTGTCTGTTACTATTAATAGAATCTATTGGCGCTGCGAGCGGAGCTCGAAGTGGATGCACCAATCAAATTTGAGCAGTCACGTGGACTTGCAGAAGATTTGGCCGAAGCCATCTTGAGATTTAATCACTTCCATGTAGAGTTTCCAGCTACGAAGGTGGTCGGCTAGGGGTTCAGCCAGAGAGAACCAACAGACTGTTAACGTCATGTCTATGTCCTGGATAGACAATGAAAATAATCCACAGCTATTTTCTCCAGTTCCCTGAAATCGTTTCAGGGAACCAATCGTAAGTTTCATCAAAATGATTCGAGATGATGTGAATCTGACCCTAACTTTCCAGTAGAAGTGCGACCAAAGGGATGCAAGACCATAAAGTTTTACTTGCAATTAAGATCTAGAAAGAGTGACTGATATACACATTTGTAAATTGTAATTGATGTGTCTGGATGAGGCTGGGGATTGCCAGCCCATCCTAGAACAGATCTAGATTAGATCTATCTTAACTACGTCAGTGTGTCTTGACGGTTTGATCCTTTATAAGCAGTTAAATGAGTTAATATTGTCGTCTGAGACATAAGGATATTATTTGTGAAGTAGTAGGCAGTCTATATTTCTGAAGATGAATAATTACTAAGTAAACTGTGTATGAATCAGAATGATATAGAGTTTCAAATCTCTTAAGGATCTAGAGGAGATTTATAGTTATGTATTTTAGTATTTTCATTTGATGCTGCAATGTTGTCTTTTAATATGTAAACGATAGACGAAATTGTTAGGAATTTTAAGTAATAAATTTGTGGCCCTACAAGGTCCTTGATATAACCTACTCGAAATTGTTATTAGTGTATGTGGCATGGTATGGCAGAGTAATTTCTAAAACCTCTCGATATTTATTAAAAATGCAGTCGAACACGTAAATTTATAATTAACCATCCCCGTAAAACACGAGCACAGTAATCCCCATCTGTAACACCCTTCTTTGAACTCGTAACACTCGAGGACCCAGCTCGTAACACTGGAGGGGACACCCGGGTTCGAACCGGGGACCTCTCGATATTTATTAAAAATGCAGTCGAACACGTAAATTTATAATTAACCATCCCCGTAAAACACGAGCACAGTAATCCCCATCTGTAACACCCTTCTTTGAACTCGTAACACTCGAGGACCCAGCTCGTAACAGACGTATTGGTCCAAAGGCAAGGTGCTCGCCTCCCATGCCGATGGCACCGGGTTCAAATCCCGGTCGGTGCAGACATGTTGGGATTTTTGGATTTTTCTCATATTTTCTTAACCCTGGTCCTATGGTGGGAAGGCTCGAGCACCTAGTCTTCTCGGATAAGGAAGAAAAACTCGGAGGGCCCGTGTGCACATCGCGCACGTTGAAGATACCTTCGCAGTTGGAAATCGAGAAGAGCAAGCAGAACAGTCCGCTGCCCGGGCAAAATTAAATAGATTTTTCCCTAGCACCCTACCTTCCCTCCCCCCCCCCCCCCCCAAAAAAAACCAAAAAAACAACCGGCGACTGGCGCTGCTCTGTGGCGATGACGTGTCTGCTTTAGTTGAAATTGGGCTGCAATGATACCAATGCAAATTTCCCAAATAGGATCTAAGAAGTATACAAAATACGAAAAAAAAAACAAACAAGCAACAAAATATTGGCTAAGGCGACCAGAAAATGAGTAGTTTTATCAGTGCATAAATGTGTGTCTAAAGCGTCTAGAAAATAGGCGCTTTTACCTGTGTATAAATGTTCTCTTATACATGACTAGAGGGTCCAGAAATTAAGTGTCTTTGCCAGTGCTTAAACGTTAGCAAATTAATAATGCGTGAATAAGTCTAGAGTGTCCAAAAATTCAGAATTTCCACCAGTGCCTAAATGTAAAACAAAAATTCATAATATATGCATAAGTCTAGAGGGGTCAGAAATTCAGTGTTTCTACCTGTGCATAAATGTAGCCTAAGTAATAATGTATGATTGCATAAATCTAAAGGGTCCAAAAAATAATTGTTTGACCAGTGCACAAATTTTAAAAATAATAATAGTGGTGCAAATAGCCAGTGCAAATTAATAATTATAAGTCTAAGGCTGCCAATTAATCTATGTGTAAGTCAATCAGAAGATATTATATTATCTTAGTTTTTCTCAGAAAACGGATCGTCTTGAATTTAATTTACGACATTCTGGAAAGAAAAATTCTAACGTAATTCTTTGAAACAAAAATAACACGACATCAGCAGCTGCTTTTTCCCTTTGCCACATTTTGACTTTGCATGAAAACAAAACAAAACATAGGGCAGGCTGAAGTTCGCCCTGCAAGGCACGCTCATTTAAGCTCATTTAAGCTCATTTTTATCTTACTGAAAAAGCATTCCGTCCTTTCAGCCACCGGTTCACTAGTCCTAGAGTCAGAAAAGTTCTTTGTTATCACGGAACTCCTAGTTTTGGCACTGTCAGTTGAATGTTGTCTAAGTGTCTTGTTTACCGCTGTAACTTAACTGAAGGCACATTCATTACCCGCTTCACCTGCCAGCTCCTGCCCCTGAGAGAACCAAATCATTTATACGAAGTGATTTTCTCTTCAATTGCCGGCAAATTGCATCTATAAATAAGGTACGTTAATCAGCTCTGACCTGGCTGTGACATTTTGAAGAGGCGAAGAACAAAGACTGTGGACAAATCCATTCTGTAGGTATCACTTCCACATTGATTTTTTTCCATCAAATTTCCAACAAGTTTATTCAGATAAATAAATAAATAAATAAAATGATTTATATTCAATAATTTCTTTGTTAATTTAATAGATTTTTGCCTGGCATTTTCAATTGCAGATTTCTTGTCTATTTTACCCTTTGGGATGTATAGAGTACCCAGTGGCAAAAACAGTTATACTGGTGCCCTTTCTGTGGCAGCTGTTATGTTAAAATATTATACAGTTTCTACATCGTTTCATTTTCTAATTAAGGAGAAACTGAACTACTGAAGTATTTTTCTCAGTGCATAAATGTCACAGATACTCAAATGGCACTTAGGAAAGGCAGTGAATACTTTTTTTTCCAATAAATAAAACACGTCATGCCAAACACACCAAACTACGCCTCGCATCCCGGGTTGACATCTGAAGTAGTAGAATAGGTCTATGTCCTTATTATCCTACTTAATTTAAGAGGCCAAACTATGCAGTTTTGGCATTCATTCGTTTTCAAAATCATTCTTATCTAAGTACCAAAAAAATATATGCCTTAAGGGATGCAATGAGAGTTTTATGTTGTTTTTTTTTAGATATTATTATCTTATTTTATTTAATGTTGTAGTTTTTCTCCCAAACTGTCAGAAAGCAGTGAAAATATGTGACATTATTTAATTTATTCTGAATGCACAGGAAATGATAAATATGACAAGATAATAAAGGTTGTTTATAACTTCTTTTTTTTTTTTTCAAATAATTTTACAAAGCTTTTATGTTGGAAAGTGACACAGTAAGAACAAGAGTGACTCTCCTGCTAGGACTTTGTTTCTCGACAGCCTCAGCCCAAGGATGTTGGCACTGAAATTGTCTTGCTGTCCCTCTCTTACTTTCTTAAATAAAAGTAATTTACTCAGTTTTTGCATTTCAATTCATCATGTAAACGGCCTGTGGAGACAATGCACTCACTGGTGCAGCAATTACTTCATAAAGAATAAAGCGCATGGCCTCAGCGACTCTATGTCTAATCATGGATCCAGAGGCTGACATGTAAAAGATGTCACATTTATTATAACTGATCTTTTTTTTTTTTTTGCCCGCTCACGATCACGGCAGACGTCCTTGAGTCACTAGTTCTCACAGCATTATTTGAATTTTTCAACTCGTGATTTTAGCGTCCAGCCAAACAATAAGTTGTAAGGTTATCTCAAAATTGAGATCAAAATCCGAGATTCATATCTCTCTTGGGGAGTAAGAAACTATACAATGTAATGTTGCGAAACCTAAAGTTTGCTTTGTATTGTTTGGGTTTTATTTCTCACGCAGGGTTTCGCAACATACAACCTTTTCTTTTTGCCCAATTTTGACTTTACTTATAGCCCTGCTGCGACCCCACAGTTTTTCTGTGGTTTTTATGATATTTCGTGTACAATGTAATGTCAATGAAGCTGTAATAAAATTTCCGAGGTGATTCCTCCATTCAGGTAATCAACGTTTCTATACTGGGTGAGTCCTCTGATCAGATGGTCAAACTAAACCAACAGGGATCTTCTGACCAACTTTTTACATTTGAACAATCATTGGGTTTCTCGTTTACCGGCCTGTGTGCTTCGAAGTTATGCTTAAACCTGACGATCACCGACACAAAGGAGGCTTTCAGCAGTTTGCTTGAATTGAAATTTTGATAGTTGGGACGAGTTTGTCCACCAACTCGAATTATTCGCTTGGACAGAGAAAACTTTTTAGATTAATCTACCCCACCTGATCAGAGTAACCTCGTTCAAAAATTTTTACCGTTGGATCCAATGGATACAGCCACATTTACAATAAAGATATGGCAAAGGTTATCGGTTCCTATTGAGTCAAGATTTTACTTTTTGCGTTCGACATGCAAGTCTGAAACTATCAAAAGTTTATTTAGTAACTTCTTATCCTTGATTTTCGCGTCGATTTGGTCTAAAACTCAATCACTGCTGCAGCATTTTATACATTTTCACATGTAGATTAATTGAGAGAAGTTGCATCGATAAATAATGCGTCAGAACAAACGAACATTATATTTGTTGTTCATTCAGTAGCTACAGATCAAAGACACTTGCTATTCATTTGTCATAAGAAACTTTAGCTGTCAGCGTTCAACAGCGGTGTGGTGCACTTAGTCTTACTTGTCTGCCATGCAAAGTCTTTAATTGAACCCTCTGATGTCTACCCCAAACATCTGAAACATGAAATAGTGAACAAAAGCAAGAAAAATAAAAATGCATGGATATGGATACTTATCAATAAAAAAAAAAGGCTTGCTGATAAATTAGGACGCGCGCCCTCCCCCTCCCTACACACACACTCACATTCCCTTTATATTTTGTAATAAATGCTGGCAGCAGTGATCCTCCTAAAACAAAGACCTTAACCACCCCACCTCCTTTTCACAAAAGTGGAAGTACGTTTTCTGTTTATGCGTCACTTTCAAAAAATTAAACAAATTTCTATACCAGCTACAGGAAGGAAACAGTAAATTTTGCTGAACCTGCTACAGTAAGGAGAAATTGCATTTTGCTAGAGCAGGCATTAGTAGGTAAAAAAAAACAACAACAAAAAAAAAGACCAATCAGTGTTCGATTAATGAAGGCGCCATACGCTAGATTGTTCTTATCACTGGAAGACAAGTTTTCAGGTTGATTCTGCCTCATTACCCTCAGTGCAAATTTCTGACAGAATTGAAATTTTATGTTCATGAGCAATAATTTAAAAAAAAAACGGTTGACGGATTTCTATTTAGGAAAGGTGACAGTCTACACAAGAGATTCTGTTCATGCCTCTGCTACTCGCACAAACTGTGATTCTGTATGTGCATTTGCGAGACCGATAGGCTGATATCAAACAAAATTGCAAGTAATTTCGCTGGACGTTATGACAGCGTCGTCTGTAATGGCCAATCCGTGGAACGTTATTAACGAAGAAACGGAAAACTTTTCAATGGACTTTCTTAGTTCTTGTATCACCGAAACTGAGCGAAAACAATATTCAAAATAGCCATTTTTATGTTAGCTCTCAATGTCCAAATTAACAGCCCTAAAGCAATGAAGGACAAGGAAGAAGGGCTGGAATGTTTCTGCTGATTGCAAAGTAAGTGTGATTTTGATAGCCATCTCGTCACATGTCTTACCGTAAATGGTGATTTTTTTTTTCCATAATAATTTCTTGCTGCGAGAGAACTTTCAGTTCTGAATATTGAAATCTGTGATTTTCAGTGGACAAACATTCCAGACCGTACTTGAATCATCAACTGTAAAAACATGGATAACTTTGATAACGTAACAGAGATGTCCAGCGTACCTGGACTGTCAACGCTGCCACAATCTGGACTGATCAGCGATTACATCCTGGATATAGTTCAGATCGTCAACCTTTCCGTTCTATCAGCGATTATTTCCACGTTTGGTCTCGTTGCAAATGTCATCAATATTACTGTGTTTGTGAAGCAGGGATTTGGTGATTCGGTAAACGTGAGTCTGCTAGCATTGGCTTTGTCCGATCTTGCAGGATTAATCACTGTTCAATGGGTCAATCTCTTGAGAAATCCGCTATTCTACAATTCGGGTGTGCCTCTGATCCCAACCGAAGTATTTCACCTGACCGGAGGCTGGCCTCATGGCTACTTTGCTAGACTGACCAGCTGGATCACGGCTTACATCACGTTAGAGAGATGTCTGTGTGTCCTCATCCCCTTGAAGGTCAAACGTGTGGTCACACCTAAATTAGCTGTGATTGTGCTGGTTTCTATATTTGTGGGGATGGTACTGACTCTCATACCGGACTATGCCACGGCGTATATTGACTGGAAATTTGTACCAGAGAGGAACCAGTCAATGCTGGGACTATTGTTTACAGAGGGCCGAGAACGCATGGCTGTATTAAGTTTTACTTTAGCTGCCTACACTCAGATGATTTCATATCTGGCTGTCATTGTTTTTACCACCATTTTGGTCTTGAAGATGAAAGAAAACTCCAAATGGAGAGAGAGAACGGCAAGTGCAGGACAGGGAACTTCAAAACGGGATCAAAAAGTTGTGAACATGGTCATTTTGATCGCTGTCATATACTGCATCTGTTTTTTACCTACAAACCTGGCGTTTTTGATGACAAGTATCATTCCTGGGCTGGACATAACTGGCCGGTATCACAACACGTTCTTGGTCTGCTGGGCGTGCGCTTTTCTGGTGGACTCGGTCAATTCTACTGTCAACATCTTCGTTTACTATAGGATGAGCAGCAAGTACAGAGCCACTCTGGATGATGTAATGAAAACCTGCAAACTGGATGTCTTCCTCTCCAAAGTTTGTGGCAGACAGGAAGGACAAAGACTGGCGGAGGGGTGAGCACATGAGCAGACAGTAGGTGGAAAGGACCTCGTGAACTATTGTTTTGTTTCGTACTTACCTTTCAAATCCAGATTTGACGACAAGCTGTTATTGAGAGAAAAGATATAACACAAATCGCTGTAGCTCTCAATTATACATGTAATTATTTATAAGGATCGTTTCACTGATCACGTAGTTCTACAGAGTGGTACTTGTAATAATACTGTAAGCGTCTTGCGCAGCGTGCATTTGGAATGAAAACGATCAAACTTTTTACAGTTTTTTTTTTTTAAATTTTAATATGGCTCTTTTCACTGTTCTGTGAAATCAAGCATTTTCCCAAGACAAAAAGAGATCTTTTTGGAACCAGATATAATTTCTTTGGCCGTAATGATTACTTTGAATTTGATTTTCTAACACCCGCTCACATCCTTGTCTCGAATTATCTACCTCATTTCCCCAAACTTACAAGTCGTCAATCTCACATTCGTAGCAAGTATGCACAAACAAGAGATTTGGCTTCGGGTGCTATTACCAAATATTTCTCTGGCAAATTTTCAATACGGTTTTTCAGCGTCGTTATTGCTGGCAGATGATAACTGACTATATTATTGTTCCTTAATCTGTGCGGCAAGTGCAGTTCTGTATTTTATTTAGTAAACCAAAACAGTTGCATTAATAACTTGACCAAACCAGGCTACCTGTCACAGCAACCAAACAAAGAAGAATCAACTCGCTCGCCACCCCCCCCCCCCTTTTACAGAAAAGATTACCATAACCACTAATAATTTAATGAATCAACTAAACAATCCATACAACCAACCAAACAATTAAACATAATTATTGGATATTGAAAAATTCTCCTAGAAGACTTAAGCTGAAACTCCAAGAACAAAGCGAAACCGAAATGACACGAACGAAACAAATAGGGCAAGTCCGTTTAGTAGAGTATATCTATGGGGCAAGTTCAGTTCTTACTTTCTCAATCCATGAACACGAAACGGCATCGATAGCGACGCTTATGGAGATGTATTTTGGTTCGGTATAGTGATGATGCCGGGTGTGTAGGTTTTCAACTTTAGCAGTAATTAGTTCATTCCCACTCGATTCATCTTTTCAAAAGCAAAAACATACCACTTGTGTACAACGTTAAAACTCTCGTTAGTTCGTAAGTACATGCACGGCTGCATAATTATTTTGTGTCTAAGGTAATTTCAGACAATGCCGTGTACAAAGTAACGTAGGCCTGCATAATACATGTAACGATTATGTTGTTTACTGTTTGGTCTGTGATAAAACTAAAATAAAGATTTTACAGTTCCTAATGCATGGATAAGGACAATAACAAGTGTTATTAAAAGAAGAAGGAAAGGGCATACTGCAATGTGATCAAGTGTCTGTTTTATTAATAAAGATTATTTGTGCTGACTTTTGGTGATTCTGTTTATTTTGTCGAAATCCAGCCATTTTTTAATGTTTCTATTTTTTTCATGTTTCATGTGAAGTTATCAGGGGTACAAAATGTAGCAAAAAGAAAAGCTGTATGTAACAAAGCCTCGGGTAAGAAATAATACAATAAAACACAGAGGAAAGAGGAAGACAAATCGAGCTACATACTTCTTTTTCTTTTCGCCATATTTTGACTTTGCTTCAAGCCTTGCTGCAACCCCAGGGATCTCCTGTGGTTTTGGTACTATTTTACCACCGGTACGTCCAGCTTTGTTTGTAATCTCCCGATCTGGACAGTAGTGGATGAAAGTGTCTACTGTATTCAAAAACATACATTTATTCATGGCAAAGTGGAATGTATTTAGGTTTTTATATTAGGAGGTTCGCTGGGCTTGGCATTTACACCTCAATTTTCTTTTTGTGTGTGTGTGTGTTGTTGTTGTTTTTTTTAATATAGTTATTTTTCTTGTTCTTGTTTCTGTGTATTTTGTGTTTTTTTTGTTTTTGGTCGTTTTTAGAATTTTGCCCGACGCCTTGTTCGGCCTGCCCTTCTCGACTTTCAACTGCCAAGGTATGTTTAACGTGAGCAACGTACATACGGGCCCTCCGAGTTTTTCATCCTTATCCGAGAAGACGAGGTGTTCGATCCTACCTACCATTGGATCAGGGACAGGAAGTTTCAATCCCCCCAAAAATCCGACATTGCCTGCACCGGCCAGATATCGATTCCGGTACCTTCGGCACGAGAGGTGAGTACCTTGCCTCTAGGCTCTTAGACCAACGTGTCCCGGCGTTTAGCGTGTATCTAGACAGTGTTTAGAAAAGCGGACTGGAAAGAGGGAAGACTGACTTAATGATCCGTGCGGGGCCCTAACTCGCGACCTCAGCTAATTGCACCAACCGCTTTGCGTGGACGAATAAACACCCACTCGCATACCCGTATACACATTAGAAAACACACTCTGCCTATGATTTTATGCAGCAACAGTCATGATTATTGTTTGTATTGCTGTCTGGTGAAACATTATCAGTTGCTTGCATACATAGGTAAAAAATGTATCGACAGCTTGTATAAAACTTCTATAAATCCGGACAATTCAATAAGACATCCACGACAGACACCAGTACCAAGTTGCGTAACAATGTGTACGTTCACTCAGTTACTGTGTACTTATCAGAGGCTGTTAACTGTGGGACAAAATGGAACATGCGGTAGAAACTATAAACCAGGCATGGGCAAACTTTCGTAATAAGGACCATATCTCAAGAAAGTGAGGACGCAGAGGGCCGGATGCTCTCATCTCACATTAAAGCCCATCTATAAGTGGCATGTTATTTGTTTGGATGTTGATTTTTACAGAAAAATGTCTTATTTGATTTGGGGGCCCGAGGTAGCTGCGTGTGTGTCATATCTTATTTATTTTTTCTTAAAACAACTCTGTGACCGGTGACCGGTGCGTATAGTAATTTTCATTCAACCTCAGCGGCCGGCCAAAACTACTTGACGTGTCGGATCCTGCCTATGGATATATTTGGGATCGCGTGACTGATCTTGGTGTACATTTGTGCGCCTTACTCTATCCAGCTCACATGCGGGAGAAACAATAGACCAGGTATGGGAAACCTTTCATACAATAATAAGGGCCATATAACAAGAAAGTGCGATGCATAGTACAACACTCTTAACCCTTGCGGTGGTGATGAAAAAACTTACATAACTTGGTCTTATATGACCCGACCCTTATGGAGAGAGAATGGTGGCATCACAAAAACACTTCCGATGTTCTAGGACACAAGCATAGCTCAACCCCAGGACACTTTCATTTTAGAAATGTCTCAGTATGTGTGCCAGGACGCTGGCATCGTAGAAAAGTCGCAGTAGACGTCTCAGGACCCCAGCCTGCCTTTATGTCAGTACAATGAAGTCATATAGATACATGTACTTCAGATATCTCAGAACACAAGCAGAAGGACAATGGTATCATGGAAATAATTCAAATGTCCCAGGACACAAGTGTGTCTCAACACCAGGACACTGGGTCATACAAATGTCTTGGCAGATGTCCTGGGACATTAGCATGCCTCAACGCCAGAACAACAGTATCACAGAAATACTTTAGATGCCCCAGGACACAACGCCAAAACAATAGTATCACAAATACTTCAGACGCCCCGGCACACTTGCCATAGCATACTTCAACGCCAGAGCTGTGGCATAGCAGGGATACTTCAGATGCTCCAGAACGTCAGCATGCCTCGAGGTCAGGGCAATGACATAACAGAAATACTTCAGATGTCCCAGGACACCAGCATGCCTCAGTGACAGGACACAAGCATCATGCACCGAAAGATGTACCAGGGCACCGACATGTCACAACGCCAGGAGTCCATCGTGACAGAAATTGTGCCACGTACTTACCTACAGTTTCAAAGCGCCGAAGCATCAGCGGTACTTCCACACGTTCAGGATGGCTAGGAACAGGACTAATGAAAAAAAAAAAAGGAGTGCCGTCGTATCTCATTCAATACATTTATTTATTTCTTTGGCATTAAACTATACATCTTAAAGTGCCCCGACAAATCAAAGAGAATTTCCCTCCGAAGGAAGGAAAAGCACAGAAAAAGAATGAAAAGAGGAAAAAGACTATAAAAAAAAACAGGATAACAATGGACACTAAAGTACACGATGAAAAAGTTTACACGAAGAGGCATATTTTGAAAAGATCCATTAACTTTAATGGTGTTAATGATCAAATGGCCACAAAGGTCAAGAGCAAGATGGTATTGACAATAATGAGGATAATAAAAAGAAATGTAAAGAACATTCTAAAACACAGAAATGATGAAACTAGAAGGTGATGAAGCAAACAAAGTAATCCCAGCCAGCAGCCCTTTGGAAATCCAACTCATAGGATGGATGTCAAGTTTGCACATAGGAATGACGTTGTTCCTACTTAGATCCGCTGGTTACGATATTGCGCCACATCGGTTTGATATAGGAAACCCGCCACTGTGGTAATTCCACCAATCCTACAGAACTCTACGTCGGATTGACGTAGGGTGGCTGACTGGGATGGTAATGGTCACAACGACAATAAAGATGGCCATGTCAAGAAAAGATAATGATCATATATGATGATCTTAATGAATAGATGATGTGATGATAATTTCAAAGATGAAGATAGTGAGTACCCAGCTCTAAAGGTGAGAGTCTAGGGTTCTGCAATTAACATTGTCCTGGAAGTTTGCGATTTGAGAGTAACAGTGGTTGATGGATGAATTGAGGGCAGAGCGAGGGATGGATGGATAGATTGATAGTGTGGGTGGATAGGATGAATGGATACAGTAGAAACTTGGGTGAAAATATGTGGATGGGTGGATTGATGGGTGGGTTGGGAGTGGGTGGATAGGATGGGATAGATATGGATGGATGTAGATATATGTAGATCCATGTGGATGGATGGGAGGAGAGATGGATGGATGAGTGGGCGGATGGGCAGTGGCGGACCTACATCTTTGGGATCCTGAAGCTTGAACGGATATGGAACCCCTTCACAACCTGGAACAATAAGGCAACATCCAAAATTCACTCATTGAAAAAAGTTTTCTCCACGGCCCCCCCGGGATTGGGGACCATGAAGCTTAACTTTCATAGCAGATCTGTCACTGTGAAGGGGGGGGGGGGTGGGGGGGCACAAAAACAATCATGGCAAGTTCGGGCTTACCGCACACAGACAATAATACGGTCTACCGTTGATGTGTTATTTTGGAGAGGAGAAGGAAGGGGAGTGACCACTTTGCAGGGGTCTGAACTGTTTGAAAAAACACATTATGAAAGATACAGAAATACTTTTTGTTTCCAATCAGAAGTCCGTGTGAGCACTAGTAGGTTGTAAATATTTTTTCTTTCACTTGCGGAAGACAGGCACTATTCATAACTTAATTGAGATGACAAGTTGAAATCTATAAACAAATCTGAATTTTGAACGTTTATCATGCACTATCGACGTGTTTATACATTTTAATTTTCTTTCCTATCAACTTTACTCCATAGGCCTTTTCTTTTCATCTTGCAAAGACTGTGCAGCGGGCAACGATTTCGAGAGCCGGGGATAAACATATAATTCAATAAGGCAAAAAAAAAAAAAATCATTTCATACTGTTTGGATGCTTAGAAATTATGCAAGGAAACCAGACCAATGCGAAATTCCAGGAAAACTATTTTGAAAGGGCTGTTGTTAGGGAACCGTAGTAGTTTCACAATAAGCTACAGATGAGCATTGACCGCAACTATTATTTTTCTCTATTCAGCTTTGTAATTTGACCACGGTCCCCTAGCAACAGGTTTTTTGAAGACAAAGAACAACACTAAAGGTAGGAGAAAATTACAAGAACAGTGACGCAACTGGCGAATTGTGCGGATTATCAGGAAACGTGGGTTTGAGTTTGAGTTTGGGTTTAATGGCGCGTCGACACGTTAACAGCCAATTTACGCCTTTCACAATTTTTTCGTTACCATACTTTGGGCTGGCTTTCAGCTTTCACACCCTCCCCCCCCCCCCCCCCCCAAATTTGATACAGTCTTGGCGGAGAAGCATAGATAGTAGTAAATGAACGGCATGTTATCTTTTTAAGAAGAGCACGAGAGAAAGAATTGAAACATAAAAAGTCAGTAGGAAGACCAGAAAGGAAAGGAGAAATGTGGGTGCGAAACTGAAATAAAATACTGCTGCAACAACTACTGATACATGCATACATCATTAAAACAAGTGAGGAAAAGAGAGAGGTGGACTGCTATTGTTAACAATCAGAAAAAAAGAGCGAAGAAACGAAAAACAGAAAGCGGTGAACTCATGTGAACTCGTGTTGTTGACAATCAGAAGAAAAAAAGAAGAGACGAAATCAAATGTTTTGAGTTATCAGGAAAACAACAACAACAAACAAATCTAGAACAAAAAAGTGGCACGGGGACTCCAGCATACACTACCCTCCTAGCACACCGAGTGTGCCGTATGACCATGTAGTTGCGGGAGCACTTTTCCCATGACAAGGACGACCCTGAGCACGTATGTCTCTTATACGGTGCCCCTCAGGATCAAGGAAGTAGGTTCTAACCCGTATGTTTTGTCCGGCCTACTCCCGACCGAACTCCACCCCAACTCTCAATTCCCTTAGCAACGTGTTATGGGAGGAAATCTTGCCAGACCCAAAGCATTAAAGGTCAGTTTGGGCAAAAACTGACCGTGCAAGCACCTTGGTCACGCCGGACCTTAACGTTGCATGGGAAGAGGAGCCAGTGACCACCCGGGTTTCCCCAAAGTGGCTGTTATGTACTAATAGTAAAAACAGGCCTACCCTATATACAGCATGTCGCAGGTCGACAGAGCTTGTTGGTTCTGGATGAATGAATTACAAAGAGAATAATGTTGACTATTTAATCAGTCCTTGCGTATATTTACTTCAGAACAATTTTTCATCATTTAGATTAGTAAGCTTCATGTTTCCATGGATTGAAAAATATTATTTGAACCACTAGAATGATCATTTTGACAAGAAATAGAAGTTTGCAGCTCTCTGCCTGCGTTTCTGCCATGTTATTAATGACAACCATACAAAGATATTAATACTAACTTCCCTTGTCTGTGTGTTTGTTTTGTTTTTTTTTTTTGTTTTTTTTTACACTGACAAATACGTTTTAAAATTATCAAAGGTAATGAGATGAACTGTTTTCATACTGTGTGTTTGATTAATGGAGATTTCAAATGTTGTGAACACGCCTTAATATGAAGTAGTGAGATTTCCCATGTGTAAATGCAATGTTTGTTTGTT
Source organism: Onchidella celtica (assembly GCA_963931925.1). Taxonomy (NCBI): domain Eukaryota; kingdom Metazoa; phylum Mollusca; class Gastropoda; order Systellommatophora; family Onchidiidae; genus Onchidella; species Onchidella celtica. The sequence goes on along the minus strand of OZ007579.1, from coordinate 22,515,850 downwards.
GTTGTTGTTTTTTTACCTTTCTTTGTGTTTATTATTTGCCCCTCGGGTAATAGAAGCACTTGTCAAAATAACTTGTGCCTAAGATCCCTTAGGCATTGGACCAAGTCTGTTTTTGGGGTTTACAGGGACTTCGAGCACAAGTGAGATAGTGATACAATGTGTAAGTTCAAGTCTGTCTCGTTAGTTGAATCAAAGAGAGTCTGAGTCAAAGGCGATGAAACACATTCTTGACTCAGTGCTCCACAGCCGTAAAACATTGTCATCTATGCTGCACTGAGCGGGACATTTAAAACGATGCTAAATGAACAGCGCTGTGCATCGCACGCTTGCCTGCAGCAGTGGTAGTTTGCTTTGTTTTTCTCTGGTATTTTGTTAATTATAAAGCACTTCATCATAGAATAATACCAATTCACTTATAGCATACTTTCAGGCCTGGTCGAAACTTTCCATTATTTTTCATTATGACCATCTTGTGTGTTACATACACAGAGGGAAGTCTCACATAATGTTTATGTACTATTGATTCCCATGCCAGACGCGAAAGAATGAAATTATCAAACTGTAATGAATGCGATAGGCCCCCCCCCCCGCCCCATGAAACAACAACAACAACAACAAACAATACTAACATTATTGTGTACTCTAATCTCACTAAATAATAGAATAATAATAATAAACAACATCATCATCATCATTACCACCAGCAACAACAACAACAACAATAAAAACCCAACCCTTCCTATTCAACGGGTAGACTTTTCGGACGCTTTGTGAGTAACTGAGACTTTAGGGCGTCTCATTTCCTTCCTGGAAATAATATTCCCTATACGATAGATCTTGGAGACGAAAATAACCATAATTACCATTTTTTTAAATCCTATTTGTGTTCTAAAGGAGTAGATACCGCATATCGAAAGAACCCTAGTGGATTACAAATTTGAAAACAATAACAACAATACAACAACAACAAAAAACAATAACAAGAAAGTCAAAACGGCCACCCATAAAATGTGCATGCTCTGGGGGGGGGGGGGGAATGGGGGAGGGGAGGGAGGAGAAATACATCCTACATATCAGTCAAACTATTCTATGTTTCTGATGAAATAGTCAAGTGTATCATGTAGCCCATGCAATAATATTTTGGAACATTATAATTGACGGGGTTAGAATTACAAGGTGTTTTTTTTTTTAGTGCATTGGCACTTAGATCCCATGTAATTCTGACCGCCTCAAATAAATGAGGGGGGGGGGGTAGAATTACAAGCAATCTAAGTGCTAATAGCACATAGACCTATTCTGATTCTAACCCATTCAATTATTGTTCAAAGCTATCTCATGGACATTCAATATTCTCGTGACCGTACGCTCGTTAAAAGATGGACGGGAAGGGGGTGGGGGGGTGAGGGGAGAAGCCAAGCTTATGAAAAACGTGCGTGGAAGCGGGGATGAAAGAGAAAGCGTTAATATTTTTAAAAAAACAACAACACCGAATTCAGTTTGTGAAGTCTCAGCTTCGTGGATGGCCACAAACCAACATTGCATAAAATAATTCCATTTTTCTTTTCACAACCAAAGTAAGCACATTCTTTTTTTTTTTTTTTGTTCATTTTGTCCTTTGAAATAACGAGGTCTTGTCGGTGTGTTCATAGCGTGTTTGTTGTGAGCGATTTTCACTTTTCAAAAAATTCCTCGCGCATCCGTTTTTACAAAGAGTTCTGATTCCTGTATGTCGCCATCAATAATGAGGCTCATTTTAAAATCTATTTGATTACGTTTTAATGTTAGGAAATACTGTCCTCAGATCATGACAAAATTATGAAGATAATGATTTGGATACAGCGTTTGGAAATGTTTTTCTCATATCGTGAAGATATTGTGAAGAAATATTTCAAGTTGGATGTACACGTTTTGTGGTCAAAAAATTGTGATTTCATTTCTGCGGATGTAAAGTTATAGCCGAGTGTGCCTATTGTGTTTTGTGTTTTGAAATTCGTTTTGTGGATTACTGAATTGTCACACTGTGGATTATTTGAAAGTGATGGACTACTAAAGGTAAGATTTGGGGAGGAGTACCTTACTCGAGCGCCACTTTGTCAGATTTTCAGATTGATAAGTAACGACGTGAGGGTCTAGTCAGTTTGTATCATCGAGGCCGTAGGCCGATGTTCGTCTGGGCAGTAGTCAGATTGACATATCAGGGAAAGCCCCCGGGGTAGCTATGTATCATCTCTTTTAGTTAGTTTCTGGTCTTTGGCGCTCGAGTACGGAACTCCTTCCAAGATTTGTTACTTTAAACTTGTGGAAGGAGTACCATTTAAATTACACAACTTTAGTCGGGCACATATTTCATGTTCTAAGTGCTAATCTATGAGCAGCACATTTACTACAAAAACATCCATCTAGAGGACTAACTCGCACGGGGAGAGGGGGGGGGGGAGGAAAGAGACGGGGAGAGAGATCCCCCTGCTCAGGGCAGGTTCTAAAGTGGCGTCCTTGAAATATCTTTATTGTGTGACTCAAGGAACTCCTTCCAAAGTGTTTACTATATTTGTGTTTTGTTGTATTACAAATGTCTATCTGCTTGTCTGTTGAGTCTTCGGGAACATTCCACACATGTCCCCCGGGGTCCTGCTATTGTAGACAAATCATCTTATTATTGTGATCCATTGCATTATTATTATCGTCCACGATCGAAACTCCCCCGACCCGATAATTACACCCAGGGTCTCTGTCCAGCATGTGTGTGTGTGGGGGGGGGGGGGGAGGGACTCTCTATTTCAGACTGACAGCCGACAGCAAACCCCAACTCTCTCTCTCTCTCTCTCTCTCTCTCTCTCTCTCTCTCTCTCTCTCTCTCCTCGATACCTGTCTGTCTGTCTGTGTCTGTCTGCCTGTCTGTCTGCCTGCTTTCCTTCCTGCTTTCCTGCCTACTTGCCTGCCTACCCATCTATTTGAATATCGGAAGGTCTTCCGCCCGTCCGCGCCAGTCAAGAAAACACAGCTGCCCTAGCCCCTTTTCGCCTGATTAGTCAATCTGACTAGCGCCCATTGATACAAACTGACTAGACCTTCACGCCCCCAGGTCCATCTGACCATTCCAATGCAGGTTGTTTAAGCTTATATCTTAATCATATTATGTTTGTTAACTTTTTGGTAAGTGGCGCGGACGGGGGGAAGACCTCCCTGAATACCTATCTATATATCTGTCTGTCTATCTGTAAGCCATAAAGTACAGCCAGTGTTTGATCACACCAGTTTACAAGTGATCTCTGTCCTCTTTTCGGAAAATTTTAGTTCAAGACGTCAGTGGACTTCAAATGTGGCGTGTCCTATTGATTTCAAGTCCATAATTATGTTGACCTTAAGTAACTACACGTAATAATATTATTCTAGATTTTTTTATAATTTTCATTCTGTCTTGTTCAGTGGCGAGGCATTAGGGGTGCCACACGGGGGTTTGCCCAGGGGGCAAAATTCTTAGGGGTGCAAAATTTCAAAAGAAAAAAAGAATAAATTAGAAGTAATAACTTTTAAAAAGCGCCCCCCCCCCCCCACACACACACAAACAGAGAAAATCTCCCACCGTTCGAACATTCTACACAGTTTTTCAACATGACGGGGCAAATAAACTTTGCTCTAGCAGCCCTCGGGGTCAGGGGGCGCAATACTTGCCTTGTACCAGGCGCTGGCAACCCACGCTACGCACTGGTCTTATTTAGAAGAGCTCAAACTTTGAAGTAAAAATACTCAGTGGAGCTCATGGAGATGGAGCACTTGTATCTTGCGGTGAAGATTTCTCAATAGGACACTGTTTTTTCCTATGTATCCAGAAAGTATGTGGACGCTAGAAGGGTTTTTTTTTATGGGGGAAGGGGGGGTGGGGTGGCGGGGGTTTCCCCTAGCAAATGAAATACGTACGCCTGCATGGGGAAGAAAAAGTTTCTGGGTAGCATTATGTGCGTTTGCCAGCAAACTGAGTTCTTGAATTGTATAAAACTCAGTTGTTCAAAACGTAACAGTTCATGCAAAATGGCACTTAGGTTTTCGAACAGCAAAGATTTATCATAGTAATTCACTATTGTAATGGCCGTGTGCTCGTACATGAAAGGGGGGAGCGAGTGAAAAGCTTACATGGTCAGGTGGTATGTGTCACGAGTGGAGTGAGTGCAATTAAGGGGATTGCTACAGAGCGGGTGTAGAGTAAGAATGACTCACAGTAGACAGCAAGTTAAGCGTGCTGTTGTGAGTAGTGGGAGGGAGTCTGAATGAGGCGAAAGCGCTGGATTACTATCACTGCAAGTTAGAAGGTCCTAGGGATCGGACCTGTGAATAAAAGCCCATCGGGCGGACATAAAGGGAAGCAGTCGAGAAGACTAGTGAGAGTCTTTCCAGTTATGACTGGTATGTAGAATGTTGATTGATTATTATGATTGATGTATTATATTATATTCGTCTATTACCATGATGTAAATAAGTATATGTGAGGAATGTGGAAGTCCTTGATATTGGATATAGCAATGTGCGCCACGAGCGATAGATGAAAGTGAGTTCATGGATTTGTAGCGCGAGTGAGTAGTGTGTACTCCGATGGAAGTGTGTTACCGTAAGATGTGTGGTGAGTGAAAGGTGAACTAGTGTGTGTACGTTTCATGGGTTGTAAGGAGAGGTGGAGTGAATAGAAATGGTAGGGTATTATACCAATGTAATGTTATTCTTGTAGGTGTCGGGGACGGGCCGCAGAGCCACCTCGATGAGCACAGGGGATAGGCCAGCATAGGGCCGGAGGCCACACATAGGCCAGAAGTGAGGCTGTCAGTGTAGGACAGTGGAGGCACATAAAGTCGTGGCAGTCAGGCCACGGACAGGGACGTAGATATGAGAGTGAATGAGATACTATATTGTTGCCATGTTGATAGGCTAGTGAACTGATACTATGTTGTTGCCATGTTGATGGCTATGGAAATAATAATGTGTTATTGCCCTGCTGAGGTGCTAGGGGAGTGCTAAGGTGTATGACAATAGGAAGGGGATATTGAGAGACTGCGGTGCCAGTAAATTACTAATGTGTTGTTAAGACCCTGAGGGGAGAGGCTGAGGCCGAAGTGCCTTTAGGAGTAACTACCGGATTGTGGATCCGAGGGAGAGTGTGTGTGAGAATAAGGCCGTGGTACGGCAGTTGATTTCAATAATATAATGTATGTCATTGCGCTATTATCTGTATAATTATGTTTAATAAATGTGTGAGTCTGATGGATTGTTCTGTTAAGTGTTAACTTGTTTGTTCGTGATTGTTGTCCTGTCATAACTATTACATCTCCCAGTCTGGGATTTGTGACAGTATGAATATAGACAAAACCCTACTCACTTTGTGGAAGGTAGTGTCTGAGTGTATATTTTTATTTGATACTTGGCATACATTAGCATAAATGAATTTTAGGAAAAGTAAAAAAAATTCCAGAACTCTAACTGCATTATATGCAAAATGGCATGCCGGCAGCTGTTTAAAATTGGATCGGGTCATATTTGACCGGGTCAACATTTCTCCCCGGACTTCCTACCTTTATATGGTAACTGGAAAGCAACAGCTGCCACAGCCATATGCCGAAGTGTTCATCCAGGTCAGTGAAAATTTCGTGGAAACAAAATAATAGATGTTGGAGAAGAAGACTCAAATTCTATAATCCTTGTATTTTGAGTTCCTTGTATTTTGAGTTCTTTGTATTTTGTGTTGGCACAGATCTGGCGTGGACAGGCCTGTCATAGTATTGACTCTTACAATAATATTTATATGTTGACTGTCAGATGAAAACCATCAAAAGATGGTAAAATTTGTTTGTTGTTGTTCTACTACTAAACTTACAGTCCTACATTATAGCAGCGTGTGGATGTAGAACCTGATGTGTAGAATTATTCATATGAACATTAAATCTTGTTTTCTACTTCGCACACAAGTTGGTTGTGTACAATTCTTGTTGAAATCCAAGTCACAAATCAAGATTGTTGCCACCCTAAAGACAGACAACAGCATGAGAAGAAAAAAAAGTATCATGGACCGTGAGTTTTTAACATATCAAATTGTTATAAATAAATAGAAAATGAAAATATACAAATAATATATTTTTGTTTCAGTGAAATAAATTATTATTCTACACTGGAGTTAGAGGGTGAAACATATAGGTACCTAAAACGTCGTGATTGTGAGATTTGATGTACTACCTCAATTTTTGGCGACAAATTGCATTGACACATCCATTTTTGGACAAAATTCAGTCTGGACATTATTTATTTACGATTAATTTTTTTGAGCCGCATAAAGGAGACGTATATTTGTCGATTAGCACTAGAATAGGTGGGAAAATAATAATATGATTGTACATTTCGTTCTTCGCCTGTCTTTGTTCTTCAATTGTCTCGACACATTGCTGGTCAAAAATCAACTTTAAATATCACATTTTTGTATTTTATAATGAACTATGGTGTAACAAGTTCAATAAATCGTTATATCGAATCCAACTTAAAGTGACCTAGATCTGATCAACAGTTCAACTCAAACAGCATGTGTGTTGTATGTTCATGATTCAGCGTGGAAGGCACAAAAAACATGATTGTTGAATAAAGATGTGTTCAGGTTGTTCCAGCAGTTAATTAGGCAATGTCTTTTGAAACTTGTAACAAATTTATCAAGTCACCCAAGTGTGAGGGAAATAAAAGTATATCTGGCTTTACAAAATCTATCACAGAGGATGGGTGGGTGAGAAGGGGGGGGTGGTTGAGAAAGACCTAGTTGAGAAAGACCTAGAGGGAGAGAGAAAGATAGCCCTTTTGAGGGCTAAAAGGGGAGTTAAGAAGAAGACGTCGCAGAAGTAATAATAATATTGATGATAGTGATGATGATAATGATGATGACGATAACTGGCTCATGAGCAGAGATGGGGTTTATTTACCACTTAATGTGCAAGAAACTGTTTTTTTTAAATTTAATTTCTGGGCACCCGACAGAGAACTATCGCATACCATACAAACCAATGATTTGCCGCAGGCTCTATTATGACGTCATGTGGTTTTCCAGACTGGAACAGAGAATGCTGGAGCAGATAACAAAGAGGACGAAGATGTGGGTAAGAGGGAAAATGAAGGAGCGGGAAGGGGGAGGGGGAGGTTTTACAAATGAAGGATGGTGTTGTTGATTGAGGAAGGGAGAACACGATGATGAAGAAGAAGAACAAGAGAAAGAGAATGAAAGAAAAAAAAGATCTGGAATAATGATCATATTGTTGACAAAATTTATCTTCCACGAAGAATCGCTGAACGAAACACTCGTTTCGCTCTCAAGTTGCATCACTCTTCAGTGACAGAATTATGAAGAATATAATAATAATATATAGCATTTATAATATCACTTCATGCCTTTAGCAACCAGGTTCTAAGCGCTTTACAACATTTACATTCTTTATAAATCACACACACAATACACGGGGATACTGAAAAAACTAGATTGACATTCAGAGTGTAAAAAGATGACTCTTCAGCTGATGTTTAAAAGTCATAAAATGTTCAGTCGTTCTCAAAGACACAGGCAGAGAATTCAAAATCTGAGGCCCTTGATAAGGAAAAGATTTTTCACCCGCGGTATTAAGGGACATCTTAAGAATTTTAAAAACTTTTCAGTGTCAGCAGATGATCTAAGATGTCGTGATGGTACATACAGAGTGAAAAGATCAGTTAAATAAGTTTGTGCACAGAAATTAATAAAAGTAACAACTGACGTCAAATATCCTCACGGGGTGTGGATGTTTTCGCAAACATTTTCTAAAAGATGTTCTAAAAGAGGTTATAAAACAAGTTGTTGAATAATTATGTCAAGAAAATAAGTAGTTTTCGTAATCTATTGGGCTTGAAGAAACCTTTGGGAATAAAGTACGTAACTTTGCCCGTTTTATTATTTATCTCTGTATTTCTACATTTTTTCACGTTCTGCTTTGTAATTAGTGTTTTCGTCTGTGATTAAACTGAACTTAAAATAACAAAAAGTTTAAGCACTGCATCAGGGCTAAAAAAAAAAAATGAGAAAAAATTTCAGGACCGGGACGACAGAGAATTAAATTTAGTTGGTTCCATGCGGGTTCCTTTTTTTTTTTTTTGTCTGTCGCTGCAAGGTTCTGCCCCCCCCCCCCCCTCCAACCTCAGTTTAATGTTTGAATCTGAGTTTGGAGAAAGCACGTGGACACGATAAGTGTCAGCTTGTGCTAAAAAAGTAAGCAAGACCAAAGATAGAAATACAGCACAGCGATAGAAAAGGAGAGACTCTACCAATCACCCAATTCTTCTCCCTCAAATTCTGGCCTTAGGTATAAAGTGGGAGAGCAAGTTATTTTGATTTACTCACCTCTCCTGGATGTTTCTCCTTGTGATTGTTTCTCCTGGACTAGGTCCACTTGGAAAGCTAAGGTGATTCGGAATATCAACTCGTACATACCTGGTGGATCAAACCCAAGTGCCCCCCCCCCGCACACACACCGCCAACCCCCCTCCTCCACATTTAACTGTGTTTACAGGTCAATTTCAAATCATTTTGGTAATTTAAAAATGTTAACCAGATCGCAAGTCTTTATTTACATAAACGAAGTACATGTAATATGTATTTGTACTTTTATTCTTAAAGAGCACGCGTGCCTGATTTTCTACAAAAATAAAACCTTTTTTTTTTTTTTGCTCGACAATTTAGGCAAATCAGTGTGTGTACACTGCAGAGACTGCAGAGCCTATTTGGGCAGCAAAGTCATTCGAGGGAGCCGGTGTACGAAAAGAATCTTTACTGAAACCTGAACTCTTATGTGGGTAAGAACTTAAACACATTATCACAAAGTGGATAATGGTAAAGATGAGAACGTGATGCCTAGGTTGATAATGATGATACTAGTAATCAGGATATAAGATAGGGTGACAGGTAAAAGACCTACACTATTATTATCCAAGATGATAATGGTAATGACGATTTTTAGGAAAGGAAAGAGTTTGAAGAAGATAGCAAAGTGTGGCTTAAATTCCACTTTGCCCATGCCGCCGTTCACAAGACAGTGAGTGCATGTCATACCAGGTGTTTACTTGATTGCTCGTGTGCGACTTCCTCAAAATCTTCATTTTATTCCAATAAATCGCGACCTTAGTTCTTGTTTGTTCTAGCTCCACTTTTTGCACAAATGAGAAATTCGGTGCGAAACGTTTGCGGTTTTACTATTATGATAATGAGTAAGAATAAATCGGAACTGTGAAACCGCTTGATAAGTGCCACAACGCATTTTAAACAGTTGTTAAAATGTGCATTTGTTATACCTCTTCTACATACTAAAAGATCTCCAGTTTTTCAGAAAATGAAGATAGAACAAATAAGAGAACTAAAGTCGTGAGATCTAAATCTCCGTAATGTGAACTATGTTAGTGTCATTAAATGAAAGGCCCCAGCTAGCAACCCTGCAGAATCCAACGTATAGGATTGACGTCAAGTTTGCACATAGGAATGTCATCGTTCCCCGCGTAGATTCTCTGATTGTGTCATCGCACCAACGTCGGTTTGATGTAGGGACTCCGCTCCTACGGTGATCCTACCAATCTTACGGAAATCTGCGTCGGACTTTGCTTTTGAATTTCGGATTGATCCAAAGAAAACATACACATACATACACACACACATACACACGAAAAATATGAAAGGCTTAACGAAGGTGAAAGGATTGGCAAAGGGATGTTGTTAGGGGGACATAGTGTTTTACAAAGAAAGTTACAACTAAACAGTGAACGTAACTCTGTATTTTCTCTATTTGGCTTTGTCATTGGTCTACGTCCCCTAAAAAAAAAACATACTTGACAATAATGGAGTTTCGACATAAGGACAATATTTAGTTAGCAGTTGTGAATAAAATTCCTGAGCTATCGATATGTTATATTCTGTCTACTGTCTTGCTTTTTACTAGCACAATGGGACCGTTGTCGTGTGGACGTACTTTCTCCAAACCCAAACTCAACCCTGTAAAATGACCTTGATTCTCATAATTTTTTCTTCCATTTTTCTTCTTTCATTCTATCGTTCTGCCAAGTTGGTCTTTGCCGCCCTTTCGTGTTATCTACATTCCGTCTTCCCCATTCTGTCTTCTTCGCTCTATTCCTTCAATATGTAAATATTTTACATCTGTTTCGCGCGGAAAGTTACAGTATACCAGAATTTTAAACTTTTCCCCCAAATCATAACAAAAGCCCTCATCCGTTCGCCCATTTAACTTCGCAGGAAACGATAAGTAAAGATTTTCAAAATAATCCTTGTATCGACTTCAGTTCTTAACAGGCAGATAACACTGCAGGCTCAAAAAATGTTCACTATTGTAAATAAATTTTAACCCAAAAGTACACGTCCTAATTAATAGATACAGACCTTGTCTTCTTTAACAGTTATGTACAATTGGACACGCGATAGTCTTTGGGTTTAAATATTGTGAGTGGATCTGGTGAAATCGAGCTTAATGTGAAACACCAAAATAATTCCTGAGAAGACAACTCCACAGGGGAAAAGGCTTTCTATGGAAATTGAGATTTGCTTAGAGCATGACATTATTCATTATTATTATTATTAACATGAAAGGTTAGCGATTTTTTTGCATTCAGACATTTTGCTTGAAAACGACTTAGAAGTATTTTATTTTGATTTTTTAAAGAGGTATAAGAATTTCACCTTATGCCTGATTTCGCCAGATCCACTCACGATTGAATGAGAAATAAAATCTTCCTATTTTCGTGTCTTTGCTGTGTCTGAGAACAACGAAATTGTTCAGCACACACAACTGGTCCTGTGTATTTATTGTAATATGCTGTGAGAGTGGCGGAAAGTTACACTTGTTACTTAAGCTTTTCACAGAGTAATAATAACTGTTTTATAACATTGTGTAGACATGTAAACGGCTTTCAACTCACGTTCGCAAGATCATAATATTATTGGTTTGCTAAAATATAAATTTCAGAACAATTTGTGACCATCTTATAAAAATGTACCTACCTTAACCTCTCTATAACATACTGAGAGATCTTCCAGTTAAGTTTTAATCTGTAACTAGTTTTCCTGAAACAGATAGCTTGATTATTATAGTGCCATTGTTGTAGTGACAGTGTGTGCAACAGCATACATAGAGACCATGAGAATTCCCCTAGGTAATTTCTGACACGAATGTCTACCTGCAGTTTCTAGTTAATCCCATTACAATGAACGGCAATATTTCCAGCCCATTCGCCCACTTTTTGAATGGCCACAGTCCATCCGGTGATCTGGCTGAATACATATTTGGATGAAGAAAGTCATGCAGTGTCTTGAAAAAGCATCAAAATACCTGCCTGGGAATGTGTGCTCCCGTTTTGTAAGCCAGAGTTCAAGAGTTGTTTAATTTTGACATTTTCCTGCTTAGCCAAGTTAACACAGAAATGCAAAACTTGGACGTCAAGAAAAACAGTGGAGTTTGCCCGGAATCTCCACTCTCCGAATGACATGGTTAGTAACCGTTTTTCATATTCTTACTGCACTCTCCCTACGTGAACATTTCGCGACCTAAGTTCTTGTTTGGTCTATCTCCATTTTATTAAAAAAACTGGCGCATTTTAGTATGTAGAAGAGGTCTAACCAATACACACTTTGACACTTGTGTAAAATGGTGGTCGGACAAAATTTATCAAGTTGTTTCACAGTTCAGATTTATTCTAACTCCTTATCATAAAGGAGTGTTAGGGGACCGTAGCCTACGTACAAAACCAAATAGAGAAAATACAGATTTGCTTTCACTGCTCACGTATAGCTTGCTGTGTTAACCACTACCGTCCCCTAACAACAACATAATAAAGAACAAGAGCCCCGTAAACATTTAACGTGGAATTTCTCAGTCGTGCAAAAAGTGGAGTTGGAATAAACAAGGACTAAGAACTATTGGTATCTTCTACAGTTTCTCCAGTAATGTCCATACACCTGCAGCCACTAAACTTGTCATGTGGTCATGGGGAGACTCCGGGCAACTCCATCTAGCGTGCAACACTCCAGTTCTCTAAAAAATAATTACAAATAAAAACGTGCTTTGTGGCAAAATAATGCGGCTAAAAATCCACTGACTGTTCATGTTTAATAGACAGACTCATTATACTGTTGCATGTTCTTTTCTTTCTTTTTTTTTTTTTTAAATCAAGCTGGCCAAAGTCTGCAAGGGTGTAGACAGACGTTGAACGAACCTACTAATCGGTGTGTGCACAGAGCATTTTGTTTAGTCAGCACACATATGATTTACTGAATTATTAATGCTGTCTGTGTCAATCATGAAAGATGATAATAACGGTAAAAGCAAAGCCTTCGCGAGGCTGCCAAACATTTACAGAATCGTATTCAGTCTAGAAGTAAACTGTGCTGAAATTTCCAGGTGAATGGGTGCAGAGATGAGACCCCCATGTGTAACACCGGTTTGGACTTGTCTTTTTATTGTATTAGATTTTGGAGGGTTGAATCATTTTGAGAGCTTGGCAGTCGTTTTCTCGAGTGAAACATGTCAACTTACTGAGGTCGCATTAATAAACAAATTGAGTCAATAAATTTACTCTTTTTTTTTTTTCAAAGAAAATTTAATTTAATAGAAGAGGCAAGTGCAATGACTCATAGAAATTCTTGGAGAATTCCCCTAGGTAATTTCTGACACTGATGAGTCCCGGCAGTTTCGTTTTAATCCCAATACAATGGACAGTAATATTTCCCGCATTTTAGTCCACTTTTCGATTTGTCACGGAGGTAATTAATTTTTTTGTTTGTCTATGGAAATTCTACTGGGACACTTTAGATTTTAAAGTACATCACTTATAAAATATTTTGAAGTACACCTGTACATCAGTCATAAGAATGCTTGAAGAGATAAAATGTGACACAAATCAAATGAACAAATATAATTAATTTTAAAACTAATCTTTCTGCCAGTTGCAGGAACGTAATGAAACATCTGCACATTCCAAATTCGGACAACATCAGACTGAGGGCCTTTCACATCGTTAATTGGCTTATTTACTCGACTTTCTGTTCTATCGTTTCTTTGTCGGGTGTTTGGCATTCACAAGTGCCCACTTGAGCCCACCAGCCATGCATGACATGTACATAAATCGATCGTTTTGTTTGTTATTCCATTTGTATGTGTGAACATGAAAGCGCACACCATTATGTATATGGCATATTAAGATAAAAACCAAATTTTTATTTAAGGAAAAAAAATATTTGGGGGGGGGGGGGGGGTTGACAAGTAAATTTAATGGCATTCATCGAATGACATGTTTTTACTGTGCCATCGTTATTGATGTTCATACCTTGCTGTCACTACGGTAATGCTGTTCTTGAGCAGCCACTTGGCCAGACGATCAGCAGCTGGTCATACAGTGGGTGTGTTATTGTTATTGTTGTTGTTGTTGCTGTTGAGTGTTGCTTTTTATATGTCATTATTTAACGTACTGTCCAAACTGGAGCTCACAGGCGCTGGCACTAACAACGGCCATGTAATAAATTTTCAGATCAACATTCAGTCAATTCGCACTCTTCCAACTGTCAATTGCTGGGTCACAAATGTAGCTTTCAACAAATATAATAACATATTTGGGTTGTCCTCGTTTACTATGAGAGCTTAACAGAGCCCAATTGTAGCAAATGCATTTTCAACTTATCATTTCCTTTTCAGCGTTTTCAGTTGATTTCCGCATACCGAAGCGGCTGTGGAGCAGAACTGGTCTACAACATATTAATACGAACTCAATGAGAGACTAACAAGCAGATATTTTACTTCAAGAAAATTTGACAATTTACAACAGTTATAAATGGCTATGTTTCATCTCTACGGTGTCCATTGGACAGAGGGAATGTTAGCCACATTCAGTGAACAAATTTATTCTGTTTCTCTCAACATTCTGTGTGTCTTCTGGGTTGACACAACTATCAATGGTTTGACTGTACGACAACTTGTATCAGAAACAGCCTCGGTGACATTTTCACAAGAAATCAGTCCTTAATATTCTTCCTGGACGAAACAGTGTGAAAGAAAGGTTTATTTCTCTTATTTCTCTGGTGTGGTGATTGGCCGGCATGTTTCATGAAAAAGACAGGTCAGACAATAGATTTGTTTTATCAATTAAATGATGTTTCATAGTTTCAATAAGCGTATCATAGGCACTGAATGATGAAATTATGATTGCAATGCTAAACCTCACATTCGGTGAATGTTATAGATCAAAGAGGGTCCAGCATCTATTTGACCACAGTTCTGAGAGAAAGTATTTGGCTTTCCAGTGAGGTGAACAACCTATACAGCACTATTAGTCACGCCAGACTGACAGTTTGCCACGCTGTGGGATGTACACAGTTGAGCAAGTTGAAATCCACTGTAAAAACAACAGCCTGAAATCTGACCCATCGTTTCAGTTTCAACTAGCAAGGGCATCACCCTGTCAGTTCCATCGTACAGGAACTCTCAGCATCCAAGTACAGAAATCCTTTCTACCAACTTGATATGTAGAAAATCATCAATATTTCATTACTTACTTTCTTACCTTTACTTTTTCCTTCCACTGTTGCCGGGAAGCGACTCCGGGAGATTCAAGCGTCGGTCCAAAAGGAGGTGTTTGGCCTTTGTTGGAGTGAATATGTGTGTCTTAAGGACCTCCGTCACTCCTTCAATCCATCGTCTTCTTGGCTTTCTCTATCTCTCTGCGGTCTCACATTTCGTGGCCAGTAGCTTACAGCCGTGTCTACAGGGCTTAGAGTCGTGTCTACAGGTTGACCCTATGGGAGATTTGATATTTTGTCGACATGATGTTTGCATGTTTTAAAAATATTAATAGTGGTTGGCGTCTTTCTCTCACAGTTATCCTGATTGGTGCTGTTGACCATTTGGAAACTTCGGCTGTCACTAAAAATTTTATTGTGGTTGCTGTTGTTGTCGTTGCTGTTGTTGTTGTTGTTGTTGTAGTTGTTGTTGTTGTTGTTGTTGCACTTGCTGAGGAGGATGACAAGGTCGAGGAAGACGAGATCGAGAACGTTCTCATTGTTGTTGTCACTGACGAAAATATTCTTGATGTTGATGTTGTCGTTGACATAGATGTTGCCGTTGGTGTTGATGTTGTCGTTGATGTTGAGAAACTTGATGAAGTGAAGGAATTTTTCGCTGTTGTAATTGCTGTTGATAGTGTTGATATTTTTCATGTTGTTGTTGCTGAAGCTGGGTTTCCGGAAATTGTAGTGGTTGTTGTCGCTAATTCTGCCCTCTTCATTGTCCTGAGTGACCATTTTATTCAAAGGTTGATTTTCCCTGGGTCTGTTCTCATTGTTTTACTATGGTGGTGGTGTGGTAGTGGTTGTGATAACCGCGGCAGAGATGGTGGTGGGGGTGATAATGGTGATGGTGTTGATAGTGGTGGTGGCGGCAGAGATGGTGATGGTGGTGTTGGTAGTGGTGGTGGTGGTGTTGGTGGTGGTGTTGGTGGTGGTGGTGGTGGTGTTGTTGGTGGTGGTGTTGTTGGTGGTGGTGGTGTTGATAGAGGTGGTGGTGTTGGTGGTGGTGTTGATAGTGGTGGTGGTGGTGTTGATAGTGGTGGTGGTGGTGTTGATAGTAGTGGTGGTGGTGTTGATAGTGGTGGTGGTGGTGTTGATAGTGGTGGTGGTGGTGTTGATAATGGTAGTGGTGTTGATAGTGGTGGTGGTGGTGTTGATAGTGGTGGTGGTGGTGTTGATAGTGGTGGTGGTGTTGATAGTGGTGGTGGTGGTGTTGATAGTGGTGGTGGTGGTGTTGATAGTAGTGGTGGTGTTGATAGTGGTGGTGGTGGTGGTGTTGATAGTAGTGGTGGTGTTGATAGTGGTGGTGGTGGTGTTGATAGTAGTGGTGGTGGTGGTGGTGGTGTTGATAGTAGTGGTGGTGTTGGTGTTGATAGTAGTGGTGGTGTTGATAGTGGTGGTGGTGGTGTTGATAGCAGTGGTGGTGTTGATAGTGGCGGTGGTGGTGTTGATAGTAGTGGTGGTGTTGATAGTGGTGGTGTTGGTGTTGATAGTAGTGGTGGTGTTGGTGTTGATAGTAGTGGTGGTGTTGATAGTGGTGGTGGTGGTGTTGATAGTAGTGGTGGTGTTGATAGTGGTGGTGGTGGTGTTGACAGTGGTGGTGGCGATGGCAGAGACGGCCGTCGGGGTGGCGATGGTGATGGTGATGATGATGGTGGTAGCGGTGGTAGTAGTAGTGGTAGTTATATTGTCAATCTCTAGTTCGTCAACCACTGGTGTTTCGAGGATTTGGAAGATGGCAGTGTATTTGAGTGTCCGATTATTGAAGGTTGCCTGTTGCATATGCACAAGTAAATACTGACTGCACGTTGATAAACACGGGAAAAAGGAAAGTGGCGGAATTTCAAACTGCTATTGCTGTTTTGCACAGGATAACTATCAACGTGCCGTGGTAGTGATAGGTGTTGTTATATCGAAGATATAATTATTTGCTGTCTTTAGTTTTGTGGATAATGTCATTTTTGTCGTTGGTGCTGCTGATGGTGGTAATATTCAAATTGATGTTGTGTGTGGTAGTAGTTTTAGTACCGATGGTGGTGTCGCTGTTGCTGTTGTTGTTGTTGCCGAGGTTGCTGCTGGTGGTAATGCCGAGACTAATGTGTTGCTGGTGGTGGTAATGCCCAGACTAATGTGTTGTTGTTGGTGGTAACGCCCAGACTAATGTGTTGTTGCTGGTGGTAATGCCCAGACTATTGTGTTGTTGCTGGTGGTGGTAATGCCCAGACTAATGTGTTGTTGCTGGTGGTGGTAATGCCCAGACTGATGCGTTGTTGCTTGTGGTGGTAATGCCCAGACTATTGTGTTGTTGCTGGTGGTGGTAATACCCAGACTAATGCTTTGTTGCTGGTGGTGGTAATGCCCAGACTAGTGTGTTGTTGCTGGTGGTGGTAATGCCCAGACTAATGTGTTGTTGCTGGTGGTAGTAATGCCCAGACTAATGCGTTGTTGCTGCTGGTGGTAATGCCCAGACTGATGTGTTGTTGCTGGTGGTGGTAATGCCCAGACTAATGCGTTGTTGCTGGTGGTGGTAATGCCCAGGCTAGTGTGTTGTTGCTGGTGGTGGTAATGCCCAGACTAATGCTTTGTTGCTGGTGGTGGTAATGCCCAGACTAATGTGTTGTTGCTGGTGGTGGTAATGCCCGGACTAATGTGTTGATGACGATAGTAATATCGCTATTATTATTGCTGCTGCTTCTAGTGATAGTGATGTCATTCAGATGTCGCTTTTGGTGATGATAATGATGTTGTCTCTGCTATTGTTTTAGTTGTTTTTGCTGAAGTTGTTGTTTGTGGCAATGTCCAGAAAGATGTTGCTGGTGGGGGTGGAGGTGGTGGCGATGATAGTGCTGTCGTTGTTGGTGCTTCTGCTAATGGTGTTGTTGTTGTTGTTGACATCTTGAGAAATATTTGTCATTCCTGGTTTGACCAGTCTAGAGATACATGGCCTTCTTGTTCTTCCAGAGTTCTTGTACTTTTTGCTCTTGTTGGCCAGAGTTGTCTCTTTTTGGTTGCCTGTTTTCCTGGTATTGTTACTGCAGGACAGGTTGATCTTGGTCTACGCGCGCATTAGCCGGCTTTCATCGACCGACTGGTTGGGTTGTGACGTCACGACATTGTTTGGGTAAGATCCAACTAGTTGGCTGGTAGGCGAGGTCTCATCACAACTCAATGCCGTGACGTTACCATCCACCTAGACGGCCAATCAAAATGTGCTAGTGTGTGTGTGCTTAGGCTTAGCTTTGTCTCCTTTGTCAATGCTTCGATTAGTGGTAGAATGATGAATTCTATTTGATAGACAAGGTGTCCGGTGGCTTCTAGGAGTGAGATGTGGTCAGTGAAGCAAAATGTTATTTTGTCATGACCAACATAATTGTATCAATTCACGAAATATCATAAAAACCACAGAAAAACTGTAGGGTCGCAGCAGGGCTATAAGCAAAGTCAAAATTGGGCAAAAAGAAAAGGTTGTATGTTTTCTTTTTGCCCAATTTTGACTTTGATAATTGTATCAATGTGTCTAAATATATCATTTCTTTCAGTGCCAGAAAAAAACATCTACCTAGAGAAATCAATTAAAAAACGAAACGAGACTTTGGTCACTAAGTCAGGCAAAACTGTTCAAATGTCACCTACAAGTAAACTGACTGATTGATTGTTGGATGTATCGGTTACATTATGAAAATGGAATTTGAAAATGGGAGATCTTCATATTTGTAACAATGTCTTAACGGATTGAAATTGGTGACAGTGGTGTTCCAGCAAAAGCAACGTCCATGTGTTGTACTACCTAGACGTGAAGCTGCTAGAAATACTCGTACACTACACTGTTTTGAAACAGATCATTGTAAACCATATTTACCTTTAAACAGAAAAAGGAAATTTTGACAAGACCTAAAGATGAAATAATTGACCTGCGACTCTAACTTGGGTCTGCAAAGGCTACCCATGTCTCTGGCTGGCTCCTTCAGATCTAGGTGCCCTATGAATTGTAGTTCAAATATTTACACCTCTAACCCATTCCGGATTTTGCAGAGGGCGGATGAGGAAAGATGCGGAAACAGCAGTTGGTACCTATGATGCAAATGCCTACTCATCAGGCAGGAAACGAATGGTGCAAATTGCTTCTTTGTGAGATACAGTGAAATCAGCCCATGGCCCACGTCTCGATCCTGCTCATGATAGTGTCTATACTCACTATACTCATCACCAGATACCTCTTGATAGTGCATTAATATAGGAAAGAGGTTCCGGCTTTTAGGTGATTGTTTTTGCCCTCTCTGAGCTGACTGTTTAGCTTCGATGATTCTCCTTTGTCATCTCAGTTTTAAGAAAATTGTACAGCAATCACCGCTGCAGATTATAAGAGTTGGCTTTGAACAACTTTTCTGTATAGTATGTTACAATACAGGAATTTATGGAACTGGATTTAGGTTAGCAGACATGAGCCAGTTTGTGAACATTTCGGAAAAGACAAGGGTATCCGGGCTGTCTGAGTCTGGGCTGCTCAGTGATGCAACCACGGAAATATTTCATACTGTCAACTTTGCAGTTTTAGCGGCCATTGTCGCAAGTTTTGGTATCGTAGCAAATATCATCAACATTATCATCTTTCTGAAACAAGGATTTGGTGATACAGTGAACGTGAGTTTATTTGCATTGGCTCTCACTGATCTGTCAGCGCTGATTACACTTCAGTGGATCAATCTCTTGAGAAATCCGCTGTTCTTTAACTCTGGGGTGCCCTTGATTCCAACCGAAGTCTTCCATCTCACCGCAGGTTGGCCTCATGGCTTCTGTGCCAGAATGACTAGCTGGATCACCGCCTACGTCACGTTAGAGAGATGTCTATGTGTCCTCATACCCTTAAAGATCAAACGTATTGTCACGCCTAGACTGGCCGTGACGGTACTGGTTTCCATCTTTGTGGGAATGGTTTTGACCCTCATACCGGACTATTCTACAGCGTACATTGGCTGGAGGTTTGTACCAGAGAGAAACCAGTCAATGCTAGGACTTTTGTTTACAGAAGGACGAGAAAGCATGGCTATCCTGAGTTTTACCTTGGCTGCCTACACTCAGATGATTTCATTTCTCGCTGTCATTATTTTCACCACTATTTTGGTAATCAAAATGAAGCAAAAATCGAAGTGGAGAGCGTCCACTGCCACACGAGGACAAGGTTCTACCAAAGGTTCCGATCGGCGGAGTCAGAAAACTGTGAACATGGTTATTCTCATCGCTGTCATCTACAGCGTGTGCTTCATACCCATGATGCTGACCTACTTAATGACAAGTGTGGAGCCTGAGTTCAGTATTGTGGGCCAGTATCAAAATATTTTTCTTGTAGCCTGGTCCTTCGCTTTCCTGGTGGATTCTGTCAATTCTTCTGTCAATATTTTCGTTTACTACACGATGAGTACCAAGTACAGAGATACATTTGATGCGCTGATCAGGAACAGATTATGTGGCCCACAGGCAAAAGGAAAGTAGATCGCCGGCAGCGTGTAATAATGAGACATCTGTAAACACCCCATGACAGACATTTTCCAGTGTCATCGTTTCTTTCTTGTCAGATCCTGTTCTTCTCCAAGTTCTGTTCTGACTTTCCATTCCAACATCCACTCCATCAGTAGACTCCTTCTCAGTTTTCTTCACCCTCCGCATACTACAGAGCCATCAACAAATACTTACAATACAAGTGTGCGTGGTAGTTAACACATGCAAGAGGATTCATTAAGAGAATCGTTCGTCGTTGAAAATGAATGACGTGTTGGAACTGTCGATGAAGTCCAAATCTTCTGGTTTAGAAGGTTTTTTTTTGGTTATTTTGTTTCCTCATCACACATTTTCATTATACAGAACTACCTCACAGACACAAAACACGTTCCATTCATTCTAAGAAGACTGCAGTGAAAATTTCAAAGATTTTATTTCTCCAGGAGATTTCGGAGAGACGAAGACGGGAACTGGTGAGGACTTTAAAAAATAGCAAGTTAACTTTAAAGCAGACGGTGGCGTATACAGTGGGATACGGAGGGAGAGGTCCTTCCCTGGTGAATGTGTGAAGACATGAATCACATTTAAATTGCAACTGATGAAATACCAAAAGGTTTTCTTACTTTTCAGTTCTTCTTAAACGTGCAAACATGAATGTTGTGTGTTCTCTGTTTCACTTGTAGGCTGGTGACACACTGAATCAAGACTGTTTTGCGGCTGTTTTGACCCAGTGCGCCAGGTCTTTCTTTTCCCCCAGCTGACTCAAGACAGTTTTGTCGCCCCTGAACCATTGAGACAGATGTGTTTCAGTCCCGCCACTGTCAGAGGTCCAGTTTAACCATGGATCTTACACAATCCACACAATCCACATCAGCTGTTGTTGTTAAACCGAGTCAAGATAGACTTGAATCAGTGCGCTATCAGCCATAGAATTATTTATCTTGGAAGGGGAGGCGGACGAGCGGTGGCAAATGAAGGGTCCACATTGAGTGTCAAATACTCCAGGCATATCTTTAGTTGCTGCGTTCTTCTTTGAGGAAAGACCAAGAGATGGAAAGCCTAATCAACGATTTTTTTTCTCAAAACATGTTGGTCGTGTGATTCAGCAGTAACCAAAAATTATACTGTAAGCAAAATTTGAAAGATATGTTTCTTCTCCCTAAGACCATCCACCGGGGAACTGTTCAGGGAAAGCGGAGAAACGGAAGACACAGAAAGAGACTGGGCGGACAACATTACTGAGTGGACTGGAAGGAACTTTGTCCAAACCCAGGTATTAACCATGTCAAATGGAGGCTTTTGGTGTGGGGTTCCATCATGCAGTGCCTCTACGGCCCTGGAGGGTTATGGAAACAGTGAAGGATGAATAATGATAAAATCTTTCCTGGCCATTACATGTACCACCATCATCAAGAGCATGAACTCCTAGTCTGTATCTCCATGAATAAAATAGAATGCCTTTTTTTTCTTGTTTCGATTTATCGTCTATCATTAATATGCCTTGAATGATATGATTATAAATAAAGTAGCAGACTCATACTTGGGGAACAATGGAATTTACATTTTGATCTTCACTGTAACCCATCATTGTGTTAATAATAATTCTCTGAGTGACATTCAATATCCACAACTTCTCTTAACTGCACGCCCTTCAGAATAAAGCACGTCCAAGCAGTGCAAAACAGTCTCTTGCATTACAATATCAGTTAATTATTTACTTCTGTGTTGAGAAATTATTTGTTGAGGCGCGTGTTTTGCTTTGCTGGCTCAAATACGATAACCAATTTTCTTGCTGGTACTTGTAATAAAATGTGGCGCTTGGGAGGGAAAGACTGCGAAAGTTAAAAGTGTCATGTTTGGTCTATGTTCACTAATCATTTTCCCTGACAAATGGACAGGTCTTTCACAAAGCAAACAATAGATCACAAATCCCCCTCAAACAAATCCACACACGAACGTTTCAGTTTGAAATGTGCGAAGAAACAATCGACTTCTATATTAAATAAACTTGGATAGGTTTAGAGAAAGTTGGGCTAGAAATATTTTAAACTTAAACTGGGACCGGTTGTAAGCGGATGTGTCGGCTTTCCGTCCATTTTTTCTTGCCTTTATGGAGTGAATGAGTAAAAGATGACTTTGGATTAAATTTCATAAAGATTCTTCATTTTGATCCTAAAAATCGTACATGGAACCAGAGTATCTGCCAAAATGAAATCTCTTTACAAAATATGTCCTTTTCCTGTCACAAATGCCACTGTCAGGCTCTAATAGAATGAAGGAATAAGGAGATCAAAACAATATAATATTATAAATTAATCTGAGTTTTCGGTCTAAATTAACTCTATTACTCTCAGGACGAATTACTGTGTCTCGTCAAATTTTCATCGTACACATTTAGCATTTGAGGCTATCTCTTGTTCATAAACTCCAACACTGTATACATTTCTGGAGAGCTGGTTTAATTGGCACTGGCATTCCAGTGGTGAACCAAAATGCCAATCTAATTGTCTTAAATGATGACTCCGGCAATGTTGGGGTTGAAGAGCCCGACTAATCAAAACCTAACTCCTAAGGCATTGTTTCTCAGCCTTTTTTTTTTGCCCCAGGCACCACTTCAATTTAAAAAAAAAAAAAAGCAATTAAAACCTGCCCCCCACCATGATCGGACATTGTTACCATACAGTATTTATCCCTTTGTCCTATTCTGAAGCCCCACGCACCACCAAAATATTGGCAGGTCCCACCTTGACAAACACTGTTCTAACGTGACCCGATTTTATAGTTCCAGAATTTATTTTAAAAATCTGTGTTTTTCTGCCTTGCGTCGTCACCGGAAATTTGTCAGCTGTTTCTTTCAGAACAAGATTGTCACAGCAGCTTTCAGAAGGTTAAGTATTGTCATGATAAACAATGATACAAATGTTTTGCAGTTGAACTTGTATTTTCTTACACAAGTCAGGAAATCGCAAGTGTAAAACTACGAAAGGAAGGGATGTTGACTATTTCTCTTGAATAAAATGACTTTAATTCGTCCGATATTCAAGATAGTCTTAATAGACTCCAGCCAGCATTCCTTCATCAATCTGACTTAAATTTGTGCAGGATTCTTAGAATTACCATGAGGCGGACTTCTTACATTTAACTGACGTAGGCGCCATGTGGTAATCATCGGATTTACTTGAGAATGGCATGCCAACTTAATATCAATCATTGGATTTCCGTAGGGGCTACCACGGCTGGGACAGCAATTTCTTTTTCATCCAGCCGTGGAGAGAGCTGAGAAAGAATACAAAAAGAACAACTCCGTTTGATGCAGTTCCATCATCCCTTTTACTTTCCTCAGCTTACTCTTTATTATCCTTGTAAAAGTAATAAAATGTCTGTCTTCATCTGTCGTTGATTTGTCCATGCATTTATGCAATTAAAGTAAGTATTTATTTATTTATTTATTTATTTACTTGCTTTAACACAATCACAAAGTCCTGGACACAACGGAGACAGACCAAATAATGACATTGCAATCTGACATCACCCCCCCCCCCCCAACCCACGCTCTCTTAAACCTGTTTCAAAATGTCCAGAGAATAAAAATTAGCTTGCCATGACCTCATTTTCAACTTCATTATCTTTGCTTGGTGTAAAAAACAACAACGAGATAGGTGAATGTTTATATTACAACATGAACTGTCTCGACTATCTAACACTGGTCCATCTAGGTCGCCAAACAAAGCAAGGTTTTATTCAGCAGAATTTCTCTATTATCTTAGCCGGTAAGTTTTTGTTGCTTTAGTTGTTGTTGTTATTGTTACTGTTGCTGTATTGCTGTTGTTGTAGTAGTAGTTGTTGTTGTTGTTGTTGGTCTATCATTGTGTCAACTTTACTCGTGCCTTTGTTGATTCAGCTGGAAGTACAAAACCCTAGACATTTCATGCAGGGGCGTTACGTGGGCGGGGGTTGCCCAGGGTAAAAAATTTTAGGGACACAAAATTTCAGAACTCTCATTGTTTCAACTGCCAGTTGTGAAAGAATTTTCTCAAAACTTAAATTAATCAGAACCCATCAGAGATCTACAATCAATCAAGAAATATTGAGTAACCTAGCAATACAGTCAATTGAGAGAGATTAATTCCAAAACTGTTGTTGAAAATTTTGCACAAAGGCAATTTTAAGTCAATTTGAGTATACCAGCATTAAATGCGTATCAGTATTTTTTTAAAAATACATTTGCTTGGGGGGTAAGGGGTTCAATACTGAACTGGTGGAAGGGACTCAGGGAGTGCTAACGGTTTACGGGTCTGGGGGCCCAATAGCCGGGCTCTAGAAACCCACGCTACCACACTGATTTCGTGGGCTATTGAAAGTATGCAAATTTTGGAGTCTACCTACTGGGTAACGCCCAACCAGTTTTTTTTTCTTGCTGAAAAGGATAGCCTTTGCAATTTTACACTCGGTATCTCAACCAATGTTAAACAGACAGAACATGCAATTATGATTGTGTCAGCTAAGTAGGTCAACAATCACTTTCTTTTTGTGTTCTTGTTTTTTTGCTTTTCATTGGATGCATTAAATTTTCATTGCCACCGGACAATGTCGTCTGGTATTTGCTATATTGTCTTATGTGTATTTTTGCCTTTTCGAGAAAGTGAGGATTGAAGTTTGGTCGTCAAAAGGGGTTAAAACGCATAAAACATTACGTCACAAACACATGTCTCGAAAAGTTTTTAACCGATTGGAATGACAAGTATATATAATGAAACAAGGAGTGAGAGAACCACTTTCGTGACAAAACTTCAAAGACGGCAAAATATCGCATGCAATAATATGGCAAATACACCCCCCCCCCCCCAACCCCGATATTTTGATAATGAATTCAGTTTTTCAATGTCTCAGTGTGTGAAATTACTATCATTTCAATAAAATATTTGCTGTGGCGTAAAGTCCTCGCTGACGATCAAAACCCAGCCCATAAGGCAGCTTTGCACTTGCTCTGAAAGCAATGCTTCCGCCATTGATCTATCCGAAAAGTCAGTCCTAAAATTCTAAACATACTAACAATATTATCTTTGATCCCCGTCGAACCGGGGGCCCCAGGCAAAAGTTTGGACGACCATCAGAATCGAGGTCCCAAATAGTTGGTTAGTAAAGAAACCATTTTCATCCCCTGGCCTCAGGAATCTGAAAGGCATGACAAAAAAAAGTTTCTTCATTTTTAAAATGCAAGTGGAGAATCTTCTCAATTTCAAAATTCCACATGAATTTTCAAATATATTTTATGTGTTCAGGTATTTATTGTAGGAAGTTCTCAGTTCTTGGCATTTACACCTCAATTTTCTTGTTTTCATTTTTCTTGTGCTTGTTTATGTGTGTGTTTGTGGTAGGGATTAGTTTTTTTTAGAATTTTGCCCTGGCAGCTACACTCTTCGGTTTGCTCTTCTCGACTTTCAAATTGTCAAGGTGTATTTAACGTGCACACGGGCCCACCGAGTTTTTCGTCCTTATCCGAGAAGACTAGGTGCTCGCTCCTACCTACAATAGGGTCGGGCCAGGAATCTCTCCCCCCCCCCTCCCCCCAAAACCCCCACTCAAAAAAAAGAAAAATCGACATGCCTACGCCGACACGGGAGAACTCGATACCTTCGGCATGAGAGGCGAGCACCTTGCCTCTACACTCTACACCATCATCATCATCATTGCCTTTCTCACCCTGGATCAGGGTATAGGCCACCAACAAACACTTTCCATCCCTCTCTATCATGGGCCAGCCTCTTTACATTATTCCAAGTCTTTCCGCTTCGTTGCACATCATTTTCTCTGGCTCTTCTCCACGTTCCGCGCGGCCTTCCTCTTGATCTCTTGCCCTGGGGATTCCAATCCAATACCTTCTTCGTGATGCTGTTTCCTGGCCTCCTGAGAGTGTGGCCGATCCATCTCCATCGCCTCCTACCAATTTCCTCTCTGACTGGGCTCTGTCTTGTTCTTTTCCATACAGTTTCATTGCTGACCTTGTCTGTCCATCTGATCTTAAGTAGCTTCCTCAAACATCTGTTGGTGAAAACTTGGATTCTCTTTATGCAGGCGGACGCATTCCAAGTCTCACATCCATACAACAGGACTGACTTCACGTTCGAGTTGAATATCCTCAGCTTTGTTTTTAGAGATATATCCTTGGTTCTCCAAATCTTGCTTAAGGACGTGAAAGCTGCCTGTGCCTTTCCAATTCGTGCTTTGACTTCTGCCTCCGTTCCTCCCTTATTGTCAATGATACTACCAAGATAGCAGAAGGACTCTACATCTTCCAGTGGTTGATCTCCTACTCTGACTTGTTCGCTTGGGGGTGCAACAATTTTTAGGACCTTCGACTTCGCAGGATGTATCCTCAATCCAATAGATTCTGAAATTTTGTTTAGAGCTGTAGTCTTTGCTTGCATCTGGTCGTGCGTGTGCGACAATAGTGCCAAGTCATCTGCAAAATCTAGATCGTCCAGCTGTGTCCATGGGGTCCATTGTATGCCATTTCTTCCTCCACTGGTGGTTTCTTTCATAAGCCAATCAATCACCAGGACAAACAGAAATGGGGACAGCAAACAACCCTGCCTAACACCAGACTTGATATCAAAGCTGTCAGTAAGCTCACCATCGTGTACGACTCTGCAACTTGTCCCCTCGTACATGCTCTTGATAAGATTCACCATCTTCTCTGGGATTCCATAATGTCTCAATATTCTCCACAGTGTTTCTCTATCGATGCTATCAAAGGCCTTCTCGTAGTCAAGGAAGTTCACTATCAGTTGGGAGTTCCACTCTAGCGACTGCTCTACTATGATTCTCAGCGTGGCGATCTGGTCGGTGGTTGATCGATTACTCCTGAAACACCTCACTTTTCTTGTTTTCATTTTTCTTGTGCTTGTTTATGTGTGTGTTTGTGGTAGGGATTAGTTTTTTTTAGAATTTTGCCCTGGCAGCTACACTCTTCGGTTTGCTCTTCTCGACTTTCAAATTGTCAAGGTGTATTTAACGTGCACACGGGCCCACCGAGTTTTTCGTCCTTATCCGAGAAGACTAGGTGCTCGCTCCTACCTACAATAGGGTCGGGCCAGGAATCTCTCCCCCCCCCCTCCCCCCAAAACCCCCACTCAAAAAAAAGAAAAATCGACATGCCTACGCCGACACGGGAGAACTCGATACCTTCGGCATGAGAGGCGAGCACCTTGCCTCTACACTCTACACCATCATCATCATCATTGCCTTTCTCACCCTGGATCAGGGTATAGGCCACCAACAAACACTTTCCATCCCTCTCTATCATGGGCCAGCCTCTTTACATTATTCCAAGTCTTTCCGCTTCGTTGCACATCATTTTCTCTGGCTCTTCTCCACGTTCCGCGCGGCCTTCCTCTTGATCTCTTGCCCTGGGGATTCCAATCCAATACCTTCTTCGTGATGCTGTTTCCTGGCCTCCTGAGAGTGTGGCCGATCCATCTCCATCGCCTCCTACCAATTTCCTCTCTGACTGGGCTCTGTCTTGTTCTTTTCCATACAGTTTCATTGCTGACCTTGTCTGTCCATCTGATCTTAAGTAGCTTCCTCAAACATCTGTTGGTGAAAACTTGGATTCTCTTTATGCAGGCGGACGCATTCCAAGTCTCACATCCATACAACAGGACTGACTTCACGTTCGAGTTGAATATCCTCAGCTTTGTTTTTAGAGATATATCCTTGGTTCTCCAAATCTTGCTTAAGGACGTGAAAGCTGCCTGTGCCTTTCCAATTCGTGCTTTGACTTCTGCCTCCGTTCCTCCCTTATTGTCAATGATACTACCAAGATAGCAGAAGGACTCTACATCTTCCAGTGGTTGATCTCCTACTCTGACTTGTTCGCTTGGGGGTGCAACAATTTTTAGGACCTTCGACTTCGCAGGATGTATCCTCAATCCAATAGATTCTGAAATTTTGTTTAGAGCTTTAGTCTTTGCTTGCATCTGGTCGTGCGTGTGCGACAATAGTGCCAAGTCATCTGCAAAATCTAGATCGTCCAGCTGTGTCCATGGGGTCCATTGTATGCCATTTCTTCCTCCACTGGTGGTTTCTTTCATAAGCCAATCAATCACCAGGACAAACAGAAATGGGGACAGCAAACAACCCTGCCTAACACCAGACTTGATATCAAAGCTGTCAGTAAGCTCACCATCGTGTACGACTCTGCAACTTGTCCCCTCGTACATGCTCTTGATAAGATTCACCATCTTCTCTGGGATTCCATAATGTCTCAATATTCTCCACAGTGTTTCTCTATCGATGCTATCAAAGGCCTTCTCGTAGTCAAGGAAGTTCACTATCAGTTGGGAGTTCCACTCTAGCGACTGCTCTACTATGATTCTCAGCGTGGCGATCTGGTCGGTGGTTGATCGATTACTCCTGAAACACCTCACTTTTCTTGTTTTCATTTTTCTTGTGCTTGTTTATGTGTGTGTTTGTGGTAGGGATTAGTTTTTTTTAGAATTTTGCCCTGGCAGCTACACTCTTCGGTTTGCTCTTCTCGACTTTCAAATTGTCAAGGTGTATTTAACGTGCACACGGGCCCACCGAGTTTTTCGTCCTTATCCGAGAAGACTAGGTGCTCGCTCCTACCTACAATAGGGTCGGGCCAGGAATCTCTCCCCCCCCCCTCCCCCCAAAACCCCCACTCAAAAAAAAGAAAAATCGACATGCCTACGCCGACACGGGAGAACTCGATACCTTCGGCATGAGAGGCGAGCACCTTGCCTCTACACTCTACACCAGCGTGTCCCTAAATGTATTTCATAGAGTATTTCCTACCATTTATAAACACTAGCTGAGTTGCCCGGCCCTGCCCGGGATAAATCGATTTATTAGTTTCAGTTCTGGGTGATTATTATGGACCTGCTTCATTTTGCCCGTTCCTTTAGCTTTATTTTATTTTTGTTTGTTTGTTTTTTGATACGTTTTACTGCTCTCCCTTTGCGCGTTGACATCCTGCGCATCCCGTCAGCATCCGTCAAATGGCAATGATTTGCGCACGGGTTAGTTTGTTTGTTAGTGAACACATCGCAGGAAGTGATAACGTCATGTGTAGGCGGAAGTGGGCTATTATTAGAAACATACATCACTATCTTATTGATCGTAAATTTCGGATCAAACGCTCTCGTGAATTTAGTCTTTAATTATAATCGCATTTACCGAGTAACTCAGAAATAACAAACGGTTTTGTTTGTGTATAGCGATACGAACAATGTTCGCTATCCCATGATTCCTTGTGCCAAATTTCAGGTCGGTGCGTTGTGTAGTTTCCGAGTCCATAGGACTATTAGGGGTTTTGTTGTAGCTTTATTATATAGAGAAGAAGAGAGATGAGGACGCAAGTCGGTCATCCCATGACAAAGCAACGATCTGTGTATACCTTATGGATTGTTACTGAAATACTATACAATTTGCGACCCACCGTCATTTTCGGATAAGAACCACAGGGTAGAATTACAGTAATAATAAAATTACCACATTGTGGTCTTTTTCCCCCGAATGCTACTTTGGACAATAAACTTTCTTTTGACATGTGGCACGAGAGGCTGGCGTGTTCGCTAGTGGAATGAAGAATGATCTGTGCAGCTGCTGTAAATCCGCAAGAAAACGCGAGACCATGTACTAACTATGACCAGAAGGAATTTATGGCGTCAAGAGTCATCAGAAAAGTTCACAAAATGGTCTGGGGGAGAAACTTGTCCAAAGAATTGGGAGGTGAACGGACATCTAACGAACTTTTGTTGAATCCTGTTGTGCTCAGAGCTCCAAACTTGAAACACTCCACCCCTTATCTAATGCTCCAGTTTTTTTGTTGTTTTTTTGTTTGTTTGAAAAACTTTTTCCAATTTATCTATCAAATAATTTTCAGTGATACAATTACATTTGCATTTATGTGACAACTTTCAATCACGTCGAATGGTTTCAGAGAAGGAAATCTGTGTCTCAACACTAAATGGCCAGCTCTGGTGGAAGTCTTTTCATTTCAGAATTATTCGGTGAATACCCGCTTTTTCAAAATAATTAATTTATTCCCCATTTCCTTGGCAGCTGCTACAGTAAAGAGAATCTTTCGCTGTTGTTGCTGTCGGGTAAAAAGATGTGGCTATGGGAAGGGCTGCCCTATCTTTTTGCTGTGTTCTTAGACTTCTCACGTCGACATTGGGATTTTAGATGACGATGCATTTTAACATCAAGCAGGTCACTGACGCCCCCGACAGTGTTATCTGTTACACAGATGAGGAAAGGAGTAGTGGTGGGGTTGGGGAATGAGAGGAGGTGACGACCTTGGAGTGTAAATCTTGATAATGAAAATTGTCAGTTATTGTTGCTGCAGAAATGCAGAGTCATTATTGATTCAGACAAGTTCTTTTATCTTTAAAAACTTGTTTTCGACACACCAGAGTTGTCTTAAGAAAGAGAGAGAGAGAGAGAGACAGACCCAGAGAGAGAGAGAGAGAGAGAGAGACAGACCCAGAGAGAGAGAGAGAGGGAGAGACAGACAGACACAGAGAGACAGAGAGAGAGAGAGAGAGAAAGAGGAAGAGAGAGAGAGAGCTCCTGTATTTAGAGGGTGAAAGTAGCAGCAGTATGAGTGTGAGGCAGGTAGTTCACGAACACATGCATAAATGAGTATTCTGTCTATTTCACGGAGAAGTAGGGAAAAATGCTCGCTTATTTCGTGAAACATAAATATTGAGGGTTCCTAGGAATCTTAAGTTTTGTAAGTGCAGATATTCCTCAGAATTTCCTAGTCTTGCACCAGCGGGGATAAAGCTTGAAATGTTAGTGAAAAGTAAAATTTTGTTTTGGAAACTGCCGTTCAGCCTGAATGCTCTGACTATTAGGCTGGCGGAGCGCACTGAGTCAAGTCTATTCTACGTCTGTTTTGTCTTAGTGCACCAGGTCTTTCCGCCAGAAGGTTTCGACCCATCCCAAATAGCGAGACACAACTGTTGCAGTCTTACCCTTGTGTGAGGACCCGTTTAACATCTTACTCCAGAACACGAACTAAAACCAAGAGAAAACAGACTTAACTCAAAGTCAAAATATATCACCAAAATAAAAAAATTGTACGTAGCAAAGCCTCATGTAAGAAATAATACCGAAGCGATACAATAACACGCAAAGAAAATTGTATTTACTGAATAATTCTTAACTAAAAAGACGCCCTCCGCAGCTATCTGTTTGGCCATTTAATGCTGAGACATAGATTTCCTTCCCAGAAACGACTGAAACATGCAACCAGATTGAAAGTAGTCAAAATATTTTGACTTTCCTCCAAAGCCTTGCTGCGACCCTGCAGTTTTTCTATGGTTCTTATAAAATTTCGTCAGACCTAACGCAGTATACCACCAGCCCTTGACTTAGCTTCTTACTACAGCTGAGTCAGACGGTGAACCTGTAAGCAGCTAAAACTTCGCGACTACGTCATCAAAAATTATGAAACTTGGTGGACTGCATCAATTTTTGACGAACAGTTACGTGGACAAATTCATTTTGAACAAACAAAATAAAATCAGCCTTTACTGTTGTTTATATTAAAAAAATTTGAGCCGCGGATAGAACAAAAATCATGATCGGGAAATTTCGTCCTTGACCTCTCTTTACACGTTGGTGGTCGAAAATCAACGTTATCACATCTGTGTATCTCTACGTAAGTTCTATTACTACTATTAGTCGTCGCACTGAACCAAAATGCTGTTTTTAATTTGGCCTAGATCTAGATAAACGGTTGGGCTTCCTAAAAAGAATCTGCAAGATTTATCTTGCGCGGGTCGGCTAGTTATTATAATGTAGTAATAATGTATAGCATTTATATAGCGCATATCCATTTAAAATGCTCTATGCGCTTTACAGAAACAACATGTCAACCACAGAGCAGAATGGAGCTGCCTGCGAAGCGCTCAACACACTGCACTGCTTCTTTCTCTCTCCCTGTCTCGCTCACTCTCTCTCTCTATCTCAGAGCAAATTGTAACGCAGCCTGTTAGGCGCAGTCCACAACTCGCAACAGTTCACAACTCACAGCAGTTCACAACTCACATCAGTTCACACAACACACAACTCAAATAATATTTGAATATTTATTAATAACAATATATATATGATTTTGTTGTTGCTGGTTGGGGGGGGGGGGGTGATATGGATAAATTTTAATCTATTAATTTCAATTGTCAATTTTGCCCGGGCAGCGGCCTTTCGGCCTGCTCTTTACGATTTCCAACTGCCAAGGTATCTTTAACGTGCGCAACGTGCACACGGGCCCTCCGAATTTTTTCGTCCTTATGCAAGAAGACTAGGTACTCGATCCTACCCCCCAATAGGACCAGGGACTTGAAAATATGAGAAAAATCCAATTTCCAACATGCCTGCACTGCCCGGGTTTAGAACCCGGGACCCTTGGCATGAGAGGCGAGCACCTTGCCTCTAGACCACCTTGTCCCCGTATGTCTATCACTCTTTAATACCCCTCTCATAACTCTCATAATTATAATATTTTAACTTCTTATTCTCAGAGTGAGTGATACTTTCGACTAGAACACGCTGGAAAATGAGTACCTCCCAGATTCTTCTGACGATTGCCTGCTACGTCCTGGTGATCTCGGGGGGTGTCTATGGTCAAGAGTGCAAAAAACGTGACCCCTGTTCTTGTGTCTTCCCTGATAACAAAGTCATAGATTTGTCTTCGTTGGGATTTCAGAACGGCACAGCCAGGTTTGGATAGATCGAAGATAGTAGATACGATAAGACAGGACAGGCCTTTTTCGTGCCTTCAAAGAAATCCTGCACACATTTTGAACGCTGATCTGGGTCTGGGCCCATAGCACGCTGAATAAAAAGAGTGTTTGTTGCAACGACAAATTAATAATAAACGGTTTTGTTATTATGCTACCGTGACTAAAAGTAAAAATGGCCAGATTTTGTCACCACAGCAATGTTGAGGTTCTAATTAAAATCCACACCACCTCAAGCAAAGCCGACGGCGATAGCTGAGCAATGAACAAAATCCAGTATTTTCTCTATGGCTTTGTAAAATACGCGTCAAGGTGGATGTGCAAAATCCGTGCATGCAAAACCTGCCGACTGTCCCATTTTATCCTATCTAATATCTTTTGTTAGATACACAGAGATACAAACAGACAAAAGAGACAGATAACCAAGCATTTGAACAAAGAGACAAGTACGAGAAAAGTTGACAGCAGGGAAGGACGAAGCTTTTGTCCCCACTCCTCCCCCAAATCATCAGTGGGTAAACAGGCTAATGAATGGATGATGGAGTTTGAGATTGAGTTTTGAGTTTCACATCGCTTCGACACGATAACGGCCACTTTGTGTCTTTCATAGTCTATTTGGGTTTAATTTATGTTTCGTCTTCAGATCAGAGCTTCTGTTATTTCAAAAACAGAATTAAATAATTCTGTATAATTTTTACCACATTGTTATAATTCTCAAAAAGTTGTTTAGTGTGGATCTGAAAAGATGGTTTAGTGGCAGAATGAAAGGATAGTTGGATGAAGCCAAGACATGATTATGAATAAAGGAAATACCATTTGGTGTAGCCTCTAATATTATGACTATACGCAGCAACAACAAAACGAAGAGCACTTGACCATGAGGGAGGGAGAGAGGGAGAGAGAGAGAGAGCGAGAGAGCGCATATTATAATCTTTCCCCACAATTTTAATCATTTTCTTCTTCCGCATGTGTCTTTCCTGTGCAGGTTTGAGGATGTATGGGATGAGTACTACTATAGCAGATACTCCTACAATCCATGTTACAACTTCACGGAAGGCAACTGCACCGGCGTCGCGGTAATCTGAATAGAAATTCTTGATTTACCAAATATAATTTTTTTTTTTTTTAAAGCAACAACAAATTCATTATCACAAAGACCTAAGACATTCACCGTGAAAAAAAAAAGTTGTATATGTGTGTCTAGGGCATGCCTTGCTTGGATTCACAAAACATGTTCTAGAACTCTGTATACATCAGATCCAAGTTCATAAGTGATTGAAGGAGTGCCTGAGTGGTTTACGCAGGATGAGTTCATGTAAATCCTGACACTGGTTCTGCGGGCCGCTTTTTATTAACGCACTGGTGGAGCGTTCACCCTGAACATGGGAGTCCGGGGTTCATTCCGAATTGGCAGCCATTAAAAAAAAATTTTTTCAATATATCATTCTGATTTTTCCCGCCCTGTTTCATCAAAATAATAATTCGGCAATAATAATAGTAATAATACTATGAATAATAATTAACGTGATTTCTTTCATAGATTTTCACTCCTTGACCTGCTACTGCCTTTTTTTTTTTAAGTTCACAGTGACGTATGCATTTCCACTGCGAGTCACGAACTTGGGTATGAGAATCGTTTTATTCAGCTACATCCTAACCTCCGGTTCCCTTTGCCCCTTCTTCTCTTTCCCAGGCATGCCAGTATCAGAGATCAGACTTCTACTTTCCGCTGGGCACTCAAGAGTCCACTGATTTCCTGACAGATACCACCACTGGTCAAGTCACGGTTCAGTACAACAGTACAGATGCTAAGGGATTTACACGGTAAGGGAAAACGTCAGGGCCCTGAAGAAACTTTTTTAATGAGTGAATAGTCTGGGGGTCCTTGTAAGGGCAGCAAGTCCCTGTTAATACGGACGTGGATGTTGCCTTATTGTTGCTGGTTTCGAAGGGGCCCCATAACATTTAAAGCGTAGGGTCCCAAAAATAAAGGTCGGCCACTGTATGTTTGACTGTTTTTCTATGTGAATCTCGGATTTGTATGGACAATCTCAAGATTGTTTGGCCAACTGATTCAATCGGTGAGAGCAACTCGTTACCTGAGCCGTAGTCAGTTGTATCGGTAACGAATGTCCTTCGGCATAATTTGAAGTACCATCACAGATGGGGCCAACCCAAGTGATCGTCTCTCACTTACTATGACCATGGCACGCATTTTTTTTTTTTAAGTCTTGTGGGACCTGCATCTCAGGGAACATAAATTCCAATACCCGAAGTGTCCAGGGGAAAGATCACAGTGGTAACATCCCCCGGCCAGCACATTTAAAGTTTACAGCTGAGAGGCAGCCATAATTATGATAATTTCGCTTTGAAAAAGACTATGATATTATTAATAAAGAGATTATACAGGCCATGGGGTCACACTGAATTTTGTTTCCATGATTAAGTTTTCGGAAATTTCAGACTTGGCGTTAAGATTAGGTTCTTTCATTGGCAAAATAGCCACAATAACAGTGTAAGATTAAGTTTTCGGAAATTTCAGACTTGGCGTTAAGATTAGGTTCTTTCATTGGCAAAATAGCCACAATAACATGTTCGGACGCTGGCCACAAATTAATCATTAAATTACACTGTTTTGTGTATATTTTGGCTTCATCAACAAATGGCCCAAATAGTCACTGTTTAGGATTAAGAGTCTAAAATGAATTAACATTTTGACTTCCATCAGAGACCTCATTGGCCCATTTTTACAGCAGCTAGCTAGCACGGTCTGAAATAAGAGTACTGAGAAACCAGGGTATTAGAAGATGATACATACGGTAAAGTCTAGGGAGACCCGACCATTCATCTGCCACTAGGGTCAAGAGACTGACGATTGTTTCCTATGCCACCAGGAGTGCCCTCTCCCTCCCCCAATTGTACCCATATCAGTGTCTATATCTCCCATATTTCAAATGAATCGGTTTTGACAATAATAATAAAATTTGATTTCAAAAATGAATATTGAAAGAAATAATTACATTTTTGTTTCACTCACAGCATAGCCATTTTACAAGACCTTCTTCACAATTTACATGTAGATATCGTGAACAGTTTCTGTAATGTGACATGTAGGAAAATCTTAACCCTCTAGGCCTCATGTACTACCAGTGATACACAGAAATGTATCACCAAGCTGCAATTCCCACAATAATTCAAGGCCAAAAAAGTTATTTTTTAATTATTTCTTCAATATATGCCAAATCAATCAAATGATCATGAAACTCCCTTAATTTAATTAATCCTCCTATGAACAAATTCTCACAAAATCAGAATTTTCCCACAGGCAGAAATGGAGGCCTGGCCTAGAGGGTTAGCAGTGATATTTCTTTAACTAAATGATTACCACCCCATCCCAACCAACGTTTTTCTTCTATTTCAATTTTCCTAAAAGCATAACGAAAGTGGCGTTAAAGTGCGCCCATAAAGATCCGCCTGTGTTAGCGGCCATTGGAGAGACTGGAATTGGAGAATACGTAAGTTACAGTGTAAGGCCAAGTTGTTTTCACAATAGGAAAAGCAAAAGAAACGCAATTGAATAGGTGCATGATTCGGAAGATCACACATAAATCTTGTTGTGTCAGTTAATCAGTGCCCACAGCTTTTCACAAGTGTCTTGACCGAACAACACCATCAGTTGCAAAATAAATGTTCAGTTGGGTGTAATGATTGCCTGCATCGTATAGCCGCTGTGAAAGTGCTGCTATTGGCAGTTTCATACACTGTTTATCTTTTCTTAGCTCTAAGAGAATGTGTTGTCAAAGTTGATAGCATGCCCCTATGTCATGAAACTTGACAGTGTCCCACGAAGTCATGAAAGTTGATAGCATCCCATCTTTATCATGAAAGTTGATAGCATCCCACCATGTCATGAAAGTTGACAGTATCCCCCTATGCCATGAAAGTTGATGGCATCCCATATAATGGGACATGTTTCATGAAAGTTGATAGCATCCAACCATGTCATGAAAGTTGGCATTACCCCACCATGTCATGAAACTTGATAGCATCCCATTGTATCGTGAAAGTTGATATCATCTCAGCACGCCATGAAAGTTGACATTATTCCACCACGTCATGAAAGTTCATAGCATCCATTAAATCATGAATTTGATAGTCTCCCGCCGTGTCATGAAAGTTGATAGTCTCCCGCCGTGTGATGAAAATTGACATTATCCGTGTACGTATGATAATTGATAGCATCCCACAGCGTCATGAAAGTTGACCGTATCCCAACAAGTCATGAAAGTTGATGGCATCCCACTATATCGTGAAAGCTGACAATATCCCATCAAGTCATGAAAGCTGACCATATCCCATCAAGTCATGACAGTTGACAGCATCTCATTGTATCATGAAAGTTGATAGCATCCCACCACGTCACGAAAATTGACACACGGTGTCCCACCATGGCATGAAAGTTGATAATATCCCAACATGTAATGAAAGTTTACATATCCCACCGTGTCATATTTTGTCCTCCCCAGTCACTGACACTGACCAGCGAGAGTGTTTGTCCCAAGTAAGGATACTGTACGTTTTACCGCTATATGACTGGCTACACTTGTGGACACGCAGTATTTGCCTTACGCCTTGCCTATGTGGCGATGCCAGATGTTGGTACCCATGAAGCTATTAATACAAATATCCTTAGTATGGAACATGTACATAGTCACTGTCTACTGAAACAGTGATCAGGTAAGAGTTTGAGTAGGAAACTAATCAACTTAATAAATCATAAATGTGACATTGACAGCTCAATTCTTTCTTGTGTTAGCTGGTTGTGTGAAAATGTTTCTGAGAAGCTGCTTGATGGTGTGGCAGACATACATTATCCCATCGGCTGTTTGTTCAACCACTCTCATGAAAAATAAGAAATCGGACTTGCAGTTATGGTAGTATCAGATTCGCCCCCTCCCCCCCCCCCCCTCCCATGAATTTGGACCCCAATATTCAGAGAGAAGGAAGTACGTCTGGGTTTTATTATAGCTGGACATCACCAAGTCATGATCCTTTCATCAATCACATTTTAGAAAAAAAAAAAAAAAACCTAGGATTGGATGTTACATTCCTCCAGTCCCATTCTTGTCGATTTGACATTTGTTCATTGGCATTTTTTTTTATACATTATATACAACTGTGGGTTGGGTCTATTTAAATTTTGAGGGGTTGAATCTGAGCTTTGTATTTAAGTAAAAATGAAATGAACTCAGAAATGGGAGAAGCCGCAGAGTAAACATTATGACAACAACCAACTGAACAGAAAGGTCTGCATAAGAAAATGTACAGTTCCCTCTCCTAAAACAAAACATAACAATGAATGTCTTCTAAATTCAGAGAACATTTAATCCGCTCATATTTGTTTCTAATCAGACATGTACACTGACAATGGCAAACAGATCTTGAAACATTTGAGGGAATAATAATGTCATATTATTCCCAATGACTTTTTTTTTTTTTAAATAGACATTTATTTTGTCTATTCATGACAGTTTAAAGAGATCTTCACACATGAAAAAACAACAAACACCTAATTATGTTTTTATATATATAAAGACTGGCAAAGACTGCCTACACAATGATCTCTGAAAGGATAAATATCACAACTGTGTGAAGTCCCCACCCTATTCCAAACTTTTGTACTTGTCTCAAATCTTAAAGCTCTGAGAGTAAGGACATCAGTTGGACATTGCCCAATGAGATCTTGCAAAGGGACCAATAATAAAGAGCATCATTCTGTTAAATCTGCCTATACTCTTTTTCCCTCACATAATATGATTGTTATCATGTTTACATGATTTCTAACCCAATAATAACTGCAACCCCAGAGCAACTTGACAGGTAGATAACCCCAGCTTTGTCAGTGATATGACTCATTATGACGGATTTATTTTACAAGAAGCCAATTCTCACTTTTACAAAAACTAATTTCACTTGACATCATCCTCACTAGGTATCCCATGCTTTACATGGTTCTTGAATTTGCTAAACATCGTCTCTCCAAAGTGTCTACCTTTCTCTATACAATCTCCATTTCAAACTAAGCTTGGTAATTCTCGCAAATCTGATGTTTCCATCACTCAGTCATTATAACTTTTTTATTTGGCCTGTTGGATTTTCATGGTTTGTTATTTTCATTTTTATCCTGGTAGTTTGTGAGGGATTATCTCCCCTCTAGGAACGGATTACCTCCTCTTTGGAACAAACGAGATGAGAAATTACATCATAATTCATATTCTTCTGGGTTTTTTTTTTTCTTCTGAGTGTTTGTATTGTAAATTCTTTGTTATAAAAATAATAAAAAAATAAATAAATCTTAATCCAGCATACAAAACTATTGTAACTGCCTTAACATTATAAATTTATTCACATAGAAAAGTCTGACTCTTCAACAAGAAAACATACAAAGATAACATTAAAAAAGAAAAAAAAAAAGAACAGGTGACTATATAATTAACAATCAAGAGGAAACACAAAAGAAAAATAGGCCTCGATTCGAAACAATAAAATCGTCTGCATGATACGTACAAAATCTTGATTTAAAACCCACCAATGCCAAATGTTTGAACAGGAAATTCATCAATGCGATAACATAAATATTCAACAAAACCTTACTGACGATATGACTTGAAGTACAACTTCTCCTCTTTAAAGGAGACAAAGAAAATATCAACCAGTTGAAGAACTGAAGAAGCAAATATTATCTTCAAAATACAAACCACATAATATAAAACATTATACATACACGTATTACAAGATGTGTACAGATGTGTACCTTAACTTAACATGGCCTGCATACTTTATTTCACTTTGATATTCCTCTGGTAAATTCTGAAGTCTGCAGAGCTGGCCAGTTTGATTCTGCACAACAAACGCTTGACATTCAATGTTCACTACCCATGTCTGATGTCTATCCATGTACTAGCCAGTGGGACATAGAAGAATCAAATATTACTTCCAATGTGTTAGTAATTAAGACTGCTCAGGGCTGATAAACTCAACTATCAAGCCTTGAATGCTACATATACACAAACATACACACTCTCATATAATGGATCTGACAAGGGTGAAATTTTTATACCACTTTACAAAATCAAAATAAAATATTTCTAAGACAATTTCAAGGAAAATATTTTAACTGAATGCAGAGCAATGGCTAATATTACAAATTACTGGCAAATTCCTATTTCCTTTTGGAGCAGTTTTCTCTTTCACCTTAAGCCCGATTTCATCAGATCACTCACATATTTACATAACGAAATCAGTCACATGTTACAATCTATCATGAGATTTGTCATTTTGATTGTCGTTTTTTAAGAAACACAGATAAGATCCACAAGCCTGAAAACTTATGATAAGTACAGTTGCTAACAGGACAAAATAAATTCATTTCACTCCGGTCCTGTTGATACACAGAGGTTTTTTGTTAAATCTCTGAAGTGAAAGTGGAGAAAAACGATTTTTGCAACGGGGATCTCGAAACTGTCTACAAGATCCTTTAAGTAGCAGTCCTGCATGAATACTTTTGTCAAAGTAAAATTCAGCCATTCAGTCTGGCAAAAATTGTAACTCACTGATATGTATATATATACACTGTTCAAATCAGTCTAGTAATGCACAGGTCTGCTATTTCTACAACTACACAGAGCTCATTTTGCTCCCCTCCAAACCAGGACTTTTACGTGAACAATAAAACTGGGTCACAACTGTCAGGTCAAGGCAAGGCACACATGAGTGATTTTTTAGCTACCAGTCTGCGAAACTGTTTAGTTGCTAGTAATTAAAACCTCACTATTCATTTTGGAGATAAAAAAATTACCCGTGTGCCCTTTGAAAGGAGGACCATTTGTTCTATTCTGGTAACCAAGCAGTTTCTTGGACTGGGCAACTAAAAAAAATCAACTGGCCTATGTAACATTACATAAATGCTCTACCTGTCACTGCTGCCAGGATACATTACCCTAAGTTAATATTTCTATCACCAAGTTGTGGTGCACTGCTCACATTTTGCATATATCTTATAGAGGTATAAGGACAATTTCTGAACACAACTCACATTAATCCTTCCATACACAAAACATACTTTAAAGTATCAAAAGAAAAAAAAATGTCAGAATTTTATTTGACTTTCCCTGAAATTTCATGCACACAATCAAACAGGATTTGATATGGAGGTGAATTTATTATATGTTTTGGCCAACCTTCAATTAACTGTGAATGAAATGTTAAAGTTCACTGTCGAATTATAGAGATCAGTGAAAGACTTCCATGAATCTAACAAACCTCCCCACCCACAG
Source organism: Onchidella celtica (assembly GCA_963931925.1). NCBI lineage: Eukaryota > Metazoa > Mollusca > Gastropoda > Systellommatophora > Onchidiidae > Onchidella > Onchidella celtica. The sequence goes on along the minus strand of OZ007579.1, from coordinate 22,474,649 downwards.
AAACATCTAAATTCATAATTAAATAAAATCTGCATGAATGCATACATGTAGAATAAAGAGTGCTCCTGAGGTAAATGAAATGGTCCCATCAATGCATTCAAGTGCCTGCAGCAAGCAACAGCTTCGAGTTAAGTATACTGAAGCTGTGGGTACCAGTAAAATTGATTTTATATTTTGGGATTTTTAGATTTGATTTTCAGTTTTCCTATTATTTGTCACTGGCCCTGGCCTGAGGCTTCTTAAAAATACAACTTTTTTTCATTGCTCCCATGTCATAGTGGGCAAGAGCTCTGACTTCATATCCCATCAGTTTCATGTTCAGCTTTTTCTTTACATGTAAATGTGAGTCTGCAAAAGGGACCTAAAACACTGCCTTATTGACATCCCCACATGGGAGAGCCAGGCTGAGGACCGAGCTGGCTGGCGGCTCACCGTCAAGCGTGCCACGAAAACATCAGAAGAGGCAGACAGATCAACCGCCGCTGCTAAACGATCTAGGCGGAAGGAAAACAGGGAAAACAGCCAACAACCCCAGCAAAAAACACCATTCATCTGCTCCAGATGCGGCAGGGATTGCCACTCAAGAATCGGCCTGCACAGCCACACACGGAAGTGCAGCTAAACAACCTATGGATGCCACACCATCGTCTCTCGTAGACGGAAGGATGCCGAACGAACAAATGTGAGTCAATCTAGGTCAAATTCACATATCAACATCCTTTTGTAAATGAAGAATCCATAGGAAAAATGGGCTAAGTCTCAATGTAGAAAAAAAAATGGGTTATTAACCCCAAGCCCAAGCAAATATTCCTCAGTATCTTTGACAGAAATGGGCTCAGTCCACTAAAATTGGCATCTAAAAACAACATAGACACTGAAAGAAAGAGCTCAGTCAAAATTAAACACTCAGTTTTCTCTAAACATGAAATCTGTGACACAGCCCGTTTTCCCCGTGGACTCTTCAAATGAAATAAGCTCAATCTTTCTATCTGGGCTATAACTTTGCACAACTCATAATTTCCTGTGGTTCTCACAAAATATAAATTGAACAAGGAATAAAGCTGCAACCTGAAATTTTATTCACGCCTCCTGTAAAACTCTGTATTTGGCAAATACAATCTTTTTCAGTAACATGGCGGAACACAGTGTACATGCCAGATCATAAACTGAGAGAAAATACATGATTAAGTGAGATAAAATCACCCACTGTTGTCGAGAACAATAGCATACAAAATCTGCAACTTAAAATGTCCGGCACTGATGAAGTGCACAACAAACTGTACTGATATGTCTACTGAAACAAGTTCATATGTATCCATTACACTGTCTCGATCTGTGAGATCTACATGGTGACAGAAAAAAAAAGCGCATGAAATTTCTGTCTTATTGCACCAAATTTTGTCAGACACGTTTTTTAAAATTACAGAAACAAAACAAAAAAAAAACAAAACATTTCATGGTTTATGCCCTCAAACATTAAAAAATATAAACATATGTATATTATGATTATCATGAACAGACAGAGAATTACAAAATAATCAAGGAAACAAAATTTTACAATAAGTAAATAACATGTACATAACCACCAAAAATATTTTTTTTTTTTTAAAAGTGGTCCCACAATGGATTTCTTCAGGAAAAAGCCAAACAGCCCTCACGTCTTATTCAAGGGTGATATTAATGAGGATATAAGTGAAGATGGTTGTTACCTGTACATGCATACTCCAAGTATTTTGCGTTAGGGATACGTATTTTAAAGTCTTGTGTGACTCCAGAACTAGAGAGCTCCTCCTGAAATACTCCTAACAACAGCCTTAATTAATTATTCTTTCAGATTTTCTTTTGTTTTCCTCCTGTTTTTTGCTTGAAAGGGTAAGTGGCAGGGTTTGGGATTCGATAAGATTTAGAGGATAAGAGGGATAGGTACGTACACATATACGCCCCGAGAGCAAAACGTTTGGGATGCATATGTACAAGTAACAACAGCCATAAGTGAATTTGTACAACAAAATATGATGATTCAAATCAAGAAATCCACCATCTTTACATGGAGGAATATTTAATTTTTTTATGGCTTTGGTGTAAGCCACACTGATGTAGTTTTTTTTTTTTAAAGTTTGATCATCTCCAGGCATCACTCCCCTTGGCACATCATCCACAATATTTCAACTTCTGTATAACAAATCGGCCTATCGCCAAAACTCCAGTTCTGAGAAATGGTGTACCATCGTCACATCATGCAGGAAAATTCTATGCGTTACGAGATACCTTACTCAGGTGAGGTAAACGCCAGTTAGTTACATGTCATCATCGTTCCCTAAAACTATAGGAACTGGTTGTGGCTACTTTTCAGGAGAAGCAAAAAACTATCTATTTTAGAACAGCTAGTCTAATCATGAGGAATTTTTTGAAAGTTTGATATTTGGTTATTTCTCCGCTCAGGAGCCGATAGCTAAGATCATTCCATGAAGCTTTCAATGTAGTTGAATATATATATACATGAAATTTGATTTCTTCAAATATTTTGAGTTACTACAGTCTTTGGGAACAGTGATGATATATGATGCATCAGTTTATCATACAGCCAAGAGGCAATAGGGTAAACATACATCAGTTGGACAAATGCAATTTTATTTTTAAAAAAACATTTTGAATTTTGCAAATTCTTTTGAGGATAACACATTCATGGCATGAAGATCTCAAACATGGTTAAAAAAAAAAAAAAAAAAAAAAGAACATGCTATTTATGGTGATAGATTGGTCTGTCATACTGACAATGATTTTACTGTCAAGAAATCCCAACTCAACTGGAAACTGAAAATTTACAAAAATACATACAGTATATAAGCACTGACATGCATCTGTTTAGCACCATTTAGGCTGACCATCAGAGAGAGTTTAACACTACTTAAGGCCTGTTTACACTGGTAGGTTTTAGGAATAGAAAAAAGGAATGGGGGACTGTGTGGGAAGAACTCTCCTGGCTTTCCGTCGTTTGTTTTTCCGATTTCCCCCTTGGAAACACGACCAAAAGAAACAATGCGCATCGCTTCTCATTCAGAAAACAGACCAGTGTAAACAAACAGCGTTTCAAAGGGGGAAATCGGAAAACAAAAGACGGAAAGCCAGGAGAGTTCTTCCCACATAGTCCCCCATTCCTTTTTTCTATTCCTAAAACCTACCAGTGTAAACAGGCCTTTACTACTTTATCTCCATTGATCTAACAGCCTCGGGGGGGGGGGGGGGGGGGGGGGGACTGAATAAATTGCTCTGCACAGTGCCCATACTTCCTCTTGTGGCAGATACTCATGAAATGCACTGAAATAATGGCACTATATACTGTTAGGTTGCCAGGTTGTTGCTTTTATTTTCTGTGTCTACCAATTTCTTCAATTGTTTTCATCACTCATCCCTACATCTTCCTCATGCTCTGGAGCAGCAAACATTATAAATTGTTTAAAAAAAAAAAAAAGGTAAACCTATAATTTTTGTTAGTGGCAACATTTTCCCGCCTTACTTTGGGTCTCCAAAATCACCCACAGAATAAGAAATGGTTCTAAGGGGAGAGAGAACTTTTATGCTAGTGTCTGTGTTCATACATATGCAGCTTTACAGTGATTACCAACAGAAACTAAGTATATCTGCACTACAGTGCCATGATCACAAGAAAAGCTAAATCACAAATATCTCCAAATACTGTAAGTGAACAAACTGAGAAAAATCAAAATTCAGCTGAAAGTGCCATGTAAAAGTGTTAAATATAAACAAAACAGACATGCAGTTATAAATTGATTGTCAAACCAGAGAAAATTTTAGTACAGTTTTCAATCAGTGATCAGAGCCGTCTTGTAACTCAACATTTCAATCTCAGGTTCTAAGACACGAGAAAACCTGATAATTTACATGCTCCTAGATTACTGGTAGGCTTCAATCTAATTTACTGTAAATTCTTCTTCTTCTTTCGTTCACCAATCTAAATCTTGTTCTTTTAAGAAACTCTACGGTTTTCTGCAGCTCTGGCAGAGCACTGTAGAGTTTGCTATTCAGGTTGGTGGGTTGGTGCCAATACGTTTCTCGCAGTGCTGAGAAGAGTGTGCAGTTCTGCAATATATGCTCGGTGTTTTGAGGAGACTGGCTGCACTCACATATGCCAGATGTTCCTATTTTAAACTGTAAATAAAATAATATACTATACTTGTACCAATGATTACAAATACGTGCATGTGGCTACTAAATTAATCTCTGACAATACATGGACAATCTGAAAAGCTAAGTTTAGTTCTACATTAAACGTGACCAAGAAGCCCCTGTTGCAGATTGGTACATTCAAATGCTTTCTAAAATCCTACCATCAAATTTCACAAGTGAAACAACAAACGAAGCAAAAAGCTTCAGCAGAACTTTTGCAGCCAGTCACTGGATAGATTGGTAATTGCTACACATTTTGGATCACGAAATGAACCCAGCCAGCTTAGCATCCTTACATCAATCTGACCTAGATTTATGTAAGATTTCCATTTCACTTCTTTCTTTTTTCTATCCTCTTGTGCCAGTAAGCGTCAAGGGGTGATGCAGCTTCCAGATGTCTGCCATAGTGGATTCTTTCAGATATTCTATGACACCATCTATCTATCTTTCCCTGGGCATCCATGACTTTTCATATTATAAGCTGTGTATGCTGGCTGTTCGATTGGAAACCTCACGAGTTGTCCAACTGCATCATTGTTTTTCTCTATGTTCCATTTCACCGCCGGGCAAATTTCCTATATCAAACCTACAGCAGCAATGAGCCCATATCAGAATGATGTCATTTCTACAAGAAAAACCTGAAGTGTCCAGTGAAATGGAACTGACCTTGGGTCACTGGTTGTAAAAATGCTAGGTTAAAACTCTCTGCATAACATATGAGACATGTGAATGTGCACGAATTATAGACCTCAGAGCTCATGGTGACTGGCCCAATAGTGATTGCCATTCCTTGAGCCTGACTCACCTCTGCAAATTATTAGTGGTTTATCCATTTCATCATCTTCTAAGTGTTCCATCATTATGTCACACTTCACTTTTGCATTTTCATAACAGTCAGTAAAAAATTATACTTTAATATTGCCACATGTTTTTCTAGTGGTGACTCTGAGATTTATTTCATATAATATAAAAAGCTATGTGTGAACAGAAAAAAAAAACAAGGCCAAAGATGTAATATGAAGTGAAAGTGACAGTTCATTTTTTGCACATACAACTGTTTTTCCCATAAAACAGGATTTGGTCAACATCAAGTTCCAAAATAAAGCATGCAATTCATGAGAGTGTTGATGGTCACAGATGTTCTGCACAATGTCAACATGTTTATAAAAGATAAAATCTATAAGACTTACTGAAGATTAATCCAATGTTGAATCAAAGAAATAAATAAGAACCAGGAAATGGTTGCTGTCAGGGATATCACAAATTCAAATGTCAATGCAATCAACAGAACAAAACAAAATTATCGTATAAAATCAAGTGGTTTTGTAAAATAAAGTGTACCAATGAAAAAGAAACAACACTGCACCCTTATCTGCCAGTCTGTAACCTGAATGACGTAAGAAAGCTTGAATATTCTGCAATATGAAAAACAAACAACTAGGTCAATGGCCACCTTCTACATCCCTTGTCTATGGCTTTCAAAGGGCACAAGCACAGAAGAATGCTGGATCGGAAAAGTAAAGTAAGTCTATGGCTTTATAAAGCAACTAAGCTTTAAAAAAAAAAAAAAATTGTTTCAAACTTCCTTGACACCTGGCCAGATGAACATTTTAGCCTTGAAAGAACAAAAAAAAAATCCATTCAGTTTGATGTGTTTATTTCATTTTCTAGAATCTCTTTCCAAATTGTTGGATTTTGAACTCACAAGCTCAAGCTTTATAAAAAATTCTTCAGTAACTACTTTCTTGTTATTATTTCTTCAATATAATTAGGAGTAATATACAGCAGTTGTTCATATTGATTTTTGCCAAGACCATTTTCCCAAAATATTATGGGCAAAAATATTCACATATATAAAGAACTCTCTTTTTGTCTAAAAGAAAGGTAGCTTTTCCTGTGTAAAATGTCAGGACTGCATTTTGCACTGCACCTTTTATCTGCCAATCTATAAGCTGAATGACACAAAAAACTTGAATATTTTGCAGCAGGAAACATCATACCATATACCTTATATTTAAAAACTGGATATACCTACAAAAATATGAAAAGAAAAGGTTTATTATCCCATTATCTCTGCTTTCATTGGAACTGTTGACATGAAAGGAGTGAATCTATGCTACACAGCGACTATGCTTCACTGAGTGAGCTCCCCTAATAATTCTTACACGGCTCACATCTTTCTCTGGACTCAAGGAGGTGAAGTCTCTGTTGCAAGACACTGAACACAATTCCCCCTGTATATGAAAAGTGAAAGACACATACCATAATGTCCAACTTTACATGAGTTCTGATAAATATTTAGTAATATTCTTCCAGGCTGAGGGAAATTCTCTGAATAAATCATTATTATATGGGACAAGGTCACAACAAAAATAAACATAGGTCTCATTAAATATTGTGTCCTGCACAATATGCATAAGAATATGTGGTTATAGCACATGGTGTATTTTCATCTGTGAAGGATGCAGGAGTGATTGATGATCTAATGCATGGAAGTATGATGTTGAAAATATTGTCGCCCCTCTCTTTTTCGGATGACCCACTCGGCATTCATGTTGACATGGTACAAGTCTATCATGTTTGTACGTGGATCCAGACACCTTTCAGCTGTAGAGCAGATAAAGAAAGATGATGTTATCATCTTATAGAAGAAGTAAGGCCTCCAATGCAGTCATGAAAGGCTTTTTAACCACTGAGCCTTAAAATATCATATTATGAAAAGAAAGATGTAAAGGTGTGCGTGGGCATATTTTAAAAGGTTTTGAAGTTCGCTATATTTTTAATACTTTCATTGATTCATTGTACAACTGAATTGAACAGAAAAGAGTGTTCCAACATTTTCAGCCAGAAAATGAAAGACACATCTTCTTTAAGTAGATGACTGGAAATTTCATTCTATGCCTCAGTTAGCACTGGTGCTTGAAACTAAACTTTAAAAATCACATCTCTGTATTCCCTGAGTCAGTGGGCCAACTAGTCCATTGAATGCAAACTGTGTAAAAACCAGCATGATCACTTCATTTTACATTCAAGTGTCTGTATCATTTGGTAATAATGCAATATGGCACGACAGTTCAAATTCTGGAAGTATCATTATAAAATGCAATTACATGCACAATGATACTCAGTTGTTAAGTGCAAATATTCTGGACACACACCCCCCCCCCCCCCCCCAACCTCATATGGCAAGCATGCTAAAATCAACAATGCCAAAGTGGGGCCACCGCAAAAATAGGTCGTAGTATGATGCCAGTGCATGTTCAACTGGTGGATTTGCATTTTTACAAAAGATGACATAATATTAATGTGTATCTGAGGAGGCACCACTCTTCCTATTTTGTTCTCCCTCAACATTTGCATTCATATCACTAAATGATCTAACTGCACCAAGAAACAGGCTTTTTCCATAACACAATGTAAGCTGGAGTCTATGACAATAACTAGAGGTGAAATAAGTCTGTAACAAAATCAGAAATGGCTGAATCGGCAGTCAGTACAGTAAATGAAAAAAAAAGGAGAAATGTCATCAAAAGTTCAGCTAAGTTAATCCACTCACCAATATTTCCCCCCACTTCAAACAAATAGTCAGATTCATGAGCATATTGTGCGTTGTTTGGATTTCTGAATGTATGGCCATTGGTGTCATCCATCTTGCCAATTGTGCTGTTGGTGGGAATAAGAGTCATAGTTTAATATCTGGTAAAAGGGTTTACATGAAGGCCCTCAAAACATCAGGATAATAGAATTTCTACCAGGTCAATGACATTTGACCTTACAGATATTTCTCATTCTGACAGACTTTAGTAACCAATGTGTAGATCAGTTCATGTTTTTTAACTTTTGCCACATTGAAATGAATTCATATAATTGTATAAACTGTATTACTGCAGTTAATTCTTAGATTGTCAAAAAACTCTTTTCTTTTGCATTATCCCTATAAAATTATACAGGATACAGAATATTCCCAATTCATGCTGTGTTGGCAGGTCATGGGCAAATATGCATAATGACGGAGGCTGCACTCCTGAATACTTGCATTAACTTTTGCCCTTTACATATTTGCTGTATTGTCACTATTCCCTAAGACTGCAGTAACTCAAAAATTTGAAAAATTGCTTTGACTATATATTCAACTACATTTAAAGCTGCACTGAATTATAATCTTGGTTATAGACTCCTAAGCTGAAAAATAATTGAATGGCAAACTTTCAAAAATTCCTCATAACTAGACTAGTAGTTTTTCCCTTCTCGTGAAAAGTAGCCAAAAGCCATTGCTACAGTTTTAGGGAATGGTGACAATATAAAACTCTAGTGTGTTTCAGCAGTTCAAAAATCCCCCTTAAAATTGAATGCTGTTCTCTTACTAGGTAATCCAAACTGATTTTTACTTTTTATCATATCTCACCAGTTATTGTCTAATCTGATGGAGCTTGCTTTTCCAAAAATTTTGATACCAAATTTATTATTCTGGCTTAAAGGTTATGAAAGTTATGGCATTTTCAAAAGTGAAAAAACGCCTTGAATTTACTACCTTTTGCAAATTGCACGATCATCCAACTTTGACCGCCCATAAAATGACAGTTTATTGAGTTGCGGCATTAAAAATTCTCAGTATCCAAGTCAAGGGGGTACACATCACGCTCAATTTTTTTCAAGGGGTACAAACATAATACAAGCATCTCATTTTACTTTTTTTAGTCAGCAAACTTCATCTGACATCATTTTTCTGTGAACTCTTACTGGGGAGACAAAAATGATGTTTTGTATTTTTTTTTATTGAAAAGGAAGTCAACCGTGTGGTCATTGACTTAGCACTGAGTGTCGGACAAAGGTGGTGAAATCAAGCATTGGGTGGGTCTATAAAAACAGTCTGATCTCAGCATCCCCTTATAATACAAAAGCTGAAGTTTATTTGCGTATAATTTTGATCCTGATCTATAAATGTTTCCGCTAGTAGGCCGAGGGCCTACAAACTTTTAAAGAAATGATTTTCAAAGGAATTTCAACTTAGAACAAGATGAAAAATAGATTGAATTAAACCTCATTTATCTGGCTTCCTGTGTGAGTTATTTTCAAACACATGCGCTACATCGGCGCAATGCTCGGCGACCCTTTGTTATGAGGGGATCAATTCGGTATGCACAGCTCAGAGCAAAAACACAGCAAGACTATGCCCTGTTCAAGTTATAAAATAAAAACACACAGCTAAACACATTAAACAATACTAAAGGAAGTATATTTTGTTAGAAGAAGGACTGAAGCAATACATAGTGTTTCACATAAATACACAGCAGTAGTAGCCTTGTAATGTCGGCCTAAAATTATGCCAAAACGGGATTTCACCCCTTTAGCGGGGCAGTTTAGACTAACTACTCTTACTTTACCTGTTCTCTTTATGCAGGTCTTCCTGACATTTGAATTTTGCCACCACATCAGCTGCTGTGGTAAACTGATCCAACTGAATCAATGCTGAGCTCTTGGTCAGGTGTGGAGCATGGACTCGGATCACTCCATCCTGGTTCTCGGGCTGAAAATTTAAACATCAGACATAAGATTATGCTTGATTAAAAATTTGGAAGGAGAACAATATGAGTTACACAACCTGAGTCTAGCACTTCACGTTCTGTGTTAATCGTCGAGCCAAGCATTTACTATAAAAACATCCATCAAGGGGACTAGCCCATCATTCAAACGCTCCTAAAGTCACGTCCTTGTAATACCCGCATTGTGTGTCTCAAGTGGAACTCCTCCCAAAAATTTCAAGATAAAAGGCAGATATGTAAGAGGAATTAAGTGACATAACAACCAAAGTAGTTTTGACCTGTGAAGCACTGTGCCAGAATCTAAAAAATAAAAAAAATAATGAATTGTTATATCAACCTAAGAATCTTATACCTTGGGTTTAAGTTTTGCTTAAGTGTCTCCTTTAATTCACTGGCTGGATATGTACACACACAAGAGGTTCTTACAATGTATGTCATGACAACCTGCTCTTTGAATCTCATAACGGTGTTTTCTTAATATGTCAATTTTGAATCAAATCTCTCAGTTTATAATTTTTCTGACACAAACAAAAAGAATGCAAAGATAGAAAGATAAAAATGATGGAGCCTGTTTAAAGCTTCATTTTCTCCTAACCAAGCTGTTCTTAAATATGCATTTGTAACCAAAGCAAAGCAAAAACAGCACCACTTTTTATCAGGACTGTGAAGTCTTCACGAGAATTGTCAATTGTACTGTGTATTTACCTGATCTGGGGATGGTGGTGGCTTTTTGTAAATTTCTGATCTGTCCTTGTCTTTCTTCCATGGTAGTTTGGACAGCTAGAGATAAATAAACAATGCCAGTTTAGAAACTATACTTTTTCACCAATGTAGTGTTATAAAAAGTAAGTGTGCCATGGAACAAAACTTGCAATCTTTGCTACAAACAGAATCCAGATACATGTACATAATAAATTGCTGCGAAAGATATGCAAAGGAAGGCCTTTCACCAAATTGAGCTCTTATGCTATTTATACATGCTGGTTGGGCCGTTAACTCATGAAATACACATATGTTTTTAAAGTTAAGTGCAAACTGAGGCGCAGAATGAAATTTCCTGTCATATACTTTAATTCTACATGAAAGAAAGGCGTCTTTTTTTTTTTTTTTCAGCTCAAAATGCCAGGACACATTCTTTTGTTCAACTCGGTTGTGGCTCAAAATCCATGACAGTACTTCAAGACCTTTTAAATATGCCCACGTACACCTTTGTGTCTTTTTATGCATAATATGATATTTTGTAGAATTTAAGGCTCGGCAGTTAAAACGCCTTTCATTAAAGGCCTTACTTCCTTTACAATATGATTAATATAATTATTTCAGAATTATTTTCAGAAACAAAGTATGTCCACACATATTTGGCTGCCTCTTAAGTTTACTTTTCAATCGCTGCTAGAACTCAATATGAAAGTACTCACTATTCGTTCTTTGGATTTCCTGTGTGCCTCTGTTAAGTACTGATGTCTCACTTGGGCAATGAATGCTGATGGAATCTGTGAAGCGAACAAGGAGAAAAGACTAAAACTCCCCAAGGTCGCTCATGTAATAACAAAACTAATGAAATAACATTGAACAAAATCCAAAGTTCCTGAATGCAAACCTTCAGTACACACCTTTCATTAATTAAGTTGTATATTCTTCTAAAAAAGCCTCATGTAGGTATGTCATAAAGTGAAGGCTACATCAAATCTTCCTCATGAATCATTCAAGCAATAGGGCAAGAAATACGTGCTACAGACCATTCAAATTAATTTGCAGAATGTAATGTATTGTTGTGTTAGCAGGAAGTTATGTTTTGTTATGTTCATGGCTGCCTTTAGGTCAGAAGAGCATTTGGGTCCCCACATATGAACAGTTGGCCCACTGTGGTTCTATAGTGTATTAGTACATTACACAGAAGAACCTATGCATTTATATTTGCCATGACAAAGAGACCCCACCCCACACACACACAAAAAAAACAAAAAAAACAGGATAGAAATGTGGCAAACAGAATAATCAGTCAATATACATGAGCAATAACATCAAAGACAAAATAACAACAAAGATGAGTTCGATGATGATAAATTCCTCTAATACCTATATCGTCGACTTACTGTCCACAGAATGTCTTGATAATGAACCAACTTTTTGACAATACTTGATGTTCCTGCTGCACGTTTCAGCTCCATTTCAAGGTCAGGTTTTTCTTTGTTGCCTCGAGTGGGAGCCAAGAACAGGTTAGGGGCCATAATCATTGCCACATTGTTCAGGCCCATCTTGTTGCAATTGCTATGGGAGATGATTTTCCGCAAGAAAAGAAGAAGCACCTGGGGACAGACAGAGGGTCAAATGAAAGACAATTTAGCAAATTGCTATCAGATTCAGCTACAAGATATTTTTAACAACTTAGGTAGTGCTAACTATCACTGGATCAACTAGTCTGGTGAAAATGTTAACCGTCACTGGATGAACTAGTGATCCTGGTCAAAATATTAACCGTCACTGGATGAACTAGTGATCCTGGTCAAAATGTTAATTGTCACCTGATGAACTAGTGATCCTGGTCAAAATGTTAACTGTCACTGGATGAACTAGTGATCCTGGTCAAAATGTTAACGTTACTGGATGAACTAGTGATCCTGGTCAAAATGTTAACTGTCACCAAATGAACTAGCGATCCTGGTCAAAATGTTAATTGTCACTGGATGAACTAATGATCCTGGTCAAAATGTTAACTGTCACCAAATGAACTAGTGATCCTGGTCAAAATGTTAACTGTTACCAAATGAACTAGTGATCCTGGTCAAAATGTTAATTGTCACTGGATGAACTTGTGATCCTGGTCAAAATGTTAATTGTCACTGGATGAACTAGTGATCCTAGTCAAAATATTAACTGTCACTGAAAAATCACTGAAGAAGAGCTACAGTTTTTTCCAGAGAAAACTAACAATTTGACAAATGTCACTGGATTATCTGATGACAATTAACACTATGATATAGACAGCATTAATATTCTAACAACTATTACCAAATCATTATTTTATAAATGTTAATATAAATTATCATGTTAATAAGTTAATGAGTCTTATATCACAACCTACAACCAGCTGTCAGTGACAACACACAATTTGAGATGGTGAGATTTCATTCGTATTTATTGGTTTGAATCAAAAGGTTCTTCTGAGAATTGTTTCTTCAAAAAATGATTTTCTAGCCATAATTTTGACAGGACTTTAAGATATTTCAACATTTATCACATAAAATGTCCATGAAAGTCTCAATATCACTGGATCAATGTTTTACTGGTGTGCATTTTATTACACTCACAAAAATCTGTAAAACAAAGCAGTTTTATACTAGAGTCTAGATGGGACTTTATATTTGGGTCCTGAGCTGGTGACATGTAGAAAAACAATGTTACAAGTGGATATTCAATGTCACGAGTTGTCATGCAATGAATCACAGAGACTTAAAATGTGAGAAATCTCTCCTGATGGATTACATCACTTACAAAATAACTCGTCCCGGGAGGTGGAAACAGGACAAAGTAGGGGATTGCTGGGTTCGGGCGAAGTACGGTGTGACCTTGTGTCACTTAGGCGCTACGCTAGCCGTGAAGGCCATCCCGGGTCACCCCGAAACGTCGCTGGCTAACAGGGCTCTGGTGAAATCCTGGCAGCAGGGGATGGATGAGGACGGAAGGCGACCGAAGGATCTTTGGGCACGGCTTTTGTCTCTCGTGGTTGCGGGCAGAGGATTCCGTTTTTGAAACAATGGCCGGGACCAATGCACAGTATGTGCACTGCGCTTTCAGAAAGCAATGGCAGACCACTGGAAGAATTTCTTGCCAAAAACTACAATGAAATGTCACACAAAAGGAAAGAAAGTTATAGTTCTGTGTCCTCTGAGTCCCCCAGGGAGGGAGAATCCACAACTGCAGAAGGCACCCGTGATGACGATACTGGCGTATCTGACGGTGAGTGCAAGAAACAGAGGTGTAGATACTCCTATTCAAAGAAAAGAAAAAGCAAAAGTGTCATCAACATCGGCACCTGGAATGTTAGGACCATGAAACAAATGGGAAAACTTACACTCCTGTTAGAGGAGCTGAAGGAACTCAGCATGAACATCACTGGACTGAGTGAAGTACGATGGGACAAACAGGGCCTATTCAGGACAGAAGATCACACCATCGTATACAGCGGAAACAAACGCGGCATGAATGGTGTTGCAATTATACTGGACAGACGCTTACGAGACAACATTAGCAGCCATGACGCTATAAGTGATAGAATTGTCACTGTGAAACTTGACACCCAACCCGTGCCCCTGAACATCATACAAGTATACGCCCCCACATCTGCGAGCACAGAAGAAGAAATAGAACTGTTCTATAATGACCTACAATCAGTAACAGACAAAATCCCAAGCAGAGAAATATGCATAATCATGGGAGATTTCAATGCCAAAGTGGGAGAGGGTGAGGATCTGGAATGTGGGATAGGACCCTATGGATTAGGAGAACGAAATGACCGAGGAGACATGTTAGCATCTTTCTGCCATGAAAATGAAATGAGCATCACGAACACTCTCTTTAAACACCCGATGCGAAGAAGATACACATGGATAAACCCTGGAGGCAATCTCCGAAACCAGATTGATTACATCCTGATTGACAAAAACTGGAAAACAACTGTGCTCAACTCAAAGACAAGGCCAGGGGCAGACTGTGACACTGACCACATTTTAGTGACAGCAAAGCTGAGATTGAAAGCCTATAGGAAGAGCAAGCCAAAACCCACCACCAGATTTGACACGGACAAACTGAAAGACCCTGAAATCAGCAATGCTTTTCAGATCGAAACAGAAAACCGTTTCTCAGCATTACTCAAGGAGTGGTCAGCTGAAGAAAGACACCCAGATACACTGTGGAAAGACATGAAAAGAATTTGGAGTGAAACAGCTGAATCGAAACTCGGGAAAAGAACGAGGAAAACTCCCAAACCATACATCAGTGAAGAGGTGATAGAGCTTGCAAAAAGAAAGAGCAAAGCCAGAAAACTTAGTAAACAAGATGAATATCATGCACTGAAGAAGGAAATCCAAACAAAGATCAGAAGAGACAAGAATGCATGGTTAGAAAGAGAGTGTGCAAACATAACAGAATGTAATACACAAAGAAAGTCAAAAGAAATGTTTGAACAAATAAGAAAAGTAAAAAAGAGGGATTTCCAACCACAGAACTTGAGTCTGAACAACAAAGAAGGCACAACACTGACAAACACAAAAGATGTGCTCTCAAGATGGCACGAATACGGCAAGATGCTGTTTGCGGACAACATCAGACCAGACCCGAGGGACCTCCAACAACCAGACTCACAACAGATAGATAAAGAACCAGAACCTCTCTTGGAGGAAGTACAGGCTGCAATAAAACAAATCAAGAATGGAAAATCCCCTGGATTAGACAACATACCAGGTGAACTCCTGAAACATACCAGCGAATCAGGAATAAAAGCACTCCACCAAATGATATGCAAAATTTGGCAGACAAATGAATGGCCAACAGACTGGAAGCTACAAGAATTCGTCATGCTATACAAAAGCGGCAATGTCAAAGACTGTGGAAATTATAGAACCATCGCCCTCATCAGTCACACCAGCAAAATCCTGCTCATCATCATACTCAACAGAATGAAATCTAAGGTAGAAGAGGAACTATCAGAATGTCAAGCTGGTTACAGGACCAACAGAGGAACCGCTGACATGCTCTTCATACTACAAATAATGATTGAACAGATAAGAAGCAATGGAAACGAAGCCTTCATCACGTTCATAGACTACAGCAAAGCGTTCGACAGCGTTAGGCACCATCACCTGTTCGATATAATGATTAAGATGGGATTCCCGAAACACCTTGTGACCCTCATCGCTGCACTATACCACGAACAAAAGGCAACGATTAGATGGAACAATGAGAACTGTCCATATTTCAACACCGAGAAAGGAGTCAGACAGGGTTGCATACTTTCACCTCATCTTTTCAATATTTATACTGCGCAGATCATGAGAAACGCAGACATAGAAGATATGGGAATAAAGATCGGAGGCCGAAACATCACAAACGTTCGCTACGCTGATGACACAGCTCTTATGTCAGATAACATCACCAGCATGAAAAGAGTGTTGCACAGAGTGGATGAAGCGGGCAAGACAGCAGGCCTACACCTAAATGCTAAGAAAACGAAAGTCATGCATACTGGAACAGGGCACCATGAACACTAGGAGATACTAGTAAACAAAACAGCACTAGAAAAAGTGACTGATTTCAAATACCTAGGATCACATAAATCGCAAGATGGAAGCTGCTCAAAGGACATAAAAACAAGGATAGGAATGGCAAAACACAAAATGGTTCAACTAAACAACATTTGGAAGGACAGAGGCACACCAACGGACCTCAAAGTGAACATACTTAAGTGCTTGATCTGGCCAGTCCTACTATATGGTTGTGAAGCCTGGACACTCAAAAAGGCAGACATAACAAGATTGGAGGCAGCTGAAATGTGGCTTTACAGAAGGCTACTCAGAATAAGTTGGACAGAAAGGAGAACAAATACAAGCATCTTAGAACAGCTTGGCACCACCAGAAGAATAACACCTGAAATAAATAAAAGAAGACTTGCATACATCGGCCACACGGCCCGAAACAAAAGCACGGCCCTTATGATATCAATCCTTCAAGGAAAGACAGAAACAAAGAGAAAACAAGGAAGACCACCCATTACATATCACGATAACATCAAGAAAGTCAGCCAGCTGGAAATAAGTGAACTAACTAGGAAAGCTAAGGACAGGATTGGGTGGAGGAGATTTTGTCGTGACATCCACTGTAGCAGCTAACATCGATGACGATGAAGCCGACAGGTGACAGGTGACTGGTGGTCAATGCGTCTTTCAACAAGTATTACTGACCTTTAGTGTGTCTCTGTGTTCATCTGCTAGCAACAGAATCAACAAATTTAAAGCTTTCAGCTGCTCCAATGGCTTGGAAATACCTGGGGATTAAATAATCATTAGTTTCATATCCAGCAAATACAACTAAAAATTCATTACAAGTTTATTCAAAGTAAAACAAACTAATCATACAAACTGTCACATGCAGTAAATCTTTAATGTTGAGATGCAATCAGGCAATGAAGAACTTTTCACAAAGATAAAATAATAAAAACAAGGGATGACACACAGATCATCAGCGTAACTGGGTTAATGTAATTTATAATGTTACAAGCATGGTAATCCCCAAAACACAAAATACCGAAACGAACCATTCCTTCTCCCGCTATATGCCCACAAATTGATAAATACGGTGAGTATTTTTCTTTTTTGTTAAATTATGAAGGTGTACTGTGCGAATTGTTGCATTGTTGACATTGATGATATGCACGCATGAAGGGATGGAATATGACGAATTGTTTCATCTCGGTTTCCTGCATCTCGGGTAATCCCTTTGATGAACAAGAAACTCTGATGAACCATTAATATTTGGCCGTGCTCAGTGGAGAATCGGATGCTTAGAAGTAGTGTAGGAAATCTGCAGTCTTACTCTATTTCCTTTTCCATCTTATTGATTACTTTTCAGAACAATTTATTTACAAACTGGCTCTGTAAGAATCTAACTTATTCCACTATTCCATTACTTTTCACTTCAGAAAATGTCATAACTGTATGTTGAACCGTTTTGTTTTTTATCAAAATATGAGAACATAGGCTCCAAAGTTACCAAATTACAACTGCACATGATCCTGAAACAAGAACTAATAGGGAAAATGTAAGAAATGACAAGAATGAAAATTGGACTGAGAAACAAAGGAAGACAGTGAAAACCAGCGAGCAAATTGCCCCAACCTGCTGATGTAATGTTGTTTAGATCTTATACAAATAAAATGCTGCTATTTGAGAGATAATGGAATATTGTGACAAGCCCCTGACTCCACTTACTGCTAACTTGAGGAAATGCATCGAGGTATTCGTAGGAGAGAAGTGGTACAGGGAGCTCGCGGAGGAACTGCTTGAGAACTACTGCCACATCATGTGGTCCAGCATCTCCCCAGGAGAACAAGCCCTGGTAAAATTTGTCTTCCAGGTCTTGACGCAGTTGCTGTGAGGAGAATAAAACAGTGTACAAAGTCACCAGTGTAAGGGCCACACCCTCACCTGTGAGGACAATGGACATAAATGTCACCTGTATTAGGCTACGAGATGCACGGAATGGAATGGAATGGAATGGAATAGACAGAGGAGGATATTAATTTGAAAAGGGCGAGGGGAGAGTGGAAGATCAAAAGATTTCATCATTTTATCAAAACAAAACAATCTATGACCATGGTTACCACCCCACCCAATCTGAAGCTGCCCGTACATCAAAAACCACCACAGTTGGTCCCAACTTTCCCACAAATCAAATATCCCATACCATGCGATTTTCTTCTGTGGCATTCACATTCACAATAGATATTTGCTATTCCCTGAAGAAGACTGGAAAATATAATGTTTCACTAAAAAACTAATTTATACTTTTACTGCAAAATGGAGAAAACAGAATTTGTTATGGTAGCCTTCAAGGAATGAAGCCTTTGATGATTGTGCATGAACCTAACACTATTAAAAATAAAATCATGAATGAGCTATGCCCTTCTTTACATTTCAAGTACACTTGCCACCCTCTTCAGATATAGGTCAATAGACTTTTTCACCCTCTTTACATATCACTACCTCTACGATAAACTTATCAGCATTATAAAAATGTGTATGTAATTTTATCAATTTTCTAATTTTAAAAAAAATGAAATGAAAGTATCGTGATGCCATACACAATAGTTGGCCACAAAATGGTATTATTTTGTATCTTTTGCTCCTGATTCAATTTCTCCTCAGCAGCATCAGTATTATCAAGGCCTTAAGCTTAATATTACATCATATCAAGCTTCCCGATCTGCTTATGAGGTGAATGAGGTGTAAATTAAATCTTGAAATAATCTTGAACAATATCAAAATTGGACTTACAGCAGTATCATGTCCAAGTAGCAACTTAATTTTCACCAATCAAGACCTTTTTCACCAAGATTAAACATGCACTCTTAATCAACGGCTCTGGGCTTCCATTGTCTACCCTCTAATTTGACTTGACCCTACTTTATTTCTTTCTCCTTCCACCTGAAGTTTGATAAACAAAGCAGTACAGTAAAAAAAAAGAAAAAACTCAAATTTCTCCTAGCCTGTATTATTATAGATTTGCATTAGCAAATTATCATTCTATTTCCTAAAGCTGAAGTGATGCACAGCTTACGATGGCCCATGCCTTCGGCTCCAATAAATAAACACCTAGTTTTCTCAATGTTTAAACACAATTCCTTAACAAGAGTACACAATGCTCACCTTTGTACGAGTCTCTGCTCCTGACACACGTAGAATTCCTTCAGTGTAAAGACCTTCTTGCTCTAAGAAGGAAATCATCTGAAGACAAAGTAGAAAAACAAGTCAATATATCCCCTTTAATCAACCACCTTACTGCACTTCAAATACCACACAACCTGTTGATGCATTGATTCTGTCATGTAAATGTCACTATATGTTGCGGCAGCAAAAATTACCATCCAATTAAGCATTATTTCCTACTTTAAATCATAATTATTTCATGTGCTCAAATGGGTATGGGAGGCAATCAATGAAACTGACACAAACATTTTATAGTTGCCTTAATTAAAGGTTGAAACACTTCAGAAACACAAGAGTAAAAACAAAATATGCATTCTGCTCTTCCCATATCTGGTTTAGGGCAGTCATCAGATATCTGAAAACAGTTATTATTAACAAAAACAAAAAACGCTAAGGACAAGAATATAAGGATCTTAAACCACTTGTGGACTTCTTATATTATAAGAAATACACTGCCTTTCTAGCTTTCCTCTCTGTCTTTCATTTTTTCTTTTTACTTCTTCTCTATGAACAGATATGTGATACAAGCAGGTGAAAGCAACAAGCTGTTCCTTTTTCCAAAGCCTGAATGGCACCTCGATAACCTTTTCCCCCCGCCATTGTTAAGGTACACTGAGACCACAAAGGTCACTGACCCTTTCAAAGACGATGGGAACTTTTGTGCCAGCTGTTCTCTTCTGATCCTGTTCTACAAGAAGCTCCAAGGGAACACCAAATATGCCTTGCTCTGGAAACAGTAAGTAGTTGGAAAGTAAATGAAAAGTACATGAAATTAATTTGGAATGTGAAAACAAATCAACATCCAGCTCACATACTGGCGTACCAAGAATTTTCTCATTTTACAGGAGCACGGTTCAAAGTGTTGGTCACTTTTATTTTGTTGGATGTTGCAAAAATCTTTCTGCTCATAAATCTGCAATTATTACAAATGTCAATACCTCATTGACTACAAGGATCCCCCATTACCTATCCTCCCCCCCCCCCCCCCCCCCCATGATAGGAATCTTTACTCTCTCTGGTTTTTTTTTTGTTGTTTTTTTTCTGGCGCCAACCAAAAGAAACAATCAAGAAAGCAGCCAGGAAGAAGATACCCATAAGTGAGCCCTTTTGAGGGCTAGGAAAGAAAGAAATAAAGAAAGAGAGGACGGGATCAATGACGGGAACAAAAAGAAAAGCAAACCAGAAAAAGGAGGCATAAATGCCAACGGCAGCGAACCCCCGTAAACAAAGACCTCAATTCCCCATGTCAATACCTCACTTTGTGAGAATAAAGACATGGCCATTAGCAGTGACAAGGTGGTCAAAAATGTTGCCAATGGTCACTTTGTTTAACTATCACACCATAATAATCTATTCCTCTCATTATATTTCTCATACAAGTTTCGTATTTTATTTGGATGTCTGCAGTTTCCCCTAAATTTCATCCCAACAAACCTTTGACTTTTTTCTTGCGTTTTGGACGAGCATAGGCAATGTTATGCATGTCAAAAAGTGCTGTCAGTTCAATGTGTGCCAGGGATTTAATCTTTTCCATGTCCACCTCGGCCAGGTCACCAATCAAGGTTACCCCCAGAGGATCAGGTTTGGCATCAAACGCCTGACAAAATAAATAATCAAATTTCTTGATATGAACATCTGTAAACACCTAACACACGCAAAGCATGTCAGTAAGACTGAGTGCCAATATCTGAAGATCTGTAAAATATTCTTTTTCAGGGTGGATAATTTATTTTCTCAAACTATTTCTTGATAAAATACCAATGAATAGCCCTGTAGGAGTCTGGATACCCAGAAGCTGAGATGCAAGTTTAATGCATATTTATTCATGTTACACAATTCATAATTTCCAACCACATCAGCTTTTTCTGTCACTCAGAGTCACTGGTACGCCGGTGTTCTTTCCCTCCAATCTTTCTTTTAAACTTGGCTGAGAAGAATGTTTAGTTTGTGTAAACCTGATTATCTCAAGTTTCTTTGCTTTAACTTTGAATCGGGGAAGAATAAAAAATTGTTAGCTTTTACTGCGGTAATCTGAAATCCAATTGTGCTTTCATTTGCATTCTTGCAGGCACAGAAGTGTTATCTCACATTAAAAATTTAAAGACAGTCATATTTGTCATAGTTCTGGATGAATATTACACCTGTAACTATACAAGTAAATCTGTCTAGCCTTCAAATATTCTTCTCTAATAGACAGCCTGAATAAGGATTAAATAATTGACAGCTGTACATACCGGCAGATCTATTCGGTGAGGGTCAGGGACGGGAGATACTGGGGAGGCTGGTGTTGTCTGTGAAGGAAAACAGAAATCATGAGCATATCAAATCACACGAATAACCTCTCAAGAAATATCTTTCAATATGCATATAATCTTGATGTTCTATGTAAACCAACTGCCTACCGCTTGGGAATTTTGTAGAAAAGGAAAAAAATTGGTTTGCACAACCATGCAGGTATTTTTATCAAACATTTTTTTTTTCTTAAATTTTTATTCCAGATCTGATTTTAATTGTGGAGGCCACACATTCAGTGTGTAATAATTCATTTTTTTAAGTACAATGTATTACTAAATAATCCTTAAACAAAGTTGGTGGTGGTCATTTTGCATGCTTAATCATTACACAATATTTGTCTACTTTATCAACAACCAGCCATCATTAAAAATGAAAATTTCTCAACACCATTTTAAAGTCACTACAGATCTATTTCATTTTTATCTCTTCATCATCTGTCCTTTATTTAAATATTCCTATCATTGTCGGGCATAAAAATGTCCAAGCTGATGGCTAATCTGAACTTGGGCATACATCAGTTCTACTATCCCTGGTGTTGTGAAATTTTCCACTTGTGCTGCTCCAGAAACACAGACTAACAATTACTCAGGTCTACCACTGGGACTTCAGGCATGTCCTCAGCAAAGCTCCAGGTGCCATTTTGTTTTATCTGAAGTTTAGGTGTTTACCCTAGACTACAGACAGTCTGTGGTGACAGACTATAGACAGTCTGTGGTGTTGCACCATGAACTGAATTCATCAATGCAGTATCATAAAACTAATTGAGGCCTGCATTTGACAAGGTTGTCCTATAAAATGTTTGGGAGTGAACTGTGCTAGATGTAATGAATGAAATGTTAGCTAGCATCCTTGATAACAATGACATCTCAATACGCTTTTTGCGACATCACACTATGGGATTGATAGGTCTGAGTTATTGGTAAGTCTGTGACCAGAAACACTGGCGCTTTGCACAAATAATTATTAATATGAAACAAATAATCTGAGCTTTTACAGGTGGAACAAACACAGTACAATCATAGAATTTAACAAATCAAATTTAGCTATAATTATGCTTCTCCTTTGACACACAAAAATACAATATTATGATCAGTTACTGGTATTTGCCATGCCTACCTTCTCTGCCTCTTCCAGATGAAAGTCTAGGGAAATCTCAATATCAGACACTGAAGGAAGGTGAGAGAACTGATCGGACGGGTGTGTCACACTTCGACTACGGGGGTGAACACCTAATGTAGCAACAGCTGAAAAGAGAGATAATTAATTTTTAACTATCATTTAAAAATGAAATAATGACTACATTAAATCCATTGGAGGAGTGTTCTTTGAAATTACTCTCACTTTTACTGATATCTAGTAAGCTAACTAATATAATTGGCCAGTTTGAAGGCCTTGTCCTCCCTTTTTGAAAAAATGGTTGAAAAGTAGTTATGAAACTTTCGAAGATGAAAAGTAGTGGAATATGTGAGGTTTTTACGGGGCCAGTTTGTGGACAGATTATTCTGAAAAATAATTCAAAACAAATATTGTGAGGCTGTAGATTTCCTTCGTAACTTTTTCAGAATTTGATTCTCTACTAAACACCACAGATCTAAAAATAGCTCAGTGGCATCATGTTTTGGTGATTGGGCAGCACATTCTAGTTATCAAAGTTCACAGAATAATGTAGCAATCATGGTGCCAAGGAAGGCATTATTTTTTAAGCCCGGGCATAATTAAGCTGGGTTATTCTGATTGTAAACAAAAACATTCAAAATTGATAATGACTTCATCACTGTAGTTCAGACTGACCAATGTAACTGTACAACAGCCAATTTAGTTGCATTATCATCTGCCATCAGTTGTCACCGCGCTCTTACGAAAAAACTAATGATATTCTGCTGCTGCTGTTTTTTATCTTTCCCAATGTCTCTATTTAATTTCATCAAATGCCACTGGATGGCAAAGCTTAAACAGGTCCACATTCCAGCTTTTGTTCACAAAGGCTATGAGACAATGACTTGTACATGATATCTTACGGAAATTTCCTCTCTGCTCAGTTATTTTAGAGACCAATTGACCATGACGGTGCATTGGTAAATTTGGTAATGCATACCTTCATCATTGTCTTGCTTGATCTCATGCCGTCCCCCTGACATTGAGTAACCACCACCTTTGCGCAGAAAGGAGGGTGACCGCTGGTCAGCAGATTTGCTGTGCCGAGCAGTGGAGGACCCTTGGGAGGAATCTGTTGCTGAATGGGGCCTAGCTGGCTCCTCCTGGCTGACCTGTAAACAGTTAAAATTCTGCTCTTTATGAATCAAGAATGACCAGGTCAATTTTATAAGAATAAGCATTAACAATCAAACAAAACTGGATGACACGGACTTGGATTTTGTCCACAGATGTGATTATGGGGTTCATGAAAGATTGGTGGGTGGGTGTATGGACGGATAGATGGATGGATGGACGGGCTAATGGATGGATGGATGGATGAGTGAACAGACAGACGGATGGATGGATGGATGGATGGATGGATGGATGGATGGATGGATGGACGGATGGATGGATGGAAAAATGAAAAAATAACATGTAAAAAGCACAGGAAGAGTTTGAAAGAATCTGGTGGCAAAAGATGACAGGAGTGGTGTGGGCTAGACAAACAAATTAACACAGGCAGACCAACACAGAACTGATTAAAAGATAAATAAACATAAAGTACTTGCACTGAGCAGCCATCGGTGCTGGGACAGACAAACAAATGTATAATGTATAGATAGGCGCCAAGGCAGACAAACACTGACAAACAGACCCTTACTTGTGGTGTTCCATCCTGGTCAGGAAAAATATCTTTGACATGAAGTTTGTTAGCCTTCGCCTTCCGTCTGACAGTCGTACTCAACACATTGATGCGTTTGCGAACAGCCTCAGCCTGTGCTCGCGTCAGTGACTGAGTAAGTGTGTCCAGCTCGCCTTCTGACAAATCCCTACCATCTACAAAGAAAATTAATGTTTATGTAAGCAAATTGAAAATTACCATATTAAATTATTAGCAGAAACTGGATGGGGACAGGCGAGAACAACAGAAGACTACTATTATTGCTAGGACCCCACAGTTTCTCTGTGGTTTTTATATTTCGTCAGAAGACTGTTCAGTTTATGATTTCTCCATGAGTGTTTTAGTGTTGGGGTCTTTAGGGATCTCTGCCCTTTTTCTTCTTTTCTATGTATCTTGTTTTTGTTTTTGTTGTTGGTGTACTTGTATTTGTTTACTTGATTGATTCCATGGGGAGGGGAATTCGTCCTTTTTTGCTGTTGTTGTTTTTTTCTAATTTTACCCTGGGAGCCAGCCTGTTAGGCCTGTTCTTCTCGACTTCAACTGCCAAGGCATCACTAGCGTGAGCAACATGTAGGCCTACACGGGCCCTCTGAGTTTTTCGTCCCCTTAACCGAAAAGACTAGGCGCTGGATTCTACCTACCATAGGATCAGGGGACAGGAAATTCGAAAATGAGTGTCCTTGCCTTCATGTCGATATATCGTCATCAAATGCTGGCCTAGAGACATTTATCCTGGCAGTCACGATCTTCAAAACCATTACAATTTAACTATCCTCTCATAGTACCCGTACCTATTATCTCAGCTAAACGCCAATCTTGTCCACACCAAAAGAGACACGATCACAGTTTCTTCAGTTATTTTCCCAGCCTTTAACTTCGAGACATTCTTCTTCAGACTTCCGCCATTTAGTATATAAGAGAGATAACCAGTTATTTTCTTCCGTGATTATTATTATATCATCACATCACTCTCTAAATCATTATATTTTGTTTAATCCTGCACCGATGTTCCATATCCACTTTGAAAAGTATCATTTTTCCTCATTGCTCTGTTCTTCGAACATGTTTTAATGTATTAAGCAAATAGGTTGTCGGGAGAAATATTTGCCTTTTTTACACTTTTTTTTTTTTCGGCCATTTTTTATCAGTGTTGAAATTTTTAGTAGTTCTGGATAAGGCTTTTTCATGTTTGGGTCCTAAAGGGCTAAAGATTCTGATGTCACACACAGTGGAAATTTCCCCCCGAATGAACGATGATGCTGGCAGTGGTATTCATCAAAGAAATGAACGTGATGAGAAGGATGATCATGAGTGATGACCATGCTGATGACGGGAATCAGAAGTTCTTGCATTGGAAAATTAAACCTTTGCTCTTTATCCGCCTGTCCTTCCTCGTCTCCGGTTGTTCGTCCTCTTCTTCACACAGAACGTTGTATCTTAGGGGTAAAAATGTTGACCGGCAAAACCTACAGGCCTACAGCGACAACCTCATCTCCAGGTTGGCATCTTTCCCAACACCGCCACCATCGGCAAAATATAACGCACTGCTATACAAAATGACAATGTAAACTCAAATAATATGATTCAACGTCGTTGATAACATGACGTCAAAAATAAATAAAACATTCCTGACGGCAGAATAGTGATGTTATTTTTAATGGTAGTGAACTGTTAGTATTGGCTGACATAAAATTGCACTGTAACTTTCTGTCACAGAAAAGCCTGTCACAATACAGCAAGTCTAGCTTATGGGTAATCGCCGTTAATAATAGTAACTGAAACCAAAACATATTATTAGCGCCGGATGCTAGTCACGAGCTATACACGATATGATCCAAACTGGCGAGGATGATGCCGACGCAGGAGTAACAATTCGCCCGTTAATCCTTGAAAGTTTCAACCATTTTGTACGAGTATTTATTATCAATATTATTATTACATAACGGGTTCTGTTCTGGTTGTTTGTGTTGGTGTAATTATATCGATGAGAAAATTGGCTCAAATATCAATAGATCGTGTTGAAAATATGCAGACAGAGTCACATTGGTCTAGCCTTAGTAGTCACGATTTGCTAAATAAGGGTGGTTTAACTTTTCCTGAGTAAACGCACACATTACTTATGTAGTCCTTTGTGTACTTCGAACCAAGGTTGTCGTTGGTTTCCTCCGTTCTTCTCAGACATGAGACATCTTCTCTTCATATCCACCCATGCTCGCACACTCATCCATCCGTCTGTCTGTCCATCCATCCGTCTTTCTGCCGAAATATCTAAAGACATCACTCAGCCTGCCTGCCTGCCTGCCTACCTACCTACCTACCCACCCACCCACCCACCCATCCATCCTTCCATCCATCTATCTGTCTAGCTGTCTAGCTATTTATCTATGTCTATCATCATCCCATCTGCTAATGTAATTCTGAAGTGTGTTTATCCAACCAATATCAATCTACTCATCTACCAGCCTATGAGTCGGAGTTTCTAATTAAGCATCTGTCAGTAGGCCTGTACCTGGCAGTCCCCCAATCCATAACTCATCAAAACCAATTCACCTGGTATTCTCTCTCACCCCAGACAAATCGTGAGTAAAGGATTAATTACCAGATACTGGGTAAATTCCACCTGTGTGATTGTGTCTGAGCATTAATATGAACGTGTTTGTATGCGTATCAGGGCGCTTGCCCGTGCTTTCCAAGGCAAGACTGAGTGAACAGTCAAGTGTTTTGTCAGGCTGGACGAAAAGAAAAATAATTATCATTCAGGAATCTCAAACCAGGATTCGCTCTAAATAACATCTCCTACTGTCTCCCCACAGCTACGACAAAAGCGCTTGTCTTTACCTAAATTCTAAAACTTAATGCGCTTCTTGTGAGACCAACGGCCACTCGCATCACTTTCACAGACGAATGGACATCTCTCCCCCCATTCCTCCACCACCACCATCTCTCTCTCTCTCTCTCTCTCTCTCTCTCTCTCTCCTCTCTCTTTCGCTTTCTCTCTTTCTCTCTCTCTCTCTCTTTCGCTCTCTCTCTCTTCCCTATGATTTTCAAGTTCATCTTAGCGGACCAAAGCAGACTAGTGAGTCATTCTCTGTCTCTCTCCGCTCCCCCCTCCCCTCTATAATGGTGTGTGTGTGTGTGTGTGTGTGTGTGTGTGTGTGTGTGTGTGCGCGCGCGCGCGCGCGTCCCCTCAGCCCCTAAAAACCAAGAAATGTATGTACGTGTAATGAATTGGGACTCGATCATCCAGGAAGGGCAGAATTCGAACGAGGGATGAGGGAAGCAATATATTGGAGTATTAAAAAAAAAATTCACTTCTAAAACACAAAATGAAATTCTATCATCACAACTACACTAAATGATAACCGAAACATAATAACAGAAATGACGTTATAACCATCGAGCATGATATTTATCTTCCTGACAATTCACATGAATTTGATACGACTGAAGCTTCCTGTACTCGAGCAGCGATCAAGTTTGATTTCCCGTCTACACGAGATCGTGATAGTCGCATTTAGAGCTTCCTCATCATGACTCTCCGACACTTAAACACGCCTCAGCCTTCCATTTGTGTTTAAACAACACGATCTTTCTCTTTGTTCACTCGTTCTGGCATATACTGGTGTCAGGGCTGTCATGAAGGAAATAACTACTATTTAATGGTTGGTGAGGGGAATATCGTGTGCGATGGTGAGTACAATGACTTTAAAAAGTGCGTTTTAGTTGGAGGGGGGGGGGGTGGGGCACGAGTTATAATATCGCCACCTCTCTACAATAATGGCATATATATCTGATGGTTCATTGCATTCCTGGGCATGCGGGTTATCAGAGAATACCTGCAAAAAAATGCGCCCATAAGCAAATGTAATAGCCCAATAGAATCATAATGGCACAAGTCACCAACTGACAGGAATAGAAACAATTTTTTCCTAATATCTCAAAAGTATCAAAATGACTTATGCCATTAGTGTAGAGCTGTGATGATGTGTCAAGGCTGGTGGTAGATGACCAATTATAATTGTCTTAGTGATAACCGCAGGATGATGTGATGCTGATGATGATGGTCGCAGTGGCGATAATGGTGGTGGTGATAATTATGGTGCCGATGACAGCGATTTAGAATATCGCACAAGTTATAAAATGTAAATCCTGATGGCCATGATCTACAGAACGGACTTGGTGACAATGGCGATGACAACGATAATCGTAATAATGTGGTGGCGATAACAGTCATTAGAATAATTACGGAAACAACAACAATGATAGCGATGATGAATCTGACAAGGAATAGGATGGTGACAACGATGACGATAACAAACCTTGAAACTTGCTGACTACAGCTCCATAACCTGCGGCATTTAGCCAGCTCTCTTCCAGCTCTCCTTCTGTGGAAAAAATGGCAAGACAAGTTAAAAATTTCTACACATAGACAGAAATTACTGGTGTGATACGAATCCAAAATATAGAAAGGAAACAAACATTTAAGTATTTTACTTTAATGGAACTAGAGGGTGAACGTTTAAGCAGCTAAAACTTCGCGACTACGCCATCAAAAATTATGAAACTTGGTGTACTGCATCACCTTTTGAGGAAGAGTTACCTGGACACATTCATTTTGAACAAAAACCAGTCTTTTCTATTATTTATAATAAAGTTTTTTTAGCCCCAAAAACAGATACGCATTTTCATCAGACAGATCTTGCAAAAAATTCAAAGACAAGGAAATAGTTTTTACCGTCTTGGCTAGTTGTTAGACCAAGCATGTTTAAGTTCATAAATTTTCTGTCGTCGATGCATGATACAGAACTACATTCGTTTGGACTGTTTTGCCATAAAGTACTAAACGAATACAATAGTGTCTCTTTGTGACCTCTCTTTGGTGAGTCTGAAAACTGAATTCTTCTTGGTGTGAAAATGTAAATCTTAGTGATATTTTCAATTACAGTAAATTCACAACAGATAAAGGTGGAAAATGATGGTTGTTGCTGGCAATTACAACTTGTATTTTATTGTATACTATTGTAAGTAAGTGTATAAATTATAGCAGGCAGCAAGGAGCGGAGAGAGTGAATGCCCGTGTGTGTGTGTGTGTGTGTTTTTTTTTTTATGTTTTCAAAGATTGCTTTGCATGATTCTTCTGTATATTTTGAATAGGCCGACAGGCCTACAATAAACTTGAACTTGAACTTGTATTCCCCTTGTGGGAAGTAAAAATTTTTTTTAATGGGGAATTTCCAGGGTGAAGACCTGGTGGTTTTGTAGCGCACACTACACGTTTTTGTTTGTATAGAGGCTCTTAAATTTTTCTTATTCTATAATATCTACTGATGTTCAACTCGCTGACCCGGGTTGTCCTACCAGTATTGCTCGACCTATGGAATCAACCACACTTGATGTGAGGGAAACAAAGCCAGGAGACATGGCGAGGTTTTGAAAGGTTAAAACCCACTGTTCTGGGGGGAATGTAGTGAATAGTTACCCTAAACATCTATGTTGCAGATAAAGAAACCCATCTCATTTTACACTGCTTGCCGTAGGTGGTAAGTGTGCACAGCCAAACAGCCAGAAAAAAGTAATGCCCATGGGCTTTGTAATCCTCCCGTCAATAACAAATGATATCAACCACTTAAGCCGATTACTGTTCAATAACACATTTCTCCAGAGACGTAATGCGATTGCACAATCGCTAACTGAATGACGCAATGAAGAAATCACGAAACAATAATACATCACCGGTCGGAAGTAAAATAAATACCCTTACAATCATTAAAAAATTTCTGGCCCTGACTGATAATATATGAAACGTCCATATGGGACAAATTTTTCGGCAAAATTTCATCACAATAACAAACTGAGGAACAACAAACTATAACGTTTTCTGTTGGATGCCTTTGGTATACTAATGGAATCGTGGGCATTTTTTTTTTTTTTTTTGGTTGATGGTTTACAACAGACATTGCTCACTATTTCCAGGAAGATAGAGATGTTTTCCTGCAATTCAACAAAGTTTAATTATTATTTTAGAACTTGGAATTGCCCTTGCTTCAAAACTAGAGGTGGACATCCATCAATTAACTCTATTACATGAACTTAAGTTATTGACTATCATTTACCCAGGAGATGGTGACTTCATTCTGATCATTATCCCAGACTAAACCAGATATTAAATGTCTTAGCAGCCTACAGTAATTATCCCTAGCAGGTACACTTGTGTTATGATACCAGGATCAGTCGGTAAGAGCTCGAGAAAAAGGATATATTCCCCAATTATGTGCCCAATGGCTAAACTTGTGGGGAGAATCGGTCATCATCAACAATCAGACGCTTTCAAAGTTTGCATAACATAAAGTTCTCCGCAGAAAGAGTGAACACAGCATTTTATCGTAAATGTTAAGAGTATGTGTAGGTTGGAAAGAAAAGCCTTCAAATTATGTGAGAAACGTGAAAAGAGATCGGGTGGAATGAAGCAATAATAAATCTAGAATAAAAGTTTGAAGGGGATTTGGTGCTTCCTCTGGTTGTAGTCACTAGTAATTGCCCCATTCTTCGAATGGTTAAGCACAGCACTCCAGACCGAAAGGAATCAGCACAAAGACATTCATTGATGTCGAGACACTTTGGGTCATCCACAAAAAAATTGGCTATTAATAGATAGATAGGAGAATTTTTCAGGAAATGATGACGTCATGGGCTCATGTGTTCGTAAAAAATGGAGGATCAAAAGT
The DNA here is from genome assembly GCA_963931925.1 of Onchidella celtica. NCBI lineage: Eukaryota > Metazoa > Mollusca > Gastropoda > Systellommatophora > Onchidiidae > Onchidella > Onchidella celtica. Next base: position 22,443,598 of record OZ007579.1, on the reverse strand, counting down.
AGACAATTAGCGGCATAAAGGAAACTCAAAAAATACTTCCCCACCTTTTCAAGACTCCAAATCTAAAAAAGAACCTTTTGCGGGTCGCAGGGCAGGCACATGTAAAATTTCACGCAAATCCGAGCTGTGTGAGCGGCAATAGATCTTGTTCAAAATCCCGTGATTCTTTTTTTTTATATTATTATTACATGTTCCTTTCTTTGAGCATTAGCTCTAGAGTTCGAGGCGTGAGAGGCCTAGCCTTTCGACAAAGTTTTCTTGGCATGACTGACACTCCGAGATCTATAAAAAAAAAAATATTTCATTTCGAGCTTGAAGCACACTATAAATGTTTCTACACAGTTTTCTTGGTATGAATGAATGGCACTCACCTCATCTGTATAACATACTTGGTATCAAAATTTTCTTGGCGTGGTTGGATCTCAAGTGAACTCTAGTTCGAGAGTTTACATTTCCGGTAAGAGGCCGAAATGACGAAATTGACGGAAGTACATTATCACGTCGTATTCGCAATCATGAATTGACAACTGATAATTATAACTGAATTTCTGGGAAAAGTAAAGAGTTTCGGGGGAAAATGAGCTCGACTAGTACAGGCTTAATAAATTTTACATACATGTGCCAAGTTTCATTTCTCTACGTTGCGTAGTAAAAAAGCCTTTGGGGAACAAAGTTGGGTCCAAGCTCCATTATTATATGATGTTCCAATTTTTTTTAAGTGCTGGGCATAAAATTGAGTCAATGAGAAGAATATCCCCTCCCCCCTTTCCTAAAACAACAACAACAAAGAACTGAAGTCACTGGGAAAAAATACGTATAAAAAAACAAAGACAACCATAACAAAGATCTAAGGTCACGGAACGCATCGTGGTTTGGCGTGGACTACATCGGAATATACGGACTCACACGAACACCTGAAAGACAGGATACTGAGTGAATGAGTGACGGCGTCATTAAACTTGAGTACCTTAGCGTCAGGAGCAATAGACACATCCACTCGACACTGATTGGGCATCACCAGGGCCTTGTCATTGCTGACCTGACACGGAAGGAAAAATATGGACAAATCGACCAGCCACATTCGATCTTCTTTATTACACTGCCAGGTCCACGATTCTAGCTGAAAAATCGGATAGTTGAAAATAATTGCTCTCAGTAGACTCCGTCTGAGTCATACCCACATCACGCTGTTGTCCACTCACGGATGAAGGTCCACTCAAATGTGTGGGCTGTAAAATTGTCAATTATCAATAAACCACATTTTAACTGAATGTGTTGATTTCACGCACTATGCCCGCGGATCCATGAAAGAATTATTAATTTTCTGACAGGGACCCGCAGCGTATCTTGTTCTTGTTGTATTTTTTTTGTTCCTGAAGGAGGCTGAAATCTATAAGTTGTTTGGTGTTGTTTTTTTTACACATTTACAACATTCCTTCTAGATCTATAGAAAACACATTATGACAACTTTGCCGATACAACAATTTTGTACGGAACTTTAAAAATTTATTTGCGAAATTCCAGCAGATGTACCTCCGAGAATCAAGATTCGAAAACCCTCAACACCCCCCCCCCCCCAAACACACACTTAATTATTAGTTACAATGGGCCTAAATAACGTCAGAAATTGGCATTTTCTTCTATATGCTTTGTTCCAACTGACATCGACATTTCTTGCATAATGATTTCTCTATTAGTATATTTACTGCCTACCAGCTAACATTACAAATCAATTTAGCGGTGAAATTTCCCCCCATGAGATACAGTGTATCTAACAGTACTTTAAGTAATAAAATAAATAATGATAATAATTATAACAACAACAACAATAACACCCTCTAACAGGCACCACTGTATCTTCAAGGAAATATCAGTCCAAAGTTTGTAAGAAAATTGATAAGCCTCTTTGTCGCTGTTTTATTTTCTCCCCATTTCCAATGTCAGGATGTTCTGTAATGCCTAGGCTTGCTGCACAAAACAATCTTTGAGACAGTTGCTTTTTTTTTTTTTTAAATCATCCTCTAACGAAGATAACTGACTTTGGAACTGAACTCAATACAAAAACAACGGCTATCATATAATGATACTAACGCAAGCGATACAGATGCTGTAAATATAGGTAGAGTGCACTTGAGAGCTGAGTTTATCAAAACGCAGGCACTTGCACCCCACATGGTTGGTGGTGTTTTTTAAATATAAAGGAGAGCATATCTGTCCAACATGTTGTACGGATATGGACAGTGCATATCCGTGCAATGCACACAATTCGATGACGTAGAACACACACCGGAATACTCACAGTCAGCACCAATGACCTATATTACTGACCTTGTTAATTTGCATAGTTTTTAAAAATATGAATCGGCTTAGTAGCAAAACAATCCGACTTCAGCTGCCCAGAGATTGCGTGATCTGCGCTAATAATATACTTGAGTGTACGTCGATCACCAATGGCTACCCCAGCCCCTTTTCGCCTGATTAGTCAATCCGACTACCGCCCATTAATACAACGTGTTGTACGGATCCATACAACGTGTTGTGGGCCTATGGATATGCACTTTAAAATATAAACTGGATTTTTTCCCCCCGCAGGCTTTATTTTCCAAGGATCTCAAACTACTATCAGATTTTGGATTTTCCACTTTTTCATGGAAGTATTTCTTTCTCTTCTTTTCTTCTGAGTCACGCTCGGCGGCGTGCTGATGGTGACACGAATTACGAATCCCTTAACTAATCTCTAAGGTGTGTAAAATAACCACATCGACATCATTACCACTATCACCTTGAAACTATTGCCAGAACATTATCAGGTCTCTGATATTACCAAAAACAACAACGACGAGAATCTATCAATCACCAACTTAACCACTGACAAATACGTAAGTCTTTATTCCCGTCCACAATATTCGTTTGTGATCCGGGGGAAATCTCCCCAGAGATTTGGGGATTTCGGGGGAGTTGGGGGTGGGGAATATACGGGTTGTTAAATAATGCACGATATAATATATTATCATAGATGTACACAGCCGCTTTTTTGTTGATTTCAGATTGTCTATAATAATGTCTACTGACGTTCAATTCTACCTTCCTTGCTTTATTCCACTGACCCAATTTGCCCCGCCAGTGTCGACAAGCCTATGGAATCCAACTTGAATTTCTGACGTGGGAAAACTAAAGCCTTGAGACAAAAGTGTCCAGAGAAACGGGTTCTAAAAGGTTAAGAACCACAGGTTTGCAACAACATTTACAGCAACATCACCAACATTACCTCTGCAGCAGCACTGTCAGTAGAAGCGGCAGCAATAACATCCAATCAGAGAGACTAAGAACTATGACGAACGACAAAAGAGGATTAGCCGGACACTCACACTGATGAGGACTTAAGAAAAGGTCAGAGCTGCTCAAGCTTCCACGCGGGATGCCAGACTGACCTTTCCAGTGAAAAGATGTGTATGCGTGTTTGCAAACATCCGGAGAGTAATGGTCTAGATAGTTTGAGGGATGTGTCTGCAAACTGGACTAAGCATCAAGTAGATTCCGGAGAAGAATGTGAGAAAGTGGGGCAACAGAAATGTAGAACTGCAGGGTCCAAAGATATCGCAAACCACAAATGTCTGTCTGTCTGTCTGTCTCTGTCTCTCTCTCTCTCTCTCTCTCTCTCTCTCTCTCTCTCTCTCTCTCTCTCAAACACACACACACACACACACACACACACACACACACACACACACAAAGTAGGAGAGAGAAGAAAATTTGACCCAGTAGTGGCTCAGCTAAATAGTTCCAACGCAGGGGGAGACACACAATCAGGGCAGGCCAATTGAGACAAACAAATAATTAGATTAATAAACCGAATAACAGATTGGGGTCAGTGGTACGGATGTCAATGTTCCAGATAGACAGATGGAGATAATGGATTGCAAATTGATCAAGTGACACACAATGGAAGGCCAAAATAAATGGGATCCATTCATCAATGATGATTCCTATTCTCTTGTCAGAAGCCGCAAATTTCCTCTAAGAAGGGAACAACGTTACTGTTTTCACAACATGTTGATCAAATACTGTTAAAGAATAATCAAGGATCTGGTCTTTTTCCGTAGTCACATGGGAATTGTCACTTTTGAGCTATAAAAAAATGACTCTGAATTGAAGTCAGCTTTAAGAGAAAGGTTCAGAAATCAGGTCAGCCAGATACTGTATTATTTGGGTTAAACGTTTCACATAAATAAATTTCTCATCCACAGTATCGCTATTTATTATGGATGGCATGGCAGTGAAAATTAAACAAAAATCAGATTTGCCGCTAAACACCTCAGCTCTGTAAGTTTTGCGCCAACGGAGTAATATGAAGATAGCTGTTTATTTTGGGACGGCGTCGGGAAAAAAAAAATCCGATTTCCGCTAAACATGTCAGCACTGCCAGATTTACACCAAAGCGATACTCTCAACAACTAAAAGACAAACGAGAAAAAGGCTTCCACGAAACGCTTTCCAGGGCCCACACAATGTTTCTTGGCACTTCGGGACAGCTGATGCTACTCTGTAGAGGACTTGCATAACCGTCATATCAAAATAACTTCAGATCTCTTATCTTCACGCCAGAAAAGCTATTTCGAGATCACAATGTATTTTGTCCTGCCACGCATGGGAAGAAAAATCGGTATTCTTCAGATAAGCCGTTTACATCGTCATCCAAATCAATGTGGGTGGGTCTGGCTATATCAGGCTTAAGGTGAAAGACCAAATTCCTTAGAAAACCCCTCCAAAGAGGGAAAATTTTTCTATCGAAATTGAGATTTGCCTATGCAATGAAAGATTTGCCATTTTTTCTGCATTTGATTAGAGTATGTTGCCTGAAATCTTAAAAATATTTTATTTTGATTTCTTAAAGAGGTATAAAAATTTCACCTTCAGCCCGATTTAGCCAGATCTACTCACAAATGTTTATTTTCCAAGATTTCAAGCTTCATCGTCTTTCTCACTCCACCATGCATTTGACTCCATTTTTGTATCTGTTCCTGAGTGGAGAATCGTGCAAAATTGATTTGCTATCAGGTCCAGGCTAGAGTGGAAATGTAACAGCCAAGCTAACGATTCTCAACTTGTTCAGTAAAGGTAACAAGGTGTTATTACCGCGTTCGCGTGAATTCTTTTTAAATCGATGATTTTTACTTTCAGCCTCTGGATTCACTGTTTTAACCACCCATGTTACTTCTGTCTCTCTCTTATCTCTCTCTCCATATATTACATGATATATATCTATTATATTTATATAATGTCAGTTACCATCAAGGGTATGTGTGTGTGTGTGTGTGTGTTTGTGTGTGCGCGCGCGCGTGTGTGTGTGTGTGGTGGGGTGGGGGGGTGGTTATAAACCATTAATGTGAGAGAGAGAGAGAGGGGGGTGGAGGGGGGGGCGAGGAGGTCCTCCTGGTCGGGAGCAATTATCCAGAGATTTACGTGTGGTCGATTTTTCTAAAGCCTCCGTGAGGTCAAGGCCAAACGTGCTCCTCTTTTGGTTTTTGTTCTTACCTGTTCATTGTACACAAATGTGGCGACATACCTGATACACGCACGTTTAGAAGGAACAAAGATCGTGACTGCGTTGAAAGTGGTTTGTACAAGCACTGCTGTGATTGCCCGATACATAAAATGGCAAGAAGAGCAATTATCCATTCAGAACAAACCGTTTCATAAGGCATGCCTTCCTATGTGTACACCAATAAAAGACTTACCTACAAAATAATATATACCTACTTTCGCACACACCAAACAAACACACACATACACACACGTGTCTTGATGCAGGATGAAAGGTCAGTGAGTACGTGCGCTGACATTAACTTGCTCAGCTCAATACAAACCTACAGAGCAGCAAGTACAAGCGTGCGTGCTGGTTTATATAAATCACCAGAGCACACACACATGCACACACACGCGCGCGCACACACACTATATGGTAACAGTAATAGAGGATATAAAATGGCACCTCTGAATAAATTAGCTGACAACATGCACTCCCTACACACACAAACATATATATCTACACACACGCGTTTTTTAAGCTCACAAAGTGTGCAATCAAAATTCTATCTCCGTCTTCCTAATCACCACCACCACCCCCCTTCTCTCTCTCTCTCTCTCTCTCTCTCTCTCTCTCTCTCTCTCTCTCTCTCTCTCTCTCTCTGTGTCTCTTTCTCTCTCCCTCCCTCCCTCCTCTCTTTTTAAATTTTAGTGTGGATACTGCTGGCGTCAATTAGAAATTATTAAATAAAGACTTTATTCTTGTTAAACAATTCTAAAAGGAGCTATTATTTATAGTCATAAACAAAGCTGTGCTGACAGAAGTTTCAAAATCTCAGCTCATTTCATGTCCACAAAAAAAAAAAAAAATGCACAACTCACCGTCCGGAGTTTTTGACAATTCATCATCATCACTTTGCGAATCCTGCTCTATAGTCTTGGCCTCATTCCAGTAATCCTCTAGATCCCTGCTTGGTGATGCCGCCATCTTCAAGTTCTACATCCACAACGTCTACTTTCCTTCTCAAACACTGAAATCGAATGCTGATCTGAAAATCTATGAGGACCTCACAAGATTCTTTAACGTCTACCTGCTTTCTTTTTACATGCTGAACTTTCAAGAAAGGTTAGAAAGGTTAATACTGACAGTACCCCGAAACTGATGGCGTCATGGAATGGGTTTTCACCACACAGAACGTTCTTACGTCACGACCACCACAGAAAGTGTAGACATCATACTGTAGACACAGATGCCGATCTAAGGAACTTTCTGCACGTCGTATGATCAGTGCTTCTCCAAACGCTAAAACGGACTCCTCTTCAAGGAAGTGCGGTGATAATAAAAATACGGTATCATATATCCCTCAGGGCAATCGGACTACAGCGAGGAAAATTCAATTAAGCCAGCAAAAAAACACACTTTAAATCATTTGCAGATTGTCATTGCTAGTTCTTCACATTCCCAGATCTCTACATTCTCCCTGGAAGAAGACCGAATTCAAATCTGTGCTCTCTAATTGTTTAAAAGTTTACCTTTCTAACAGCACTAGAAAAAAATGTTCTTTCCTTAACTTAAATGAAAAGAAGTTCATACCACATCCACCCAGGCTATATCAGATCTGTTACAGTATCGACAGAAAATATTTGACCATTATTGAAATGTAATCTAGTCATGGGTTGGTCACTCCTCAGTCTTGGACATGAAGCCTTAATGCAGGCTAGAGTTAAAGGATGCAACAATTTTATATGAATGCCAAGATGGCTCGGTGACTCAAGTTTCCCAAGGGTACGATTTTTGTACAAGGAATTTTCTTGGAAAATGATTGTTTCATCAGCAGAGCTGACCTAATGCCAACAGTGTTTGACCCACGTTCTCAGAAAATGAAAATGATGATTCGATAAAACAAAGTGTAGGCACTGAAGGAATTTTATCTCTTTCTGCAATGATACCTGAAATGTCTCTTTGTGGCATGTCAGTCGCACTGACCGTTCTCATGCCCCAGAATAGATAATCTCTAAGGACTTTATTTTTAATCAAAGTTCACAATGCCACGCACCAGGTGTTATTCTAGGCAAGTCAAGTCATCCTCCTCCACAGACGGAATTCAGAAAGAGTGGGTGTATCTACTCTCACTGGACCATCTTTGGGAACCGTTCTGTTAATTAATTTTTTTTTTGCTGCTGAAATGCACTCAGTATGACCTAATGGTATTCCCGGTTTTTCCAGCTTATCTGGTATAAACAAAAAAATGTCCAGATACCAGGTTAGTTATGAACTCCAGAGTACGCTGTGTCTTCAATCCTGTTAAAATATCCTGTTGTCTTTTTCACAACTACACGGCTGGCCTCTGACTATAAACGTGAACCAACAAGCCTAAGTGTGCATAAGGTGTCACAACCCGTAGAGCACCTGGATGTATCAGTGGGGGGTATGTTGTTATACACTATGTGGGGACTTCGATAGATTATAGTTTGGGCTCTCTCAGTGTCACAACTATAATCTGTACGTCCGATAGGAGAACACGCCGAGGGCACTGGATGCTGAAAAGAAAAGAAAAAAAAATTGAAATCATTTTGAGCCACATCCACGGATTGCCAAAATATAATAATAATAATAATACACACACAAAACATCTTAAGGACGAAGACAAAAATGTTTGAATGATTTCATTGGTGTTAGTTACGTAACTTTCGTATTACCGTTGCCTGTCAGTGTGGAAAGTGCTGATGGTTTGAAAAGGCAGGCTTCAAGATCCTCCAAGGAATGGAGGAAAAGGATGGGGGGGGGGGGGGGAGCAGAGAGACAGACATACACACACACACGCGCACACTTAGAGAGACAGACAGACGAACGGACAGATTTGCAAATCTAATCAAAAGCAAGAAATGGTCATAAAAATTATGAAATAGAAGAATGTGTTTCAGATGAAAAAGGAGGCGTGCATGCATTAAGTAGGCCGTGTGCTGTCAAGTCAAAGATGTTAAATAATGACACACAATATAATTTATAAACAGGTAGGGCTGGACTGAATGGAACCCTTTCAGTGGCACCTCCGTAATACCTAGGCAATACTATTGGAAAAAGAAATGAAGAGAGACGGCACACACTTAAGGGCAAAGCAATGGGAAGGGGAACTCGTAAAGTCAATATTCCAACACCGTACAGATAAGCCATAAATCATAATAATATAGCTGTGCAAACGCCTGTTACAAGTACCAACGGTCAGACTCATCAAGTGTTTCCACAGGCCGTTTGTTGTCACAACCAGGTCACACCCAGCTAGACTCTCCAGATCTCTATACATCTGATAAATTCCATGACAAAATGCCTTAATGCCACCAAATCATTAAAAGAGTGACATACATTCAAAAGCTGTGCAGGATCTGCATTACTACATGTTTTTGGGTGTATTATTCCAATAGCATCTTTGGTGAAACAATCCATAGGTGACCAACATTTCGTAACCTTACAATGACAAGGTTCTATCTCCATTTTTTGGCTAAAATGACTTACACGCTACATACTACTTCTACAGGCCCTCTCCATTGTGTGTCAAAGTGCCAAGCAGATTCGATGAGTAACGTGTAAGTATTACTAAAAAGAAAAAAGTCATGTCTCTAAAAGCTATGTGCACATGAAACTTCAATCATCAATTTCTTAAAAGTTCGTGGAAGGCGATTAGAACCTTATTATTCTAAAAGGACGATTTGCCTTTGCATAGGCCATGTACGAGAGACTGTTCGGAAATCTGCCTATATTGAGCACAGGCACCGCTTGTAAACATGCTGCATAAGATCAAAATAACAACTACTGCCGATACCTGTTCACACAAACATTACTTTTCTCACAGGACCCCTCTCTTTGATGAAAATCAAAATAGTACGGGTGGACGAAAAGATGGGCAGTAAGTGAAGACTGGAGAGACAAGCCATATTTTTACTTCGTCAATAACGATGTTACCTTGACCATCACCTAATGAACTGAATGAGTAATTCAACGAAAATGTATTCCCCGTCACGTCAATGAACTGACTAACGATTGATTTAGCGAAAGTGAAATCACCATTAGGTCGTACTGAGGGCACGAATAATTACGGCGCTGGTTGAATTGATCTCCGACTTTCCATGCCATGGCTTTCTGTGAACGTCCGTTGACCATCTTATGTCGCCTTTCGAGTCGGTCTGCCAGTGAAATATCAGCCGGACATAATTATTTTCCATGGCGGTCCGTTTCTCACATATCTCCGGTAATATTGATAGAAGTAGTAGTTGTGCTCTTTCCAGTTCGAGAAGGACAGAGCTGTGCAGCTATCTATGGGCGTGGTAATATCGATGGCAGACACGTTAGACAGAGCAGATTTAGTGGAATCCTTGTGGGTGTCTCCCTTTAAATCATCCTCCTTGAGGTGGGTGTGCAATCTTAAAGACGCAAGTAGGGGGTTATCACAGGTGTGCTGCATTTGTCTCATGACAAATATATTCCCGATCAAAAAGTCTATGCTCCGGACATGAAAACGAGCAAGCTGAACAACAACCGAAGGTCATCACGCAGGGCCAAACCAGAGAAATAAATACAAGTCTATTACCTTGAAGTCTTCAGCTTAGAGAACACTGTGATACAGGGAGAAAAATATGTACTATCAATGATACTTTTCCTACTCTGGATAAAACATTCTCAACAAAAGTCTGTGGTGGCAGAAATGAACCTTAAAGCACCAATTGCTGAAAATATTCACACATTCAGACTAGGTGCAAGTGCCTATGGCAGAATAATAATAAAACTCATCTATTCACACACCTACATCCGGGTAGCGACTTTTTCGACGGGTCTTTATCGCCCAGTATTAAGCAGAAAGCAATGTAAAGAGCCCTCACCAAAATCAGTATCGATATTGTTTACTGACTGCTGGCACTGGCACACTTTCACGTACGTAGCTAAAGTTTGACCAGTGTCACAAACTTAACTGGCTCAGTTCCCACACTAGCAGTGAGTCAGCACTTGCCCACGGTACCAGAACTCCCCCCCCCCCCCCCCCAATGTTGAAGTTAGTGTTAACACTGACATGAAGTGTCTTGATAGCCACATTATTATGCACTGAATTTTCGAATGGCACACTCTTGATTAAATACTAGCATTTTCTTATGTATGTCGTAGACATAGACTAGTACGAGTATATTACAGTGGGAAGGCGGATCTAACACAAAGTGCAGTAAGTACAGAACATGGTCACTGTCAAACTGACTTTTTAATGTGTTGGTAAGAGTACAGTTATCATGGCACACGTCAGCCGATATGCACACTGTGACCGCAAGCCCATTACACTAGCTGACCTATTACTGAATATCATAAAAACCACAGAAAAACTGTGGGGTCGCAGCAGGGCTATAAGCAAAGTCAAAATTGGGCAAAAAGAAAAGGTTGTATGTTGCGAAACCCCGCGTGAGAAATAAAACCCAAACAATACAAAGCCAACTAAAGAGAAGACAGAAGATACTATTACTGTGCTGGTCTGGCACCTATCAGCGGGCAGGTACGACAGCCGTGACCTGATTCCGTGAAGCAAAACATCGGGACTTACATAAGGCTAAATGCAGTGGATCTCATACACATAATTATATTCCGGGGAAACAATGGGGCAATCCTAGGAGGTAGATTGTACCAACGCTGCCACAAACACAATAATGACTCTCCAAGTCGACATAAGTATTATGCCGACAAAATATGTAATAGACATGAAACTAGAAATGAAATGTCATTTTAAAAAATCAACATGTTGCTTTGGGCTTGTGGGTTTGATCCAAGTTTAATGAACACGTTTCAGGACAAAAGAAGAGCCAAGTGTTTCCCAGCAGAACCCTGTATACCAGAAATTAGTTCCAAGGTAGCAACATTCTTTTTAAAATTGTATGGGAAAATCCCAAAGAGGCCGTTTGTTTTTTTTCACAAGGGGCTGGTGCAAACAACAGAACACTCTTGTGCCTCCCCTGAACAACAGCTCGGGGTTGTTTGTCAACAAACACTCACAGGCCAATCTCCCACATTATCAAATGCATCCGTTCTCACACGGTGCCACGGTAACAAACCGACCGTCATTTCTGTGTTGCCTGACAGATTCCGATCAGAGGTGAACAAAACCCACTCCCTCTCTCAATATTTAATTTAAATGAAGCCCTTAAATGCATCTTGACATTAATGGGTCAAAAACCGCTGCTCTTGCTAAGTTATTCACTCCCCTTATCACCGTTGATAAACAACAAGTTCTGTGGGAAGGTGAAGCTGGACAGATTATAATTCACAATCTGACATCAAGCAAATGGACACCGTCAAGCTTACAAAGGTGTTTGTGTTCGTGCTTGGAGGTAAATACACTTGACCGTAAGAACAGAGCTGTAGCCATAAAAGAAAGGCATAATGGTGAAGGCTTGGAAAGACCCGGTTCTGATGAAACATGACCTGTAGTTACCAATGAACAATGCAACAAGTGCAACAACATTCAAAAGTGGGGCTAGGCTAGACAGTAAAAATACATTTAAATTTAAAAAAAAAAAAAAACGCCTATTAGAAAATGTACATAACAGACGGAGGAAACCACGGAAAAACCACGAGACCATTGTAAAGAAAAAGGCTGTACGTCTCGGGACTCTTGAGGACTGCTTTGGAACGGATGTGCTCCGGGTGGGAGAGAGAAACGGTGACTTAACTTTACGTTGTGTGCGGGGCGGGGGGGGGGGGGGGAGAGAGAAATATGAACGAGGTTTTAACAACCAAATGTCTCATCAATTCAACAGGCTGTCTCCCTACCCTGGCATTCTAATGGAACAAAAAGCTATGGTAAAATGAGACAGATTTAAATATTTGTGAAGGTTATGTGGATATTGTCCAGGATCCTGTTCCACACTCGTACCGAGCTCACTGTTATATTTCTCACTTTCTACCATTTTAGATAACACTCGATTTTCAGGCCAACATACAACCAAAGCCAAAACCTCGTAAAGAAAACACAGTGACTTACAGAAGTTGTTTCATTCATCAGATATATTCGTAAACACTGCCAAGCAACGACGGCACACGCTGGCCTTTCGTCAGCACAACAGCTCTCCACATTTGGACATCCGCATTTCGCTGGTAAACGAGTGCCGCTTATGAAGATCACGGCTGTGGAAACGTTTGGTGACTACTAATACCCTCTAATCATTTGACTGACCTATCTACGTGTTTCCCCTTGAAGCATAGCTTATTTACCCACTGGCTCAAAAACGATGAATTAAGTGAAAATTAATATAGTCAAAGAGAAAACTGGTTGTGAAGCAAACCAACGCATGCGGTTAGTAAGGAAAACAGCACTCGCTGAAGATTCAGACTCACTTCTCTCTACGTTTTAAAAAACGCAGTCGCCATTAACTTTACCTCGACACTCGGTTAGCCTTACGAAGTGTAAAGTCATCTTTAAAACAACACTGGACTTAGTATGTGTACTTAAGGCGTTTCACTTGAATACTAAGCCCAAATATAGTCACCTACACAAAGACCACGGAGGAGACTCTCCCTTTGTTCAACAGATTACATTGTCAGTGCTGATGAAGGAAAAATGAACAGTTCTGACAAAACAACTGGTCGAAACAAACCAGCCCAAATTAAATGGACCTTCACCGACCTTATCGCCGCCAAAGGTCGAGCAGGAGTTTCGGTAACGATTCTTTTTGGAGAAAAGAAACACAATTCCTGGGTACAATAAATATTACACTGTACAACAGCTATGGTCTGCACTGATGGACTTTTATGTTGAGCTAGGGCAATGGGTGCTACGTAGTTGTTAGCTGTCCTTCGGCAGGCTTCAAGGTTTGAATATTCCCATAAAGTCCTTTCCAGAGTTGTAATTATACTAAGAAATAAATATGTGCAACAATGATATGTATATAACAAAGATCAAGCCTAGTCTCCACCCCGGATTAGAGATTTGTCTAAAATACTACAATGTACTTGATACTAAATGAACATCCTTTCAATGATATCAATTATTTTAAGAAAAACATCGATACCTTTACTAACATCTCCTCTCACCCTTCTTCATGACCAAGGATTCCCCGCATTACATGAAGAAATGACAGAGACCTGCTCTGAGTCACCCACGGGACAGTCCAGGGTCCAATCACCCGACAACTGACCATCAAAGAGAAACAGTTACTGCTCAACACATTTGACATCGATGACCATCGGGGCGAGAAAGTGCGTCACCGACGGCGCGGGGCAACTATTTCTATGAGAAGATAATTAGTAGCGAAACAATGAAACCGCTTTAAATTTTAATGGATAAGCGAAAATATTTGCATATTACAGCCCCTTTTTATTTTAGAATTGCTGTTGTTGTTGTCGTTGCTGGTGTTGACGTTACTGTTTCTTCAAATAGAATATGCTTGGGACTTTATATCATAATGTGATTTTGTTTACAGCGTAGAAACCCCTCGCGGTTTTTTAAAACAAATTTTAATGGATATCTGAATGCTTGACATTGTTCTCTTATCCAGCCATAATTTGGTTTCTTAACAACCACGATGTTGGTGGGAATGTTGCTGGAGATAAAATTCTTGCGGTTAAATAAACGAGAACAGGAAACTCTGTACACACCCCTGACTGACAGCAAACGACAGGCAACAGAATGATCGGGTTTTAATATCACATAATATCTCATTTAATCCTGATGTGTAATACTTGCAGGGCAGAACTTCCCAATCTGAGCTCATGACACCTCTAGCGCTCATATATTCCCTTGGTCAGAATTCTGAATCTTGCAAAACCGATGGTCAAATGAATGCAAAAATATTACTAACAAAACTCTTTATTGGTAGGTTCGAAAGTTTTCCAAACAGAGAAAACTACGATGTCAAATATTTCAAAAACGGAACACTCGATTCTACAGAGGTCTGAAGAGACACACAGTTTCGACGATGTGAACGGGAGATAGTGTTGAAAGAGGCCTTGACGTCAATGGACCATCAACGCAAACCCGACATGAACGATGGTCACTGGAGATGGCCATTTACGATACACAGACGATTCGGAGCTTTCCCAAATCGCCTCAAATCTTCGAAAATGGGGACAGACATCCATGGCAATGACTTGCAGACAATTAAAGACTGATAGTGGACGCCATTTTCAGAGCGTACGAATCCGCTTCGTACGTCTGGGTATAAAAATCCGAGCAGTGTTGTTTTTTTTAGTTGTAACTTCTTTATTTTGGGGGATTTTTCCACAAATTTTCATGTATTCTCCATCTCCAAGAACCTCACCGCTCAGGTCATGGTGTCCCTAGTTTGCTTTTTGACACACAAGCGTGCTCATAAAGGCGCGCGACATTTTATTTCCATAACAAAAGACACAGGGGCCGAAATGATTAGCAACGTGCACGTAGGGAGATAAAATTATTATCTGTTACAAAAGTCACTGGGTCGAAAAAAAAAAAAACCGGCACCGATTACGAACAGGGTCAGAAAGCAACATACCAATGTAATGACTGTCTTGAGAAAACTAAAAAGAACGGGTTAAGTGATCCTACCCCTCAGAAATGAATGAGAGTTAGAGTGAAGAGTGTAACAGTGGTAGTTGCAGAACGAAAATGTAACAAAAGTAGCTATTATATGAGATGAATCAACGGTAAAACGTATTCACAGAAAGTACTGAAAGGCTTCTTTTGGATACATAAATCACAACAACCCAGCTTTTCAATGAGAATATGCAAAGTAGACAGCTCGTGTTGACCAAATGAATATTTACTTTATTAACAGGAATGAAAGCGAATGAATTTTTTTCCTCTTGTATAATAATAATAATAATAATAATAATAATAATAATAAGTCATTTCTATAGCGCCTGATTCCACAGAAGTGCTCTAAAGCGCTTAACAGTTCTCTCAGTCACACAACACACATTTTCATCAACCTATACCTAATCACTGTCTCAAGAATGTTACATATCCTGCGTATACGCTTTTGTAAACAACGCTGTTTTAAGTTTTCTTTTGAATTGGATCAAGCTGTTTGAATGTTTCACATGATCAGTCAAGTCATTCCACATTTTAGGTGCACACACTGAAAAAGCTCTTTCTCCCATGATTGTTCTTGATCTGGGCACTACTAATAAATTTGCTTCTGCTGATCTCAATTTCTTGGGTGGGATGTATTTTTCAATGAGCTCTGCAAGATATTCTGGTGAGCTTTGATTGAGGCATTTAAACACAATGCATAAAATCTTAAATCGAATACGCTCTCTAACAGGCAACCAATGAAGGTTTTGAAGAACTGGTTGAATATGTTCTGATGTTTTTGATAAAGTAACAAGTCTAGCAGCCTTGTTCTGGATCTTTTGTAATCTATAAATAGTTGCCTCAGGGATACCAATGAGCAAAGAGTTGCAATAATCTAGATGACTGACAATAAATGCCTGGACCAGAATCTTTGCGGTCTCTTCATCAATACATTTTCTGATCTTACTGATATTCCGCAAGTGAAAGTGCATTGTTTGGCAAAGTTTTGTAACATAGGTTTTCATGGACAGGTCTGAGTCGAAATAGACGCCAAGGTTCTTAATGGCTCCAGATGTTACGTTGATGGTAGTACCATCAAGATTTAAGTTATCAATTTTCACATTAGATCTAGAATTTTTTGCTCCAAGTAAAATTATCTCAGTTTTGCTGTCATTGAGTTTGAGTTTATTGTCAAACATCCATTGCTTGACATCCTGTAAGCAGTTCTCGATGGCCTGGATCCGTTGTTGCTCATCACCTTGGCAGATGGGAATGTACACTTGGGTGTCATCAGCGTACAGGTGATAATCCAATCCATGACTGCTGATGATGTCTGATAGGGGTGATGTGTACATGATGAACAAAATGGGCCCTAAGACAGAGCCTTGAGGCACCCCATAGATAAGTGGTGCCGATGGTGATGTTATTGCACCCCTTCCAGATGTTGAGGAATGAATGAGAACTGATTGTGATCGGTCAGTTAGGTAAGATTTAATCCATTCTAATGCCTTCCCTCCAATCTTGAAATATGATCTCAGTCGCGCTAAGAGTAGAGCCTGGTCAATCGTATCAAATGCAGCGCTGAGGTCAAGAAGAATGAGCGCCACACATTGTTTCTGGTCTGCATATCTGATGATGTCACATTGTGGACTCGCAAGAGGGCAGTTTCCGTAGAGTGAAACTCTTTGTAGGCAGATTGAAATTTCACAGAGAGGTCATTGTTGGTAAGATGCGCCTTCAATTGCATTGCAACCAATCTTTCGATGACTTTAGAAAGGAAAGCAATGTTGGAAACGGGTTTTGTATGCATGGCTACAGACGAGAACTGTTATTCTTTTTTTTTTTTTTTTCAAAGACGCCTTTTTACGTTATTATTATTTCAAAGCCAGGCTGACACGATGAAAATCGGCGACATGAGAAAGACGATGTAAACAGATATAAGGAGTACAAGACACTAGGAGGAGACCAAGCTTGTGACTTCGTCCACCTAAGAGTATTCAAACAAAATGGCATCATTCGTGCAATTTTGTTCCGAAAAAGCAAAATGAATTTGAGTCATACTGACTATGGGGATAATTTTAATGAAAAATACGAACATGAATATCTACGGTAGGATTGACCTGCAAATAATGAATTTGCTTTATTTAAAATAGCCGACAGATGATGATCTTCCTTCGTCAATGAATCCAGTTCTTTCTATTCCATGAATGGCAGGAAAAAAATATATTGCTATCATTTCGGAAATTATTTATAATAAATCCAAACAGTATGACGTGACGACCGAGGGAAATAAAGAAAGATGGGAATAAATAAAAGGAAGAAAGAGAAACGTAAATGAAAAAGAAAGGGGAAAAAGAGAAGAAAGAATGGGTGTCAGGAAGACACCAAAAAAAAAAAGGAAGAAGTTGAAAAAGGAAAGAAAAAGAGAGAGTGAATGAATGAGAAAGAACCCGCCAACTGTACCCAAAAATAAAAGTTTCAAAATTCTGACGTGTCTACTGTCTAGTGTGTCTGATGGGCGGGTCATGTTTGTATTGGGCGTGATGAATAAGGTGACATAAGCCTCAGTCTGTGGTGCAGGGTGAAAGACAGGCTAGTCATGTCAGGTGGACCTGACTCTGTCCAGTTTCTCGGTCACTCTTTTGTGGTGAATAACGCTCGGACAGACAGAACTAACAGAGATCAATGGCAGAACGAGCGACAAAGAGATACACGAGGAGGAATAAAAACGGAGGGACGAATGATTTTAAAAAATGGATAGGGCAATTAGATAAAGTGAAATGAATGGTTGAAACTCGACCCCATCAAATGACAAGGTTCTGTCTCTTTTTTCTGGATGAACTGAGTTACACACTATGCATCGCTTCTACAGGCCTTCTCTGTTGTGTGACCAATTATCAAGCGGATTCGATGTGCAATTTGCAAGTACATCATACATGTATGACTAAAAAACGTTACTACCGTGTCATTCTAAGGGGAAGAACTACTGATGTAAAATCTGGAAAGAAAGCAAAACGATGTGATTTAAAACAGAAGTAGGAAAGAATCAATGCGAAAAGTAACTTGCTAGGCTAAACATTTTGGTTACAAACCCCGCCCTCCTCCTTTTTGGGGTTTTTACGCAATACAGTAAAATTAAATGAAAATTGGATACATTATGATTTCAAAACAAAGCAAACAAAAAAAAACAAAAACGTAAAACACACACACACAAAAAAAAAAAAAGACAAAAATGAAAAGGTGAGTAAAGTGAATAAAGGGCGGCAATGTCCACAATCCAAATCCTTCAACCAGCAATCTCCTGTTGATTCAGTGTACAAAACAAATAAGGAGCCGCACCAAAAATTCAGTATGGCGTGTTTCCATCACTGTCAAATTTTCCACCGCAGCGGCTGTTCCCCTGCAAAGTCTCCGTGTCTGAATCGGCATGTCTGTTCAATCAGCGCCCGATTCTAAGCCTAGGCGTCCACTAAACAATTTTGACCGGGCGAATAGTTGGCTGGTGACGTCACGACATTGTGTTTCAATCAGATGCAACTAGTGGACTGATGCCCAAGATCTCAGGGAAGCTTAGTCAAGTCACCATTTTTAACTACTGTACTTTGCCTGTCAAAATCGGTCGGTGCGTTTCTGACCTTACTCCTCACGCATTTACTCATCCTTTTCTTTCCTCTGTTTTTTTTCTCTTTCGTTCCTCCACTCGCATCTCTCCATTCTTTTCCTCCCTTCCTCTTTCTTTATCGCTTCATTCTCTTTTTGCTTCTACCTCTCTCACTGATTTTCTCTGGCTGTCTGTTTCTGTCTCTGTTTCTCTCTCTCTCCCTTTCTCCCCTTCTCTTTCTCTCTCTCTCTCTCTCTATCTCTCTCTCTCTCTCTCCCTCTCTTCCTACTCTGACACTTCCTACTCACTCCCTTTCTCCCGCTCCTCCTCTTACACTCTTTCTCCACAGTAAAACTCAGAAAAACACTTTTACTTCCTCCCGACATTAAATGAACATAAGAATAAAAATAAAACACTCTTAAAATAGATCACGAACTACGTGTATTTTCAATTCCCACTTGGTCCTAACCATCTCAAACGATATGACGTTTGTTTTTCTTTCTCATTTTTAAAGAAGCTTTATCACGAAGACAATGTCACGTTTCCGCCACAAATCGCAAAACTGATTGGAAATGAAATAGAATTATCGACGGACGATTCTGAGGGCGACGACCTTGATCTTAAGAACGCTGGCAATTGATTCTTATCTCGCAAAATGTCTACTTGTAACAACAATGGTCGAGGCGAGGCTGAAAAAGGGAGCGAGAGGAGAAGAAAAAGCAAAGATGTTAAAACTTCCTTGACTTACTGCTGCAATGGAGTCACCTAGTACATAATAATATCGGTTTCCCTGGTTAGTTGTTATCCATAACCATCCTACTTTCGAGTCTTCAAATACCCCCCCCCCCCATCATTTCCAAAAGAACACATGCAACTTTCATCATCATCATCATTGCCTTTCTCACCCTGGATCAGGGTATAGGCCACCAACAAACACTTTCCATCCCTCTCTATCATGGGCCAGTCTCTTTACATTATTCCAAGTCTTTCCGCTTCGTTGCACATCATTTTCTCTGGCTCTTCTCCACGTTCCGCGCGGCCTTCCTCTTGATCTCTTGCCCTGGGGATTCCAATAAAATACCTTCTTCGTGATGCTGTTTCCTGCAACTTTAACCCTATATTAAAATCCTATTCGTTCGGGCATCGGCATGAGCCTCGTTGCGCCTTTCACTTTTTTCTTTTTTCTTGTTTTGCTCAAAACTCAAAAACTTCATATCCATAAAATAAAATTTAAAAGCTGTATATAGAATTGTTCTGTTTGTAAAGCTGTCGACATGTAAAATTTTACACAACTAGAAGGAAAGAAGAAGAAGAGACAATTTCGAAATTTCTGAAATCCTCACGTACTGCATGGCGGAAAATCGTGTTCATTAAATTTGTTCATGTCTTGCACTATGAAAAACATTGCAGAATCGTGCGAAGTAACAGGCACGAGCGAGCGAATAAAGTGAGCGCATACAATAATATAAAGACAAATCATGACAATCCTGCAACAAGCGGAGGAGTCCGGTCGTCTCGACTTCGACCGTCAATTGTTGTTGTTTAGTTTTCTCACAAACATCACATTTCAAAACCTGAAACACATGTATTGTACCGTATATCTTGCATCTGGACCACCGATGTTGTAACTCTTTTTTCTCTCTCTCTTCGCGTCTCCATTTTTAATCTTCCTGTCTCTCTCTCTCTCTCTCTCTCTCTCTCTCTCTCACTCTCTCTCTCTCTCTCTCTCACTCTCTCTCTCTCTCTGTGTAAGTCTGAGTGTGTCTCTCTCCCTCTCCGCCTCTGCTTTTATCTCTGTCACCCTGTGTCTCTTCGTCTGCCTGTCTGTCTCTCTCTCTCTCTCTCTCTGCCTCTACTTTCAATCATCTCCCTGTGTCTCTCTCTTTCTGTCTGTTTTTGTCTCCCTATCAATCTGTCTGTCTGTCTGTCCTTCCGTCCCTCTCTCTCTCTCTCTCTCTCTCTCTCTCTCTCTCTCTCTCTCTCTCTCTCTCTCTCTCTCTTTGAATTTGATCCTGCCGACGAAGGATATACCTATTTTTTTTTCAGAGTTCTGCTTCACCTTCCCCTTGTACCATATTTATGGAGACCGCCTCTTCAAACTGTTATCTCAGCAAAACGATCGCTCGATACTATTCTGCCTCATTCCAGTAACAAAAACCTTCAAGTCTCCGATATAAAAAATCACCATTGTCACGCTCTGACATCTAAGAGGAATTTGTATTACAACGTCGTGCAGTTCATAGGCAAATTTTGCTCTCCGTCCGTGACTGGGCAAATGTTCATATTACACTGACATTTCTGACACAAATTATACATCGCGTCTACTATTCCAACGCACCACCGATTTATGCCGCCTTATATTAAAGGCTGTCTTGAAAAGCTGCGAACATAAAGTTCAAGGCATCTTTGACAGCACGAGTAAGTGGGGCTGTCTGAACTATTTCAGGTCTTAAATTTTGCTCCCAAAATATGATATACATAACATTTTCGCACTCAAATTCAGCATTATCACACAATATTAGTTTAAACCTTTCAATCCTGATATATAGCATTGTTATGCACTTTTCACTGCTCTAAATGTTGTAAGTTCCAATTCTCTATTAATAGCTTTGAGTTTCAGGTCAGTATGATCGTTTTCGATTACCACTGGCTACTTAAGGTCGCTGAAATATTTGAATCTAAACATGAGACAGGATTTCAGAAGATCTAATTTTCACGACATCGGTAGTGAAAGGTTAAACGAGTCTCCAAAATATATAAAATGTGCCTTCTAGCGATAAATGAAGGATGCACTGCACAGTGCAACATTGGTGGTGAAAACCTGCCAATCCAGCTGGTAACTTGTACAAACCTGATTGCCTACGATTTTTATTATGTCATTCCACACCGACCTGGCCCACGTTCACATTCTGTCCCTTTGTGAATATATTATAATGTTTTGTGTCAAGCATTCCATGCTCTGGCTGGTATTAACAAAAGGAAATAGATCCTCTTTAAGCAATAATTTAATGTCAGTCTCATCCGACACCACACCAGACTGATTAGACTGATTAGAAAGGAAGTGTTTAGAAAAGCGGGAGGGCGGCTGGTGGTGTAACAGAGGGTGCGGGTTCGAGCCCCGGCTGAGTCATTAATTTGTTGGTTGTTTTTTTCTCATGCCTCTAGCTTCTCTGAACTCTGACTAAACATGCACTCCTAAACGCCTCGCCTGTTTTCTGATGAATCTTCGTAGTGCTCTGTCTCTCCCAAGCTTGTGCTTACCTTTATTTATTTCTGCGCCAAACTCAACGGTTGCGAAATTCGAAATCTTGCTCTCTGTCTTGGCTGAAACCTGTGGTCCTAATGCCCGACTACACCGCGTTTCTTAATTGCTCACACTTCACTGAAGTAATACCTTTAGGCCTTTTTCATACCTTTAGGCCTTTCTAAAGTTCACATATTACGTGAATAAGAAAAGTCGTAACAACACTCAAATAGACACTATTTATGGTTTCGCAAACGGTTGATGTATTTAATTGTATTCACTTTTTATGGATTGTTCAGGTTCTGGATTAACACGCATCTTCATTCGATAATATATTGTTCCGACAGGGTCCATTTGAAACTTGCTTACGACAAATTTCTAGATGCTGGATTAGCAAAGTTACAGCAATTGTCTGCACATCGGCGTCTAATACGCAAACTCTCTCTCTTCTCTCTCTCTCTCTCTCTCTCTCTCTCTCCCTTCTCTCTTTTTTTTCCTCCCTCCCTTCATCCATCCATCCATCCATCCATCTACACGTCCGTCCGTCCGTCCGTCCGTCCGTCCGTCCGTCCGTCTGTCTGTCTGTCTGTCTGTCTGTCTGTCTGTCTGTCTGTTTGTCTGTCTGTCCCTCTCTCTCTCTCTCTATTGTGCCCACACCGGCGTCTAATCAAACCTCACAGCCCTTACCAGCTTCACTTACTAAACTGGGAATACAGTAATTACTGGTTCCTTAAATAGAATATTTATTTCCCACAAGAGTCCAGATCTGACTGATTCTGATCAATGGTTTATTCCCGAGGCCCATCTCTCAGTCTGGCCATCTAAGCATTGCGCCATTCACTGGACACTGACCTACCGGACATTTCACAACCGTGTTATGTCCATAAGTTCGAATATAATTCCGCCATGCTACAGAAAAAGACGGTACGAACCAAAAACAAAATTTTAAAGGAGATGCAAAAAAAAAAAAAAGTTTGGCGTTCCCGTCCACGTTTTGTTTATTGTTCAATTTCCCTTTTGAGATTACAACCAAATTAAGCTTTTGTGGAGGTATCTTATTAAGCCCGGTCGGACATAGCCAGCTGCTGGCAGACAAAAAGTGCACGCCATAATTTCCTATATTTTCTTAGAAAATCCAGAAGACCTTATCATACTAAGCCCGGTCAGACAGTCAGCTTCTGCCATTTTTTCTTAGATGTACATTTAGCAGGTAGCACCTGACTGTATTTGACCCGGTTTAGTATGATATCTCCGTTAGAAGTACAAAATTATAACCTGATGTAGCAGATTTCAATGATGCTAATTAAGGGACTTTGATTTAAATCGGCATGGCCTTTTTAGGTAAAACTGCAGAATTCTTGCGTGATACAGTCTATTCTCCAAGTAGAGAAGTTATTAATAAAACGTGCAAAAAAGCCTCTTTTGGTAATCCACAAGGATGCTCGAGCGAATGACGTCACAAAGGACCTGAAATAGATAAGACATACTGTCATCAATTACCTACGTCCATTCATGCCTCTAAATTTAGCTGCGTCAATCCGATGCGATGGCGCTGATTTATGTAGCTGAAGAAGGAGAGAGAAACTTCTGAGGTGGGAGGGGTGAAGCGGAAGTCTGTTCATATCTCTCTCTCTCTCTCTCTCTTTCCTTCTGGCTCACAAACCGCCACCCGAGTGTAGTATGAGTACTTATCTGGTCAGTGCACGAATGAGCCATGGGTACTGACAGATATGGGGACATTCAGAATAAATATCACTCCACGAATGTAACAAAATGTAGTTTCATAACTTTCCCTGTCTTTTTAGGCCACAAACCATTAGCGTGTTGCACGAGTACCGTACTTATCTGGTCAATGCAACGGATACAGTTTACAAATGCACAAATGTGCCGCGGGCACTGACAGATATAGGGGACATTCAGACTAAACATTATCCCTCTACGAAAGAAAGAAAATGATTGTAGTTTCATACCTCTCCTTTTCCGTTCAGGCCACAAACCGCCATCGGTTTCATAGGAGTACCTACCTGGTCAGTGCAACAGTTATGCAAGAATGCGCCACGGGTACTGACAGATACAGGGAAGTTCAGAAATACCATGTTACGAAACGCACGCACGCACGCACACACACACACACACACACACACACTCACAGCAATGGCGCCAGAACGTAAGCTGATATTAGGGTGGGGATGTGCCAATGACATTACAGTTATCACCAGCGAGATGACAATACATGTAGATTGGAAACCACAGATACAAAGTTCATTAAGTCCGTACCAATTGTAAAGAGACTAGCAGGGTGACGTGGTCTCCGATCTATGATTCCGAGGGCCAACAGCCTTTAGCTTAGGCCTTCCAGAAATAACAAGCTTTTCCATGTCCATCACCAGGCCTACACACCACACAGTGATAATCACATGCCCGCTTAATAAAAACACCGCCGACATCATCTCCAGCTTTGAATCCTAAGACGGTTTTTAGTCCGAGTCCGATAACAGTGGAACAGGTGGGCAAAGATTAGAATTTAAAGGTCCGCCCAGCACCTTATCGGGGTTTATCATCCCAGAGTCTGGTGCTTCCTGGTCATGATACTTGTATTGTAGAGCCAATTAGTCACAAACAAACAACCAGACGAACTGCAGGTGTTGCCAGTGTACACAATCTACAGGTGTTCGCAGGTCTAGGCGTAATGGGCTGTGTCAGAAACGATCCTGGTCCTTGAAGTGTTTATCATGATGACAAGTTACAGCTCAGCAAGGCAGGAAAATCGAACTACTCTCTCTCTCTCTCTCTCTCTCTCTCTCTCTCTCTCTCTCTCTCTCTCTCTCTCTCTCTCTCTCTCTCTCTCTCTCTCTCCTCTCAGTTCCAGATCGACACATGAGAAAAAGATCGAACTACTACTCTCTCATTTTCTCTTTTTATCTCCCTATCCGTGTCTCTCACTCCTTTCCCCAGTTCCAGCCCACCGTGACAAAAAGATCTAGTTTTCTCTCTCTCTCTCCTTCCCTCGCTCCTCTCCACCTTTCTCTCTCTCTCCTCCCCATCTTTCCCTCCCTGAACAAAATGACAGCCAATTCATGTAATTGCTGTCACGGTGTACAGCTTCAGGCAATGTAAACCTACCTGATTGTCATGGCACGACTCTGCCCGCAGGTAAAGGGCGAAACTGGCCTATCACAAACCTAGTATGATGTTTTTCTCCAATTTTGCTGAGATTGTGAGTAACGATTTTCTCGTCTCTCTCGTTGCTATAGTGAATCTAGCATTAATGCCAAAACGACGATCTCTCTCGCTCTCGCTCTCGCTCTCTCTCTCTCTCTCTCTCTCTCTCTCTCTCTCTCTCTCTCTCTCTCTCTCTCTCTCTTACCTAAAGAATGCCTAGTGTGCGAGGCTTAGCTACTAACGTTAAATAATGCAATAGGTGAAGTGGAGTGATGAGGGATGCGTCTCCCACTCCTCCCTTTCCGCCGACACTGAGGAGGGGGTATGGACAGAAACTTAGGGGTTTTCCATAAAGTACAAAAGCTTGGAAGGGGGGTGGGGTGGGGGCTTGCCCCCCGTTCATGAAAAGCTCATACGGCGGTGAGGGGAGCACATGAAGCGCGGGTACGTTTTCCTCTTTAAGAAACGAATGAAATAAGTTTAGCTTTAGTTATGTTTTTTTTTCAACGAAACAAGTTTTTGGATTACAGTATGAAAAATCAAATATACGCTATGTTTCTGATGAAACAGTTAAATAGTGTGTGCAGAAGGCTTTTCCAAGCTTTTGAGTACATCAAGGTATTAACTGAAGATTCAGCATTTTAATGGCTGTTCGCGAATTAAGGTAGCAGCGGAACAATAGTAGCTAGCAGGGCCCTCTTAAATCATTATGGGCCCCTGGACAAAGAAATAGTAATGTTTCAAAAACCAATGTAAATTTGCAAGCACGGGGCCCTGTAAACCCTTGGGGGGCCCTGGACACTGCCCAGCGTGCCCACGCGTTAGGACGGCTCTGGGTAGAGTTGTGATAATTATGAAGTAACGATGGTAGTTGTAGTATAAAGATGTAATTTGTATTTTGTATTTGTATTTGTATAACTCTTTAATCCCATTTGGGAAATTTGCCTTTGTGCCATTGCAGCCCAGCAAGCACGTCGTCGCCACAGTGCAGCGCCGGTCGGCGGGGTTTTTTTTTGGGGGGGGAGGGGGGGGGGGGAGGGGGGGGGGAGATGGTAACAATGTTCGTCGTAATAAGAAGATGTAACATTAGAAGTTACAGAATGTAGATGTCATAGTGCAAAAGTGGTAGTTGTGGTATGAAAATGTAAGAGAAGAGAGCAGCTGCTGTAGTATGAAGATAATTATTTTTTTTTGTCCCATGCTCGTTCCTGTTCTAGACGCTTCATTGTTAGTACTCACCTAGTATTGTGCAAAGCCTTACAATACAATATGATATAATAATAGCCTATAGTGTAACTTGATGTAAGCTAGCAGAAGATGATTAATTGAGTATGAAGATAATTAATATGACAGTGGTGAATGAAGACCTATACAGAAATAACACGGTGACAACGATTTGGAGTACAAAATACTCAACAAGCTATACAGACAATTACTCACCTCGACAACCACACCCAACTACCACATTTGCAACTACAGCCAGCTAGTGAAAACAACAACTCGTTCAAAAAACAGAACGCGAGCACAGATAACAACCCAGATTTCATGTCACTGACATTTTTGCACTGATAACCCCCTCCAGCCTTAGCTGGTGCAACAACAACAGAAGAGCTGCCAGTGTTCATTACAAGATTAAAAAAAAAAAAAAAAGATCAGGTCAGAACTTGAGGATCTCCCGGGGGAAGTTTAATTCTTCGCTTCACTGAAGGCAAAATGATTCATATGAGTATACAATATACTTGAAAACATAGTGTTTCAAAGAAATGTTTACATATTTATTCATTAACATAAATCAGAACAATGTCATTTAAGGTACACCGAAGACCTACAGAGGACACAGGCATAATTCTTTGAGATATCGCGTGTGTTCAAACTCATGGTCATTCTGGGCCATACACTGATGACAACGCAGTTCGATACAGTTACAACAAACAACAATTACGTCATTCATTTTTGTATGCATTTTTTTTTTTGGGTTGCGGGGAAATCTCGAACACTGATAATGAATAACAAATGCTTCCGTGTCACGAAACATAAAAAAACGCATCAACACAGGGCGCCTTACTATGCCTTTATGGTCTACGTATGCGTAGAAGACACTGAGAGAGTGGAAAGTGTATAAAAACGCTGATGTTTGAACGTGCGCAAGAGAAATAGACGCAAAGAGAGAGAGAGAGAGAGAGAGAGAAAGACAAAGAGAGAGAGAGAGACCAGAAAAAGAGAGAGACGGACAGACAGACAGACAGTTTGAGTCTGGAGAAAGCACGTCGACACGATAACGGCCCATATTGTTTAGGAAGAACAAGACGTTAGACGGAATATAGCAGAATGATAGGACAGAAGGAGACCCTCTCAGAAGGCAGCGTCCGCCAACCAGACAGACAGACAAATAGAGGGATGGATGGAGGGACAGACAGACAGATGGACGAACATACTTACAAACAGACACTGAGCAAATCCAACTATGTTGTCACACCTTCGACGTCCAGTAATAATCGGCAACACTGCCTAGTACATCAACTTCATAATTAATCAAGACCCCTGCAGCCAGAACACGCCCAAGAGCCCTTCATTTATGAACTTGCCCAACATCTACCCATGCATCAGGAGCGGCGTGACGCACATGAAATGCGAGCTGCGCTAGTGCGGATCAAATGACATGACATTAGTTCTGTTGGTACGAAAAAGGAAATCTATGATGAAACACTGTCATGTCGTGCAATTTTAATCAAAGAAGCTGAACTGGCGTTGACAGACCAACACGGTAAGGCTAAGCGCGCATATGTTATATATATATGATGCGACTTTGTTTTGTCGCAGTTGCATTTTTTTTTAAATATTTCTGGGCGAATGAATGGAAATGCGCACACGTCATGCCATATGGGGCACATTGAACAGTCGATTGAAACAAGGAACTAAGACACAGCTGCAACAACATGACATGTCAATAAGTCGCCTCTATGGGCGCTTGGCCTTGCACAATCACCTCGCATTTATTATTTTATTTATTTACTTTTTAACTAGGCCAATGAATGGAAATGCCCACACATGAGAGACACCAGAACACTGTAGAGTCGATAGGATCATGAAACGGCAGCAAGACGATAGCATTTTTAGCAAGTCGCCCGTGTGCGCGCAGCCTAGGGAAGGCTAATCAGACAAAGAGCTCCATCCAGCTCAATGAATTGATGTACACAGACAGTCTAGTACAACAGAACACACTTCCAGGAAGCTAAATATGGGTAGTGATTTACACAATTAACTCTTTGTGAGGGCCCTTCATTATCTTCCACTTCAGCCTGTTGAAAATCGCAGGCGCCAAACTGTTGGGAAAAAAAACAACACCTTAGTTCTTGTTTGTTCCATCTCCATTTTCTGAAAAACTGGAAATCTTTTATTATGTAGAAAAGGTATAACAAACTCAACTTTTGACAGTTGTTTAATTAAAATGCGTTGTGGAAAGCTGTTTCAAGTTGTTTCATGGTTCCAATTTATTCCAACTCCTTGTCATAATACCAAAGCCGCAAAACGTTTAACGTCGAATTTCTCAGTTGTGCAAAAAGTGGAGTTGGAACAAACACGAACTAAAGTCGCCAGATGAAAATCAAATTCCAAAACTAAAGATACTAAGGTTGCTGGCACACTGAGTCTACACCACAGACTAATAAATTAACCAGACTGGATGATCCCATTGTGTGACGTCACAAAACAGCGAAAGGTCATGAACCGTCCGCCATATTAGGTTTAAGGTAGCGACCGACGCTTCAGCATAGCTACAATTTTGAATGACACCATTTTGACGCGCCTTCTGAACGCGGAAGTTTGGTTCCGCACGAAGAAATTAATACATGTACAACCAATCTTAACAAATGAAAAGAAATTTCTACTGCAGATAGAACTAGAATCGGAATTTCCCGAGCGGCGGCCATGTTGGTTATACAGTCGTCGCTCGGGAAATTCTGTAAAAAACGACACAACCCGAAGCTCGTGTTTCCAGTCTGGTTAATTTATTAGTCTGTGGTCTACACTGGTTTGACTCGGGTTCAGTGCGAGGTGCAGACTCTGCAGTTAAAGGAGCCCGCACGCACTGGCAAGCCCGAAATAAGTCTAATCTCGGCACTGTTCTTATATCAAACAGTTTCAAATAATGTCTTACTTCTGTGTCTCAGAATCCAAAACCAACGTAAATACAGTCATGTACATAGTCATACGCACACACAATATACACAAACAATACTCACTCCGAATACTATTAAAAGCTAGATATCGAATACCTCGTAATAATTTTATTATCTCAAGCGTTTACGAGAGAGTGAAGTAAAAATCAATGTAAAACACAATTATTTTTTTTTCTAAAACTCAGGGCTCACAACATCCTAGTCAGTGTCTGTTTCAGAGGTGGCGGCCGGATCAATAGCTGCTAGAGACAAGGACAGAATGGTGATGAGTGAAAGAAGGAATGCGAGGTAAATATTTTTTTTTTTACTGTCAAAGAGTTAAATATATTTCTGTTTGTTTGTTTGATTGTTTGATTGATTTAAAATGGATAAAAGAGAGAGTGAGTGAGAATGATGAAGTAAAAAGGGGAAAGCCTGAAGAAATAAAGGATGGACGGGAAAAGGTTTTGAGAAAGAAAAAAAAACAGAAAGAAAGAAACAAAAAAAAATCGGAAATCTCGCTCGACTGTTTAATTGATCAAATCAAGAGAATAATTGCCGAGGAAATTTGGAGGGCAACTAAACAGAGAGTCCCATTTCTAATCCACAGGCAAAGAAATGAAGTTAAGTAAAACAAAATAAATAAACAATAACATTAAGGTTCTCCGAGCTAGTAGTACAAATCCATTTGCACATAAGTATTAACAAACAACCACAACAACAACCACTTACTGCAGGTCAGCTGCATAAGATCAACGCCTAAATCATGCAGTTTTGAAGAAAAACTGCCTGTGTCATTTTTCTGAAACAAATTCGGTTTTCAGAAAAAAAATCTTTCTGCGTCCATAATATAATCAAATTTAGATGTACCTATCATGATCTGCATGTGAATGTAACAGTTTATTTGTTTTGGTTTTTGTTTCCCTCACTTTCTCAAAACCCCTCATTTTGACCTCGGCATGTTTCTTACGATATACTGACAAATTCTGGCTGCCGTTCCGTTACGCAGTTTTGCTATGCATCCTTTCACTACTGGCGCTGCGTCCATAAATCTTCAGTCAACAGAAACAAAAGCCATGAGACCGGCCATTCCACCAACATTCATTAACTTCTCCCTTCATCTAGGCGTTGTCCATCCACAGCAGGATGTAGCCCTCCGACAATGACTTCCATTTCTTTTCTGTCTGGTGTCGGAAGGATGAATAATAACAGATGGACAAAACGCTCCACTGAACGGCAACCAAGGACAGGAAGGAGAACAAGACCAGGACCAGGAAGAAAGTGGCAGAATGACATTAAACAGAAAAGGGGAAACAATATGGATGGCGGATGTTCATTAATTATAATTGTTTTTAAAAAAGCAAAAAACTGCCACAGCACAACTAATTCCATATCTGCCCCTGCCATTTCTGACACGTCATATAAACAACAGCCGCTACTAATTTACTATTCTTGCTTTGCGTGTCAAAAACAACACTGACAACGATAGTAGTAATCTGTGATATTGGAAACGACACAGCGACTGCTCACTTACAACTATTACTGGCACTACGACTCGTGTGTGCGCGAGAGACAGCAAAATTACGGTAGGGTTCGTGATCCCTTCCCACATACGTCACGAGTTTCAGACCAGGAAGAGTCGTGGAGCTGACGTGATATATGAGGGAAGGTGGACGGGTGGAATGACAGGAATTGGGGGCCAGGGTGAGGGCGGGACAAATAGCTTAAGATTAGAAAAGCAGAATAAGGTGGATGACATACTGAGGAATCTCGGTGCTATTGATTACTGCTCTGGGCGTAGATATATAAACTTTGCTCTGTGTTACAGATGAGGTAGGGAACAATAAATATGCATAATGAACGAATCAAAGAAAGAAAGTGCAAACGACAGATGAAGTAATTAAGAGACAGATAGATGGATGGATAGACAGATGGGTGGATGGATGGATGGATGGATGGATGGATGGATGGATAGGTCGATGGATGGATGGATGGATTGACGGATAGACGGATGGATGAATGGATGGATAGACAGATGGGGGATGGATGGATGGATGGATAGATGAGTAGATGGATGTATCACTTGAATGAATATCCCTAATTAAGGGACAAACCAGCAGTGGCGGGATTACCGACAAACGTTCACTCTGGCCACATAGTTAATGAAATCGATCAGTTCAACCACCCGGTCATGAATTAATTACTACAGTAATTACTTTGATACAATGACTTTATGCATTCGATTTCATGCGGTTATTTCCAACAGATTTTCTTCTTTTTAAATAATGACTCTGAGAAGAAAAAAAAAGGTGCAGGCTATTTCTGTCACTGATAAGTGGCAGGAGGTTGGGAAGGGAAAGTAAGACATTCTTGAATGAATGAATGGATGAACGAATGAATGAATGAGTTGTGAGTGAATGAATAAGTGTGTGTGTTTGCGTGCGCGTGTGCGAGTTTGTTTGTTTGGTTGTTATTGTTGTTGTTGTTGTTGTTGTTGTTTTTGGGGAGGGGGGGGGCCTGGTTGGGAAATCTTGCGCTGCAGAAATAACGATACCCGTGGCACAATATCCGCAACTCACTTACCAAGCTTCCACAGGTTTTCAATGAGGATTTGTCATTTTACCTAAAAAGATTGGCTCTTTGGGAAGAGGACGATGGGATATCTCCACCACATTGCACTGAGGCATCACTAACAACAACAACAATAACAAAAAAACCGGAACCTCCAGAAATACAGTATTTTTGCATGTCTTCAGACCGAGCAAAGGGCCGCGGGCAATGGGAGCAAAATATGAGAGAAGAGGGCTGGTTCGAAGCCATTTGAATTATTATAAAAACCACAGAAAATCTGTGGGGTCGCAGCAAGGCTTGAACACTTGAAGCAAACTCAAAATACGGCTCCTTTTCCTTTGCGTTTCAGTGTATCGTTTCCACATTATTTCTTATGCGAGGCCTTGCTACATACTTTCTTTTTGCTACAATTATTCTGATTTCGAAGTCCTTCGGTTGACGCAAGCAGGGATGACTGCCGTGGGAGAGGACAAGAAGTACTGTTTGCGATGAGATTGATTGACGACAACAGTATGAAAGAGAAATCTCCTCCAAAATATCAGAAACCATTCCATAGATGATGCATCTGAATCTTTAATAAAGGCCCGACTGTTACCGTAATCCTTTTTCACATTAAAATTTAAAGTATTCATCTGTCCATGTCTCCGTCACCTGGTATCATCGATTACACTGGCACAGTGAGCGCAAACTCTGTTCGAATACCCCCTTTTTCACAAGATCCAAGATAAAGCTCTGTACAGACTTTTGCATTTTCGTCTAGCGCTTTATCCATTCATCCATCCACCCATCCATCTATCTATCTATCCATCCATCCAACCACCCGTCCATCCATCCATCCATCCATCTAACCAGCTATCCGTCCTCCACCCATCGATCGATCCATCCATTCGCTCATCTATCGATCCATTCATCCATTCCCATCAACTAATCTACCAATCTTTTACAGCAACTATTCATTGCGCCTACCGTACTATCGTCCACTTGTCCATCACGTCCCAGATCAAGCACACAAATCCACCTATCCATCAAATCGTAGACAGCGAGTTCACTATACTCCTGATTCCCCCCATGAGTCAGGACAGGAACCACGCCCATGGTTCAAACAAACACAGTGACCCAGCAGGAAGCCAGCGCTTAAAATTTCCAACTGCACCACTCAGAACTCATAGCGAATCACACTTTCAAGGGCGGCCACGCAACACATTCGTCAAGCTACTCTTGGCTGTACTGTTTTATTACATGCGACAGACCATCCATGAATCACTGACACAAGCAGTGAAGCGTCACAAATTTCAGTTTCCTACACTCACAGTTCATCATCATAATGGTGCATGAGACTGCACTGTTCAGGAAGGAAAATAGAATCTTTGGATTACCAATCCACTGCAAGGACAGTATTGCCACTGCTCTACTGCTCTTGGCATAAGTCATTTTTTACACTTTTGAGATATCAAGATAAAACGGTTTCTTTTCCTAACCATTATGATTCTATTGGATTATTAACATTACATTTTCCTACTGACGCATTTCTTTTTTCTATAATATTATCTGGTAGCCCTTGTGCTTAGGAATGCGATGAACTATCAGTTGTCTTTTGGCTTAAGTCTGGTGTATTTTTACACCAAGTTTCAGTGAAAGATGACAATTTAAATTCAACACACTTTCACATTCATTTCATAATATACTCTCAATGTTCATTAGCGAGTGACAGGCTACCTTTGGCGTACCATCGATCACAGATTTTGGCTGCTGTTGTTGTTGGTGGTCGTGGTGACGGTGAGACGCTAAAACTTTCCTTTATTCAAATACCCTGTCAAAACACAACGACCAGTTCGTCATTTATTTTAGATAAAATAGTCTATCATTTCGAGTTTCCTCATTAAGAAAGTTCATTGATCTCATCATTACCGTATTGACTTCAGAATTTTAACTTGACCCCTCGTGGTCTCTAATTTGCTTTCAGATGTTGTAAAGTACATTTTGAATTATCAGAATAAAAAGTTTATTGCTGTAAGAAATTCCAAACTGATAATGGACTTGGCGAGTAAAATTCGAACAAGAACATTAATTTTAACTGTATTCTGAAATAATGATTCCTTCCAAATTGAAAATGTGTCATGATTGTATCCGTAGCACAGAATAAATATAACACAGAATTACAAATCGCCTCTTCGGTATGTTCCGCCAACGCTCGGTCCGCCATTTTAATTTGTCGTATGCGACAGCTGTTTACATCATTCTGTGGTTTCCTCGGGAACTCATGGTCATTACGCACATTTTTTATCTTTCGGCATGGCGGAAAGTAGGTCTAATTCTACATGATAGCAAGCTAGTTAGATGTCGCCATTCATTTAGCCATCCATCTATCCATCTATCCATCCATTCGCCGGTCCGTTTGGCCGTCCATCCACCCATCCATTCATGCATTCATTCATCCATCTATCATCCATTTACCAGTGTATCCATTCATTAATCAGTCTCCTTGTTCACCATCCATCAATTTAATCCATCCATCCATTCATTCATCCATCCATCCATTTATCCATCCATCCAATCATCCACCCACTCATCCATTTGCAGACTTGGGATCACAC
This sequence comes from Onchidella celtica, assembly GCA_963931925.1. Taxonomy (NCBI): domain Eukaryota; kingdom Metazoa; phylum Mollusca; class Gastropoda; order Systellommatophora; family Onchidiidae; genus Onchidella; species Onchidella celtica. Next base: position 22,409,222 of record OZ007579.1, on the reverse strand, counting down.
TGTAATCCTCACGAGAAATGCAACCCAAAATGAGGCAAGGCAGACCCTGCTCACTACCACACATACATGTTTCGACACGTGTGTTCGTAACCGTGCCACAAGTTTCGCAAGTTATAAAATACTCGTGATCTAGATAGCCTATGGTGATGTGCCCACCTTTCGGAAGATTCGAACACTGGAAATTACTAACAAGCCTTAAATTATTTTTTATTTCAGTCTGAACACGGAGAAGGCATATGTTCAAATGAATCAATTGTTCTTTATTAGGCTAATAAGATTGCAATTTTAAAAGCATTAGAGGCCGAAATGAGGGTACATCACCATAGACCTAGATTTTCCTAACTTAAGAAACTGATTACATTTAAAATAGATCCATGTCTTGATTTAGCATCTCTAGTAGACCTCTAGTCTTGATTTCCATTCAGCTGAAATCTTAAAAATGACACTATACACGATTAACAAGGGTACACGGTATGATGTTCATATTGATAGCCAACTTCGCACAATGCAACGCAACGCACAGTGGGCAGCGTCTATAGATACGAGGTATCATACGACAAAACAAAATGGCGGTTCGAGAACCAGTTTTGTGACTTCACTCAATGGGGATTGTGCGTCTGCCCAATTATAAGTCTGTGCCCCCCCCCCCCCGTTTTTTTTACACAAATTTAATGTTGACACGCTGGCCTATTCAAACACATGACGTCTCGCCTCACAAGTTTAAAAGTGTCTTCCCTGACCTACTTTCATCTCCTGACATAATTATTATGGCAAACTGAGTATGAAACTTATGGCTTGTGCCACCTTCCATCCAAGATCTGGGGCCAACAATAGTAAATAAATAATTAGCAACCAAACAAAACAAACAAATAATTATTTTAAAAAGTCCAGCAAAGATAAATTTCTTGGGGGGAAGAAAGTGATTTTCAGTTTCTGCGAACGCAAAATCATATCGAAGGGTATTTGCCATAATTATTGTTGCACGAGACATTTTGCCGATTTCGAGGTTTGAGGGGGGGGGGGGGGCGGAAGCGTTGTCGCCCACGCCTCGTTGTTCTCGATCCCTTAATAATTTCTGGGTTTCGGAACTGAAACATAACAACAACTAATCAAACCAGTGTTGCCAAACTATCAAATTCTCTTTGATTCAAAACTGGCGCGAGAAACTATTCGCAATCAATTACATGTATCACTTTCCTTTCGAGATTCTCTCATGGAAAACTAGTGTTAATGTCCATCTCTTTCAATCGATAGTTTCATTAAATTTTACATACAGGTCTGTCGGTCTGATTAGAGACTGAGACTCTGCGAGGCTGACTGGAGTTTCAGTTCTTTTCAAGTCTGATAAATTGCTAGCCAACAGGGGGAGTTCGTAGTGTTTATCCGCTGATACTTGGTTTAGTGATGTTTATTTTGGAAAAATTCCTTTACATTTAAAAAAGGTCCGCAGTAGCGTAGTGGTTAGTATCTTCGCCTGTCAATCAGGAGATCGTGGTTCAAATCTCGGCCAGGTACTATTTTTTCTTTATAAAGGTCTCTTCATTAAGAATCAATCTGTATAATTTTTTTTAAATCCAAGAACAATATTCACATTGGCGTTGTCCACCCACTGCAGGATGTAGTCCTCCGACGACGCTTTCCATTCTCTTCTGTCTGTTGTTTTCCTCATCCATGTTGTTCCCCCTCTCTTTGTAATGTCGTCCTTCCATGACGACCAGGAAGAAGAGGAAGAAAAAAAATCCAATTCTTATTTTTCGTAAATAGTCAACACCACTACTGGGGAATAAACCCGGACTGATATTGTTGGCGGATAAACCCGGGTGGTATCCACCGATAAAGTTGGCTATTATTTGGCAGCCGAGGGAGTTTAGCCATATCATGTAGTCTTCTCGTGATTAACAGAGCTGTCATCGTCAAGCTCATCAGAATACGATAAAATACTGCAAGACAATTATCCTACATCGGCCCGAAAGGGATTTCGGGGGGGGGGGGGGGGAGGGAGAGAGAGAGACAGAGAGAGAGAGAGAATGTAGGATGAGAAGAGTGAAAGCGTGTACATACAAACGTGTATATATTTCAAGTCAGCAAATACTCATTCTAGCCAATCGGCAGTTCTACTTATCGCGGTCCCCCTGCGTTATGTGAGTCATTTCCTCTGCTTGTGTGTGTGTGTGTGTGTGTGTGTGTGTGTTAACTTTCGAGGATTCTTGACGAGTTGGGGAAGGCGGGGGTATATCCATTTTGTGGACCAAAGTCGCACAAATTCTGCGAAAACAATTCACTATGAAGGAAAGTTAAATCTGCTGGCATTAAGTTTCATCGAAATGGCAATACGCTGCATGCATCTTCGACATTCATATAAAAAAAAAAATTTTTAATTTGGTGTGTATGTGAGATGATGACGTAGGAGAGACGACGTCACAATCTAATCAGTCTGTTATTGTTGTTTTTTTACTTTCATTAAAATGTCAATTTTTCTCTATTTCTCTCCAATGACTTCAACATTACATACACTGTTGAAATCGAGGCTTTCATCCATATTTTTTTTTCTTCCCACTAGAAATGCGTAATAAAGGCGAGGAGATCCTCGTTGGTCAACTTCTAACTCAAACAGTGGAGCCTGAAGCTAAACAAAGATGGAGGGCTGAAACCTCTTGGCCTGCAGCTGTTAGACCCGAGGGCTGGAGAATCGGAGAGGGAAAAGGGAACTCAAATGTTTGATCTCTCCTTCTGAGCATACACTGACGTCACAAAGGAGTCAAATCACACGCAAAAACTTGATGTTCACCTGAGATATTCATAATCTTAAACATGTAAAACATGCACAGCGGCGCCAGAAATGTCATGTTTTTGTGTTTTCCTTTCTTTCCCAAATTTTCCCCTTCCATGCCACCACTCCCCCCAACCAACACCTCCTTTTTTTTTCCAGATGTAGAAGGAAGGAGACATGCAATTTGCTGATGGCGTCAGGGAGGAAGGTCTACTTCAGCTCTGAGGGAGGGGGAGGGGAGGGGGTCCCAACCCCCAGTTCAGATCAGATTTATTGTTATTTCATGGCCAAGCATCTGGTTCTTGTAAAGTCTCTTCTGACACTAAAATTATCCACTCAGAATACTCACATACCTAATTTGGTGTTTATAGGTGTATAATTTGGCATGCTGATGAAATTTGCAACGTACTTGTTTTTCTGTAAATAAAACAAGGATACATTTTAACCCAGCCTTTTGGGGGGGGGGGGGGTGAGAGGAGGGAGGAAGGGGCAGCTTTGTTTGAGCTCGTATCTTATGACATAAATGGGCTGTTGATGTTCACAGCACACGAGTCCCCTCCACGGGGCATGCGCCGTTTAGAACAAAAAAATAAAGATGCGCTTTCGTCTGTTTAGCTGCGAGTCTAGGCCCCGTTTTGTACGCTCAAAGGCAATAAATGGCATGAAGTGTACGGTACTCAAACAAAATGTAAAGTGAAAATGCGGGGAAAAGGAAAAGTTGTATGCAGCAAACTCTTTCCTTTCCTTCGCGCTTTCCTGTTTCGTTTCTGTATTAATTCTTACGCGAGGCTTTGCTACGTACATTAATTTTTTTTTTCTTTTTGCCACATTCTGACTTTGCTTCAAGCCTTATTGCGACCCATAGATAAATAATATACATAGTTTACTACGGGCGTTCATGTCCATTATCATAGTAATTTAACATATTTAGTTTATGCAAAAGATGCATAAAAACACGATGTCCAAACACTGCATGCCGTAGGCAAACTCGTAGATCGCCTATGGCATAGACTAGCCTACAGTATTTCCAAGATGGCGGAAGGCTAGGAGTAGACGAATTTGACGCGCAGTAGAGGTCACGCTAGAACGATGTTTCGTGACGTCATACAATGGGACTGTCCCGTCTGGTTTATCCCTAGTCTGTGCTGCGACCCCACAGATTTTCTGTGGGTTTTTACGATATTCTGTAAAAACCTAGCATACTCTGTTACTTTTCATCTCCAGCGACCCTGAGTCAACCCGAACACGTAGGACTGACCTAAAGTCTGCTCATTAGGAACGATTCGTTCCAATGTAGAACTGCTTATTATGACGTTGCGTGGCCGTCAGTTTGATGTCGGAAATCCGCCCCAACGGTAACCCACTAACCCTATTGAAGTCCTATACAAATCTATGTCGGATTGACACTGGGATGCTGGCTAGGAAAGAATCAATACAGCAAGAAAACGAATTCACAGAACAGAATTTACACTACAATTTTCTCTGGTATCAGTGAGTCCCAGTTTGTCTCCGTTCGAAAGATAATTCAACTGCTAAATCTGATCACGAAACTGCTTTTAAAAAATGGTAGAAAATTACCAGACAGCCATGAGGGTGCATGCAAATTCGAACTCCGCCCAAATAGCTGAGCCATTATAAAATTATAGTTCAAAATGGTCTCCCTAAACTGTGTCCCAGTTGCGAAGAACTTGCCTACTTAAACCTTTCTGAGGTAATTTAAAAGACGATATGCCCGTTAGACCCTCCCCCACCCCCTTTCCCTCTCTCTCTCTCTCTTTTTTTTGAAAATGACTCTGAGCCACTTGTGTGTGTGTGTGTGTGTGTGTGTGTGTGTGTGTGCGCGGGAGAGAGAAAAAGAGAGAGAGCGAGAGTAAGAGACAAACAGACAGAAAGAGAGAGAGAGACATAGATGCTTGGATTTAAAAATAAATAACTTTTTAAAAAAAAGGTTACGAAAATAAGTCAGATAAATGTCAACACACGCGGACGATAATTTCCAGGAGAAATTACTACTCGACATCAACATCTTCTAATTAATTACTCAATAGCTAATGATGACACCGGGCGCTCACACTCAGAAACCAATTGTCTCGGTTTAGGTACTCACTCTGTTGGTAACAGGATCACTAACCGAACACATGACGAGTGGACTGATCCACTTACTAGATTCTATTTCAGTACATGATTGTGCTGTATGTGGTGTCTGCAAAGATGTACGCAGTAAAGAGCCAACCGTAACCCGCCGTAAGACGTGATTTCGTCACTGTTCTCTAGTAATCGATTTTGACTACTTTTCAGGACAGACAAAAAACTGTATTGTGTTAGGACAACAGGTCCAGTTGTGATGAATTTTTGAAAGTATGCTGTTCCATTATTTTGCGGCTTCGAAGTCTATGACCAGGATCATTCGATGCGACTCTGAATATATTAAAGTCAAAATTGGGCAAAAAGAAAAGGTTGTATGTTGCAAAACCCGGACTGATATTGTTGGCGGATAAACCCGATAAAGTTGGCTATTATTTGGCAGCTTCTCTGAATATATTAAGCTGAATAATATAATAATCATGAATGGGGATTTTTCGAATTTCTGATTTACTACAGTCTTGGGGAATGGTGGCGATTTACAGTGTGAGACTGAGTTTGAGTTTGGAAAAAGCACGTCGACGAGTTAAAGGCCACATTGTGCTAGGAGAAAGCAAGACGATAGACAGAAGAATATAACAGAACAACAGGACAGAAGGAGACACTACCAAAAGTGTTCACCAACTACCCGCCTACAGATCAGGGTCAAAGTTGGGGGGTGGTTTGCACAGAGTAAACAAACTGTTTCATTTATCACCTATTTTAAAAAGAAGGAACTTTCCATTATTTTTTTTTCTCCAAATGACACTGATACATTTTTAACTGACATGTTGCGTGTGTGGACGTCGCAGGGGAGGGAGGGTGGGGTAAAAAAAAAATTTAAAACAGTGGTGGGTGTTACTATTTCAGTTGACATAAACTTTCATGTGGTCATTTGGTATCCTATGCCATTATGATTCTATTGAATTATTACATTTTCCTATGGGTGCATTTCTTTTTCTATGATATTATCTGAAAACCCTCATGCTCAGGAATGCAGTGTATCGTCAGTTGCCTTTTGGCATAAGTCTGACATAATTATGCCGTTATCTTAGAGCAAAGGACGAGATTTAATACACGATGATGGGATGGTTTCGGAGGAATGTTTTGCTGCAAGCTGGATTATTTCTGTGTGCTTTATCGGATAAGAATGATTACTTTGCAAGCCCAGCCGGCGTTGTCATCGTCATGTCCAGCATTATTATTGCTAGATTAGGAATGTCAGTGACTGAAAACTGTACAAAGGTTATGTGTTAGGATTACGGATACAATCATAGACATACTAGTTTACTACTCATAGTTAACTCCATGGATACAATCCGAGACGAATCAATTCGTCATAATTATTAAGTCCGTCGACGTATCATCGACGTCAACAATGCAACAATTGCCACCACACTCCTTCATAATTGAACGAAAAAAATTAGTACTCGCCGCACTTATACGCGCGCAATGTGTGGACATAATAGTGGGGGAAAGGAATGGTTCGTCTCGGTATTCTGTGTCTCGGATACAATTCATTCAAGTTTGAGGTTTACCTACACAAATAATTACACATAAAAAAAAATCTGGCTAACGATTGGAAGACGGTATTGATTGTGTCAATGCAGACTGTGCAAGGGATAACTTTAATTCATTAACATGTCGACAGTGGGAGCAATTCCGCCTTCGCCATAAAACGCTCCAAACTGCCAGTGCCAGATTCCATTTTCGGTCGAGAACATTTCAGAAATACCTATGGTTCCTTACAGCTTGCTCGAAATGACTCGCGTGCTCCACGCGGCATGACGTAATCCTGAGCTCACGGAACAAAGCATGAGTGCATGGTGAGGGGAAAAGGGGAAATAGAGCTACGGCAGAACGAGAAAACACATCAGCGTGAAACATGCAAAAACTGTGCGAAAAGAAACGCTGAGCGAGACTCCGGGAACTGAGGAATGTCCCAAAAAAAGTTCCCTTCCCGGTGAACTTCCGGCCAGATGTTCAAATGTAAACTATGACAGCTTCGCAGTTCAAAGAGGGGTGGGAAAAGCGTGAAGTGAGTCATAAAGTGAAAAACCTGTGGTTGGGGGAGGGGGGGGGGTGAGGAGAAAAAAGCATTTTTTTTTTTGGTAAGCAGTTACATAATTGAAGGGGTTAGAATCAGAGGGGATCTAAGTGCCATTTGACTGCTTTTGAGAGAGAAAAAAAAAAAAAAAAAGCACCATTTCCGTACAAACCAATCGGCTGGATTATTAACACTTGGTGGAATTTGGCTAACAAGCGTAGGATGGTAGTTGATGGGGGATTTTTTAAAAATCATTTTTTAAAAAAAAGGGGGGGGGGGCATTCGTTGAGGTGAAATGAATAGCAGAGTTTAATGGTATATGTACGGCTTTCTACGACCTCACTGACAGGTCATAAAAAACGGGAGAAAAAAGGTGAAACGACAAAAATGGCTATTAACAGTCGTTAGGACAAGTTTTGGGGTGTTTTTTTTTTTACATACGGTTAAAAAAAAAAAAAGCATTCATCCGTGACATTATGACAGGAGAATGACAGGGGACTGAAGAGAACTGGCCAATTTACTATTAATAAAAAGGCAGTTCTGCAGGAATGTAGCGTCGACGGTCATGTACTATGACCTACCTTTACTGTACGGGTAAATCCTACTTTGCAGTTTGACAGCGTCAATAAATACTCTCACTACTTTCAGTTACAAAATTTGACTTGCACGCTGTCTTCAGATTTCAAAACTGTCATTTACTGTGGTGTACTAGCTAGGGAAAGTGTGGTTTAAAATGTGTATGAGTGTGAGAGAGAGAGAGGGGGAGAGGGGGCAGACAGACAGAGAGAGAGAGGGGGGGCGGGAGAGAGAAACGGAAAGAGGGGTGAGAAGGGAGAGAGAGAGGAAAAGAAAGACTAGAGAGAGACAGAGAGGGGAATGGGGGAGAGAGAGGGGACAGCGACACAGAAAGAGAGGGTGAGAAGGGAAAGAGAGGAAAAGAGACACTAGAGAGAGAGAGAGAAACACACACATACACAGAGAGAGAGAGAGAGAGAGAGAAGGAAAGCCATGGAAGGGGAGGGGGGATACGCAGGAATAAGAGATATGATACGAACAAAATTCATGAATAATATGAAATGGAAAAGACAGAAGCTGGAAAAGAGTGGCCTACTTGATGATCTGAGCCTTTTTTTTAAAAAAACGGGGGGGGGGGGCGCAGGAGAATATTAAGCCAATTTAAAGATGATTGTACACGATGTCGAGATTATATGTATAAGATGGTGGTTATTACGTTATATCCATGGAGGAGAATCTAGACACGGCTTACATCATAGACACTGGAATGGTGTTGGGCCCTGTAGTCAAATTACAAAGCCATGCCAGTCTCCCAAACTGAAAAGGAAGGGGGAGGGGTGAAGAAAACAAAGGCTTGAAAATGATTGACTGTAGATCTAAGATGGTTGGGGTGGGGGGGGGGTGTTCAGGAGTATCGACGGTTGGCGCTGAACTTCGTTGCCCTACTTTAAATTTTCCAAGTGCATTTGAATGAGCTCATTGTCGGCCACAAAGAGGAAGTTCGCTATAGCTGAATCTACCAGCCTAGGAATCAAAGAGTTAATGCGCAAGACGGTACCCTTATGTAATGGCAATGGGGCCACGTAATACCATTCAGGTGAGAGCCATTCATTCACTTATGTAATTCTTTGATGTTTTAACCCATAAAGAACATATTATTATGCATACAAGAAGAACTTCTCAGAGTTTCCTGCCCATTTGTGCCCATCTGGCATCTTTATGTAAACATTAATTTCTGGAAGGGGCGGGGAGATTGGGGGGGGGGGGGTGAGAGAGAAACCAGGTAAGGGTTGATAAAGAATTCATTTCCTTGGGCTACATCTTTTTTTTTTTTTAAATCTACCGATGGTTTTCTTTTAGGGCCAGGAGCGGAGGGGGTCTATTCTAACAGGGCGTGAGAAGGGTCGTCCTTTCAGCTGTTATAGTTTAATGTCAAATTCAGGGAGCTGAATCTGTGCAGGTATGGGAATGTGATGAACGTGAGTGAGCACTGCGATGTCACTGCATGTTCTGACGGTATACGCATTATCCTAGAGAATGTTGAATAGAGATTTTCGTGGCCAATTTACAAAATAAAACAAAAAGAGAATACCAATGACGTCTCCTGTCAATGTATCTTTACTATCATATAAAGAGATTAGGTGATTTCTCTTAAAATAAGATAAGAATCACTTTATGATCCCACGAGGGAAATCCTCTTTCACCGAGTGCTTAAGCGCACATACATGATACATCGTACATCCTACGCATCATTACACAAACATAATTACATCATAACTCAATAACAGGCATTCATGAAGTGACTTGGTAAGGAACCTTCGTGAAATATGGCACACATCTAGCTAAAACATCTTTTTGAGGAGAACTGCAGAGGGCAAAAACTATCTGTATCTCTTACTATGTTATGCGTTTTATCTAAAGTGTCAAGTACACCAAGCCACACAGACTGAATCCTGAGCTCAGCACAATTCTTCTTCTTCTTCTTCTTCTTCTCTCTCTCTCTCTCTCTCTCTCTCTCTCTCTCTCTCTCTCTCTCTCTCTCTCTCTCTCTCTCTCTCTCTCTCTTCCTCATCACACTTACGCTCAAAATTTCTACCCACATGCAATGATATAATATTCTATCGACAGCACTCAGGAGGAAGTCTGCCTTGCAAGTTTTCATACAGGGTCGCTTTTATTTTTCTTCTTCCAGTGACCACCATTAACATTCAACTAAATCGCCGTTTCTCAATTTGTCTGACTCCCGTTGCTCTGTCAGTGTTGATAGGTATCTGGTATCCAGCCAGCCAAAGGATATCTCAGCCGCTAGTGCATGTTAAAATTACACACAGAAATAAGGGAATTTTTTTTTTTTAATATTTTGTAAAGACCCGGAAGTAGGGAAATACAGGCATGCTAATGGTGCAGGGGAAAAACGGGTTTTAAAAGATTAAGAACTACCACAATAGAAGATATCGCCGTCAAGCTGGCAGCCAACAAAAAACTACCCAAAAACTTGGCCACACATGGTGAATCACGTGTCACAAAACGGTACACATTTTCCATGGCTCGTAGCGTTATAATGTCAGAGGTGAGACGGATTATGTAAACAGGAATTACCATATGTCAACCATTAGAGAAAATTACTGGATCTTGTTATATGAAGAAAATTGCTCTCTCTCTCTCTCTCTCTCTCTCAGTCTTTTCTGGCAGAGCTAAAACTTAAAGAAATTACGATTTGAGTGTTGGTTTGACTTCACCAAAAAAAGGTGATATGAGCAGAAATTCCAATCTCAAATTCATCCACACGCATACATAGCATTATTCACAACTCTCCATACCATGTGTTATCTTAGTAACTGGACTCGATATTCGTTTCACAACTGCGATATGAAACAGTGCTCAGTCTTGCACTACAAATTCAATGTGAGGACAATAAGAATGAGTGTGCGAGGGCTTACTTTATGACAGGGCAATTTTCCATAAGCACAGCGATCAGTATAGCTTCTTTTTATGCGATAACTGACTTTTTATGAACACCACGTTATTGGGCAACAGCTGCGTGTCATTCGAATTGTCTCACACCAGTTTGCTAATATCATTTACCGTGTTCTGTTTAGTGTTTACGCTGCAGCAAGTATGCAACCAACCCAGTGTTTCAGAAGTCAACATCTGACAATGTGTTTAAAGACACAGGAAGGTGTAACATTCTTTGGCTAACAAAACAACATAGTACGTCATACAGTGCTGAAAATGACTGTATCGACACTGTTCTATGCAAATGGCACCTAGATCTAGGTCATTTTTGACACTTTTGAGATATTAATACGAAACTGTTTCTTTTCCTGTCATTTGTTGACTTATGCCAATATCATTATGAATCTTTTGGATTCATCACTGATGAATGCATTTTTCTGTTGACGCATTTCTTTTTCTACAATATTGTGATAGCCCTCATGCTCAGTAATGCAACCAACCGTCAGTTACCTTTTGGCATAAGTCTGACACATGCCATTATCGTAGAACAGTGACGGTATGTGTGTGTGGGGGACTGGGAGGGAGGAGAAGACGAGGTAGGAGAAAGAGAGACAGAGGCAGACAGAGAGATGTACAGTCCTCAAACACAAACACATGACACCACAATGTGCAAATATTGTACAGATGCTGCTATAGTTTACACAGCAGGTGTTGGAAGTAAATTTAAAAGAGACAAGGCAGCTCTTAAATCAATGCTGGAGTGTAAGATGTGCCACTGAGTCTTAACACGACAGACACAGTGTGTGCTGTGTCTCTTATCACTTATCTAATGTTTGCTCAAAGCAAACCTTTCACAGCTCCTGCAGCTGCGAGGTTGAGATACACTGCTCTGCATGAACCTTCAGAAGAACGTGGATTGTACAAGCTAAAGGTCTTCTTTTGAAGCCTTTTCTTGTGTAGCCTTTTAAAGCTATTTCATACGGTCGTGATCTGGAGCACAGATCTAGAGCATGATCGAATTCCCGAGTTTAAGTTCGTGGGAGAGACAGAATGAATTGTTTTTGTTGTTGATGTCCGGGCATTTAAGGGCACTTGCAGCAATTATGCCCACTTTCATCGCTGAACACAAAAAAGAACTTGACTAATCATAATAATAATAACAATACATTAATAATGTCATTAAATGTTAACAGTATATTAACAGATTTAGATCTAGAGTCTAATAATGTAAAGATATTTAGGGCTAGATCTAGATCTAGCCTAGATCTAGAGTCTAGATCTAATTATCTTTCAGTGGCAGGCCGAGCATCCTGAAATTCTCACTATTCATGAACATCAGGATCACCACACAGAATCAAAAAAACAAATCTTACCTGATGTGAAAGTAATGAATAATATAAATGATGCAGGTAGGTTACCGGTCAATCCACCTTTGTTACCAGTTGTAAACAGAAATCAGTGCTGACACGATTCAACGCCCTATACAATCGTATACGTTTGAGAATTAATTCCCAAAACACTGTCCTCGGTGTCAGACGCAACAAATAAATAAATAATAGTCCCAGATCTAGTTTAGAACACGACCCTTAGTCTGGTCGTTCAACAAGCCGTGACAACGCTGCGAACTGGATCCCTAGTACTGTAGCAGGTGTGTCCTCTAAATCTAGACCAAACAGGAGTTTTCCTCGCCACTAACACATCCATCCAAAACACCGTCAGCAGACGTGACACATGGGAGAAGGCAGAGGGAAACCCAACCCAGCACCGTCGCCCTAGCTTTTCATCAAACGCACGCATGCGCATCATTGATGAATGGGGCGGGCTTAGACGGCGTACAGGTAGATTTGCTACCCGTCATAAATAGCCAAATACAGAGGTCGGTATGAATGATTATGACAAGAAGGAAATAGAGGCAGGGGCGACATTTCATGGGGGTGTGGTGAGATTTACCACAATATTATTAACAACAATAACTAAATGAAAATAATAAATGATAATAAAATAGTGTTCAGTTTTGTGTCATTTGAGGATGCTGCACTTGATAACCTGACACCACAGACCTTGTACAGCTGTCTAAGGTACCTTATCTGGTAACCCTACCAGAAGATGTTTAAACACAGGAGACTAAAGAAGGAAAGGGCGGGCGCGGGGAACAAGCTGGAATAACTGGATCGTCGTCGGCGGTGATTTGGTGGTAATGTGGGTGGCTGTAATTGATACTTTTACCTTGCAGGTGACAGGAGTGATACATCTGGCATTGTTGTTTCCTTCGTTTTCATGAGGCCGGTGGCCCACTGAGCCAAGACTGTTGTACATCTGTTTTGACAGTACGCGAAGTTTCTCTTACCCCGGGTGCTGACTCAAGACAGTGTCTATTTAAAAATAGTCCATGCTAGTGAGACAGACTTCTTTCAGCGTCGCCAATGCGCGAGGCTCCGTTCAACACGATAGATCACATCTCACACTAGAAATGAGCCAAAACAAAACTTGACCCCAAGCGTCGCCAGCATTATTGTTGCAATGCTTGATGTAACAGTAACTGTTGTCAAACAGCTCAATTTCACACAGTCATAATATATTTTTTTTTGTTTCAATCCATGTTGCCAAAGATTAAAATGCACGCAAGCTAGAACATTTTTGCAACAGTATTGTTAGCCTACCGCTCAGAATTATTGCCTCCCGTTAGAGACAATGCAGAAACGATGCAATAAAATGCATTGAAAAAAGGAAAGACAAATCAAGCTTTCGGTCAATTATTCTTCATTAGGAAGAAAAAAAAAGCTTGCTTTGTTTTTCCTTTTCCTTTGTGTTTGATTGTGTTTTCAGGGGCGGACCTATATGATTATTATTTGAGACCCTGAAGCCTAAACTGTTATGAGGCCCTTTCCCAACCAGTAACAGTTGGGCAACGTCCAATTCACTCATTTAAAAAAAAGTTTATTCAAGGCCCTCCCGGGATTAGCGGCCCTGAAGCTTACGCTTCATTAGTTTCACAGTAGATTCAGCACTGATGGTTTCCGTGTTGTTTGTTTCGTGAGGCTTTTGCTACATACAAGTTTTAATTTTTCTTTTTGCCGTATTTTGAATTTACTACACTCATTTCTGCGACCCCAGTTTTTTCTGTTGTTTTCTTTTTTAATATTTTGTCAAGAATTATTACCTGTCACAAAAGACAAAACAAAAAACACGCACACACACAATAATGTGATCCAATAAACAAGATTGTGACAGTGAATGCATAAATCATGTAGCTGAATTTCAATGATTAAAACGAAAATGCGTGTGAACATACCAAAAAGAGGCCAAGTACTAAAGAAAGGAAAGGAGATAAGAAGTGGGAAAGGAAGAAAAAATATCGTGATGAAAGTGATGAATAATGAGAGTCAGGACGATGATGAAGAAATGGCAACTGTGGACAAAAATGTGAGTTGCTCTGCTGAAACTACAGACTGTAGAATTGGCAAACGCCCCAGTTCGTTGTCACATTTCCTCCTCTGTCGCCCCCACTCCTCGCACAGTCGCCGGGTTTTCACTCAAGGGAAATAATTATTATTTCACTCAGAAATTAAGGACGAAGCACGGATATCCTCCCTTCCACTGCTGCCAAAAATTCCTGTGAGCTTGATACACAAGGAAATGTCAACAGAATCGGTTCATAGTACAATAAAACACAGTAATGGGAAAGTGGACGTGAAAAAAACAACAACATTATTTCATTCACATACAATCCTTACAATCCTTACAATCCTTCTGTAGGTATTTAACAATTTTTTTTTAACAGAGGACGAGTCAGAAAGAGGCAAAAACGAAGAGCAAACTCATACTGCTCCCATATCGAACGAAATTCTTGTGGGTAAGGTGTGATTTCCCCTTTGCACAGCCGTTGATGAGGAGGAGCACAGCAATGAATTTGAAAACACGTTTAAACTGTGGATTGACTGAAAATAAAAGAGAGAATGGAGGAAAATCATAGAAGGAAACACATGGGGAGTCAGGAGCTAATGTGGTGGTCAGAACAGATTTTATCAGACTGGTGGTGGGATACGGCCGCACTGAGTCGTGTGTGTGTGTGTGTGCCTGCGTGCGTGCGTGCGTGCGTGTGTGCGTGAATGCGTGCGTGCGTGCGTGCGTGTGTGTGTGTGTGTGTGTGTGTGTGTGTCATCGACCTTCGAGGGTCAAGCTTCAAGATAAAGGACAAAAACGGTAACAAAATGACATCGGGTCAAAACTGAGTTCTTGCCATAAGTGGCATCTTAAACCATTTCTAAACATTGTCTAGAAAGCATTTAATGATTTATGCATCCAAAGCATTTTTAAAAAGTATTTTCTAATCCCTATCGAGTTACATTTTTGCAACTATCGTCTGAAATGATATTCTTTTACATTTGGCTTCGGTGGGTGTACAAGTGGAAGCTGCAAGAGAGTTTGACTAACTTTGTTCTAGCCTTTTGAAACTATCACAGTTTCAACTGCCAATTGCGAAAGAAGTTTCTCAAAACTTAAATGAATCAAAACGTATCAGAGATCTACAATGAACCAAGAAAGACTGAGTAACCTAACAATACTGTCAATTGAGAGAGATTTCAATGTAGATTTCAATAAGTATGCACAAATTAAAACCAGGTGATTTTAAATCTATTTAAGTATCCTAGGATTAAATGCATTTTATTTTAATTACATTTTTCGTCAAATACAGTTCATGTGCTTGAGGTACGGGGGAAGAGGGGGTTCGATGGTGGACTGGTGAAAGGGACGCAGGGAGTTATAACACGGAGTGCAGTGCTAAAATTACAATTTGCATTGTGAAGAGGGCATTCAAATACGAGTTAGGGTTTGATCAAAGATATCCTGAAGAAACCACTTCACGTGATTTGTATCAGAATATCAGAAGAAGCGGTGGCTGTGTATTATATGTGCTACATGTAAAAGTTACTCCAAAGAGAGGAAATAAAAAAGACACGCTGGCGCTGAAGGTTTAATGTACCGTTTTATTTCATTTAAACGGTTAATAGTATTTGGTTAGAGATGTTCACAGAGAACACCTGATGGTTGTATATACATTCATCTATTATAAGAACGTTCTGAGAGGGAGAGTGGGGTGGGGGGTGGGGGGGGGGGGGTCGGAAATGCTTAAATTTTTATTATAACTAAAATGGCTAATGGGGGGGGGGGGTGATTTAGCCTGTCTGCCCATCAACAACCAGTCGCTTGAGGTTTGAATGGTTCTGGAATGGTTCTCTACCCTTAGCTGGTGGAGCAGAATACAAGAAATCTGTGGGTTTCTCTCACGCGAGAAAAGCCCTTGGCATAGTTTAAAATATATAAAAGGAGTAAAGGGGGGGGGGGTGGGGGTGCAGGAGATAAGTGAATGGCATTTTTCTTTGCTGTTAACTAAAACAGTCATGACTAATTGCCTCTTTAATATAGCTTACTTTCCGGTTGCCATGGAAACGGCGGCCATATTGAATTTCTCTACTGAAAATTAAGTGCACCTTTCGCTTTGTTTTGTTTGTTTGTTTGTTGTCTCACTCAGCTGGTGGAAAAAGAGACCGTTTGCACTGAATCAAAACCGACGCAAAACAGGCTTGACTCAGTGTGATACCAGCCTAAGACTCAGGGAAATATTCATACCCCTCGTGGCAATGAAGTTTGAAGGTTTTGTATCACTGGAGTTGCACGGTGGCACGTTAAACTGCATGATAGCTGAAAAGCAGTACACGTATCATCTAGGACGGCAGAATCAACACGTGTACACATACACAAGCGCGCGCGCGCACACATACACTTAACCTCACCTCGCTGACATAATGGCGGCGCATCACGAGACAATGTTGTCGGTCCTAGGGATTTGTGGGTTACCATGGGATCTTGGCATTTTTAAAAAGATCTTGACATTAATTTTTCGGGCTTTTGTGTATTTGCTATTATTTCTTTGTAAACACACACACACACACACACACACACACACGCATGCACAATAAGGTATCATTTGCGGCTTAAAATGTGCATAAAGCGTGATCTGCAAGTTAATCACTCACACTGCTTAGTTTAAATTCAATGCATAACAAAATTGTAAATTTTAAATGTATTTTTGCGGCTTGGAAAAAATCTTGGGATTTTTTATGGGGGATTCCTGGGATTTTTTAACATCTGCATCTCCAACGCTGGTTGGGCCTGACCTCGAGAAGGATGTCAAAAATCAATGCAAGTTTGACCTATATCTGACAGAGCCCGTTATGTTGGTGCAGTGACAATAACCAAACATGCAAAGTGGAACGAATGCTGGTCTGAAAACAGCTCCGCTAATAGGTTAGACCAATAGGCCTATACTGTCACCTCATTCAGGCTTAAAATTCCAATGCTAAACGGAAATTCATTTTGTCGCTTAAACTAACGTTACTCTTCACTGCCAAAGTTTTACAAGTTTTAAGAAAATGGGGTAAAGGAAGTAACAAAAACTTCGCAGATTAAATGCGTAAACTAAAACGGATGAAATAGATATGATAGTTATTACATGTATCATGATGTCTGTTGTACGTGTGGGAGTAGGGTACACAAGAATAGTTCTACATATGGGAACTGGAACTGGTTTGTGGCAGAGACAGTGAAAAGTATTTGCTTGTGGTCAAAAGGTCATGTGTGTAAAGTACATACACTCGAAATCGGCGATTTTTTAAACTCCCCCCCTCCCCCTCTCAATTCCAAGTACACTTTTCATAGCTTTACTCTATCACCCCTCCCCCATCTTGTACAATCTCTCTCTCCACCCTCTCCCGTGTACGCTTTTCATAGCTTTGCTCCATCACCCCTCCCCGATCCTATACGATCTCCCTCTTCACCCTTTCCCGTGTACGCTTTTCATAGCTTTGCTCCATCACCCCTCCCCGATCCTATACGATCTCCCTCTCCACCCTCTCCCATGTACGCTTTCCATAGCTTTGATCCATCACCCCTCCCCGATCCTATACGATCTCCCTCTCCACCCTCTCCCATGTACGCTTTTCATAGCTTTGATGCATCACCCCTCCCCGATCCTATACGATCTCCCTCTCCACCCTCTCCCATGTACGCTTTTCATAGCTTTGATCCATCACCCCTCCCCGATCCTATACGATCTCCCTCTCCACCCTCTCCCGTGTACGCTTTTCATAGCTTTGCTCCATCACCCCTCCCTCATCCTGTACGATCTCCTCTTCACCCTCTCCCGTGTAAGCTTTTCCTACGCGTGGCTTCAACGCAAGTCCAGACTGAGACTCCAGAACCCATTTTCTCATTCACAGAAAGCTACACAGCACACAAGTATTGCAGAAGTTTGATCTGGAGAAGCCCAGCGACATCATCATCATTTATTCAGTAGAATTTGATTGCACTGAACTTTCTGAATCGGACAGGTTATTAATATTTGAATGGTTTTTGAACAGTTTTGGTTGAGATAGTATTAATGTACACATCTTTCTCTTTTTTCTCATTTATTTTGTCTATCATTCGTTCACTGATTCACTTACTCCTTTACTCAGTCACTCATTCTCCCACTCACTCACTCACTCACTCACTCACTCGCTCGTCATTCACTCACTTAATTCACCCATTCACCCATCTACATTCATCCACTCACTTAAATATCCTCACGCACTCCTACTCGGTTGTCCTGGCAAATCGCAAATTCATACCCACATATGTTTTTATATAGATCTGTATAGTTTCATTTTTCAACCTACAGAGATAATTCTAGCCAGATTGGACAGAATTCTAGCCAGATTGGACAGAATTCTAGCGGCCGGTAGAGCCATGGGTCAGACGTAACATGAGGGCAAAACGTGGACAGTTACCAGATTTTTTTATGCTTTCCTGTCTGTCTTTGTTGGCGTGACCGATCTAGTATGGCTTGACCGGTCTTACCAGAGATCTACACATTCTCTCTCTCTTTCTTTCTTTCTTTCTCTCTCTTGCTTTCTTTCTTTCTCTCTCTTTCTCTCTTTCTCGTATGTTGAAGATCATCATAGAGAGCCGATTACAGCCATTTCTAGGCTTTTGCACGTAGTCTCTCTCTCTCTCTCTCTCTCTCTCTCTCTCTCTCTCTCTCTCTCTCCCTCCCTCTCTCTCTATCAATTTGTCTGCCTGTCTCTCGCTCTCTCTCTCTCTCTGTCTGCCTCTCTCTCTGTCTCTCTGTCTCTGTCTCTCTCTCTCTCTCTCTCTCTCTCTCTCTCTCTCTCTCTCTCTCTCTCTGCAGCACGACAATAACACTCTTGTCAGAAATCTGAGGGTAGATTTCTGTTTTCTGTTTGGATACAATTCTTAGACATTATCAAGAAGCTTTTTGGGACACTTAGCTAAGTACTCACAGTAGATTTTGTTCCCCGCGCTCTGGTAATCACGTTTTGTAGAGCACACGCAACTACTCATTGTAAGATTCACCAAAATCACCACATTGCTGTTTTTATAGAGGATTACGATTATTGGCCTAGCAGCTCTGAAGGCACTTGGCGTTGGTAAAGGGGATAGTCCAGATTATGGCATTTGAGCCTGTTTTTCTTCAATGCTTTGCAGTTTTCTGGTTCTGCTTCTCTTACTTTTTACAACAATAAAAATATGGTGTTTTTTTCTATCTTCCCTTTGCCATATTTTGACTCTACCTCGAGCCTTGCTGAGACCCCACAGATTTTCTGGTTTTTGTTAGTTTTTTCTAATGATATTTTGTTAATTTTCATTGCATTTTCACTCTTTCCGGAGTCGTACTTATTTCCTTCACACACTCAACGACGCTCTTCCTAACCAACCCACTCCCAATTAAATATTTATACCATGCCCTGCCCTATTCGCTGTCCGACCTGATTAAATTGTCAGAAAGCCACACCAAAGGGATGGGAAGCCATTGAAGACAAAGCTCCCAGGCTAATTATAGTCTCGCGTGGACTGAGAGGTGACGAAATTACCCAATCCCATCAGAGATCGATAGGCTTAACTCATTCGCTACGGTAAGCCGAATATTCGGCCCCTCGAATTTTTGCTTCGCCACGGAAAGCAGGATCGAGGGGATAGTGGACACCCATTTTCCAGCTTATGCAAACTTCTCGACATCTTGAATCCCATCCTCGTTAATTGAGTTTCCTATTATGTCTTTAATTTATACTGAGTGAAAGAAAAAAAAAATCCTTGAACTACGTCTAAATTTCAAACTGAATAGTGTAGAGAATTCCCGTCCACACCTATAAACGTTACCGTATGGAATGAGTTATAGGTCTTACTCAACCCATCAAATGTTTATCCTGATCTCATACTAGATCTATACTTCCTGGGTCATTCATGTCTTGTCTTTCTATTCCTTCTCTAGTCAGCAATCTTGCAGAAATTTGACCCGTAGGATTTACGTCAGGTTTCGACATAGGAATAGCATCGTTCCGACGTGGATCCGCTGGTGACGACATCCTGCCGCCGTCGGTTGGACTTATGAAATTTGCCTACTATAATCCTACCAACCTTACGGAAATCCTATACAAATCTACGTCGGACTGGCGCAAGGATGCTGATTGATTTGTTCTCTATCCTAAAATTCTTTCTCAACGCACCTCCACCCCTGCCTCTTCCTCCTAATTATCTTGTTCACGCAATCCATGTTTTTACTCTTTCCACTTTCCATTCTCTCGATCTGTCTTTCTGTTTATTCTTTGTAGTAACGCTCCGTCGGTCTTCCCCAACGTGGTCTTCCCGCCTGTCTGTAAATCTGTACTTTCCCGACTTCTTTCTAACCATTCTCGTTGGCCTTACCGATATTATTTTTTGAGGTGTGTTTTTTTACTGCCCTTTTTTTCCTTCAGAATTTCAAAGCATATCTTATTATAATGGAGTTACAGGTTGAACATGTGAGCAGCTAAAAGGGGGCGAGTACATGACCAAAAATTCTGAGCTTTGTGTAGCCTACCGTCTCACTTTTGACGATGAGTTAGGCCTACGTGGACACATTCATTGCGGACAAAAATCAGTTTTCAATATCATTTGTTTACATGTTGTTTTTTTTTATCTGCAAAAACAAAGTAGAATCAAACAGCTTGATCAGAAATTTTGGTCTTGACCTCTCTTTAAACATTGATGGTCGAAAATCAACGTTATTACATCTGTGTATTTCAACGTGAAATTGTGGTGCAACCGTAAGTTCTGTTAATCATTGCAAGGGATCAAATGCCGTTTTTAATGTGGTCTAGATTTAGACATGGATAAGTTTCACTCATTTTATTCTTTAGTAAAATATAGGCCTAACTATCTTGGTAGGCCTGAAAGTTACGAATAACAGAGCTATAGGCTGAGATTCCTAGAAAATAAAAAGGTGAAATCTCGGGCATTGTAGGCCTACAGAACGTCATACAATTCTGGTTACTGAAATAAAAACTTATATCCTAATTTAGGTTAAATTCTCAATTTAACATCGTTTTTACAGAACGACATGAATGTACTCTCTCCCCATAGCTGGGTTCTGTGTTTAGGCAATTAATGGTTTCTTTTGGTACTCACAAAAGGCAGTTGAGCAAAGAATGAAGTAGTGGCGCGTCGTCATTTTTCTTTTTCTTTTAACTTTAGCTGTAAATGCTTCAAAATTTTGTGTTTTGGCGTACACAGTCTCTTTCAATAAAACGGCGGAATTCACAAAATTTAGAGGGTGCCAGCAATGGGTTGCTTATCGTGCACAATGAGTTTCTTTCCGTTTTTTGTTATTTGTTTGTTTGTTTTTTGCAAAGACATCTATTACTATTATTAGGTTATCCGCACTCACCTCACGATAACTCTGTGCCGTGATAAAAATTTAAAAAAGAAAAAAACTGACTGGATTCGAGAGAAATTCAAGAAGAAACAACCCCAACTCCTCCGTTTCTCCTATTTCTTACCTTGGTTACTTCCCTCAACTCGTCGCTTTGAGAGCTTTGCTGATAGACGTCTGTGAAAATTTTACACCTTACGTTTACATTATGTTCTGAGATTTTCCGCTGGCGAAAACTATGGCTTTACCATCCGAATCATTTAATAATTTCCTTACATCTTTGACAGTCTGGAATCATTCAATAGGTGCACTTATCATATACGTAAAGTATTTTAATAGTTGTAATAAGACTAATGCGATCGACTGTCTTTGACAGACATTATTATCCCGGCCCCTTGACTTTCCATATCACAATATGTTCTCACTAATTGTGAACCAATTTAATTCAGACCGTGCATATCTCACGATCAAAGTTACCAGTAGATTTTAAAATAAGTGTAATCTATGAGAAACGGTTAATGCAGCGCTGGTCGGGTGTTATTGATTAATCTGCCAATATTTAAAAAAGCGCACTTAATTTTCAGTAGAGAAATTCAAGATGGCCGCCATTTCCATGGCAACCGGAAAGTAAGCTATATTAAAGAGGCAATTAGTCATGACTGTTTTAGTTAACAGCAAAGAAAAATGCCATTCACTTATTTCCTCCACCCCCCACCCCCACCCCCCCCCCCCTTTCCTCCTTTTATATATTTTAAACTATGCCAAGGGCTTTTCTCGCGTGAGAGAAACCCACAGATTTCTTGTATTCTGCTCCACCAGCTAAGGGTAGAGAACCATTCCAGAACCATTCAAACCTCAAGCGACTGGTTGTTGATGGGCAGACAGGCTAAATCACCCCCCCCCCTCCCCAAATGGATATAATCGTACACTCACTTAACAGTTTGAACTGCCCTACACCACTTTCCCTGTACTGACACTGAGCCACTTCTTCAGTGTGTGTCCCCCCCCCCCCCCCACTCCAACACCCTATAATAGGCCCACTATCGCACTGCCATGACAGCGAAACGTGGCTAGTCAATCATTATTAACAGGGAGCGTGTGAAAGCTTAACTTTTCTCAACATAAAATATATTTAAATTTTCATGATAATATGAACGAAGTGGTTATTTTCAAGGCATGCCTTGGAACTAACGCCAGCGTTATTTTCAAGGCATGTTTCATTGGCCAATCAGAAGCTGTTTCAGTATTTCTAAACGTGGAGCCTTGGACTGTGCATTGTCAGACTGATATGTAACGACGTGAGGGTCTAGTCAGTTTGTATCATCGAGGCCGTAGGCCGATGTTCGTCTGGGTAGTAGTCAGATTGACATATCAGGGAAAGCCGCCGGGGTAGCTATGTATTGTTTATTGGACTCAAGGTATGCCTTGGAACTAACGCCAGCGTTATTTTCAAGGCATGTTTCATTGACCAATCAGAAGCTGTTAAGGTATGCCTTGAAAATAACGCTAGAGTTAGTTTCAAGGTATGCCTTGTAAATAACGCCTTGCTAATATGAAACATTGTTTATTGAGGAAACAAATAAACTATACAATAAATACTAAAGGTAATGTACATAAAATGGCATAGTGTACAACTAAAAGGATATCCAGCAAAAGCCAGTGGAGGTAACAATTCACATACAATCATTGAATATGAAACATTTAATTTGACCTCGGAATTTTCTTTCCTAATCATCAGTTACAATAGTATTTGATGTGGTTGTCGATTTACTTCTATATTTCTACAGTTTAAACAGTTTGCCTTTCATTCCCCCCCCCCCCTTATTTTTTCCCAATTCAAATCAATTATTACTTCCTGAGAATACTTTTATAACTGTGTACGGACTCAGATTCTATCGCCCACCTCCACCACCTCACCCTCAAATTTTCCAGCTAAAGCGCCGCAGCTCTTGAAGTTTCATCCTTACTTTTTTTTTTTTAATCACCCGGGTAGATCTACCCACTCTTTTTTCTTCCATCACTCGTGCAATTCTTTGCAGATAAAATTCTGTCCATTTTTCTCTCTTTATGGGTTCGCATCACTGGATTTTTCAGTCTTCTTTTCTTTATCTCCATTTCTCAGTCTCTTCCTCCCTCCCTCCCCTGTCTCTCTCACGCCTTTTCTCTCAGATCCCCCCCCCCCTCTCTCCAGGTGCCCCAGATTAACTTCCCACTTACTGCATTGACCTGAACGAGGTCATCCCCATAGGTGTATACAGTAGGCGTCTCACAAGGAGTAGAGTGGCTCTAAGTTTAAGACTAAATAAATGTAGTCAAGAGCTCCAGAAAACTGATTTCCTCAATAGTTTCTGAAACTGCAGATCCGAAACATGCTATTCGTATTCTTACTTCAATATTTTATGGTCACATTTAACTACAGATCCAAAGTTTGTTCTGTTGTCTGCACAATGAATGTGGCACAGTTTCACAGTTCCGATTTATTCTAACTCTTTATCATAATAACTAAGGCCGCAAACTTTTAGATTTAACGTCGAATTTCTCAGCTATGTCAACAGATATGTCCTGCGATATGTCCATCTCAACCCCCTCCCCCCCCCCCCCCCAACCCACCCCTCCACAGGGATGTGATATTTGTCTTTGCTGTCATGATGATAAGAATTACATTGTTTGGAATTTCTTATGGCCTCATGAGCTGATCTTTTGGCAAAAATAAACCACTTGTATCTTCTTCTGGTAGCCTAATGAATAACTGCCTAGAGGGCAATGGAAAGAAGAATGCTAAATATCAGACTGCAAGATGAAAGTCGCCACGCTGAAATACACAAACAAACAAAGCTAACGGACATAGTAAAATTCACGCTATAACAAAGTGGAACTGGGCTGGACATGTGGGAAGGATGAATGATAATAGATGGACAAAACGGTGCACTGAATGGCAGCCATGGTCAGGAAAAAGAACACAAGGTCCCCCAGGAAGAAGATGGCAGGATGACATTGAAAATATGATGGGGGAAGAACATGGATCACCAGATCGAAATGAATGGAAATTATTGTTGGAGGAAGGGCTGCGTCCTGCAGTGGATGGACAATGCCTAGGTGAAAGGTGAAGGGGCTTATATTTTCTTCTGGCAGGTTAAAGAATGAATTATTGACTTAATTTGCCCTTGCCAATGATCTCATGACGACGAAATAAAATGCTGCTTAACTTATTAATTTCTGCTCATTCAAAATAAATTTGAAAAAAAAAAAATAGGGAATGGGAGGGGAGGTGATTTATGAGGGGAGATGAGGCGACAAGCTGCTGTAATTTCCCTCAGCGAGTGGCTACGCCTATGGTCACCTGCCAGAAAATCCAAGCTCGAGAAAACTGTTTCTTGTACACAGGTAAACTTGTTATGTGCAGACAGATTTGTACGACAGTGTTAAGTCATAGCAAGTCACCGGCAAACTTAATGCCAGACAACGAACCAGTGAAGTGGATCAGGCCGCTCTGCACCCAGCTCGAGAAACAACAGTCTTCATCCCCCACACTTACAGTTTAGTTTTGAGGCACGAGTTATAAGACAGTTGCTTAAATTTCTGGATCGGGATCATGAAAAACGGATAGGCCTACAGTGTTTTATTATTTTCTATCTAGGAAATTAAATCATATGCAGTGGTAAAATTAACACTTTCGCCATAGTCAATATTAAGCTCTTTTGTTGTAATAAAAAATCAGCACTCCCGTTCTAAAGCATTTTTATTACAATAAAAAGTTAGCATTTTCGTTATAGGTGTAGTGAAAATTAGCCATTTTAGTTATAATAAAAATTTAAGCATTTCCGACCCCCCTCCCCCCCACTCTCCCTCCCGGAACGTTCGTATAATAGATGAATGTATATACAACCACCAGGTGTTCTCTGTGAACATCTCTAACCAAATACTATTGACCGTTTAAATGAAATAAAACGGTACATTAAACCTTCAGCGCCAGCGTGTCTTTTTTATTTCCTCTCTTTGGAGTAACTTTTACGTGTAGCACATATAATACACAGCCGCCGCTTCTTCTGATACTCTGATACAAATCACGTGAAATGGTTTCTTCAGGATATCTTTGATCAAACCCTAACTCGTATTTGAATGCCCTCTTCACAATGCAAATTGTAATTTTAGCACGGCACTCCGTGTTATAACTTTCTTAATATTGCTGTGAATTTAATGAACATTATTGCAGGTTATTATTTTATTTTATCCTTTTTTCTCTAATATTTTTGGCATTGGGTGTTAAAAGTGAACTGCTCTTTGGTTTGCCAGAAGGAAAAAAAAAGAGAAAGAGGAAAAAACAAACAAACAACAACAACAACGAAAAACCCATAACAATCACTGTTACGAATGTTTTCCGATTGTATCAGCCATTCCACAAAGACGGCCTATAGTCAGGGGCCTTCCATAAAGACGGCATATAGTCACAGGCCTTCCACAGCGGTGGTTTATTAATTTTATTTGTCAGCGGCAAAAGGGGATTGGGGGGGGGGGGGGGGGGAGACACAGTATCTTTTCATTCACAGTTTGATATGGGAAATTTTCTGCCACCAATTTCGCAGTCACCTGCATTGCCTATTAAATTCATTACCGGTATACATGTATTTGACAAACACTGGAGGTGTTAAAAGGGTTGTATCTCTGGTTCAGCCCAGTCCAGGTTAGGTCCTATTACCCATCCTCCCATATTCTCTTAGTTCATTTCTTGTTCTGTTCATTTAAGGAAAAGGAACATCCGTTTTGAGCTTTGAAACGGGGGGGGGGGGGGGAGAGGGTGAGGATTGCAATGGGAACATTAGAGGCCTGAGAGAATACGGGCCCCAACCCTACCACGCATTCATTTACACACCCTGCTTCTATTTCATTTTAAAAATAAAATAATTTATTCATTAAATACAGCATATGTGACAAGGTTTGCGACACTAAAAAAAGGACATTTGTATTAATTATATCTTTATAATAATGATTATTTGCCTTAATACCAGTGAGAAATATTTAACGGAGCTCGCCATGTGTTATTTAAATGCTGTCCACGAAAGGAACCTGACATCACCATTATTTTCCCCTAACCTTTGTCACCGGCTCACTGGGCCGTTTATCACTACCGAACTAGGGCAGAATAGAATGGGAGGAAAAGAGAATGCCCAGTGTACACAATGAGCGTTTCCCCTCCCATCCGTTAAAATAATAACGCCCTCTTCGAGCTTTGCCTCGTAGAAACGTGTTGCATTGTTATAAACAAAATCAGTACACAGTTACTCGCCCCGGTTAGGCCTGCAGGTGAAAATACGAGTGCATAACTCGCGGCATACCTGGCGTGCCAGACACAATGTCACGTGACCCCGACTAGCGGAAGAAACGCGTTCGGCTCACCTGATTGTTCACTAACCGAAAACACAAAACACGTACAAATATTGAGAATCTTACAATTATTTAAATGTAATAAAATTTTGGCCAAGATATGCAGCTACTTTAAAAGTATGCCATGGATTAAACATTGTGTTAGCTGATTATTCGTAAAGTGAGACTGCAGTAAATGACACCGGGGTGAAGACCTCCGCGTTTCCTCGTTCATGGCGGAGGGGAACTCTTTTTCAGTTAGCGAACGCACAAACTCCAGGCATGATGGACTATTTTATTATGACGTCACGCGGTGGGCATCACTTCGAACTACGGCTCATGGATTGTTGACACATCGTACCAGTGACCAGCATGTGAATGCCTTCAACTTTCGCTTTTATTGGATTTTAATCAGGATTTATTCATGTTCCAACTGAGGATTTATCGTTGATTTTTTCGCTATGTTGAAGTGCATTCCTTTATTTCGAGCCTGTAACAGACAGGTCGAATCAGTGGACAGACGACACTGGGGCCTCACGAGTGTTCCTGACGATGTACTCAGAT
Organism: Onchidella celtica; assembly: GCA_963931925.1. Classification (NCBI taxonomy): domain Eukaryota; kingdom Metazoa; phylum Mollusca; class Gastropoda; order Systellommatophora; family Onchidiidae; genus Onchidella; species Onchidella celtica. Next base: position 22,382,138 of record OZ007579.1, on the reverse strand, counting down.
ATGCACGGAGTTTAGAGGAGCTTTTACTGGATGCTAATCAGATAAAAGAACTCCCAAGGGTATGTATCACAGAATCATCTGATTGATGTTTGTGTGTAACCCCAGAATAAATCTCAGTCTGATCGACCACTTGTGTTTTCTTTTCAGGGATTTTTTCGACTCGTTCAATTGCGGAAGTTGAGCCTCAGCGACAATGAAATTGGGCGTCTCCCAGAGGAAATTTCAAATTTTGTCAACCTCATGGAATTGGATATTAGTAAAAACGGTAAGGGTATGTTGTCTGTTTCAATCGATGTTAAATGTGTTAAGGTAAACAGGTGTTTCTTCGGTGTGTAGTGGCGGTGGTTGCCGCCATTTTGAATCGGAGGCTAAGGCACGAGTACACAGTTGACCTTACACACGCAGTGCACTCCCATAATGAAACATTTATTTTACAAACTTACCGGTAGCAGCGAAGATTAGTGTGAAACCAGAATACGGAAATCACACCAGAGAAAGAGAATTAACTGTTAGGAATAACAAGATTTTTTTTTTTCCAATATAAATATATTCAAGGAAGACTAAGCGACTAAGCAAATGACCAAATGGCCAAGCTTATTCGCAGAGGTCTGCAAATAGATCAGACTCTGATATTATTTTTGGTTTTGTGATTTTTATTTAGGAAGAGTTCCTTTAGTTAGATCACCATTCTGGCTTGTTTTGTTGAATAATTAGATTCTTCGCTCGGTAAGATGGCTCGAATTGGAGTATCGCACTCTGACTCTGTTTCTTACGGTAATAATGCACTAGATCTAGATCTAGGTTGTCTTTTTTTAATTATATCAGAGATACTTACTGGTTATCTTGTCCTAGGTAGCATTAGAGAGACCTTGCTTAGTAATTCCTTACTCAGGTTCCCCGGTGGCATGCTAGGTAAAATCGCCTGCCGAGTTGGTAAGGGAGTTCGAATCGCTGCATGGGCTGACTTCTTTTTTTTGTTACTTTTTTTTTACCCGCTGATTATCGTCGCTTTGTTCCAGAGTAAAAAATTGGGAAAGTCTTCCGCCCGCCCGCGCCAGTCAAGAAAACACAACTAGCCTACCCCAGCCCCTTTTCGCCTGATTAGTCAATCTGACTACCGCCCATTGATACAAACTGACTAGACCCTCACGCCCCCAGGTCCATCTGACCATTCCAGTGCAGGTTGTTTAAGCTATATCTTAATCATATTATGTTTGTTAACTTTTTGGTAAGTGGCGCGGACGGGGGGAAGACCTCCCAAAAATTGTACCTACAAGTGTACAAGTACAATTTTTTTAGATGAATTATTACATTAGCCAGTTTTGTTGGGTGTGATATCACAGAGAAAGTCAGACAGAGCAAATAAAAATGAACTAAACTTCCATGCAAACAAAAAGTAAATAAAACAAAACATGACAAAAACCTGAAGCAGGAGGCCTCCAAAATATATTTTCAGTAAATACAGAATAGATCTAGGTTGCCTTAGAGTAGAGAGAGATGAATGAGCTGTTCATTTCACACCGACTGTTTACATGTATAAAATTTGATTTACATTAATTTCGAATTAGCAACGGTGATTGTCCCATTCAGTGAACAGGAATAAATAAAAAAAGTAATCTGGAGCACACCAGTAATGATCAGTTTCCCTGCGACATCTATTTTGCAAAATCCTTAGGAAAAAAAACAATAGTGATTCCTAGTAATAATGAGCAGTACTAGTTAGGATTAAAAAAAAAAAAAAATCTGATGTGGAATTGAACCCAAGACAGATTGAACCCATAGTCTCTGACTGATAACCGCAGATGCTAGTCATTGCGCCACTGCAGATCGTGATAGGCTGGAGGAATTTTTCCATAGTAAACATTGAAAAACCAAGTAACCCCCATCTGTGAATAAGATTGGGATCATATTCACAGACGTCTGCGAATAAACCCTTGGGAAGCAAATTTACTTTGCATTGCATTAGGATGAAAGTCTATGGCCAATGGACAAAGCAGTAACGCTGTAAAACACCTGAATGTATTTAAAAAATGTTATTTTATTGGGTGTTTAAAAGGCAGAGAAGACTCACGTCAACAAATGAAATAAGGAAAGGAGGTATAACTAGAAGCAGATAGTAGTAGGACTAGGCGATTGACTGATTAAATGTAAAAATCACAAGCCTCAGTGGAGGTTCCACTGTATAATATCCTGCTACAAATCTAGGTCCTGAAGAGTGATGTGAATGAGTCACACTGTTGTGAAGACTGTTGAAAAATTAAGTATTGTATCAGTGAGATCTTGCCAGTGCATTGTGACAAACCATTGTCTTTGGTGATGACTCTGTTTTCCCTAATGGGCACTTAACTGCTGAAAACTTTCCAAGAGCATTGTATTACTTAGGGAGGCCCTGTCATCAGTGCATTGCTATTGTTGATGATTCTTGGTTTTCCCTAATAGAGGCTTAACTGAAATAATAATAGGGCAGTTTCATCAACAGTTCATATAATAAGCATCAAGTTTTGTTTTCAAATACTGAAAAAGGGAAATGCTTGCACAGTTGCAGTAATAGAGATTTCACCTCAGAAAATATCAGTGATAGGTTAAAGACTTTATAAAGTTCAGTGTAAAGATATATATCTAGTAATGTAATTTTAGAAGGTATAGAACAAAATATATTTTACCAAATGCTCAAATGAACTATCAGTTGCTAATGTTCATTCGCACAAATATGTTAGTATTTTAAATGTGTTACACCTAAGCCCTATACTTAATTTTCATGACAGAATGTCCTTGATTCAGCTACATGAAAGTAGTGAGGGCATTTGTTTTTAAAGTAATTAGGAAGAAACAGTTGTTTTTAAAAAAATTTGTCCAGCTGTCATGGGGGGATATCATACTAATATCAGACACAGCCAGGTGCTGGCAGACAAGAAGTACATCCATAATTTCCTATTTTCCCAGTAAATGCAGGAAGACCCTATCTTACAAACTAAGCCCAGTCAGACACAGTCAGATTTTGCTATTAAATTTCTTTGGTGTACATTTGGCTGGTAACATCTGACTGTGTCTGACCGGGCTTAGTATGATACTTCCCTTAGTGTCGTAATCATGATTTGAGCCTTTAATAGATTAAAATAAAACCTTATTGGTAGTTATAATGATAAGGGGCATATTGACACTAATGACAGTAAGTAGAAAATATTATTATGTCTGTGAGACTGACACTTAGATGGCAACAAGGTTTATTATTGGTGACTTACTACAGTTGTAATTGTATACAATATAATTATGAAGTATGAAGAAAGCTGAGGTGAAATTATTTTTTCTTTAGTTTCATGTAAATGTTAATACAGGATTTTCCATGTATTTGTTGCAAAAAGCAGAAGAAATCAGATATGAAAAATATATTAATTTTTTTCCAGCTCTGAGAGAACAGTGGGTAACACTGGTGTTATTTGGAACTGGGATGATCTCTTTTTGAACCTCAGATTTTGAAAGGAGATTAAAGTGGGCATTAATTTGAATAAAACATCATTTCAACGAGTGTTTCACCATTGTTTTTACAGCGAGTCAAAGCTTGAGAAGTTGGTACAATCTAAACTTTCCGGAGAACTTTAGAAATGTATTCATTTTCTGTGACCTGTTAGTTTGAAATGCAGTTGCCACAGAAAATAATAAATATAACAGTAAAGTGTCACTGGTGGTAAGCTAAGTACTGCAACCTTGGAAAACTTGTGTGTCCTGTCTAGCGCAAAGTGCTGCCAAAATGTGCAAGATGAAGCTTAGCTCCATAAAAAGACCTGTGGTCATTTTTTTGGCATGATATTGATATCATATGCAATTCTTTAACCATTTTTTAGCATGGATTTCATCATACAAAATGCCAAGCTTAGTAAACAGTAGTAGGGTAGTAGGGGGAAGAAAAGGGAACGTAGGAGGCCGAGAGTATACTACTCTGAGTGTGACAGGGCAGAGATAGCATTGAAATATTGTTTCATAAATCTATTATTTTTAATGACTGCAAAACGGAAAAGCAGACTTACTGGAGTCATTTCACCTTTAACAATAATTGTAGCATTTGCTGGGGAAAGCTCCTCCCACAATATTTGCAATTGCAGTTTTCGTGAATCTCATATCCTTCTGAAGTATGTGTCTGTAGGTAGAGAAAAATGGAAGTATTGTCTTGAGGCAGAGATACTTACAAGTGGTGTCTGTGGACAGATATTTGTGAGGACACTGTCTAGTGTCTTGGGCAAAGATTGATGTATCTTGTCAGTGACAGGAACAAATTTACATTTAATGATTTAGTTGGAGGGAATCTGCTTTTTCATTTTGCCTTGTACTAAAAGGTGTTAAAGTCAACTGTACATTATGAGAAATTTCATCTCTTCGCCCTGTTGTTCATGACCTAGTGACCTTACTGTGCTTACAAGGAATGTGAGATAGGCTCCCTTTCTGACCTCTGTTAATTAGTTATGCCAGTGCCCTCACTAATTAGTGGAGGGTCTTTGGTCAGGGCTAGCCTTGATTGATGTAGGCTGGCTTTGCAATTGTTCCTTGCATCAAAGAATGGATTTCTCATTGTATGCAGCTAGTGAGTGAACTACAGGCAGGAGTTGTTTAGTTGTAAGCTAATAATGTGAGGACAATTTGTCCTTGAAAATTCATTTTATTTTATATAATATGAATATCCAGGTAACAAGGCCGTTGATTGTTGAAGTTGAGACGGTCAGTAAAATTTATTTAGGAATTACAGGATTTTTCAGTTGTTTTACTTTCATTGATAACAAGAACACAACTTTCATATGAACATGGTATTAACTTGTTATTAAGGAGTTCGTGCTCAGGAATAAGTAAAACACATTAAGGAATCAAAGAGAAAAAGGGTACTTCAATTAGATCATTGTTGAAAATGAGGTGTCGGAATTAAGTAAAATGCTGGTGATGGCATTTAATGAGCAGTCGTATTGTTTTCATTTTATTGTCAATGTGTTGTCGTATAAAAAGAAGATTTATTTACATTACATAATATTTACTGTTTGAAGAGATTAGTCCCAGGAATTGCGGATGTTAAACAGTCTGCTGGGCTTCCATGTGGCAGATTATTTCAGTAATCCAGTATCAGTATGGAAGATCTGCTAGGAGGACCTTTTATATTGAATCATTGGTCATTAAGTACAGATCATCAGCACCACTCATTCTATCTACAGCTGCTCATGCCCACAGCAGGGGAAGAATGCTTTTATAAACTTTGATAGATAGAATCTAAATCTGAAATATAAGGATTTAAAGAGATATCAATAAAGGATTTCTGATCTTAAGAATTCATTATTGGGTATTGTATGCTAGTCAAAATTAAAATCTTGTTTTGTTGCTCAGTTGTGACTTCAATGGTGTATTGCAGTGGAGAGTAGATTGTGAGCTGTTTTATTTCTGGGGAAGAAACACCTTTAAACTTTAACTGCCCAGTATGCAAATATTTTTTTGTCAGTGAATTCAGCCAAGAGCGGAGGATTTCTGTGGTTTCATTTTTGTCATTGCTCACAATATTTGAATATGGTAACACCTAATTCCTCAGGTGAGTACGATCTAAAGAGTAGTTGTAACATTTCCTGCTTTGATGAACAAAACCGTATGTTGCATAGGATTAAAGTAAACATAATGGATTCCTGGCATAATTGGTAATAAGGTAGCCCTTTGAAACTTCATTACCACTTAAGCATTGAGGTGCAGAGATAATACTTGTGAGCAGGTGTGGCTAATGAGTTTTGTTGGCAGGCAATGGTTTCTAAACTGCAGGTTACAGGTGGTCTGGCTGGGAAAGCTTAGCCGTTAAAAGGGAAATCTGGCAAAATAATACTAAAAAAAGTACAGAATGGGGGTGGGACGGTAATTTGGATTGCCAAGATCAGAGAAGCCGAATTTTTTGTTGCATCTCAGTAGGCTTAGGATTGCCTCACTAAAACTAGAATTCAAACCAGTCTGGGTTGAACTTGCCCGTGACCAGACACTTCAAGGTAGAGATAAATTCTTGCCTACAAAGTGTGGGATTATAGGAGAAATCGGGGATGTAAAAAAAAACAACAACCAAAAACTGCTACATTAGACACCCTTTTTTTGGACTTATTTTTTGCTGTCAGTTCCTTAAATAACGAGACAGTAGATGGCAACAAACGATTGGCAAAACTGCTCCTCGTGAAACTCATTTCAAATTCGGCCTTGTGGCAGTTCCTTTGCCCCGTCAGGATGGTGGTACCCATGTCTTTCCACAAAAAACAAATTGACTAGCGACTCCATGTCAGGTGGTTTGCACACCCATTAGAGAGAAATGTTTAGATAACTGATTAATTCTCATCTCACAATAATTGGTTCCTTTGCCAAAGTTGGTACATGACGTTCTTGGTCAAGAGGCGAGGCCGTGAATAGAGACAGATAACTGGCATATTTTTTTTTTTTTGGTGAAAGAGAAGATAGAACACTGACTTTTCGACATTTCATTAATGATGAAAAAGGCAGTGCTTTAGTAACCATAATATAAGGTCCCCTAGCCACCTGGGAAGACCAGCAAACTGACTTTGAGTAACAGATATCACATGTCTTGCCCATTTAATAGTATAGTAGGGAAGGGCAGTGTGCATTTTTTGATAATGTGCATTTTTGATAAAAAATGCATCCTGTATGGCACTGAGAAAAGAAAATGTTGATGCTGTTTTCCTCTTGATTTATTTTTATGCTTCTTTAATATCTTTATGAGCATTTGTTTCAAAATCATTAGTTATTCAGTCAGTTGTTTTAATTTCTTTTAATGTCACCCTGGGTTCAGCTGGGTGGGGCTTTCTGAAAATGAAAGTAACCTGGTATGCCAAGTAAAGTTTCCTCAACATACTGTGACAATTCATATACCATCTGTGAATTTCTGCTGGTGGGGTTTATGAAAATGTCATTTTTACACTTGAGAGCTGTGGTAATGTTTTCCCCTGAAGTTAGTCAAGTTAAATTTTAGCAAATTTACTTCCTTGTATTTGTTTAATCCTCTTATTCTTGTTGCCGGTAAATACTGAGCTCCACCCAATCGTAAAAAGATAAAGATCAGTAAATAGCGCAAAGTTTAGTTATAGGGGATTTAATAGTCTTAATTATGTTATTAATTGTCTCGTCTTAACTTTGAGTAATCCTAGCTCACCTCAAGTATCTGACTAGTTGAACAGATGCAGCACATTTTATTGCTGTGCAAGTGTAGGAGACTGAATTGTGTACTTCTTTAAAGCCAACCGCTGACCGTGAAACGGGTTTTACTAGTTTTTTTGTTACTTCTTCAGTGACATCTTCTTTTGTTCTGTCACCATTTTAAACAGTAGGATTGCCAGTTCTCTGCCTTGTTATTTGATTGCTGTGTCGAATGCCAGGGGAAGATTTCAAGTTTGTCAGGTTTAAATCTTGCATTGCACAAACATTTGTACCCTATGAGTAAACATCCAACTTCAAGCAGCATAGTGGGATTTTGCTATGAAAGAAACAAGTTTCACAAGAAATTATGGTTTTGTCAGTTTGATGAAGAGTGACACAGGAGGTGGCGCTGAAATAAATAACATAATAAAAATAAAGAATAAAGCTTGGAAAGAATACCACATGAGGTATACATGTAGCTGTATTCGGGGATCTATTTCATGTTCTAAGTGTTAATGGCCAAGCTACGCATTAAATATAAAGACATACACCCTCCCACTCCACCGCCATGCACGCACTTTCCTAAAGACGCGTCTTTAAAATGTCCATGCTTTTTTACCTGAAATGGAACCCCTCCCTAACAATAAAGTTTCATTTTGAACTACTCCCAAACAGTCAAAGATGAAAGGAACCTGTGTTAAGGCGACAAATGTTTTGAACAAGAAAATGAGGGATAAATTTCAGTAGGCATTTGAACTGACACGAAAAAAGGCACAAAATAAGCTGATGAGGGTTAAAATACAGAGGCTAGGGAATATTTATTGATGTACTTTGAATGTTTGTCTAGAGTCTGCAATTTTGTTGGAAAAACAAATTGCTTTGTAATAAAATTGCGTATAAAGTTGTGGATATGAAACATTTGTAACTGTTGTACCTATTCAAACATGATTTTTATTGCTGCTTTCATTTAGGCAGTTCTGGTTATAGTGTGACGTTTTGGAGATGGCATCCAAGCAGTTTTTAAAATTATTTTTTTGCCTGTCAGCCTTCACTAAAGAAAGGAAGACTTTTGTTAAATGTGCCAATGAATATCCAATAATAATAATGATTATTTTAGAGGTTTAGATGTGGGGGTGATGAAATAAGTGGTGGAAAGTAGTCAAAATAGCTGATTTTGCATCCCTAGTTTAAGATTTTGAATGAAACTGGCTCTCCTAAAGTAGAGAACATTAAGTGAAATTGATACCCTTATCTGAATAGGTGCATGTGGATAGAAATAAACCTTTATCACTTAATTATATCTTTGACCTTAAGGAAAGCAGGAGTAGCGTGGGTGGATAACGTAAGTGTTAGTTACCTGTTGTGCGATGTGCTTAAAGCAATGCACAAACTGAAACAGTTGATAAGCTCAGGTTGTGTTGTTAATTGAATACATAGGAAATGCTCTGCGGCTTTTGGACTTCATGAAACTCTAATTACACACAAGGCCTTTTCTGAAATGGGTTTTACTATTACTTTTAATGTGTGCATGAGTGTTTAGAATGAATGTGAAGTTGGTGAAGAGGTGTAATATTTAAATGGAAGGGTTGTAAAATTTGATGAAAGATGTGAATGGTTACCATGGTCACATTTATGAATACAAAAAAAGAGTCCTTATAGGTGAAAGTAAACCATTGATGACACAATTATAGAAAAACTAATATAACTGTCAAAAATAACTTGATAAATTTCAGTGTATGCAAACAAAATACATACATACCTGCATAATAATAAATAATTAAACCAAGCGTTCGGGCATTCTTGGCCACGTCAGTACCGATAGCTTATAAATTGTGATCTGAACTTTAGTTTATGATTATTCATATTTTGCGCACTACATAGATTGTTTAGACGAAATGTAAAAACTACAGAAAAACGAAAGGGTCGCAGCAAGGCTCATAGCAAAGTCAAAATACACTGTATGCGCGCGCCCCCCCCCCCCCCCAATGGATGTGACAGAAGTTGGATGTAGCAAAGCTTTCTTTTTGGAATATTCGGACATAGATGGTTTAGATGTACATCTTGTTCGGCCTGCTCTTCTCGACTTCAGCTGCCAAGGTATCTTTAACGTGCCCAACGTACAAATGGATCCCGGAGTTTTTGGTCCTTATCCGAGAAGACTAGCTGCTCGATCCTGCTAACCATAGGATCAGGGACAGGAACTTCTCTCTCTCTCCCCCCCCCCCCCCCCCCCCAAACAACAAAATTCCAGCCTGCCTGCACCGACCAGGGATCGACCCGGTACCTTCGGCATGAGAGGCGAGCACTCTGCCTCTAAACCAACGTGTCCCTCAATACTGTAATACAATAAAAATAGCATGGGTGTTTTACTTGTAACTAGCACTGCTAAGTCAGTCCCAATGGATTCGAGTGGCCAGACTTACAATGTATTAACCTATTTGGTGGTACATGAAATAGCTAGGATCCTCTTGAATCTCGGGAAACTAGTCTTGTAGTCAGGGTGTATTTTTATAGACTATCCTGCAGATGATTTCTGCTCTTCTTGGCAGAGTTGAGGAGGGGAAAGTCTGCTTGTGTGTCTGAAAAATGTTTCAGACTTGAAATAGTAACACCTCCCAACCCAAAATTTCCAGCTTATTCCATTTGATTGGTTAATTTTTCTATTCTACTTTCATAACAGAGATCTATGAAATCCCAGACAAGATCAAGTTATGTAAGAATTTGCAAGTGCTGGATTTCAGTAGCAACCCACTCACCAAGGGGTAAGTACTCACTTTTCATTATATTATTACAAATGGATGAATTAGTCCAATAGTCTTAAAACATTTTTACTCTGGTATCAAAACTGCTGGTTTCCACATTTCAAAACGGACATTAACTGGCACGCATAAAAATCAGTGGTTCTTCAAACAACAGAATTTTTATTTGGGCAACTTCATCCGTTTGTTGCAGAATATCAAATTGTATGTGTCATGGTTTGCTAGTTGTGGACAAGATCGTTTGACACTGTCTGATGAATGTAAGTGTATTAATGAATTAACTCATGTATTCATATTATCTGGACTATTCGTCAGTGTGAGGTCAGGTAGGAAAAGAGAAAATCGGCCATGATCGTTCGCTAGGATATGCGGTTGTCTCGACTTTGGAACATCTCAGTTCCTATGGTATTGACTTTCCCATCACAGACGGAAATGGGGCTAATTTTGTCAAATTTCGAAGTGGAGGAAGCTCGATAGTCATTCAAAATCAGCTGTATTGCCAGATTTCTGCGGTAAAAAGGTCAAAGGGACGGGTGATGCTGTGTTAAAAACCCTTTGGTGTTCAAAATGCCCGTGAACGATAAAAAATGTCATTAAGTCCAATCCAACGATGACGTTGAAAGTATTTCAAATTTGAACCGAAGATTTTCAACGCCAAATCACCTCGTAATATCAGCCTTAGCAAACCTACGGAATAGCCTTGGGCAATGACCTTTACATCCCTGAAAGTTTGGAAAAATCAATGTCAGTTGAACTTTATGTGAGATTATTGGAAAGGGGGAAAGGAGAGTGAATATATTCTGGCTTTTAAAAGTTGTAATTGAATTTGAATCAAAGTTTAATGTCTAATCTGCTATACTGATTATTGGACTTCTCTGTGATTGCGAAACCCCCATTATGGATAAAATGTAGTAAAGGGAATTTTCTCTGCTTGTGCGGGACACAACGTCATTTAAATTACCAGGCCCAAAGTAGATCTAACCGTAACACCATTGTCATTCATTGGTTAACTCCCAAGGCAGGACGTTGTGGCGGGAATTTCATTACACATGTGACTGTGTATTACCGGCCTGTTAATTACCTGATTGGTTGCGACAAGTCCTCATTGGCACAGATGAATAAACTGATGATGCACCTTGATTATAGTAGCAAAGGTCGTGTTCTGATCAGATGACCTTATTTGATGGACGGGTTTTAAACGGATGTGTGCTCTGTAACCTTAGCATATTGAAAATAGTCCTTACAGTAGCTGCGTAATTCTTGGTATTCCCGGTATTCAGATGCATTTACGAAATATTGTTGCTGTGTTTTTGAAGTTTGTTTAATCACAGTTTGATATTTTATAATAGTAGAACATTCACACCATGGATCCCAATTCCCAAATTTCTGTTTCTTTCTGCATCTTCTCTTTTTTGCTTTTTTGAATCTTCTGCCCCCCCCCCCCCCCTCCTCAACTCCCCTCCATTCCTGTATCGTTAACCTGTACACCCACTGAATAAAAAGCACGTGAGCCTTATCACACATGTGGCAATAAAGACATATTTAGTATTAATAGATAGGAGAAGATGCACATTTGCAGTTCTGGTGCAGATTTTCCTGAACACCTATCGTTGAAAGGAGGACGTTACTTGAGGACACATTCGGTTGTCTGCTTTTAAAATGGTTCAGATCTTCCCTTTTTATCCCTCAGTTTTAATTCTGACTGGTCTCTAATCTCCCGTAAGTAATACCAGAACACTCAGTAGATTACTCGAGAAAGTTAATAGATACAACGTTGTCATTTATGTCTGACATTTGGAATGATAAGTCTTCAAGAAGGCAGTTTCACTGGTACCAATCGCGTGTTGTACTTCTCGTACATGGAAACCCTTTAGGATGAGATATAAACCTATGAAATATGGTCCGTCAACACGTCAGCCTCGTTCCCTTTGCGCAAAAAAAATAAATAAAAATGAATAAATTTTTGATTTAGATTGGTTTCATTTACCAGAGTTCATGTCAGATTGGATGCTGTTGCATTCCATGCCCCGCGGTCACCTCCTTTTAATTCCCCTCTGCCCCCGTTTTTCTGTCCCCCTAGTTCCGTGTCTATTCGTCGGGAGTCTATTTTAAGGTTTGCCTGAACTCCAGTCTATTTGAGGGTCAGAGAAGTGGGCATTGCCCCTGGTCTGGACTATCTGAGATGAAACAGCACCGTCTTCTCCAAGTGAAATGAAGCGTGAAAGCACGACCGCTTGTAGTTGTCCGGTGGAAAATGTGCTGAAGCTCGCTTTTCCAATTCATGTAGCCATGTTCTTTTATTTGTGTAGGCGTGCGTATTTGAATTGTTTTTGGTTTGTATAGTTTTTTTTTTTTTTTTTACATTAACTTTTCTTTTGAATTTGATGTGGATTTCCCACTTCTGTGTTGGGGGAAAAGAGCGGGTGGCTGAATATGGGGAAGGATAGATAGATAGATAGATAGATAGATAGATGGATGGATGGATGGATGGATGGATGGATGGATGGATGGATGGATGGATGGATGGATGGATGGATGGATGGATGGATAGATAGATAGATAGATAATTTAGAAAAACAGACAGGAAGACGGATGGATAGATCGGAAACGGATGGACAGTTGCGTGGATTATGTTGCAACCACCACTGAAGAAAAAAATACATGTAGATGGATCGGTGTAGATAAATGTGATTTTTAAAAAAAAGGGAAAGACATAAAATCGTGATCAATTATTTAAAAAAAATTCTTAAGGCAAGAGGTGTTTGAATTTACACTTGCCAGTGTCGTGCTTTAAGTGCAAAGAGGTTTCCGCAAGAGTTTTGAGTGTTGGGACATGGCGTATCATCATACAAGGCATGAGTGGCCGAGTTCTAGAAGAGAGGGACAGGCATTGGGGATGAGGGATGGACATTTAGATATCTATGTAAAGCCACTGAAGAGTGCTCTAGAGGGGAAAGAAAATTAATCAGCTGAAATTGTAAACCTTGGCTAATGCCCCGGGCCAACATTGAAGCGTGATGCGGGAAGACAAGAGTGGCTGAATCAGCTCTTGCACATTTTCTCTATTCTTTACTTTTTTTTTTTCTTCTGCCTCGCTGTTTTTATTCTAAGACCTGGAACCTGATCGCGCTTTATGTCGAATGTAACGTTCGTCATCCTTGCCGACCAATAAATTGAGAGAGAGAGAGGGTTAAAAATAGCAAACATTTGGCGAGGCAGCTCTGTATACCTGAAATAATAGGGCTGATAATGAGATAGTCGAACATAACAAGAACGGGACTAAAAAATGATGTCGACGCGTGCCTTGTTAATAATTTTTAGTTCAGACGTTAAAAATGCATGCATTCAGTAACCCATGCAGTGTATTGTGTATAGTGAGTGTTACATGATTGTATGAACTGAGCACTTAAGTGAACTGGTACAGATTGCGCTTATCCGGAGCGTGTGATTTTTTTTTCCGTACGAGCTTTAGCAAATTCAGGAGCGAGGCAGCAACACACTCCCAAACTCTAGACAGCTCCAACACAATCATCCCAGGGATTTTCGGTGACGTTCAGAGTTATATCAGGCACAGTCCAGAGATTGCAGCACACAAGTCATGGCAGTGTTCGATAGGACGAGAAATCCCGTAGCCGATGTCCTGTGTTTGGGTGTGTGTTGCTGCCCCGCTCCTGAATTTGCTAAAGCTCCTACGTAAAAAAGTCACCTATCCGGGGCAAGGAGCTCGAGACGGAAAGCCCCATGTTGTAAAGCTTGTGAAACGAACTGTTTATCACAGCCACATCGTAATCAATCCTTACACCGGAATTATTCCATCTATCCATGTGAGATAATGAGTTTTCGACCCCTACAGTTTCGATTGTAAACGTAAGGTACATGATGAGATTTTAAGTTTGGTATTTCCGAAATCACTTGGAAGACAAACCTTATATTGTGGTCACTCCATCTCCCCATGTAAGATGTTGATTTTGGAGCTCTGAATTTCGACCTTAAATTTGAGGTAACACAAAGTTAAGACATTTCCGAAACCATTTCGTAGGCTGCCCATATGTTTTCATTTTTCAATGTCCTTCTGTATGGTGTTGATATTTTGAGCTATTTCTGCCTTCTGTTCTATCTTCCTGCTATTTTGTGTATTGTCTTGCTTCTTCCGAACACAATGTGGCCGTTATTGTGGCGACGTGCTATCTCTAAACTCAAACTCGACCTCGGGTCGTCCTGTTTTAGCAGTAAACTTCAGGTAATTCAAAGTTATTTCACCATCCCGACACCCGGGAGATTGGGATGAGAAGATAGAAACAGTAGATTTCATTCTTGATCTTAAATACAGTTTTACTGCCACTGACATTTTGCTTGAAGGACAAGTAGAATGAAAACGATCAGTATATCAAATGACTTCCATACCACTAGTGTTCCTTTGTTATTTTTACTCCTTCCAGTGCGCACGCTATTATCTGTGTATCGATTGCCATGGCGTGAACTATCGTAGCTCGATTTCCACGAGTGTTCCGTCTCATCCATATCACATTTCTCTGCCTGAATGAGATCGTATCGTGGCCTAACAAGAAAGACAGCGACTCAAAATGAATTGGAGCTAATTACAATTATTTACAGTTATTGCTGCACAGGAATTGAAGTAGCTTTAAAATTGGATGAATGTGAAACTGTTAATCATTAATTGCATTATTAAACAAAACAAAAAACAAAAAACAAAGTTGCTGCGGTGAAAGTGCCGTGTGATCGATCATCTCAGTATCTGGGGCACGATCACATCTCTTTTTTTCGGTCGTACCGAAAAGATTCTGAATGGACACTGAAAAGATTGGACGAAGAGTTTCACATTAAACGTGTACATTACATTTTCATTTCCTCTGGAAAAAGAGGATGTGTCTTTCAAGTAATGGTCAGTATGATTCGAAAACCGCTGTTGTACCCGTCATCACTGCCCATTTTCCTATTGACGTCCATAGTAACCTGGTGTATATCACTTACTACAACACGAACTCACACACACACATATAACAAATTCGCAATCGGAAAATTATTGGATTGAACCAGATGGGAAAATAGGGAGCAGAACAATTGCAGCAGTGTTTCAAGCAGAAAACAGCGCGGTTGAACTTGCTGAAAAGGTACATGTAATATATTTAGATAATGGATCCATGAACACAAATGGAGTGTGTATATGTGTGTGTGTGTGCAGGAAGGGTGCTGGCCATTTTTTCTTTTTTTTTACTTGCAGATAAGGATGGTGGGATTTAAGACATGGTTCTGGCGTGATGAGGAGAAGTTTGACCAATCATATGTATTTCATTCCTTTCGAATAATTATGTCATCCCGTTCTATGCCAAGACCTCAAGTTATCGGTGTTCTAAAACGTGTAGATCTAGTCAAATCTTCGGTGAGTCTGACGGGCCAGAATAAGCTGTTGAATTGTCACCCGGGTCGTAAAAGTCGTTTTGTTAGCATTTAATGTCATTATACAATTTGAAAAGTAGGTGTGCCGGAGGGCAGATTTAAGAAGGGAAAACTCAGTAATATGAGCAAATTTAACAGAATGCAACGGCTGATAATCACAATTGAGTCATAGAATAGACCTAGATCTACAGGTTAGGCTTCCTTACAAAGAAATTTAATGAGACACACTTTTTGTAACTGTGATTTTCGATTGCTTATTTCTCTGAACACTGTGTCGGTCGAGGTATTGTTCTATCCTCAATTATGAGATAATGGGGGGGGGGGGGGGCTAAGTACCGAAATCTCCATACGTCGTGTCTGGCGCCAGTTTGTATGACATTACATTGCGTGTAATTGAACATTGTCTGAAACACTCTCTGGGAGATCGTGATGTTACCAAACTGTGACAGCACGAAATGGCTCTAACGAAGAGCGATAAAGAAATATAAGGGACAAAAGAAACAAATTCGTTCAGAAATGGTATAAAAAGCCTTTCTCCCCAAAATCAGTTCCCAAATCGATTCGTATATGAATACTGTCAAAAGTCGGTATGTGACCAAATGTTGATGTACAGGAGCTCTTCTGACCTGCACTAAGTTTAGGTTTTGCACATAACTCAGATCAGTTTTCTGTACCTCTGATGTCATCACAGACGGGATTTTCGCCTACAAGGACCTACAGTTAAGTGGACAGTTCCGAAAAACACAAGTAGGGGAGGAAATCGTATTCACGACAATTAAAGTGTCAAAAAATGTATATATGGACCCACATTTATACGGAAATGAAAATAGATATGTGGAAATTCCAAAGGTGTAACAAAATTCCCGATCCCAGAAACTAATTGTCCAGGCTGAGCAAGTAAGATGAGACAAAATGAGTAAAGGGTGGGTGTGGGGGCATCCGTGATGAGACATCCTGTATAAACCTAAGGGAAATCCCCTGTATTTTCATCTCCGGGAAGCAAACCTGTCAGTCAAGGGCACTCTATAAGAGCCTACCCGTGATGGACGACCACCTCACTCAACCATATTAACCCTAGACCTGCGGGAGGCCACTATATTGGCCTCCCCGCGCAACACGCGAGACACGGGAGGCCGTTATTTTGTCCGACACGCTTAACCGCGGGTCCTGCGGGAGGCCACATTTTTGTATAGCAACGGTGCGCCTCGCGCTTTGGTTATTCGGTTGCCAAGGCTGTCGTTGTTGTTGTTTTTTTCACGTTTTTTTTCCCACACTATTTTCGCGTGTTTATATATCCTGTCACCCCTACTATATCTAACAAAATGGTATCGTCCGATTACGTTTATTACGATGCAACTATTCGTCAAACTCGTGTAATAGTACTGACGGTCTGAAGTTTGAAGTGGGGAAAGTCTTGGGGAAACTTTTACTTTGATGCTGGTTGTCCTCTACATGTGAAATGAGAAGAAAGGGGCCATGTGCGTATTTGAGACGCCGTTCTACGTCTGTAATTGTGAATTCCGATGTAATGTTAGGGCATGCTGCATAAAGGCGTCTGTCAGTAGGTTTTTCATCAGGGAAAACTGGGAGAAAATGACCGACTTTGTTGTTGGTCGTTGTCTTTATTTGATGTGGTAATTAGAGAGCTACTGTGTTCCTTTGATTAAACCGCTTTTCAGTATATGTATGTGCTCTACGACCTGGAACTGGAAATCAAATCTCTCGCTAAAACTAACATTATAGTAAGTGGACGCTTTACATAGGAGAGGAGGGAGAAGGCAATGTCACGATACATGTGGTTAGTAAATTAAGCGAATGGCTTAAAAAATAATTTGTTCACCTGAATGGCCTGACATAGGGACAGAAAAAGCGCAGCGGTCTTGGGAACATGACAAAACATGTGCTAAACGGCATGTAAATGCAGAAAATTCTTGATTTGGGGCCTTCCATTTCACAATAAAACCTACTGCATATCATCACAAGTACTTTATCCAAATATCATAGGGGTCCCTTACGATTTATCCACCACTATTGTTGTTATTGCGTCCTGAAGTATACGCGATACAGGTGTTCACACGGACCCGATTGACCCGACCGCCGAGGTTATCGGCAACACGCGAACGATCGGCCGAGTGGCCGCTGGCTATCCCCGCACGGGGCGTTACGTGGATGAGTTCACTCAACGCAGGACGAGGGTTAAACCCGCCAAGTCGGTGTGTGGACGGGTGTCCTGGAAACAGTGAGTGGGGATATGTACGTGCATGTTGGTTACGCATCCTGGCATGCTCACCCATGGATTGACTTATTGCAGATAAAATCGACTTGCTACGATGTCCATATGCACTTTCCAGCCATGGCTTGAATGGACGACTGATTGGTAGATTGTCGACTGGACAGGGAGCGGGCAGTACGCACTCCCCCTCACCCCCACCCCCACCCCTAAAAAGGAAATCAGGCCTTGAACAGACTTAGAATTGTTGCAGTTAAAAAGGTAGTTCTGATCTGATTTTTCTTGTAATTTCAACTGCCGGGACGATTTTGGACAAATTGTGGTGTTTTCCAATTCAGTAAGGGGCATAAAGTATACAGCACACACAAACGGGAATAAATAGGAGGTGTGAAAGCCTATACAGTTCATATCCAGTGCTCTGCAGATTTCGCCATGCGTTGGCGGTATCCATGTCATGTTGTTTTGGTGCCCAGATTTTGGTAGTCTACCTCGCGTGACGATTAATCTGCGGAAGTTGCTCGTGAGTACTTCCTCGCTCGCTCATGGACTTACACACTCACATAGTCATCATACTGGCGCTTTTGTTGGTATATACACACACACACACACAAGTGCCCCACCCCCTTTGTTTTTCTCCCACACATTCATTACACTTATACAGTTCACACACTCAAGTCTACACACAATAATACACATACGCATGAACGCATTTCCCCCAACACACCACCATCAAAAAGATTTCCCAGCGGAATCAACCACGAATGGGCTGAGAACCAGGCGAAAGAGAGAAGAAGAGAATAAAGGAAGGGCGGTAGCTAGGGTGATGGCTTTTTACTCCACGAAAACCATATTTCCTTGACACAGTCTAGATGAGCAAAATGGAAAACGTAACTGTTTTAGGTTCTTTTAGGGGTATGGGCTGGTGAATGGAACATGCTTTTGGGATGGTTTTAACCATTAATTGGCATTGTACCACCATGACGCTGAGCTATTTGTTTTTTCTGTGTTAAATATTCCTGAAGACTATTTTAGTACACATTTGCGGGGAACTTTTATAGTGGTTTTTGTTTTTGAATGGTTTGTAACAGATGTTGGTACATATTTGTCTCTGTGTGCTCGACCACACCTATTAACACAGTATAAAGGATAATGGTTGGAGTAAACTATGAATGGTTACTGTTTTTCTGCATACGATTGATAGACTTGTGGATATTTACACCATGGATGGTAGATCGCGGAGGCGGATCATGCGGGACTATCAGATACAGCCTGGTTAGAAACATTGAGTCAAAATGTAAATTACTGACTGGGAAAGGAGTACCAACATTTTCCTGTATGAATTTCCGCAGTGGTACTGGTTGTGGCCGTAATATTACACTACTTGCAACAAGGTGTACTTGTGGACGGTCTGCATCTTTTTGGATTGTACACAGTGTCTGGGTATCTGTGAAGAATCTTCCTTTTGCGCGAAGATGTGCAGCGTACAGCAATCTCTATCTCAAACTCTCGGGAGAATAATACTGGTAAAAAAGAAAACGTCGCAAAGACCCGCATTAGAAACAAACACTAAAGAATCTCAACAGTGAAGTTCAGAAGATCGTGAGTATGGGCAGTGATATAGCGTTTGTCACATTTTCGTGTGCTTACAGTTACAGTACGGATGGTTTTTAAAAGGGGGGGGGGGGCGAAAAAAACGAACAAAACAAAACAACTTGTCGATCAATGCGGCCAAATGGCATTAAAATGACAGCATCTTCATTCAAGTATAATTGGTCATCATCCACTAATTATTGACGACCTACTTTCTATGAAGTGAAGTGAACCTTGATCCTTCCAGTGGGTTTAGCGTCTTCCCTATTTCTGTCTCTTGAAGGGGAAATTTACAACGAAGAGTTCAAAGAAATCCAGCGAGAAAAACGCCAGCTCATCGATTAAAGTAATGAGTGCATCACAAGAAGTTTAAACTGCTCAGAAATGTGCTTTCTGCAGTGTTTGCCAATTCCAACTCACCGTCTGGTAATTACCTGCGTGTAGGACGCTCCATTGTAAAGAAAAAATGGCCTTGGCCTGCATTGTGCCAATATTGACTGGCACGTGTCTCACAATCGATGAAACGTTGTATTTTCATAACACACACTGTTACAATCCTAATCTTCCAACCAAGGTTGAATGTAATTATCATGTTTGTTGTCCTTGTGTCTGTGTGTTTGATTATGTGCAATTATTTCATGATCAACTTTATAAAAGGAAAGAAAAAAATGAAGAAGGTTGTTCTAATACAGACGTTAATCTATTTAGCAGGCTACTGTAGTCTGAGGATGGATTAGTCGTTGATAGATGTTTAAAAAAAAAACCAACAAGAAGTTTCACCTTTGTTTTCCGCAATATTTGTGTTTTAATGGAGGAAAAGAACATTTTATCCATTCAGTCAACGAATTTCACCCATCTGGACTAGGACACTTAAAGGATCATAAATATCGAGTAGGTGGCAAAGATCGCGGGCAATATCTCTTTGAGCACCAGAGAGCCCCTGCTCTATTCCCGTGCACTGTCCACGATGTTTCTATGAATTTAAAGTTCCCGTATGATAGGGTCCCCCGTGACCATATTTATTACTGCACAGTGCATATTGTATGCAGTTCTCTTTCCTGACTAAGTGTAGTCTCGAAAACGAAAAAGCATAACATTTTAGAGACAAATTGAAATATTAGCACATGTATATTATTATAGGCATCATTTAGGCATGGTAATGATTTTAAATGAAGGTTAAACGGAAGAAAGAGAAAATGAAAGAACTTGCCTAAATTTATGACAGTACGGCACTGATCATTTTTTTAATTCTGCCTATTTTTCAGACGGTTTTTTGCTGCGTTTCTTCACTGGTCGGGATTGGTGCCATAGTCCGTAAATTTTGTTTAATCAAATAGAAATAGGTCAACTTTATAACGAGGACATAGTGGCTAAAATGCAAAGACTCAGTTTAGAGCCATTGAGATTGCTGAATCAAATGGAAGTCAAATATTGCGGCTTGAGGATAGTTACCAATGTATAGAGCCAGGTTTTGAATTCAGAGCTGAAACACAATTTCGTAGATAGTGTATATTATTTGGTAACACAAGAGAAACCGAGGACTGTCGGGTTGTAATGCATATTTGATCATCAATTTCCCACGTAATCTTGATGCTTTCATGATTTGGTCTACAACCCAGACATCATTACTTTACCTACCAACGCTGCGATAGTTGATGTGGACAAGTAGCCAGCACTGTCAGAAACTTATTTCTTCTCCCCCCCCCCCCCGGCCGTAACAGTAGAGGGCGTATATGGCATTTCCACGACTTTGTCGTCCCCTTCTGCGTCTCTGTCTGTCTGTCTTAACTTTTCTTCCCGTCGCGAAAAAGACCCGTCTTCTTCTCTCTTCCCCCCCCCCCCCCCCCTCTGTTTTTTTCCCCCTCTTATTCTGCGACACTACCTGTAGGTTGGCACCAGGCAATTAACAGAACTGTCAACAGTTTTACAAGAATGCTAGCATAAAGGGCCATCCGTAAAGTGTGCCTATGCGAGGAGGGGGGGGGGGGAGAGGAGGAAGGGGCGGGCCTCAGCATGTGAAATGCGTAAATAGGGGAAGTTGACGGGCCGGAGGCTTCTGGGGAATGTTCGTACCTTTTTTTTTTTTTTTTCAGTCATGGCAATGGATTATGAAGTTTGGTTTTTTTTTTTTTAAAGGAATGTTGTACGATTGTGTAAAAATAAACGGATATTCGCCAGTCTCATGGTCGTATGCTCGAACAGGGTTTTTGGGGGGGGAGGGGTGGGGGTGAGTCAAGCCTATGACAAGCGTACGCAAATAGGGTTAAAAATCGTCACAATCGAGTGAAAGTACTTTTATGAATCCTCCCCAGGACAGCTCGTCTTGCTCGTACACCGGGGCACTGGATAATAAATGTGGAGATCGGGCTTTAGAGAATGCCTAGATGCGGCAGCGTCTGATCCCTCTTTATCCATGCGGCTGTGTATGGTACGGACGCCAAATCGGATGCGGCCACATTAGCAACGGCAACGCTCGTCCATGGGACAGAAATATTTTTTAGTGTCGCTAAGCCGTTCTTTGGCTGTCTCTGTGCAATTTTGTTTTTCTTTTTACCATTGGATCTTTGCATTTTTTTCTCTCTTTGAAATGAAGAGGAAAATACAGAATGTAGAAAGAGGGTGATGTGTATCTGTGATATCATCGGGTGAATTTAAAATAATTGCGAGAGAGAACGAGAGAGAGAGAGCCGAAATAATAGATTTAGCATTAAGAAAAGCAAGAGGCAGGTGAGAAAGAGGGGGAAATGTGGAGAGAGAGAGGGAGAGGGAGAAAGAGGCGAAAAAGTAGATTTAGCATAAAGAAAAGAAAGAGGCAGGAGTGGAGTGCAAATTGGGTGTTAAATTCCAGCGATTTAAATTTTAATATCGAGAACAAAGGGAACGCTGCATCCACACACATGTAGTTTTGATCTCTGATTCCACCTTTGAATGCGCCAGTGCAGTGTGATTTCACGCAGTGTTTGCCCGTCCTTCTAACGTCTGAAAAATAAAATAAAAGGTGTATGTAAATTTGATGAACATGATAGAAGGGGCTGCCATAACAGAAAGATTTTTAAGCGACTGCAAACAAACTGCTGTAAAAATGTAGATTTGAAGATGGTGGAAGCGAGAACTTGAAATGAAGAAAGCCATTATACAAACAGACCGCTTAAGAAATGTGGATATGAGGGATGTGTTGGAAGTGACAGCCACAACCAGAAGGACAAAAGACGGAATGCAGAAAGAAATATACTATAGAAAATGTCTGTAGTTTTGAAGAAAGTGATGGAAGCCACATCCAAAAATACATGCTTTGACAGTGTGCGACGGAAATTCAAAATGACATGCGCGACGAGGACTACTTCAGAATGGCTGAAAAACACGCCTTTACAGCCTACCACAGAACGCCGGAAATGCAGTAAAAACGATATTAACAGAAAGTATATTTAAATTTGAATGAATGAGGAATGGGATCGATATTTAATCAGAATGGCATTTCACAATAAAGGCTGTTGTTAAAACCATGTCATTTAAGGATATTTGACAGTCCAGGCCGAGTTCACACCAAAAATACTGCTACTAAATGTGTATGTGGGTTTTTGAAGAGAATAATTTGTGTGGGGTGGGTGGTGGGTACGATGTTTAAAAATATTTACTGTTGTTGTATGTGCAACGCTATTAGAGTACTACATTATGTTTCAACAACAGCACACACTTTATGTTAGCTTGTATGCTGGTTTTTTTTTTTTTTTTTGCGGGAGGAGTGATTGAACAGGTAAGGAAGTAATGTTATTAGCGTTTTTGATTTAGTCGTTACTGGGAGGAAGGGGGGGGGGTGGGGGAGGGGGAAGAACGTATTTTATAAAAGGCAGCAGCCTCCCAACAGATTGTGCTGCAGGCTGGCACAGTGAAGAGCCGAAGGCAGCCATGCCTGGAAAGACAACGTTGGCAGTGTTTGTACTGAGGACCCACAGAAAACACTGTTATGTTTGCGAAACGTTGTTGACTTGTCTCTCTAATCCGCCCTTGTAGGGAGTCTCGCACAGACCAGGCAGCGGGCAGGCCGTGTATCGATGTAGACAAATATCGATTACACGAGTTCCTGCGGAGCTATTGATCATAAAGCTAACTTCTTTTTTGTTCGAAATCTAATGACCAAATAATGTATCGTAATCACCTCCCGAGTGTGTGTATCTATAGAGGTTTTCAAATTACAGACAAGATTGTGTGTTTTCATCCCTTGCTCTTAATGATCAATGGAGTTTCAGGTTTGACGACATATTGTGTTCTTTAAAATAGCTTAACTTTGGCTAATTTTGGAATGGATTTCATGTGTTCTCTCTTTATGGGCACATGAGCGAAACGGCAGTAATAGTTGTGCTGTTGTGAATGGAACTGGAGCGGACTGATTAAAAAAAAAATGATTAGAAAATGAAGCACTGATACAATAGGAGGAGAAGGAAATCGGAGAAGGGAGAGGTGGGGGGGGGGATGCTGCAAGGCAGTGACGGTGTGTGTGCTTATTTCAGGCGTGCCCTTGAAAAGAACACCTTTGCCGTAGATTTGGAATAACTGAATTTCGAATTTCGGAAAAAGTGCCCCCCTCCCCCCCCCCTCTTTTTTTTGGCGATCGTTTGTTTGGCCGTCTATTTCTTTCTTCCCTCTGCCCCAAACCTCCAGTTTTCATTCATATCTTTCCATCAACTGATTGATTTGTCAAGTGTTCTTGCGCCATTCAAGAATGACTGCAGCCACCGTTTTTAGGTATTTTGTGAATGGGATGGAAACTCTTTGAAAACAACGCCTTTCACGATTAGAGCAGAATATGGAGTGAACCATCGATAGCGAAACGTAACCAAAAGTATTGCATGAAGTATTTGGACCATTTACTTCCCTCTGACGACTGCATTTTAGAAATTTAAGATCTCCATCCATCCTTTTATCAAGTAATGACATTTTATTTTAGAGCGGTGCAGTTCTTATCTGTCTCCCTTCTCCCGTCCGCAAGGCCCACCACATAGATTTGTATCGGCATAAGACTGGCTGAACCAGCACAGATCTCGGCCACGATGGAGATTCTCATTTGTTACGTCCCTGTCACAGTGACCTCCCTTTCGTTTGTGTTTACCGAGGCTCATTTTGTTTAATCCCCATTTGACAGCGCTACGGTTGGTACCGTATTAAATTTATTGTCTGTTATTGTCTCCTTGATCCAAGTGTGATCGGAACGTCTCAAATACCCGTAAAAAGATCCTCTTCTCCTCTCATCTTAACCCCCCCCCCTCCTCCCAGCGAAAGGCGCAAAGTGGACTTACTGTGCTGAAACGCCGTTAAACTCATTCTTGAAACCCTCTTCCCACCCCCAGCCCCCTCACCCCACATGCATAAGGTCGTCATGCCCATACCATAAATTTAATGCCTGAGAGGGTCATTTTTCGCCCTTTTTGGGTAAATGTGAAAAAGCATGAAGTTTTAATTGGAAATTTGAAACAACAGCTTTGCCCCTCCTAAAACGAGCTTATTTTACGTAAGCAGTTTATGGAAGTATTCGAACTGTCGTGTACAATCCGCATAAATATATTTATCAGTTCAATTTCTTCAACCGTATGAGCGTGGTCAAATTATGACTATGTGACAGTGCTAGGTTCCCTGTCCCCACGGATGATCGTGATGGCTGGGAGGGCAGCTGAAATTCGACCAGCGTTAGTTGTCGCAATAACAGATGTCACCTCTGCTCTAGGGAGATAATATTTGAATTGAATGATTCACTTTCTTTTGGTTTGAATAACTAATAAGCCATTTCATGACAGGTTGACTTAAGTGAATGCTGTCGGTGACTTACTAACTAGTAATACTTTATAATATTATGACCACAGCTAATTTGCCACTTTACCTCCACACGATAAGGCATGTCGTATTGATTATGACATTGCATTTTTTGAATCACAGTATCATCATGCTGTTCTGCGATCAACACACTTGTGTGCTAATAATTTGTATTACATGTATGTAAGATCTCCCAGTGTGTCAGGTATTCACTTGCAAAGAGCAAAGGTCACAATTTTAATGTCTTAGAAGGCTAATGGCTGAAGCAATTTCTCAGAAAAAATAATATCACCTCAGTATTGACCATAGTGCTTAGACTTTCATTGCTAGAGCAGAGTTGCAGACATTCTCGAACATTCTTGTACGAGTCTGTCTTGAACGAAAATGATTTTTTTTTTTTACACACATGAAACAAGATATTCGAGCAAAAATTCCAATGGTTTTCCGTTGTTAATTACTGGATAACCTTTTCTCTCTCTGCTTTAAGCTGAGGTCTCATTCTGGTGCTTTTCTGTCATTAGTTCCTTCCTCAATAATCTCATGTTCGATGTCTGTCTGAGTATTTACACTTTCTATCATTCGTGTGTTCACGAGATGGTCTTGAGACTTTGCCCCCATGGGACAGCTAATGGCATTGATAAAATGAAACTGTCTATGACAAGGGTGGTTAAACCGCAGCTTTCGAGCCACACGAGGCTCTTTGACCTTCAGTATGCGGCCCGTGGAAATGTATTGACTGAGTTCTTTTTTTTTCATCACAGTTAACATAAAAAGTAAATTAGAAAAAAAAAATTTCAAGGTCTGTTATTATTTACCAGGTATGAACTGGGAAGCTACTGATTTCAAACCGGTAAGTTTGATGTTCATGGATGGTAAAAACATTTAAGAATTGAAATCCTAACTTTAAAGCTAGATCTAAGGGAGACACTGGTCTTTGAAAACATTAATTTTGGTATATATACTAGACAGCATTAAAAACGTACCAGTGACTTTAAACAACAATTCAGACATGTGGTTGCAGAAACTTGACAAACTCTGACTAAGATTGTGTTGTCTAACCATTTATTGGTGTGATTTGAGTAAAAATTTTGGTAAATGAATACTCAAACACAAATGAACCAGAAAGATCGGCGTTAGGGTGTAGTGCAAAAAATGACACTTACAATCGTAGTCATCTTCAGTAGCGGGTATGATATCCACGAGCATCGACACATGCCTGGCAGCGACTCCGCATGCTGTTGCAAAGTCTGTCGAAAAAAACTTGAGGTATTGCATCCCATTCAGCAAGAATATGTCGAAAAAAACTTGAGGTATTGCATCCCATTCAGCAAGAATAACTCGCTCCAAATCTAAGACAGTGTTAATGTGATGTTGTCGAATTCTTCTGCCTAATTCATCCCACGCGTGCTCTATTGGATTCATGTCCGGTGAGTTAGCTGGCCAATCCATAACAACAAACGGCTGCTGTCTGAGAAAGTTTGTCGTGAGATTCGCCGTATGGGGCCTGGCATTATCTTGTTGAAAAGTCGTCAGATGTTGGTGTTGTTGAAAAAATGGCACAGCGATTGGTCGTAGCACGTTATTGACGTAAACTGCAGCAGTTACATTGTTTCTGAAGACGTGTAACTGGGTGCGGTGACCATAAGAAAAACCACCCCAGATATGTACACTACCACCTCCGTAACGGTTGTGTTGCGTAATACAGTCAGGTGTGTATCGCTCCCCAGTTCGTCGCCAGATGCGTATTCTCCTGTCCGCGAATGAAAGATTGAAACGACTTTCATCAGTAAATAGGGTCAATCTCCACTCATTTCTTGGTCGACGGACATTGCGTTGGGCCCAGGCCAATCTGATTTCTGCGTGTCGTCTGGTTATGATATGGCCGATTAGTGGAAAAATTAACACTGGCATGTTTCACAGAAGGTCTTTAAATGCAAATGAAAGAAGTTTTATAAATTTCGAGCATTTATTAAGGGCAGAACTTGAAGTTGTTAGATTGTTCACGTGCGGCACGTGGAAAGTCGGACAAACGTTAAATCAACAAAATGACGATGTGACACCAAACAACGCATACAGACATTTATCATTAGCACAAAAACACAGCTACTGTGGCCATTCAGGGTCTAACACCGCCAATTCTTTGATTACACGCTTTGAGCAAGAAAAGCTGCATGGTGGAATCACTATAAATTCAACATTGAATCAAAATCTGACACTGGCGTTTTGTTCCCAAGTTACTTGCGGTTGCTTTGAGGTTCATTTTCAGCGACCTTTTTAAATTCATAGCGATACAATCGACTGAAATGTTATTTTTCACGTGACCCACGTGCAGTGCAAAGTTGCTGTAAAGTCAACAAAACAACACTGGCATACAAAGCTCAACATCCTCGGATCAACATAAATGATCAAAAAACATAGGTAAAGACAACATGCAAACTTTTAAGACAAGTTTTATTGTGGTACGTTTTTAATGCTGTCTAGTATATGTGTACTTTTTGGTTACTGAAACTAACACAAGTAAACATTTTCAAAAACTGCGTACATAACATAAGTAAATATTGTTGCATACATGTACTGTACTTCTTAATATTTATATAAAATTTTTGTAAAAAAGTGTATATAATAATAAAAATGTGTGTGTAAATTTTGTTGTTTATTTGTGGCTCTCGAACGGCTGAAGTTTATCGTACTTGGCTGTTACATTCAGCAAGTTTGGCAACTACTGGTCTAGGAAAAGAAATTAAAAAAAAAAATAATCATGGATTTCATCTGCATTAAAGATGCAGCAGATGTCGCCTTAATTACCTGCATTTGCGTAATTACTTCGTTTTAGAGAGACTGGAGAGAATTGTATTGATAAACAGTCTACGTCCTGGGCACTGAAACAGTGAAAGGGATCAGGTCAGACTGTTACGTCACTTGTGTATGTGTTTCTGCTTTGGTGGAGTTTTTTTTTCTCTCTCTCTCTCTCTCTCTCTCTCTCTCTCTGTGTGTGTGTGTGTGTGTGTGTGTGTGTGTGCGCGCGTGCGTGCGTGCGTGCGTGTGTGTGTGTGTGTGTGTGTCACTTCAGACTCATTTTATCAGTCGGTTTGTTGATTTGTGCCACTTAATCGATCCACTATAGCAGATGTGGATTTGTCTGAATGGGATGCTTTTTTAGTAGAGATATCGCCATTCTGTCTCTGGAAGAGTTGTATGACCGTCTGTCTCGCGTAGCTTTGTATACCTCCTGTCTCTCTTTTTCTCTCTCTACCCCCTCTCTCTTTTTGTCTCTCTCTTTCCTTCGCGCGCTCTCTCTCTCTCTATTTCTCTCGCGCTCTTTCTCTTTCTCTCTCTCTCACATATATACACACACATACACTTCCTCTCTCCCCTCTCTGACTTCCATCCCGCTCTCTCTCTCTCTCTCATTCTCTCTCTCGCCAGAGTTACACTGGTGATAGAGCCACCCGTAAAGCGTCGACGCTCCAAGCAAACTACTTTTCAGCCCGTTAAGCATTCCTGTGTAATAATACATCACGCAAGATTGTATTTAGTTTTCCTTTGACAATTAAAGTCACACCACAGTTTGAACAGAAGCGAAAGAACGATAACGTGTGTTGCCTCTGGAGACTGACTGCATTGTCTGCATACAGCAGAATCTGTGGGCCTCTCTCTAAAGGAAGAGGGAGTCACCCTAACGTAGTAAGTGAACACGTTATTGTAGGTGCTTGAAACAGTCAACAGGCGGTACATGACAGGACTGCCGAGATAGGACAGACAATTATTAATGTTGTAGGCTAATTAAGGATTAACGGGGGGAGGGGGGGGGGCATAAGGTCGATAAGGCGCCGTTAGATTGGTTACCTTTGGTTTTGAAATTTTGGCATTTCTTTTCAGATTTTGTCTTACCTGTTTTCCTCGTTCTTTGTATTGCACCTGGCTGGTCCTCCTCTTCGTCTGTTCTTCACCTCACAACTCTGAAAACACTCAGATTCTGTCTATCTGCCCATCCATCCATCCAGTCCATCCATCCATCCATCCATCCATCCATCCATCCATCCATCCATCCATCCATTCGTTCGTTCATCCAGTATGTGACAAAAGCAGTAGAAGTGGATACAAAGTGGGAAGTAAGTACTCAATTGAAAAGAATCTCCGTGTAAATTAAAAATATTCGCAAACGAGAGAGACAGAGAGAGAAAGAGAGAGAATTAATGGGCAGCAATTGAGGAAAGGGACAATTGATCCTGAAATGTATAAAAATGCCTTGATTGGAGCGTTCTGTGGAATTATTTTTTTGTTGTTGTTTTGTTTCGTGTAAAGCCGGACAAATTGAGATCTTCGAAGAAGAGACAGTTTAATGGAAGCATCTCGGGGCAAAGCGATGGCGGGTGATGGTGGTCAATAGACCCTTTTGCTTCTTTCGATTTGTCACTTTCTATTTTCAAACACGTTTATCCCAGATAAGCTTGTTGCGTCCTGTTCGTCATTGAAAGTATGTAAGTTATGAATGTAGAAATACTTCACAGCTAGCTAGAGAGAGAGAGAGAGAGAGAGAAAGAGAGAAAGTGAGTTCCGTTTTGTCCTCACAGGCTACTTACTACCCAGTTTGTTGAAGAACTTCACTGGAACATAAAATTATTATATAAATGTAGGCCCGGCCGTTACCAGAGGCCAGATATGCGATGTCATCCAAATTTCAAATCGGTCCCAGCAGTTCCATCAGCAGTGAAGAAGGCAAAACGCTGGAGAAAAAGAAACCAGTCACGAACGGGACAGTGGGATACAACCGAAGCAGGGAGAGAGATATTACTAGACAACCGCCAGCTGAATTAACGTGGACGCTAGAGAATAATTCCAACTCGAGAACTACAAGTTCCTTTGAGTAAAAAAATAGAAATCAGAAGTCCCAATTAGAAGCGCTCATCCGCTTCTCCCCCTCTCCCTTTCTTTCTGAAAGTTGCAGACAAAAAAAAAAAAAAAAGGAAATCAACCGGGGAGAGAGAGAGGGAGAGGAAAACAAGAACGACGACAGCAAAATATCATGGGTGAAAATTGTGGTTAATCAGAGCTGACCGCACTCCTACACAGACTGTCGTCCGCACTTTGCCTATGTATTATATACGTCATGTATCATCATGTATTCATAAAACATACGAAATGTGCAATTTCATACCCGTGTTGTGGGTTTCGGCCTATTTTCAGCCGTATGGAGATTTTCCAATTCCCATCTGTGAAAGACATTAATTCCAGAAGGCTTTTATTTTGGGTGCTAGAGAGGGCTTAGAGTTAATGGTCTCTACCAAGAGTTTGATTCTTCCACGTTGGGCTGTGGTGACGTTGACGTTGTACTGTCCAAGTGCATATTATTCATGCAAGGCGCAGCCCCGACAAGTAATCATGACGCCGTACCCAGTTAGACTAGCAAAATATGGTCCCCATGGAGTACTGGGAGGAGTCAGAGCTACTTGATATGTCTGCACTGGGAACTGACAGACAGTGCTTATTGTTCATTTGAACAGCGGTTACCACACTGTTGTGTTCCCTGTTGTGCTTACAGTTGAGGAACAGTGACAGTACGCTCACTCGTGGCGTCCTTTCCTACTCCAGGGATATCAGATTTCTGCTTGTTTAAAATTATTTTTCTTTACAAATTTATTTGCTTATTTTCTTTAATTCTGGCTTTCTCTGTGGGTGTATATGCGGTGTGTATGTGTGTGTGTGTGTCTTAGAGAGAGAGAGGGGGAGAGAGAGAGAGGGGGGGGGGGGAGCGCGCAAGCAGCCCTAATCATCATAATGCTCAATGATAATACATGTATGATATAATAATATATTGTACATTGAAGAAGAATCTGATATGGAGAGGCAACCAGAAACAGCTCCGTCCGCAAATTAGTTTGTAAGGTTATATTGTTTAGTGAGACCCCGCCCTGCAGTTCAGTTGTGTTTTATGGCGAACCTTATTGGCACTCGTGATCAACAGTGGCTGTGATGACGGGTGACGGCTAGTGCAGAACAAGATCACAGGATCGTTACCAGAGATAAGCCTTCTGTCAGTGTTGGCCTATTTTGTCCAGCCATGGAGATAGAATACAAGCGAAAGTGGTCGGGGTGACTGAGATGGCATCATGCGAGTTCGCTTGATAGATTGTGAAACTGTTTTGAAGTGAAACTCAATTTCTGTTTTAGGGGTGTTTTCTCAGAGAGAAAGAGAGAGAGAGAGTGTGTGTGTGTGTCAATGAACGATTGGCGTTTGTAAATAGAAAGCATAACCTGCTGCATGCCAAACTAGATAGGAAATTCAGGTTGAATTGTGATCGTGATAGTGTGTCTGAGAGTGTTGGAAATAAGTCAGAAGTTATTTCGTGGCTGCCACATGCAAAACTAGATTAGGAGTTCAGATCGAGGATCGAGTCATGATAGTGAGTGATAGTGACTGATAGTATTTGCAATAAGTCAAAAGTCATTTCCATGCTTGGCGACCCCCTCCTTAGACACCCAATTTGAGAACGGCCGCTGCATCACTAATTCTGTGGTGCTAGCCACATCTGATAGTGAAAGGTAAAATATCTCGCAGCTAGGGGCCGCGGGAAAGATACATCAAAGGCAGTAACATATAATCTATGGTCCAAAGTGTATTAATTTTATACGGACAATTCATAAAAGATTCAGTTGATGTTGCTGCATGGCCGAATGTCACCTTCGTCCTACATTTTCCTAGATCCCATCGCGTCCCCTCGAAATAACCTATTTCGGCCAGCAAGGGAAAGTTAATAGGATAGTTGATCGACCACGTACACGTAATGATGGGTATATATCGTGATTAATTTTATGCGGATGACTTTTCATTTAGGTCGGTTTGTGTTTACATAGAAAGCGTGTTAGATAATTGGAAAGAATGTCTGAGCAGGGCAATTAATTTTGAATTACTGTATTTGCAAACCATACTTCCTACCAGCATCAATCCCGTGCAAGTATGACACCTGTTGTAACTTCTTGTGGACTGTTGTCCGTTAAATGGCGTCAGATAAACCAGTATACCATGTACGTTTTGGGTTTTAGAGAGCTAAGAGCAAATCTTCGATCTGACGTGTGCGAGCAGTGACCCAGTTGTGGACTAACCCTATTAATGCTGGTTGACGCTCAGCCAGCAGAGTCATTTGTCATGGGGAGGTTACTTTTGCGGGATTGTGCTGCTCAGAATTGCGGGCCTTGTTATGGTGTTGTGTAACATCTTTGTGCTTAGGGCGGATCTGGAGACCGCGGAAATTCAAGGAGGTGGTGAGAGGTTGGAACGTCTGAGGAATCCCTGATTGTGTCTATTGATTATTAGGGATCCATGAATATCTCGCATCGTAACGGCAAGGTGAAACTGAATCATATCTCCCTGGTGTATTTGTTCCCATGTCTGAGGTTTGATATATCGGTGAGAAATGATGGAGGGTGGGTCAGTGGGTGTAAGGGTAGGGAGTTGTTCTGTCATTCACTGAACCGAATTTTAGCTGATGAGGCGGTTTGTGCCAGGGCATCCAGAAGACCACCTCATGTCATGTACGATTGATACGATGCACTAAGCGTTTTTCACGCAAAACTCACTGCAACCCTTTCTTTTAAAACCAAGCCGATACGAAGTGTCATTGATCGAGGAAAAGTATGAAAATATTTCAGGCTAAGCTCACAATATTTTCCAGTGCGACATAGATATTAGATAGTTCTGACATTGACGCTCAGATTAGCTCATCATTTAACTAAAGCGGTAACCGACGCAGCATGTGCGGCATGCACGCACCGCGCAAGTGACTCCGTGGGGTTTGTTCGGAGATTGTTAAATTCAAATAAAATATTTTAATGATCGGAGCATCACAAAAGGAATTTTTTTGTGTAAATGTTGCCTCGCCTGTTTTTTCTTTCACCCCCCCCCCTGTTTTTTTTTCTGATCATCATGTACGCACACCAAATTCTTCCAAGCCCAGAATGGCATAGCGTTTGCTATCAAAGCTGTTGAAGCTTGTCATGCTCTGCTCAAGAGACACAACTTGGTGGGTGCCCGGAAAAGGGGGATGGAGGAGTGGAAGAAAGAGACGTATTGATGTTGATCTTGATTAGCATGAAACACTAGATGCACCCAGAGACTGAAAACAACGATTGTGCTGCGCTGTCTTTTGCTATTATTAATGATTTGGGAAAGAAGTATCATATCTAAATAAACAGTGGACCGTTGTGCCTGTGTGTACATTTTCACGTCTTTCCGTGTTCACGCACATGCATATTGCATGTGTGATTTTATTGTAAGGACATGTTTAGCAGAATAAGCTTTTGTTGTTGTTGTTGCGCGATATTTCCTTCAGTCTGCTCACCTGGTGCACCCAGGCTGTATTTCAACGACCACAAAATGGCATTACAACCACTTTGCTACCATGTGATGCACTCCAGACCTTTGTTATTCTTTTAAATGTAAACAACATCAGAGCCGAGGAGGCTGCATGTGATTTTCTTTCTATGAGAAAAATGTAACCTCGGGCAATACGCAAAAATATCAAGTCTGTTGTTTTGTAAGTTATATGTTAAAGTCTTGTAGAAGAAAATTCAAACGTATATTATGCAACTTGTATAATTTCACATATTTTTTTTTTGGTTGTGTCACAGAAGGTAGGGACATGGGCACCAGACTGTGGGAACCAGACTGGACTGGCAATTGTGGGAGAACTAGAGATGTGTGGGCCGGGCCGTGGGGTGTCACCGTTCATAAAATGCACCTGTTGCTAATGTAGTCACGTGGTTGGGCAATATTGTGTAACAAGCTGATTTTTGTACACGCCATGCAGTATCTATGCCATGTTTGTTTTTTAGAGACCTGCTGAGTTTGGGGGGGGGGGGGGCGCTTCATTACAGTCGTTTAGTTAAAATATGGCTTAAAAATATTGCAGAGCCCCCGGTTAGGAACAAACAATACAGAAAACTTTACAATAGCTCTCGAAAGATTTAGAGATGAAACGGCCCGAACTTTTGGTCTTGCATGATCTTCCTCGGGCAAACAAAACAAAGCAATCTAGTACAGTTGAAAGAAACATTCAAAAGAAAGGCCACTTCGTTTTTGTGAATCCCTGTAGTACATGGACACAAGAAAGGTCATTTGATGGTGGAATATGACAAAATAACGAATAATTATATGGTTGGAGAGCGCCAGGACAAGAGATCCAATAGATAGCCACCGGCAGCAATCCGTTTTTGTATGGAAGGGATCGGCAGTAGAAAATCCAGAGCGTGTAATCAACTTGCACTTAGGCGAATCGAGTTAATGTTCGTGCTTGGTGAGCAAAATTCATTTCATGAACTTTCTGACGCTTACTGGACGAATATCAAAGAACACGCACCAATCTTGCATACGCACTAGAACATATGATAAACAAATGTTTTGGAAATTCAGTCCATGTGGAAGCTTCCGTAGTTGGGACTTAACATGGCAGGTTTGCTTTTGATATTTATGGTAGGTTTTAAAATGCTGGCGAGTGGAATACATGTAGTTGGTCACGACCCTTGTGACCTTACTTGGTCGAGGTCGATGAGACATGTTCACATTGTAATTCATGCGTTTTCATGAGAAAGGTATGGACCGGCCCAGCGGAGTTAACCGTAGAAAGAACTCATTCTTCATTCGAGGGCTTAAAGTAACACAATGTGATGCCCTTCACGAGGAATGAGAATAGTCCAGATTACAGTATTGGTGTTACCAGTAAGAATGGGCAGTGAGACATCTGTTCACCTCCCGGCTACGAGCAAAATAATTGCTGAATATATCGGACGAGCACGACTGTGGGACAGGCCCGGCGCGCATCAGGCGATTTTGAGTTGCATGGTGACGTCAGGACGTTGAGTATCAGTGAAATCAAACTAGTGGTGTGGTGCGTGGGGTCCACAGGGATGCCAAAAGTCCGGGTTTTCCCTCAGTCCCGATTTTTTTCACCTGCTCCTATTTCGTTTCGTCGACGCCGGATCTCCGCCTAGTCCTTGTTTTTTATACAAATACCTTTACAAAATCGACTGCGCATGTCAGGCCGGATGTTTAATATTTTAGACCTATTCCGCCGCGCGCGCTTTGCTTTCTTTCTCTCTCGGCTGTCGTTCAAGTAAGGAGTATGATTATACATTTTTCAGTTTTTTTTTTGCAAAAATCATTTGGCATCCCTAGGTACAGGTGAAACTCAAAATATCGTGACATTACTGACACCAAGTTGTTGACCCATCAAAATTGAATTGTGCGCACTGGGTCTTAGAACCTCCGTCAAATCTGAACGACTAGGTGTCTTGGCGATCGTAAACAACGCTCGGCGATGATTATTTTACATAGCAATATACGCGGGTGGTATTGATTAGGGACGTAAGTCACTTTTGGCCATTTTTCAGGAAGCGAAAAAAACTTCCGCATTTACTCATTTTCTATTTAATCGCTTCCAACTTTTGTGTGAATGTGACAATTAGTGTTGCGTGACACTGCAGCTTGCTCGTTTTATGCTGGAACCACCTGTTCTCCACAGCGAGGACTTACGTCACTTGCAAATTAGAAAAGAGTTTTTGATTACAGGTGTAAGTTTACTTACGACCCAGTTATACCCGAAGTTAGTCATTTCTCAGAGACGTAAGTGATCATACGTCTGTTGCATTGCCATATTTAATCGGCTTTGGTGTCCTTTCGAGGACATGCAACTAAAGTACAACTCTACTATTTATTTGACTATAACAAGACACCTTTGTGGTTTCATTCGTCTTTGATTTTTCAATTTGAAAGGGATTGGGTTTGGGTCGTACGTCCCACTTAATCACCATAACGGTTACATTGGAGAAAAGACTTGGCCCTTCCGCGGACGTACCGTCACTGGTTGGCAGGGCCAGAGGCACCTCAGAAAAATCTGAGCCCAACTGACAATCGAACCTCAGACCCTTTGCATCCACGGGGGGGGGGGGGGGCACCTCCACGCATCTGGCTACCCAGCCGGCATTTGAAAGGGAAAGGGGCTGCGTTGGCATTCGCTTTCATGCTCTTCTACGTGCTATCCGGATTCAAATGCTGTCTGTCAAGTTCGATGATGACGCAACTTTGAGACCGCACCACAAGGCCCATGGTGATTGTTGGAGGGATATAGTGAAACTAATCAACGCAGTAACAATATCAAGTGGTAGTGACATATTAGCAAACAATATAATGTAAGTAACAAATTGGGGGGAGCTGTCAGACTCTATTCGCCCTTCCCTCCAATTTGCATTATCATTCACACATTCATTCACATGCAGGACATGACGCCCTCATCCACCCTCTCAGTCTCCCTAAAGAGCAGAAGCTACAACTGACGCCCGGGGACACACTTTCACAATACGTAATAACTATTATTTACATTATAACATTTCAAGTTTTAATACGAACTTTAGTTTCATGTATATTTGACGAAACTGCATGAATGTGTCACAACACCACTGCCAACTGGCCCCATTCAGTATTTACTTTTTATCATATAACATACGAACATCCAAAGGGTATCTACTTGTAGTATGAGGATTCTTCCTATCCGCCCCTACAGCATTTAAGTGTACTTAACTGGTGTGGTGGAAACATTACGCCATTGTTTAACCCAGGCAGATTGGCAGGAGGCTAAATTTATGCACAGATACAAAGTAGCAATGGTGTGCAGATGTTTAAATCAGAAACATAATAATATTTTCAAAACGCTGCCGTCCTTCCTGATAGCAGGGAACATTTTTTGCAGACCTCAACATCCACTGAATGTACCTCGAATTTCCATTTTAATGTACGCTTCCTACGTGAATCTCCGGCGGCCTTCACTCGATTTTTACACACTTCTTTAACGTTCCGACTGATGAAGTCACATTGCAAGCCAGCTGTCAGAACCATGGAAAATCTCTTCCCTCTGACTTCCACTTACATTGCGTTTGCATCTGTACCTAAATCGCTCACATCATGCCTTCATCTCTCTTGCCTTAACAGTGTTTCCACTTCTTGAAATATACTCCTCTCCGCGATTCCTCTTTCGCTTGATTATATTAAAGACGCAGTTGCCTTCTTCGAACAGGACCTGGATCATTAAAGTCGCAAGGCACAGGCTCTTGTCTAGTATGCAATAATGGACTGACAAGGTATTCTGCTGAACTGGTTGTCTGGAAGTGGGGTGGAGGAAAGAACCAAAGGTGGAACCCTTTTTCCGACATGTTTTTTCTTTGGAGTAGGGAGGAAATAGCTGTCGTCTTCCATCAAGAGGAATTCTTCCAGACTCCTCTTTGCTCTATGTTTGCTGCCTCGTTGCACAGGAGTCTCCTCTGAGGCTCTCAGGCCTTGCTCCTTTACTTGTCTTTGCTCTTGCTGTTGTCTGTTACGTTGCTCTCCACTTGATCCTTTTTTCAAATGTCTGAGAGGAATTTTTCACAATCAGTCAGCAAGGTGCAATTCTTGGCAGACTCTCGCCTTCATGGTTAACTTCATGGAATGGACCTGTGTCAGCTTGTGAAGGGCACCTAATATTCACCAGTGTTAACTCGAACAGGTCGCCGTCACCTGTAGGAAGTGAGATCCACTACCTTAGAGAACAACTCGAGGCCGTTGTAGGAATTCACAGTCAATGTTGCCTTCCCATCGGCTGTTGACATTCCCATCTCGGCATGAGAATCAAAGACGTATTTCTGTCTTCAGTCTTTATTAGCCCACATGAGTAGGCAGGTGTGCTGGAGCCGATGGTTACAATACTGAACTTGTCACAGTTTCTAATGGCTTCTAACAAAGAAATGAAAGGAGCCGCAGCTGTTGACGTCAATCCATAAAAAGAATACAAAATCTCCACTTCGCACTGTTCACCTTCTGCCCAAAATGGTTTCGCTAGATCAGTAACTAATGGGTAGTTTCCGGTGATGCAAGAATTAGCACATATCCAGTCTCTGTTCTTTAGAATTTTTGTTTAGAACATCATTCTGTATTCTAGTTCGTGACAGGAACTGTCTGGTGCAGCACGAAACCATTCATGGCAAATTAAATAATTCTTACATGGAGTACATTTACGTTGTGCTCATCTCCTCATATAAAATTCTAAATGCCCCCACATTTTTACCCCAGCAGGCATAATCACTTTATCATAATCTTGGCTCCCTAGGGAGCATACAAGGCTCTGAACACTAACATTGGACAATACCCCACATCGCCGCCTTTTGCATCTGAGTCCAGTAGGGACACCGAAAATACAGTGTTTTTCTCATCAAGGACCTAATGGTGCACACGGCCTACTGATGAAATGTACCTTCATGCGCCCTTCAATGAAACAGGCGTTTGCCTCATGAGAGCAGCTCACCAGCCACTCGCCTACACTGCCTCCAAAGATCAAGGACCTAAATAACATGATAGGCACTGCTGGATTAATTTTCCACTGAAACTTCTCTAGTATTCTCTGCCCCCATCTTTTTTTCACTTTCTCTCCCTGTCAGTGTGTGTGTGTTCCTCACTCTCTCCTTCTGGCTCTCTCTCTCTCTCTCTCTCTTTAGAACACCCCTCCCCTTCATCCAAATGCCGTAGGCAGGTAAAGGCAGTTTGACCACAGTTGGCGGTAGATACCCTGCGTATCGTTTACCTATCCAACTCTTAAATTTTTCATAATGTTAAGCTGGAACTAGTTCCTACTAAACGCAGAGCAATCAAAGAGTACAACAGAAATCTTGCTCATATTTTGCATGTGAATTGTAGACACACAAAATAGTTAACAAACTAATCTTTCATTAGAAATCGCCATCATCGTAACGTAAAAAATAAAGCGCTGATAAAATCTCAAGTGCATCATACTAATACAGATAATAAACCATGGACGTTTGGGGGCTTTTCTCGAAAATGTGATACCTCTGGGACACATTTTAAGGCGACCAGCCATCCTCCAGCCTTGATCTTCATTTGAGCATAGACGTACGTGACACTCACTGTATGAAAGGATGGTGTACTTTGCGGCACTAGAAGGTTTTTGATTAGTATTGTAAGCAACCATACGACTGTATGAATGCCTATTCTGGTTGTGCTTCGAGAGAAAAGCAATTAATCAAAGCCGTAAGTACTCATACGACTGTAATCAAAGAATATCTTAAAGCATATAAACATACGTCCATTGAGTAAACTGAAATAACTTCGCAAATAAAAGGCCTAGAGGTACCGCTACCAGCTTAAAAAATGCGGGAAAACCTGGTCTTCAAGAATATGAAAAAACCCGGGAAAGCCCAAATTTGGACTTACGTCCCTAATCAATATCACCCGCGTATAGTCAGGCAACAGATCCTAGCATAATTATCATTTCCACTATTCCCACCGCTGTCAACAACAGCAACCAGAAAGTCAACATGAAATGGAAACCAATAAACGATGAATCGTAGTAGGTCTAGGTGAAAGAGGAAAGTTGGCAAAACAACAACAACATTGTATTTACGGAACCTTACGGGTGTGGACTGACAGACACAAGGAAATATTGCAAACAGAACATGAATGTAAAATTACCAAATGAGGTCCAAGAAAGACAACAGCGCTGTCACACATCAACTGCAACAGCAGTGACCACTTATGTGACTCTGTATTCTTACAATAACATGTAAAACAGCAGCAACAACAACAATAAACAGTGTACCCTAACTCCACATACCAGTATTTATTGCTCACACTCGACAGGAGTATCACTCTACCACTATGTTGGTCCCACCTTCACGCTGTCTTCATCCAAACACGAGGGGGCACCCTCTACTAGCCTGAAGCATCTTCCTCCACCGCGTCTTCCTGTTCTCTGTGTCCTCGGCCCTCCCTTGCCCACAGCATTAAGCTAACAACGGGTGGAAGAAGTGATTAAAAATCGATGACAGATTCCTGGACAGAGACCGGGGCGGGAGGCAGGGAGGAGGTGGGGTGGCAAGGCACCATGCGGCTCTAGTGTGCTGGTATGGCCTCCAGCTTTTAACTGAAAATTTAGTTATGTCATTCTGGGTACAAAATTTTACCACTGGTGTCTCGTCTATTTTCTCTTTCAATTTGTCTCACCCCCGCCCCTCCATGTTCTCACCCTCTCACTCGTCATCTGCATTAATTCGTTCATTTTCTTCCTGCATCCCCCCCCCCCCCCCACCTTTAAAAAAAAAAAATCCTTTCTTCCCAGTTTTTCTCCATTAGCGCTTAATAATTCTCCCCTGGCGTGCCATTCACTTATTCTTTTTGCCCTCTCTCTCACTCTCACCCTTCTCCCAAATCGTGGCCTAGGTTTTATACTCTCAATCTGATAACTAAGGACGCTATTAGAGCATTAAACTTTCCTCAACATTAACAAGCCATTATGATTATGATGAACTAAACACCAAATAAATCGGGGCACTATAATATACTGACCATTAAGCACAAGAGGACACCACCATAAGGAAGTGTCTACCAGATATTATTACTTATAGCAAGACTAGTGCAGGAGGATGATGAGAATCACCTTTGCCGCCTGAAAGTGTGTCTTATTCTGGTTCTAGCCAGCGGCTCTGTTGGTCTCAGTCTGACCTTTGTAGCCCGGGTGCTTAGTCAGTACTACCTTTTATTATGATGTTTTCATACCATTACTTCTGTCATTATCCCCCTTTCTGATGTCTGTGTTTCATAGATTTCTCTCCCTCTTTCACTTTTTCAAAATCTAGCAGTGTGCCGGTCAGTCACCGGAGGACAATGAGAGAGCTATAATGTGTCATAATGAGGGTTAACAAAATACGTTCCCAGGTTTTCCCAGTGATGTCTTTTTCGTGTAATCACGCCATCTCTTATTTCACGCCTTCATAATAATATTATATACTATGTGCCTGTACTGTCCGCTTTTACCTTAATTCTTTCACAAGCACCCCCCCCCCCACCCCAAGACACAGTCTGTAGTTCTTTACACCCCCGAACTAGCGACACAGTCTCATCTCTTTCTTGCAAGTGTGCAATGTCCCGTTTAACCCAGTAGTTCACATCTCACAGTAAAACTGAGACAAAAAGACTTCACTCCGTGCACCGCCGGCCTCAGAATTCTGTTGAAGTCCCATGGCTTTGCGGCACGCGATAAGATTTACTTCCGTGTATTTCCACCGCAACCACACGGCATATGCGCACGCCGTGCCACTACAACAGCACCCCACCACCATTAACATCGCCGAATCCTTCCACCCCCACTTCACACCCACAACTACCATCAACACCATCACCGAATCCCCATTTTCCCCTGCCCCCTAAAAAAATTTTGCGTGAATTCCAACGGTGGCGGTTCCTCGACGTGCCCACAAAGCATACAGTGGTAGCATTTCAGACATAATCTACATTATAGAATACTCCATCATTATGATAAGGGTTTTGTAGACCGACTGGATTCATAGGAAACAGTCGTTGCCCGAGGTGCCATACTCAGACATCCCATTCCCCCTCAGGTCTGACAATATCTGGACTTCCCGCGGAGTATTCATTACCCCTACAGATGACGACCTGCCAGCAGTGGACTAGTAGACAGTGAAACGCATGGCCATGGGCGTCCTCAGTAGTGGCCAGCCGGGTCCCTTCAGCTCCTTCTTGTATCTGGCCTTTTTGGGTCGCTTGAAGTTCCCAGAACAAGGAGGTGTTAGGGAGGTGGTTTTGGAAAGGGGAGTGGGGGAAGAAAGACTAACTGGTAGTAAGGGGAGTAAGATTGTCAGGTAACTTTTGCCGTTTCGTATTAGTTGACCTTTCCCACCCGGTTGACCTTGATGCCGGCATTGTGACACCGCGATCACCATACTTTGGTGGCAGAGCCTTCTTTCTCTGAACTGAAAACACGTCACGCGAGATGATATACACTCACAGATAGTGACATACGAAATTAAGGATAGGTACACCCAGGTTGCCGCGTCTGTGAGTAGCCTAGAGACCAACAGCATTTACTCAGTTACCAATTCATTTCTTTGTTTCTTCCGCTATCTCTCTTCCCCCCCCCCCCCCCCCCCTTCTCTCCCATCCACTTTTCCCCTTGTTTTTCTGTCTTGTGTCTGAGCCATATGTCCTACTGTGTCTATCCAATAATCACACACCAAATTTGACCATTTGTACCGCGTGTGTCACAGTTGGTGTGATGTGCAGTCCACTCACCCGTCAACACGCGGTATAAAGGGTAGATCCACAGCCAGGGTGGAACAAACCCTGCGACTCAAGACACGAAGCCGGAAACTCAATTACTGCCTGGTTAACTTGGGCGTTTCGCCTATTTCAAGTTCATTTATTTGGGGACTTGTGAAAGGATCGATGAAAACTGTTTGAGGTCTCAGAGTCATAATTTATTTATTTGTCTTCTGAAGTATATCTGCGAACTTCATCATTTATTCATTGGTCTTAAGTTTGACAGGTCTTCCAAGGATCACGATTTATTTATCCATACTTTGAAAAATTTCTGCGCGGTATGTCATTCGTGGATTGGTCTGAAGTTTTTCAACTTTCTAAAGTCGCTGAATATTTATCTAATATAACCTTGAAAACTGAAAGTTGAGCCTTGAAAAACTTTGGTGAAAAAATGTTAAATTTACACATAAGAAGTTGTCAGTGGACCCTAATTAAGGATTTTTGATCACAGCTTGTGCCCGTTTGTCATTGCAGCCATTGTGACCCCACAGGTTTTCTGTGACATGCAGTCAGTTGTTGGTGTTTTTGTCTTTGATCACCGCGGAATATCCATGCCAACCTGGGATATCCATGTCAACCTGGGATATGCCAGTTGAAATCAGTACCAGTTTTACGAACAGTTGGTTATCCCGTGTGAAAATCGCAGTACAGGTTTCTGTTTTTAAACAGACGCTGTTTTACAATACACACGCACACACACACACAGAGAGAGAGAGAGAGAGAGTCTCAAAGAGAGAGAGAGAGAGAGAGAGAGATTTCTGCCCTGGGACGGAGATATTGGACGGATTAAAAAAAAAAAAAATTCTTAACCGAAGACGCCGGTGTTTAAACATTGTTCGTCCCTCCTCCCCCTTCCTCTCTCCCCGACCACCGCTGTCAGCACAACTACACACAAGACACGGCAAATTGGCAGGACTCTATTTCAGGCTGCCACTGTTTACCTTTGCATTGAAAGAGTACACTTGCAGGCAAGACCGTGGGCCCTATTGGGAAGGATGAAAGGCCGAAAGTAGACCCGGCAATTCTGGTGTCAGGGTGATCTGACCCCTGTCACAACACAGTTCATTATGTCCTGTTGAACAATGGTTGGGAGCTTATATTTCATTTAAAAAAACCACTTGAAAAAGCTGGCAATCAATAAGAGTAATGATCTGGTATCTTCGGGTGAAGAAATGTGTTCATACAGAGATATGACACTTCATTGTCTTCATTCTTAAGTTCTGTTTTTTACACACAAAGACACGTAATAAAATATGCGTATTTTCCAATGCCACAATACAGTTTATTCA
The DNA here is from genome assembly GCA_963931925.1 of Onchidella celtica. NCBI lineage: Eukaryota > Metazoa > Mollusca > Gastropoda > Systellommatophora > Onchidiidae > Onchidella > Onchidella celtica. Next base: position 22,338,746 of record OZ007579.1, on the reverse strand, counting down.
CGTTTATTCACCCCGCTTTCAAGCATTTCAAGTCACATTATGTGAATGTATTGAAAGAGCGCATGGCCGTCGATATCTGCACGCTGTAGGCACTGTCACCGTCTCTCACCCAAGGTGCCGCAAAGATGACCACAAGAGACGTGAACAGTCCTTCAAACTTAAACAAAGAGCTACTTGACACGGTTTTGCTATCAGCCTCCGCTGGACGACAGTACCTCAGTTTGACGATGTTGTTGACCATATCAGGATTTCCAAAAAGTGACCACTATGTTTCTAGATTTGGCGTTTTGGTTTTAGTTGAGCACAGAAAAGCGATAAAAGTGTGGCAACAATTGCCGGTGATGTGGTTTTTATAACCCCACCCAACCCTCTCGTCTATGAGAGCGTGCACCCGAAAACAAACAGTTCTTGTTTTCAAGCGGCAATGCTGTCACGTCATTGATTCACTCCTGTGTGTGGCGCTGTTTCAAAATAATTGTATAGGATACTTGGAAGGTTTTCTGCACTTAATACCGTGAGCATGCACATCATAGAATACTTGTATGGCATTAACACTGTTAACGGCATGGTATTGTCTATAGCTTTGGCCTAGTTTGACAAGTTACCAACTCTGTGAATAAAGGCAGGACACCACTTAAAAATAATGTGACACTCTTCAACAGCAGGGTGACAAGATTTGGATGTTATTAATGTCTTACTGCTGTGCAAAAAAAAAAAAATCACAGACCCCTCCTCCTCCTCCTCTCGCAGCTTTGCAGCTACTTGAATGTCTGGCAGCCTTCAGCCGTACTCTGACAATATTTTTAACATGACGAAGACGTTGGAAGGATGGTAAAGCTAAGGCTGGTGTCCCATCTCATCACAGCTAGTCAGGGACTTGAAACCGCCAGCGCAGCGTTATGAAGTTATTGATTCATGTCAAGTTTCTCTCACCCAACACTTACTAGTCCTGCAAATGATGGGTCGGGTCCAAATTGGCTGAACCGCTTAACTCTTTTATCGGAGATCAGCCAGTCGCTGCCCTTTCCGCCTCAGTTTTTTCCTCCCGCTCTTTTCTGTTTCTGCCCATATTATGTCTAGTCCTTTTCCCATCAGATTTTCAACCTTGTGCTACCCAGCTCTCTCATTCCGTCACCCTTATTACCTTCTCTGTATTTTACTTTTCCGTCACCTTTTATTTGTTCATCGTTTCTGTCCACCATTTGTTCATTCATTGCCATTTTTTTGTTGTTGACCAAAGATACTGTTAGTGTTAATCTCATTTACATTATATTCTGTTTGTGTATGGTTTTCTCTCTCTCTCTCTCTCTTTTCTTTTTTACCACTGTTTCATCTCAAATCTTTAATCCTCCACCCCCGAGGCCAAATCTTTTTGAAGGATACTTTCCTCCCCTAGACTTCTGCATATTCTGTTTGATTGTATAGAATTTGCAGTCACTCATACAATTTGTTATTGATGGAGGTTTTTCTTGGACCCCCTGTCCTGATGGGACGTCATTCGATTCTTCTCTACCTGAAGAAAATTATACTTTGTGTCAACATTTGAACGTTGACAATTGACAGTTGCCCTTACTCCCCCCCCCCCCCCCCCCTATACGCCACCACTAAGTTATTGAACACAGTTTGTTTTGCTTTTTGTGTTATCTCTTGACGAAAGATCGGAGCACATGTGTGTTTTGTACAGTTGGGCGTTCAGTTCATAACACTTCCATCCTTTAGCAATCAGATCTCGTCAGTGGGCTTTGTCAGACATAGAAGTTCTTGCTATTGTCCAAATGATGCGTCAGAAACAAACTCAAATCGTTCTTGTCTCCTTCTTCCAACGTGTCACTGGCTTACCACGCACTTCAAGGTCTCTACCTTGGCACCCCTGTCGTAGACTTTTCTGGGACATTACCCATCAGAATCTGAGCGAGAAAGTATCATCTCCGGTAAACAATATGTCGTCATTAAAAATGTTTGTTCCAGCGAGGAGCACGTAGCTATTTTTGATTTGTAGAAAGATCCAGTTTGTGCCATACCATCGATTTTTTTGCCTGTCACCAAAGAAATGGCATCATTTCCCTGGTGGCAATGGATTCAAGGCTAATGTCTGTAACCAACTTCCTCCCATATCGTCCTCAGATTTGGATACTGAAAGAAGAGTTAATGATGTTCTGGGACAAAATAAGGTACTTGCCAGACAAGTTTGGATTTAGACCCCTCGGTATCTCAACTAAGGCCTGCATATGGCTCTTATTTCCCTTTCTATTTCTAATTCGCGTAGCGAGAGTAGCGTCCTGGATGCAAAAGGTATGTCAGCAAAGGCGAAAGATTTCGTGAGGTCGAGAAATGCCAAACAGGCAAGAGATAGATCCATGAATGCAGACAATCTTATGTTCGTGTGGGCTAGGAGGAAGAGGAGTGCATACTTGGAGGCGAGAAATAGAGGGGGGGGGGGATCACACTAAACCCAGTATGGCACAGTCAGCTGTTGGCAGACAATAATTTCCTGTATTTTCTAAGTAAATCCGGAAATACCCCACCATACTAAGCCCGGTCAGACACTGTCAGCTTCTGCCATTATATTTGGGTATACATTTTGCTGGCAGCAAATGGTTCTGACGTTCCGGGCTTAGTATGATACCCCGAAAAGTCAGTTTGATACGTTTGTTGGAAGCTTAAGAATGATCTGGAGGAGGACACACTGAGTGGGAAGTTTGTATGGCATGTCACAATTTTTAGAGAGTTGACGCCGCTTAAGGTGTAAAAATAACAGCCACGATAACAAATACCCGAAAAACTAGTTCAAGGTGATATGGCGTTAGTGCTTACAGATGCGATAAGAACCAGTATGAAACAGCGCAGATAAAAATACGTCGCTGCTATGAAGTTGTGTTGCTGTTGGGCGCAAATAGACAAGAACAACCTACAACTGTAGGTCGAGTTATGTACATTGTGATACTTTATGTAAATAGGCGTAATTATTTTAATATTCATGGCACATCAGCTACTGCGGAGTTGGAACAACACATTCCAGAAGCACGGTCTGTGTGGAACCACACTGTACGCTGCCAGCAATTAAGACTGAACACAGCTAGTACTAGAAAAAGAGGACGTTGCGATATATTTGGGAATAACGGAAGAAATCTGTAGATTTAGTTAACACACTTTGGTTATCAACCATACACACCACCATCATCACTTCAGAATGCACATTATTTTCTGTGGCACAGTTGTCTTGTGTGTGGTCTGGACAATAATGGCGTGAAAAAGTCATGCATAGTCCAATAGATGGTGTAAGAGAAAGAAGACTTGAGGATTGTGTTTAAGGTGTGAAGAGTTTGAAAGTAAAATGAGTACATTGTTTATAATATTATAATAGAATAGTACTGACTTCTTTCCTATGTCGGTTGAAACCATTACACCTTGTTCTGTCGGCATGTTTTGCTAAATTTAATGAGAGAATATTATTATCTTCTGCCCGGGGAGAAGTTTCGGATTTAAACTTTATGCGGTCTGTCTCTTTTTGCTCTTGAATTCCTTGTATGCATTGCCGTCGCCAGTGACGGAATATTAAAGAAGAAGATGACGACGGGCGAAGACAAAAGAACTTGCACACAAAACGGCATTAAGGGATCAATTTGTCCATGAGAAGTACTTTCTTACACACCATGAGATGTGAGGAAATATGAATTAAAACCACAGGTTTACTATTCACTGTCTGGGAATCAAGTTTTATGCAAAGGAAATTGGCTCCCCGTTATGTTTTGGGGGGAAAGAAATGCTGGTAAAATTATCAAATTGGCTCATTTAGATTAATGAAGCTCCGTACAAGAGATAAGCAGTACGAGAGCGAGCGAGAGAGGGAGAGAAGGACTGCTGCAAGTTTGGCTTTCATGGTGAAGGAGTTGGTGAACCGGTGAACGATTGACGTTCGCATCTAGAAAGCATGCCCTGACAACCTTTCTAAACAAATCAGAAAGCTTCTGATTCACCATGCCAACATTGTCTGCCCTTTGTTCTCAAGTAATTTCAGTACGCCTGTGTTATATTCAGTGAGTTGTGGAACAGTTTCCGTTCATTTCATGTCCTCAGTCCAGTATCTCAGAAAATGTAAGAGCTGCTCTACTTTTAAGGCTTGCAAGATGATCATTTTTCATTTTGAAACCTACCAGTCATTCTGTTGTTCTCTTAAAAGGGCGAGAAGCCATGTCCAGAAAACATTTTAAAAAATAGAAACTGTATGCTATCATGGTGGATGGACGGACATGCAGATAGATAGATAGATAGATAGATAGATAGATAGATAGATAGATAGATAGATAGATAGATAGATAGATGGATGGATGGATGGATGGATGGATGGATGGATGGATGGATGGATGGATGGATGGATGGATGGATGGATGGATGGATGGATGGATGGATGGATGGATGGATGGATGGTTGGATGGATGGATGGTTGGATGGATGGATGGTTGGATGGATGGATGGATGGATGGACGGGTGTATGGATGGATGGATGGATTCGCTGTTGTGCAGTGCTGTCCTGTGCCAACCCCATAGACGGGGTTCATAGCGGACCTTGAAAACCTGGAAAAACCTTCAAAAACGAAAATTGTTTTTCAAGGTCTTGAAAAGCCTGGAAAACAGAGCACAACCTTGAATAACCTTGAAAAAACAAAAAATGCAATCGATTTGAAAAAACAAAAATTTGGGCCTAGGCGCTAGGCCTAACGGAAATGGAGACGGCGGTGTAGTCGCACAGGTTTTTACGGGCATAAGCAATTCATGGACTTGCGTAGTTTTTGTCGCGGTGTTTTGTGGCCTTGAAAATGAAAAAGTTGACCTTGAAAAACCTTGAAAAAACTCATCAAAGTCTGCTATGAACCCCAAGTAATACTGCCTGCTATTTTGTCCAGGAATGATCTTAATGCTGGTCCAATCGGGTATTACTATTAGCACTACCAAAAACAAGAATCAGGGTTCATAGCGGACCTTGAAAACCTGGAGAAACCTTCAAAAACGAAAATTGTTTTTCAAGGTCTTGAAAGCCTGTAAAACAGAGCACAACCTTGAAAAAACAAAAAATGCGATCGATTTGAAAAAACAAAAAAATTTGGGCCTAGGCACCAGGCCTAACGGAGACGGCGGTGTAGTCGCACAGGTTTTTACGGGCATAAGCAATTCACGGACATGCGTAGTTTTTGTCGCAGTGTTTTGTGGCCTTGAAAATGAAAAAGTTGACCTTGAAAAACCTTGAAAAAACTCATCAAAGTCTGCTATGAACCCTGCATAGATCAAGGTAGTTGACCTTGTACCGAGAACTCGGTGCCTGCCCTCTGTCTGGTTAGATCAATATACCCCGTGTGCTGTCAAGTAGGTACTCATACTTACTGAGGTCTGACGGCTAACTGTGAATCAGCTTTGCTTGCCTGGAACTTTGGTTGCCCTCTGGATTGTTATGGTATTAGCATCCCCCCTCTGCCTGTGTCTTCAAAAAAAAACAAAACAACAAACAAACCCTATACAGTCATATGGTCGGGACAAAACAGGGCAAGGACCTGAACCATTAGACTGATTCCCTCTTATCCCAGACCCCATCATTCAGATTCCTCTGCGGCCTATTCAACTTATTAAAATCTGACTCCTCAAATTATCCCATTCAGCTCCGCCCCTACGTGTTGTCTTTATATCTGATTCTTTAGCGAGTCTCACGTCCTACAGGGGAGGGGGGGGGGGTTATTTCATCAATTTTGCGGTTATCTGTCGCCCCCCCCCCCTGTAATTTATTAACTCACTGCGGCCGCCATTAAGTGAAATACATATATGTCAAGAAAACAACAACACAAAAGTTCTTAAGTCCAAAAACCACCAGTGTTGGTTTCGTTTGAAGACCCTCCCCACTTCCCATCACTCTGTCCTCGTTCTTGCGTCTCATTCTCTTCCTCTCTCTCTCTCTTTCGCTATCCCCTCTCTCTCTCTTTCTCTCTCTCTCCATCCCTGTGTTCCCACAATGCCGCCACCAGAAGACAGACAACATGGCTGTCGGAAAAATGAATGGTCCACGTATATGTTGGCAACCCATGTATGCCATTTCCTTATTTATTTATCTTCTCCTGTCTGCTCACAGGTTTATTGTTGTCATATATTGATTGTCGTGTCTGGAGGGAAACATTGACAGGCAACAGAACACGTAGATACACTGTAATACAGTGTGTACAATATGAATCAAGGCTGCTGATTTTGGATTAGGATCTAGAACAAAGTTACGATCGAGAATGCATGACAGAGACAGTGAAAGGGGATAGGAAAAGAGGAAGAATACTGGAAAGCTGAAGTTGGGGCACAGAAGTGGTATCTAATGGTCTGTGGTTGTTAGATCCACCTCCAGCATTCAGAAAATAGTTTTTGCAGCAGCCAATAGATTCCCTGAAACAAGCTTAAAATTTGCTGACTAAAGATCCCATTGGTGGCAAGGGGAGAGAAGTAAAGGAGAAGCTGGATAAGAGTGGAATGTGTCATCTGTAGTGGTGTCCCTTGGGGCGGTAATGAGGCCTTCTCATTCATCATAACGCAGAGCATGGGGCGTATTAATAAAAATTTGGCTCCCCTCTTTCATGTTTCCATTGATCGGCGTGGCTTATGTTGTATGCTGGGGTCCAAAGCTTGCTGGGCCGTGGGGATTATTGGTGGTAATGGATGGAGTCTGCTGTGACAGTTAGGGTGAAGGTGATGTCGGAGTTTGGGTGGGGGAGGGGGGTTGGATGAACTTATCTTATTGAGAAAGAGAGAAGGTAAGCGCCCCCCCCCCGACCTTTAGCAAATAGCGCGTCATTCGTGCAATGGCAAACTGTCCAAAGCTATTGAAGTTAACTGTACAACACCGATCACTATCTCTTTTAAAGTTAGAAAATAAAATAAAAACCAAGGTAGGACCCCCAGAGACGGTCATTACATCTGTATTGGGTGACATAATTATTTATCAGATTCAGAAGAGATTCAGGCCCTGTGGAAAGGCTGGAATCCTTGGGTTTGGCATAGAACTGATGAATGCACAGATCCTGATGTGGTTGATTTGACAGGAGCAGTCTGAAGTCTCTTTCTCTTTTTTTTCTCTTTTTCTTTCTTTCTTTCTATCTGTCTGTCACACACACACACACACACACACACACACACACTCTCTCTCTCTCTCTCACTCTCTCACACACACACACAGAGCGCCCCACCCAACTCCAACCTCATCTTCTCATACCTTTGCATTCTGTCATATCCTTTGTTCTGCCATACATAACCGTTGTCCTGTCGAGACACCCTTTCGTCGGACCCAAACTGCAGTAAAGAAAGGCAATAAAAAAAAAAAAAAACACTATTTGCATATTTGGGACCATGAAATATTGGTCTAGCGCAAGCCCAAGCCCAAGGAGAATGCGACCATCGACTTGCACAAGCACCTCACATCCTTAGGTGTTTTTTTTACAGGAGAGTGATGCATTTGGAGTTACAGTAAACCCATGAAATTGACAAGTCGAGAAAGGACGATTTGATGGCTGATTCTGTGAGATGGCTTGTACATTGTGAAAAGAAAGAAATCATCACCGTTCCCCAAAAACTGTAGTAATCGGTTTTGGCTGTTTTTCAGAAGAAACTTAAAACTGTTTTATTTTAGCACTACTGCCCTAGTTACGATGAATTTTTGAAAGTTTGCTATTCGATTATTATTCGGCTTAGAAGTCTAAAACCAAAATCAATCGATGGGGCTTTGAATGTAGTTGAATATATGAAAATAGATTTTTTCGAATTTTTGCGTTACTACAGTCTCAGGGAAGGGTAACGAAATGTCCAATAGGGACAAATTCGGATGCGGGATTGCCAGCAAATGGGTCAGCTCAGGGGGTTTTGTCTGTCTATTTGTTTGTGTGGCTGCTGTCAGATTTAAACTCCCGACATTAAAAATGGTTTTGATGATTTGAGGCAAAAGGAGTGTGAACGATTAAGTGTCGTGATGTTTGATGTTGTCGTGGGAGTACGTGGATGTAGGTAGGTGGCTGTGCGGGTTATTACAAGGAAGCAGTGAGGAGTTGGTGGGAGGATCGCAAATATCACATACGCAGAGACACAGGCAGAAAGAGAGAGACAGACAGACAAAGAGAGAGTGAGAGAGAGAGAGAGAACGAGAGAGACAGACAGCCACACAGAGAAAGAGTAACGAGCCGATGGCCTTTGCCCATTTCCGGATGTCCTAAACTGCATGTTCATCTGGGGGGAAAAAAGGGGGAGGGGGTGGAACACCGCTGAAAAGACATGCAGGTAGATACCACTACATGGCTACCATGTAGGTGGTTGGATGTTATAATTCATGAGACCGTCATTTCTATCTTACACCATTCACAGTGACATTGCTGCCACCAGTTAAATGGTTGGATTTGTTTGTGTAGGAGAATGGTTGGAACTGAAAGATGGAGGACGTGAGTGGAAGAGAGGGGGGTGGGGGACGAGATAGGATAGGATTTTACATGATCATAATAATATGTTTCAGTTTATCTTCTATGCATGCACCGCATTTTCAAAACTAGCGGAAAAGAATTCAGGGTGCATAAACACCGGTGCGGATACATGCATGTTTTATTATTGATGGCGGTCTTTTGAGGCTTTTTGCTCTTTGTAGATGAAATTGGATTTCATAACAAGATGTGAATACGTGGCGATTGTCTAGTATTTTATAATGTGGCTGCACATAAACCTCTTTCATTTTGCCTTGCCGCAATTGGGACAGTATTTAAGGGTAAATTTTTACCTTTTTGGTGATTGTGCTATGTAAAGAGATACTTTTGTATTCGAGTTGATTGATAAGCTTTGTTGGGTTCATTGTAGCCGGGGGGAAAGGGGTTTTTGATTTGGTCCACATCCGCTCTGTGCATGAGTCATTTCTGCGAACGATGATATCTTTAGTGGCATGTCTACCACAATGAAAGAATATCTCAACACCAGCTGTTATCAAAACCGGACCAAACTGAAGTCTTTGTGTCACAGAAATGCGACATTTCAGGCAGGGTTCACACAGGTCCTTAAAAGTCCTTTAAGTCCTTAATTTTCACAAAAGAAAAAATAAGTACTCAAAAAGTCCTTAAATTTTGAAAATGATGTCAAAGTCCTTAAAAAGTCCTTAAAATGTGTGTTTCAATGGAAACATTTGAGATTCAAATCTTCCAGTTGCACACTGGATAATTGGTACTTTGAAGTAATTGAACTTTTCAGAGTGAATTTACAATGTTTGAATTCTGGATACAGAAACATCCCGTTTCAATGAGTGCTGCACACCATTTGCACAGTCGTCATATTTCTTGCGCATGGGCACTTGATTTTTTAGTATTGCATACATGTAATATTTCTTGGTCACAGGCGCAACGGTCCTTAATTTGTTTAGTGAGTCCTTAGGAAGCCCTTAAAAAGTCCTTAAAATTAGTTTTCAAGGCATTGTATGAACCCTGTTCAGAGGTCTTACTGCTTTATCACCATACGATGGCTCCTTATTGAGTGGGTCAGTTACCATGCTAATTATACACGTGCCATGTAAAACCCAAAGACTCAGAATTCCTTAGTGTCCGGTGGAAGTCAGCCAAACACAGTGCCCGTCCGCTGCTCCCATCGCAGCCTTGGCTCTCCCTGTCCGGACACTTACTGGATGCATTGAAAATCAAAGTTTATTACTAAGTTCAAAGGTTATACTTTTTTTTGTACACTTTTTTTTCTGCAATGATGAGTACTTTAGTTAAAGGAAGTTTGTGAAAGACTACAGATCTCTAATCTGGTCAAATCAGTACTTCGTGGGCTTTGATTTTCAACTCCTTTTTGCTCAGTTTTCCATGCCCTTGTTTTGTGAGAAGTTTGTCTACCAGTATGGGAATCAGACGGCAAAGGACATCCCATGCAACACGAACCAGTTATATCTCGGTATTGTAAAAGAAAAAGGACCCAAACATTGCCATTAGTTGTCGGGAGCAGCCCATAAAAGCTATCATTAGAGGAGGAGTCGTTTGGGGTGTGGAGGGGAGGAGATGGGATATATATGCATTTATAAACATTGTCTGGCTGGAAGAGAAAACGTTATAGCCGTTTACGATATTGCAGTGATGCCCCACATTGTTGGCTGGTCTGATGACCTCCTTTCGACAACCTCTCACCATCCTTTCTCCTGCCCCCCCCCCCCCTCTCTCTCTCTCTCTCTCACACACACACACACAAATAAATACACTGGTACATATAGCTGTAATTCCACACACACATACACAAGCCAGTGCACTTTTGCAATCTTTTAAACACATTATTTTAGACCTATCTCATTTGCCGGTGAACACAACATGCACGCAAGCACACATATTTTAATACAGTTACAAAAACTTGTAGGCATTCAATTTAATTCAATTTTCTGTCTGTCGAGGGCTCAGATTCCACTCCTCTTCTCTATTTGTCTGGCCTTCAGTTCTTTCATTCTGATTCATTCTTTTGTGCACTCTGCCCTGCTCTCTCCAGTATGCAACAGCTACATCTGTGGAGAACAATTTTACATAAGGGAAGGAAGAAGAAATGATAGAGCAGCCAAACAAACAAACAAAATGATGTTATGATTACAGTAGAGTGAAAAATGTTAACGGAAGAAACTCTTTGAAAATTGGAAGTGATCAAAGAAAGATTTAACTATAGCAAGTGAATGGCTAATCCATATACTTTCCTGAACAACTAAGAAGGGAGTACACAGAGTATTCAGTGTAGAATTGTGGAACTGAAAAGGCTGCTAGGTTCCAGGTAAAAGGTTCATGAAAGACAGGGTAAATTGTTTATCTTTGGAAGTAGAGAGGGGAGAACAGATGTAATCATGTTGCTAAATTTAGAAATAAAAGTATATTTTTATCTCAGCCACTCCCATTCCTACCCCTGCCCACATCAGTCCACCCTGTTCTCCCGATGTTATACTGAAATTTCAACTAAGTGCACTTGTCATAACAAAGGGGGAAAAAAAAGGAATGAAAAGCAGTGTGTTTATAGGGCCCACACACAGATACACAACAGTATATTAGCCCAGGGTACATTATCATTATCTTAGAGAATAGCTAGATTGTTATAGAGAGCTTTATTTGTTTGGCTTCTCCTTCAACTGTGAACACACACTAGGCCGTTTCTACTTCTTTTACTGCTTCTGTAAGAAACACTTTTTGGGGGGAAAGATTGAAATATGAGAACAGGAAAGGGAGGTCAGGATGCCTGGTATCTTCAGGAGGTAAAAAGCATTATTTCTCCTGAACTTCAACCCTAGTTGTTTTTTGTTTTTTAAAGATGTCAGGAGGTTGGTAAAACACCATGAGAATGAAAGTTCGTATTATTTTATTTGATACCCCCAAAGAAGATATGGAAATGTTTTTGATAATTAAACTAAAACCATCTAATAATAGACAAATCTTAATTCAGTATAAAACATAAAATGGAGAAGAGGAGAATGGGTGTTATCTGGTTGGTTCCATTCTTACTAATTTACTCCATTTCATTGGTCGGCTGTTGGAACCTCGTTAAAACCAGCTTTTAAGGCTGGTTTCAGAGGATGTAGCCTAATCACAAAGTGAAACAGAGCAACTACAGAGTTGTGTTCACTGCTCAGCTATAGCTTTCTGTATACAATTCTATGGCCCCCTATCAACAGCCTTTTGAGTTTTGTGGTTCCAACAGCTGACAGACGATTTGTTTCTTTGATTCACTCCTGAGATCAATTGGACACTAGTATGACTTTAGTCAAGCAAAACGGATTTAATAGTTGACCTTTCATGTTGTTTGCAGGCTGCCAGATGGACTACTCCAGCTCCGTAACCTAACACAGTTAGGACTCAATGATGTAGCACTACAGAGACTGCCCTATGACATTGCCAGGTAGGCAGACATGAAGTGGTTTATGAGAATATCAGTAGCAATAAGCACAGCATTTGCAGCTGGTTCCATAGCTAACCTTGTGTTTCTTGTTTATTCATGTAAAATGTCAAATTATTGTTGGCCCATTCTGCTGGCATACAGTTCTAGTCAGTTGAAACTGTGTCACTGTTCAAATGGAAACAAACTGTCTAAATCTGTTTAAATGGGAAGAAAATTTCATCTATTTGCATGAAATCTGTCTGTATCTGTGAAAATGGAAACAGAAAATCTATAGTTGTTAAACTGACAACAAAATTTCTGTATTTGTTGGAAGTGTATGAAGTTAACAACTACGTGTATACATAATAATGTGAGTTGGAGATGGAGCCAAAGATCGATGGATAGGGGCTTCCTTGTCCTATATATCAGTTTTTGGCATATAGATTCCACAATCATATCTTTATGCCTGGGCAAAAGGATTTTAATGCACCCCGCCCACAAATATGTCTTCCCCCCCCCCCCCCCCCCCCCCGATCCAATCTAATGGTCTTTTGAACTTTACCTAGACTTCCAATGTGTTTTTCACAAAAGTAACTTTTTCTACCTTGCCACCTTGAAATAGCCACAACCTAGTCAATTTTCAACATTTTTACATGAAATAAAGTGCATTCTTCTCAGGACAGTGTGTACTATGACAGTATACCCGTAACTCAATTTTGAACAGTGTTGGCAATGTGGACCATTTCCCTAGAACGCCTCACATGTATATATTGTATCCTACAGCCTGACCAGTCTGGTGTCCCTGGAATTGAGAGATAACATGCTGAAGATTCTACCACAGTCCATCTCTTTCCTCATCAAGCTCAAAATTCTTGATCTGGGCAGCAATGACCTAGAAGACTTGGTATGTACACAAGCCATCTTATTAACCAGGCCTGCACTACCCAAAAAGCTGCAAGGGCCATATCGTCGCTACTCTACGATAATTGCATATGTCAGACATGCCAAAAGACAACTGTCCGTTCATTGCATTCTTGAACAGGAGGGCTGTCAGATAATATTATAGAAAGAGAAATGTGCCAATAGGAAATTGTAATAATCCAACAGAATCATTATGACATAAGTCACCAAATGACAGGAGAAGAAACAGCTTTTCTCGTAATATCTCAAAGTGTCACAAATGTCTTAATTATGTGCCATTAGCATAAAGCAGTGCTCATACTGATGGCAAAATTTTAGCTGCAGGTCATAAGAGTAAACTTTCAAACTATGTAACAAGAGTTTTTAAACCCACAAATTATTCAAAGTAGGCCTATGGCCTCAAATTATATTCCGTTGTAATGGATATTGTGTATATCTGTAACTGTGTGCCACAGTCAGTAGTGTGTGCACTACATGTAGTTTCAAAAGCTCTAGTGGGCAGCATCAAAGGCTCTCACCTGTCATAAATCATACTTCACTCACACTCAGTCACATAAATCTCTGGTTGCCAGATGCTAGTTATTTGAAAGTTAATACATTGTTAGTTTTATACTTTCCTGTGTCATGCTGCAAAAGAGGAAGTTTGGACTTTGATAAACTTTTACCTGCGCAAAATTAACCTTCACTGTACATCTAATGGACCCAGACGCAATTAAAAATGTTTGTGATTTTCTCATAACTAGGTATTATGTTTTTTTGAAAGTCCAGGTGTTCCTCAATGATATCATAACCCATCTTCCAATAGTTTTAAAATTCTAAAATATGCATGTGCATGCTCACCAGTGTAATTCCTACCTGTATGTCCTGGGGTCTCAAATACATTGCACTCCTAAAGAGGATTTTATTGTGACATCCCTGCTCATAATGTTCTGGGGTCTGACAGACACCATTCTTTTAAAGTGGGTACCATAATAAACTGCTTTTTAGAGTGTAGGAAAACCCCATTTCTGTTACCAGTTTGCATCAGCTATGTATCTATAGACATCATCTGCCGTTTCCTTTCATGATAAGAAAATACACAGTGTAATTTGTAAGTACATGTATTTCTTTCACGTGTATGCTATGTTCCACCACAACCCACAGTGTTTTGCTTTGGGACCTTTATGTAATTCTGTCCCGTTTTTCAGCCTTCATCCATCGGCTCCCTACCAGCTCTGGAGGAATTATGGTTGGATTGTAACTACTTGCAATTTCTGCCACCGGTCAGTAACTAGGAATCAGATTGTTTGCCACCAAATATATTGTGGGGGTATTTGCCATATTGTTGCATGCGACATTTTGCAGATTTTGATGTTTTATCATTAAATTGTTCTCTCACTCCTAATTTTATTATGTGTAAGCGTCATTCCAATCGGTTAAAAACTTTTTGAGGTATGCGCTTGTGACATGATGTTGTCCACTTGATTTTACACAACTCTTAAAAGTTTCGATCTTGATTTTATCGAAAAGACAAAAGTGCACATACAACAATATGGAAAAAACCTGACGATACTTTAGGTGGATAAATAGCGAACCACTATCTGTTGGAACTCAAGTTTTAACAATTTCATGCTTTGACAGTTCTTTGGCTGGTTATGTGTATTCCATCCTTTTCCCCTGCAACTTGATACTTTTTTCTTAACTGAACAGTTGTTCATTGTTCTCAAATCAACAACTGGATCATCTTCAGGAGGACTGAATGGTAGTTTTGGATAGGGCTGTTGATAACATCATTTATAATGCATTGTGTGTCGCTATTTGCTAGACCTTTCCTTTAATTTTCTGAAGTTGACCAACATTTTCATTTAATTTGTAGGAACTGTCAATTGTTATATTTAATAATGTTCAACATTTTACTGAACATGAAAAGCTGTTCAGGGTATTTTCCTGGAGTGAAGATCAAAACATCCATGCAAGATTTGAAAATTCTGTATAAGGTTCTGCTCCGTAGTATATGGTAGGCAAGCATGCAATTTTCAGTGGTCAATAACTAGTATTTTTGTCCAGGAATGCACAGATGAGAGTACACATCATTCAGTGACATTTCTTGCTGCAGGGCTCCTTACATTCAGGAAATAGATAATGTTTTATTATATCCCCAGGAAATTGGAAATCTGAAGAAACTGTCCATATTGGATGTATCAGAGAATCAGCTGGACATGTTGCCTGAGGGTATAGAAGGATTACAGAGTTTGACAGATTTGTGTTTGTCCCAAAATGGCTTGGAATATTTGCCAGAAGGAATAGGTGAATCCCAGAACATAATATGTAAAAGAGGATAAAATATTTTATTTCCATCTTGCCTTGTCTGTATTCTACAAAGGACTATAATATTATCTATGGTCTAAGAGGTTCGTGTGGAATGGACTGCCATATCAGAAATGTAAGAAATTCTGACCAGGAAACTATGAGTGAACTTTATTTTTGAAATACAGATTTCGAAACAGATCAAGGAAAGAGGGAAAACTGTTTTCTGTGAGAGTAAACAGGGAGAATATTTGGTCATAAGATGCATTATTTTGTGGCATAATGTGATAGATTAATATCTCCCCCACCCACCCATTTTTTTTTGTCTGGGTTTTTTGGGGGGGAGGGAGAATTTTTTTTTGAAGTTAAATCTGAACTCACAGCTTAAATATTTATTTTTCTCTATCTGCCATACAGGTGCCCTCAAGAAGTTGGCTATTCTGAAAGTAGATATGAATCGACTTTTATCACTTACCGCCCAAATTGGCAGGTATGTCACGTGTTCGTCGGATGCAGGAAATTTCAGTCAGCATCAAGATAATTTATTTTCAGAACAAACAATTTAAAAAAAAAAAAAACTTTTTTTTTTTCTATCTAATTTGTTCATGTGTCTTGAGTGGTTTTATCTGCAATAAACAAACTCATTATATTTTAAAAACTACAATAACAAAATGTTTTTGGTAATATCACAATCAAACAGGGGGAAAACATACATTTTACCATATGGCATTACATGTCTGTTTTTTTTTTTTTTTTTATAGTTTGAAAAACCCAAGGGCTTGATTTAGTTAAGAAAGTGCCAGAGCTCAGAGAGTGGTTGTTGGGAATGAATCTAGAAAACCACAATCTTCAAGCTTTGATATCATCTGTGAATTGCATTGTAATTCCATAGTTAATGCAAAATCAGAAATAATGTACTTATTAAATAATCTATTCTTCTTTTATCTGCAGCTGTGAAAATATGCAAGAATTGATTTTAACAGAAAATCTGCTTTCGGTAAGTTTTTCTTTTTTCTTCTGCAAATCCATCCATCCATCCATCCTTCCCTCCCTCTGTCCAGCCATCTGTCCATCCAGCATTCATTCATTCACTCATTTCATTCCACTCCACCTGACCGGTCTTAGGTTTTTTTTTTTTTTCAAATTTCTAAACATTCTTCCCATAGTATCACATTTTCCCCCCTCCCATCCACTCCTCCTCTTCACTTTACATAAATATACTGTAACACAAATGCTAAAAGATTGAAGTATCATGGTTAGATCAGGCAAGTTTTGTAAGTAGAGATTTTAAGTGTAACTCTTTTTATGGTTTTTTTTATGCCTGCATTATTCTTGTCTCCATCCAGGATCTTCCAAATTCAATAGGCAAGTTGAAGAATCTGCACAACCTCAATGTGGACAGGAACAGGCTGACAGAGATACCAGTTGAGGTATGAGTTGTTTGTCCTGACAAAGGTGCATTAGAAGAATCTGGATTAATTCTGTGAATAAAGTTCTTTTGGAAGTAATGAGTAAAGACTGCGAGACTAATTTTAGTAATTATATGATGATTGAAAATTTTGGACTTTCTTAGTTTGAGACGTAACGATATGAAGTTTTAAATTCAAATTGCCGTTATTTCCTTAGCTGTAGGCGCAGGCTTCGGATACTTATTTTGGATATTTTGTATTTTTGTTAATGGTAGAACCAATTTTAATTTATGTCTTTCCATATTTCTAACAGATTGGCAAATGTAACAAGCTGGGAGTTTTGTCCTTGCGAGACAACAAATTGCTAAGGTTACCCCAGGAACTTGGTAATCTTAGCAAGCTGCAAGTGCTGGATGTCTCTGGAAACAGGTCTGGCTTTGGCTTGACTGGATTTTGTACTCTCATCCAGCCAGAACTTATTTCAGGGTCGATAACTGATTTATTTCCCATTGAATATAGGTGTAGTGCTCAGTAGAACACCAATATAGCTGATCCTTATGTGGAGAAAACTGTGGAAATGGTTTTCCCCATAGATTCTTATTTTGTAAAGATAATACAGTTCTCATTTGTCTCCCAGAAGTTGGACTTTCATTGTCACTCTTAATGGAGATTAGTTATTACTGTCTAAAAGATGCACCTCACTCATACTAAATGATCCTGTTTGAGAATAAATGATGGAGGTGTAATAAATTATTACCTGTGGTCTTCTTTGAAAGTGGCTAGATGCTTTCTGTTTGCTGGAAAGTCAGGCTTACTCCTTTTAAAGATTTTGATCATTCACTGAGAGGAAATAAATTATTCAGTATTGTCAGTCTCTGGCTGTCTGAGAAGTGTAGATGTCAACTGACATTCATAAGTTTTACCTACATTTCTGACAGACTGGAGTACCTGCCTATTACAATTGCCAGCCTGAACCTGAAAGCCCTGTGGTTGTCAGAGAACCAGGCCCAGCCCATGCTCAAGTTTCAGACTGACTTTGATGAGAGGACAGGCCAGAGAGTGCTCACTTGTTTTTTGTTACCCCAGCAAGGCTTCCATACAGAGAGTATGGGTAAGTAGATGGTCCTGTCTTGCAGGTCGGCTTGAAAACTTTTCCAAATCTTCCATGATCCTTTTTTTTCTCCCAGTGTCCAGAGATGACAAAAGACTGAGGCCTGATTCTGATTTGACATGGAATTCTTAATACTATGCTGCCTGCCAAGCGATAATTTTGAGGGGGGAGGGGGCACTTATGAATTTCTTAGTGTTGGTAAGATGAGAATTCACTTCCATTAACCCCTGCAATGATACAAAAATCTGCTTTTGATTGTCCTTCGGTTGACAGGCCTGGGCAAACTCCAGAAAATCCCGCAACGTAAGCACTAAAAATAGAAAACTATGTCTCAAACCACGATATCATGGTTTATCAACCAAGCCCATAGGAAGTGGTAACATGATTTTTGTGGTGTAAGCATTGGCGGACAGTGGGAACATAACCACAGTATCGTGGGCTTAGTAACTGGGGCCCTGGAAGAGAGAACCATGATAATGTGGTCTTATCATTAGTGGACAGGGAGAAAAAAAACCAACATGATATCATGGGCCAAACACTTCGAGGGTTAATCGAGAAGGACTGAGCATCTTGAATAAAAAATTTGAGAACTATAAGAGAGCTTTCTTGTAATTTGCAAAAGAAGTAATGTTATTGCATATATATACAAATTATGCTGGATTATGGGAAAAGGTTCATGATTTTGTTATCTGTTCAGAAAATCTTCTCAAAGGCAGCATTGCAACAGAAGGAAGCTTCTCCGAGAAGGACCGTGCTAGAGATAGTGTCATTCGATTTGCGGAAGATCATGAAAAAGTGGATGCTGGAGCTGATTCAGATGATTCGGTAAGGAAAGTTGTGCACAAACCAGGTTCAAGAAAAGAAGGGCAGTAATATTACTTGAGCATATGAAAAAGAAGAGCAGAATACATCCTTTATAGCAATATTGCACATTGATTGTATTCCTCAGTTTGTTAGTCAGCTGTGCAAGGAAGTGTGGTCATCCATCTGTCACATGTTTATAACAACAGGGTCGCATAAACTGAAGTTTTACCACTTGTTCAAACACAAAATAACTGTACATTCTTTCCGTATATTGTGGATGCTGAAATGTGTCAACAAAACATCAGCTTTTCACAAAGAAAGGGTATACTTTCGGAGGAAATGAATGCTTCTGGCACATGAATATAAGACATCCTGTTGTTAGATTAATTTGAAGTTTTGCATTTTTATTCAGACAAAAATAATTCTTATAACTGAAAAACATCTCATCTTTGGATTGGAATCTATACTATATATATTTGTGGACGAGATTTTTCGTTGCAAAAGGCTTCTGAACCACTCAACACTCAGACTTCAAATTTTATATGGTGCATCAGAATGGATGTAAGAGTGCACAGTCTTTAATAGAAGTCTCAAATCGGTGTAGTTTTTTTTATCGGAAATTTATTGTTTCCCCAATTTTCACTAGGCTCATTGACATGCTGTACGTTTTTAATGACATCATCACTTCCTGAAAATTTTCAGTGCGCACCACTGCACACTGTACTGTCCTATCGCTGAGTTTTGGGGATGACCCTGTGCATCTTGGCTTTTGTTCTTATTCCTTTCGGTCTGAAGTGGTGTCCTTTGTTGTTGCACCTACACAAACCTGTTCATCGAACAGGTACTCAGCTAGTTATATAATTTGACCGGATTGCTGCCCTTGGCATTTGCACCTCTAATTGGACAATTTGCAAATGTGGCACTTCAAGATTGTTTCAGAATGTAGGAAAATCAGAGAATGAATGTCTTGCATAGACCCTAAAACTTTACTAGACATTTTTCATAATTTGTGCTCTCATCAAATAAACACAGAGCCACTTCGTCCGTCATGACACTCCCCATCCGAAGGAGCTGAAAGCCAGGCATGCAAAATTCCTGAAGGATAAGAACATTGATGGTCATGTCATCCCACATCATGAAAACAGAGAGGAGGTTAGTGGTCTGACTTATAATCACATTCAACTGCTGTCAAGTCTGTATTAAAAAGGAGAGACATCTCTGTTAATGTACAGAGAGGGAAAGAATATGTATTGCTAGCATGCTGTATGATGTATTGTCCAAAGTGTAACACTGTCATTGGAAATAAGAAATGTTTCCATGGAAACCACACAGATCTTTGAAATGAAGGGGTGAAAATATCTAGGCTGCTCTACAGGTAAATTTGAGCAATAAGAGAGATTTAGAGGCAGATTGAACATTGGAATAGTAGAGTGCACCTTCATAAAACAGAGCTAGTGGCATTGATGATACCATTTTGGAAAAGCGTCTTTCATCATAAGCAAAGATTCTCAGAGAAAATAACCTCATGATATTGTGTATAATTATCAAGGTGCATTCAGCCATGAACAGAATAAACAATTAAGGAAAGCTTCATCATTCCCACAGTTAATTTGTGTTTGACTGTTCACATAGTACTGATGTACTGATGAAAAAATATGAGGGCAAAAATAATTTAGCCAAATTATTTCATTTGAGTGTTACAAAACTCATCTGAATGACAATTTTTATGAGCAGAATGCATCATTCGTCCCATCCCGCGATCATGAATCTCAGTATTATGATGATGAAGACGACGAAGCCCCAGATCCTTACTACCGAGACTTGCCTCGAGAGCCTCCACCTGCCACCCACTTTAATACCACCTACACCAGAAGCCCAGCACGTGACGAGAGAGGTGAAGAAAGACCAGCACCACCTTCACCCAGACCTAGACCTCCAGATATTATCAAAGGTAAATTCTCAGCAAAATACTGAACGTGAATTCTCTGTCAAATGTTATCTCATTTTCTGCCCAATACCCAAATCAGCACATCCCCATTATCATGATTGCCCAGAATTCGCCTAGAATGATGTCTGATCAGAAGTTATCTCATTATCTCAAGAGGTAATGTTATGTTAACGTCATAAGCAATCCCGGGTCAAAGGGAACATTTTTACAGCTGAAAACGGTCATTTTTGTTTTTACTCATGCATGAAATGCAGTGGTTATGTGCAAGGTCTAAGACTGAAAGAAATCAGGAGTACATCATAATGTAGTTTAAAATATTCATACTGAACTTGATGGGAATGTTTTTGTAACTTTACCTCCATACTAATTACTTATGATTAAAATTTGCTGTCACAGCTCCAGAACTGGAAGGCCCACCCCCACCCTCAGTCCCATCAGAATCATCATCTTCAGAGGATGAGGGACTTCCTCCAGAGTCGCAGCCCTTGTTGACGGGCAAGACTGTCAGTTTGTCTTCGGCGCCAACTGTTCGCATCGCATCGAATGTAGTGGAGGAAATTGATGACTCTAGGGACATTGAAGCTGACAGAGATGATTCTGGATCTGAGAAAGTTCAACGCAGCTCAGATGAAGAATCAGATAATGAGGTATGTTGTTTCAAAAGTTGATAATGCCCCAGCGAGTGGTCATGCAGCAGCTTGGCAACATTTACAAAATTAAACTGCCACTTGCTACAATCAAATTTCAGGCTTTTTCACAAGAAGCAGTCTTTACAGATTTGTGTTAAGAATAAGATATTTGCTAGTTCCATTCCACAACCTTTTTGGTTGTGACAATTTGATTTTCGTTTAGTATTTTTCATTAGCAATATGCATCAGAAGAAGAAAGAGTTTGGTTAGTTAGACCAAGACAGAGGGTACACATATCCAATATGGAAAACATAATGAACATTTGAAATCCCTTCATTTTGAGAAAGATTGCAAGCATGTGTTCCCATACTCTCACTCAGCCGTTGTCAACTTATACTTAATTTGGTTTATTGAAAGACATAGAAAGTTTTAAAGTTCCTAAAGGGTAAAACTATTGAAACATCAGTGAAGTTTGATGCTGCTTGTCGGTTATGTAAGTATTAATGATACCATTTTCAACTTCAGAGCCTGCAGCGAGATAGAAAGGTGGGCTTTGCTCCCGAAGTTGAAGAGGAACCCAACAAGGACCACCGCTTGAGGCGGAGGGATACACCACACTACTTAAAAAACAAGAGAGTTAACAAAGAAGAGGACGCTGAACAGAAAGTTCTGGAAATTCTAGCTCAGGCAGCCAAACAACGGGAGAGTGCAGCCTTATCCCCAGTAGTGAAGGTGAGGATATTTCCTATAATGAATAGTCTGTTATTTGGGACAGGGGTATATTTATCTGATATAACACTGCAAAAAGGCAGCTAGACTTCACCGAAATAATTTTTTTTGTTGACGTGTTCATTTGGTCTTGAATTTGCCGATGTCTCCATGGAATACTTTTTTTTTTTATCATTCTCAGTATTTCAGAAACTGCAGAATTCAGAACAAATCCTGAATTTGGGTACAAGTCTAGTCTCATGTTAAAATGCAAATTTGACCATATTACATCAACTGAATGAACAATCTAAGGTGAAAGCAAATGAAACGTTTTGAAACTTTCATGTTAATTCACTTGGAGGAGTGACGAATGATAATGGAAGGAAAGATTAAAAATAATACATGTAGCCTGCATTTATTCTAATTTTGTTAAACCTTGTGATTCTTGTTGCAGCCCCCGGAACTAGAGGTGATGTCCAGCCCACTGCCAGCCACTCAGCAGATCCCAGTAGAGGTCCAGGAGGAGGAACTGACTATTCACATTCACAGGGATCCAGGACAGGGATTAGGAATTAGCATCGCTGGTGGCAAGGGATCCACACCTGTCAAAGGGGATGATGAGGCAAGTCAAAATTACTTAGGTAGAGATGGCAGAAAATAGTAGGAAAAAAATATCAAGAGTGTCATTGAAAAAGCAATCATGTCAGGGAAATACTTGGCTAGGTTAAAAGTGTTTCATCTTTGAGACAGAACACAAACTTCATGCACCAAAGCATGGGGCATGCAGTTTATTTGTAGAAATGCTCATATCAGTACCTTTCAGACAGTTTCTCAAAAATAGAGATTGGTGATTGAAAAAAAAAAATGGAGCTATCTAAGTCTCTGATTTTTATATCTGCAGAGTATTTTCATTTCCCGTGTGACAGAAGATGGTCCTGCTGGCAAAGCTGGTATTCTGAAGGGAGATAAGCTGCTGAAGGTAAGGAGTGGTGTGAATCATAACAGCATGAAAAGAATACAACATTAACATAACACATGTGAGTTTCTGTTGTCGGAAGAACATTTGAGAACAACAGTTTGTCTTGAGCTGATGATTAGTAAAGAGGGAAGGAATTTACTCATATGACTCTTACTGAGAAAGCATTGTGCAGCTAACTACACTGAGAGTATTCTAGGATATATCTTGATGGTCATGTGCTTTTGCTCATGTTAATGTGATGAAATTTGTTTAGGTGATTTACATGAATAACTTTCTTAATCACATATGGGAAATCTCCTCCTCGAGGCTGCTGCGGAAATTTTCTTCTTTCCTTGGCCTGTGTATTCATGTATCACCATATGTGTGTGTGCCTGAAGAAAGGTCCCAGTTGTTGCAAATTTTGGATTTTGAGATAAGGGCATATTCTTCTAGAAAATTCAATGCTGAACACGCTGCTTTTAAAATTTTTAACAATATCTTAGGTAGTTTTGAAGATATGACACATTTTGTAAGACAGGGGGGCAAAAATAAACTTTTGAGAAAAACAGCTTTAACAGCTCACTCCCATGATAGACTTTTTGGATAATGTTGGGGGAGCGTAGTTTTATTATAAAGGCAAATAGGGAAACTACTGAGTTGTGTTCACTGCTCAGCTCTAGCTCTCTATGTAAAATATGGACTCTCCTAACAAGATCCAAAAAAACTTCCGACTTGGCTGTTTTTAGGGGACTGTGGCATATTACACGGTAAACTATAGATGAGCAGTGAACACTACTCAGTATTGTCTCTATAATGGCTTTGTAATTAGTCCACGGTCCCCTAGCAACAATCACTTCAATATTACTTCTTGAAGAGTCACATGTTGTACAAATAATTAATAAAATAATATTTAAACGTAAAATATTCCAAAATCCTTTTCATATGCTGTTTAGAAATGCTTAAACTTGTGTTTTCTGCTAGAAGTACATTTTCGACTAGGCACGACTTTTTCAACCTTTTAACCCCCTAGCTCAAAAATAGCTGTACCGAAAACTGGGACCTTTCTTCAGGCACACACACATATGTTCACTAAAATATGAAAAATGCAAGAGTACATAGTACTGTAGTACAGTTAGGTTCTTTCCGGTTGGGTAATTTTGGTCCATTTTCAAACCTGCGAAAAGTTTGGGATTCCTACGTTAGTTTAACAGCATGTAACATTGCCAGAACAGTTGTAGGCAGTGTACGATTGCACATTTGGCTAGGGCAATTTTAGGCCGAGCACAAATCTCATTCGGCCTCACTCAACTTTTTAACGTTGAGTTGAAGGATCACAATCTTACAGGTTCTCTGTTGTTTTGTTTTCTTTGTTGTTTTTTGCTTTGTTCTGGAAAAATTCTGGAAAAGAATGGGTTGTGGTTGACCTATTGTAGAATTAATACAGAAGTCACAGTATCTGCATATGTATCAGACTGGCTTGTTGACTAGGTTTAAACTTTGTGTCTGTGAAAGGTGAATGATGCAAGCCTAGTGGAGGCAGATCATTATGAGGCTGTAA
This sequence comes from Onchidella celtica, assembly GCA_963931925.1. NCBI lineage: Eukaryota > Metazoa > Mollusca > Gastropoda > Systellommatophora > Onchidiidae > Onchidella > Onchidella celtica. Next base: position 22,314,534 of record OZ007579.1, on the reverse strand, counting down.
ATGTGCTGAAGAGCAGTGGCAATGATATCACTATGGTTGTGGCAAGAGAAAAGCTGGTGGCAAATGCTCATGCTGAGGTAAGGGACTAGATTAAGATGTAGAGCTTGGTGATGCACAAAAATGTGAAAATTTTGAAGTGCACTCATCATGGGCTTCATCGCCTCTCATTAAATACAGTAAAGATTATAAGACAAAAATAGGGCCAGAAATTGTTCATTTTCAATCTTTCATTAGAATGTTTTGAAACTCAAGTTAAAATAAGTTTGAATTTTATATATATATAATATATATCGATGGTGCCAGGCGCAAACCGGCCAAGTCCAAAAATTTAATATTACTTTATATAGTACCAATTTATGAAGCCTGGAATCTTGCATCCTATGTAAAAGTAGCTGTTACCATTATCCAGTAGAAATACTCAAAATAAGCATGTGATCAAACCGGCAAGGTCATTTCCCATTAGTTTTAGCGGCAGTTTTTTGTTTCTCCTGTAAAATTTGCTTATTTTGGCTTGGCCGGTTTGCTCCTAACACCATAGATGTATTATGTATTGTTAACTGGAGTTGTCATAGGATATTTTATTGTTTTTGAGAAGAATTGTTAAAATAATTTCTTTCTTCCTGCGTTTTCTCCCAGGCTTCAGAAGTGGAAGAATCAACTCATACTGCTGTGGCACCTGTTTCATTTACAGCTGAGCCAGAGACAGAAGTATACGGAGAGGTGAGGCTGACAGATCTAGCACTTGTGAGAAATACAACTATATTGTCAGTCTGTGGCAAGAAAATAATATATTTTGGACTTGCACATTCCAACTTGAAGAATGTATTTTTGGTCAGCCCGATCTTAGCTGAGGACTCCCATTTCAAATGTTCATTTGGAAGAGGGAGTCCAAACAACCCCTTCCACCTTTACATTTCTTCGGGTACAGTTCTGCATGATGAGAAAACTTAATTAAGCATTTGAAAGATTTATATCAGTCATGATTTGTTTGATGTGGCAGGTGAATGCATTGATTTAACTTGTATGCATAGAGAATTTTTGGGAGGAATCAGTAATCAAAATTGGAAGAAGGTAAACTGCAGAGTTGATGTTGTCAAGTTTTTCTTGTGTATCTCATGAAAAACAGACATTGTTGGGTGGCCTTATCACATTATAAGGTTTATGTATAGGGGTTTTATACATTTCTAAGCACACAATTGTTTGGCCAAAGCGTAACCTGCATTATGTCATGGATCATACTTCATGTGTAGTTGTTGGGTTTTTTTTGTTGACAGACTGTGACAACCACTTTGACACGAGACCCCTCCGGTTTGGGTTTCAGTATAGCAGGGGGTCGAGGTTCTGTGCCTTTCAAGGGCAACGACAATGTAAGTATCCAAGAACATGAGTGAATGCATGAAATGGGAAGCCACTTTCATGTTCATAGCAATGTCATTTAAAAAAAAAAAAATTTGCCTTTTTGTCTCCCATAGATGTGGTTGTTGAAAGTGGTATTTGATGTTAAATTTCCATTTGAAAATTTATTGGGCAACTTATTTCAAAGGTGCAGGGCAACATTTTTCAAAGGGTCATGAGAGGACTATGGAACATTTAAAACAAAATTCTAAAATGATCTGTTTCTAATGGGACGTCTCCTATACAGACATAGGAGACTTCTTGTAGTTTGACAGGTGTGCAGAAGGCTGTGTAGGAATTAAAGAGTTAAAAGAAGTAAAGTTAAAAGGTGAAGTTCAAAGAAGAAGTTTGCCAGATCGTTATCAGTAGTACCTGAGATGGTAAATGATAGGCCACAGTTTTATGGTTTTTCATGTGCAAGGTAAAGTTGAAGGAGAGAGTCGGTGGAAAATTTTACGTGTAATTATGCTCGGTGATTGTGAATAATGGAAAAAGTGCTGTTCAGAGTCAGTGAGTGCTTGCAAAACTTTACAGAAATTGGAAAGATTTACCTAGATTGGAAAGTGAGGAAGAATTTCATAGAGATTGTAGTTAAGGAGAAGTAAATCAGAAGATAAGAATTATTTGCATCCTTGCTCAGCTTGTCACTGTTGTGTATTATCACATTTAACTTTTATTGCTCTGCTTGGCAAATGTTTTAAGTAAGTGTTTGGTGGTGGTCTTTATTTAGCACAGGATCATCTTTGAAGGTCATTGAGAAATTTCTGCTTTTAATTGGTTGCTTACTGGTCAGCTTACAAGATAGATGGCATGTATAAATTCTTAATTAAAAGAAAAATAGTTAAACATAATGTTTTTATGTTCAGACAGTGTCAGGTGGACTTGAATGAAGAAAAGCATTTAAAAAAAAAAATCATATCCTTGTCATAAAATTCTTGAAATGAGTTATTATGTGGTGTATGTTTTTGGTATATCAGAAATTCACCATCGTGAGAGCTAATATGTTTGGTGAACAGTACAGTGAGAGAACAATAACTTCTGATATAATGTCACTGTCTATGTCCACTCAAACATGTTCATACATATTACATTGTCAGCAAACTGGTCTTCAAAAGACTGTTGATGTGCGCTAGCGGGTAGTCTGTCATTGTGAGGTGCTGAAAAATGTGGTGTGGATTTGCCTGTCTTATTTCTTTCATGGTGTTTTTGTTTCTACAGATGTTCAATTTGTTAGAGGTTGGTATGGAAAGTTTTGACTCAAAACCCTTGTCTGTCTTGCTGTTCAACACTTATTCTGAATTTCCTGCTCCACTTATGTAGACACTACAAAGAAGTGTTGTTTTTTTTACTGTTTGGATAGTACGTACCGCTCGTCAGATACATCTTGGGCCAGCCTGGGCGGTCATTCTGCTGGGTTGCTTAATTTACCCCAAGTAAGACAAAGCTCCTTGTAGTGTAGTGGGAGGCCCGTGGAATACTACAACTTCTGAAGGAAAGGTGGAGCTGACATTGACCTTTTTAAGCATCACAAAAACTGCCACACTCAAATTTGTATTGAAGAAAATTTTAAAGGAACTGAGATGCACAATTGTGAAGAACGTTCAGGCAAACCTTAATATTTTTTCACATCGGACAGCTCATGCTCCAGATGCATAAATTGAAAATCCGCAAATCTCCAGATAAAACTACAAAGAGTCATTCAGTTGTAGTGGGCAGCATTTTTTGATCTGTTGAAATATGGGTTACTCAGGTGTTGTGATATGATAAGATAAATTCTTCTGGGGAACAGACTAGGGTGGAAATGGTGAATTTTTCCTTGCAATTAGAAGTTCTTCTAACTAAAGCAAGTTTATATGACTGGGTTTCTGGGCCAGAATGCACAGGATTATATTATTTAAAGGAGAAATGAAAAGGGGAAAAAAAGTCTTAGGAGTGAAATTAAAGTTTTCTTTGTTGGGAATAGTATGAGTTAACTACCTGCGGCCATTTAGAGTGTGCAGCGGGTTGTGGGGAAAATCCAACTGCTTAAATGTTCAATACATGTGTGCGTATGTTAAAGATGGGCCAGCTACTTGCATTTACCTAATAAAGATAACATTGAAGTGAAGCTCCTCAGCTCTTTTTGTGACACTCAAACTTTTGCCACTCCAATCCTTTTAATGTTTTGAAGGAATAAGATGGGTTGAAAACTAAAGCAGCATGCTACTCAGCCAGGCTTAAATCTCTAACTGCATCATTATAGGAAAAGGAGATGTAACTTTCCTGCACATTGGAGTAATCCTGTCTGTCTGTCCTTCCATTGAAGAAAACTGAAAGATGAAACTTGATTAAATGTTAGGACTTGAGAGGATTTAGACTGCATATCCCTAATCCTTTTTATGGCATGCCTTTGGAGATCTTGTTGTGACCTTGACAGAGTTATCTCTGCGTTGTTGTTGCCATGGTGCTGTGTGGAAGCGCTATTTCTCTCTGCACTGTAGTTGGTCGCAGTGAAGTCGGATTTTTGTTTCTGTGCAGAGGTGTTTTAAGTATTGTTGCCTTACCCTGGATGTTGTCCTTAACTTGCATGATTCCTGGTCTCATTTTGTGGACTTGACATCTCCTTCACAGCTCAGAACCTTTTATTTGTTTATTTATGTTCTGATTGTCTGTGGACATTCTTGTTTTGTTTTTCCCATTCAAGCATGGAATTGAAATCCTGTGGTTGTGCAAATCCTATGCTTGTCGTGTCTAGTTTTGGTGTTGTTTTGAGGCATTGGTTTATCAACAAATCTGTCATATTGAGTCCAATATTTTCCATTATTCATTATGTGTTAAGTAAACACATTACAAGATCATGGATTTCTGTCGTGCTGCTGTGAGATGAACTAACCCCCCCCCCCCCCCCCCCCCCAAGTGCATTTAATAGGACTATGGAGTCTTTGACCATGGGTTTTTTAAATTTGTGAAAGATTTAGTCAGAGAAACATGAAAGGAGAAGCTTTGTAGAATTCCGGATAAGAAATATTTTAAGTTGTGAAGAGAAAAAAGTTATCAGCTCCAGAGCTTATTAGGCAAATGAGGGACATGGAGCCTTCCCACTTTTGGAGCTTAGTATGACGTCTAAGCTTCGCTGAAACCGGGTGTCTTATTTTCAACATTCACACACACACACACATGGTGAATGGAATGGAATGATACAAATGTCCAAGTGTATTCTGTTTGCCTTATCTAGGCAAGTATAAAGAAAGTGTAGTAATTACATACATGGCAGAGGGCTGTTGGTAGTTTTGTCTGGAAGATGGAGATATGAAGATGCTGTACTGACTGTCTATACTGTGTACAACCATCGTACCAGCACAAGTTAAATGTGGCCTTGTTTATCCTTGCAGTATATTTGTATTTTGGACTTTAACCAGTTCTATGCTGTGTTGTATTTGTGGGTGGGCATGACAAATACTGCATATAATAATGATGTTTAGAGAGACAGAATCCGCATGAATTGCAGTAATACATGTACATTAAACATACCTAATTTTTGTGTTAACTGAAGTTCTCATTAGAGCAGGGTTTCTCAACCTTTTTGTGTCCCATGCCTCACTTCAATTTTCAAAGAAACAAAAAGTGCCCCCCCCCCCCCCCCCCCCAAATGATTTGATAAAGTTAGTATCCATATCCCTAGCCCCTTTCTGAAGTCTCATGCCCCACCAGAATATTGATGCACCCCACCTTGAGAAAAACTGCATTAGAATGTCAAACACTTAAAGCAACCATCCTCACTTGGGCTGCACTGAGCAGCCGTTGCATTTTATAGGAGCTTCATTCCAAATGCAAATAATATTGTGTTCCTTTGCTGTTGCACATCTTTTCAAATAGGATCTGCCCCCTTGGGAAAACAAAATTGTGGAAGTGTTTTGTGGAAAATATGCCAGAGGTGTGCATATTATAAAACTAAGCAATGCTATGTTAAGCTGAAGCAGATGGTTTTGGGATTAATTAAGTATGTATCAGCATGTCAAGTTTGGATCTGGTTCTGAATTCCCACTGGGAGAAGGTTTGCATGGTTATGATGAGTTGAGCCATTGTTTTGTACTATTCATGAATGGGCTGACTAGATAAGTGTCATTATAGATAAATTTCAGGCATGACTTAATAAAAAATTCCTTATAATTAAGAATTGATTAGTTGGATAACTGAAAAGGTAGGCTTCTCTTCCTGTCGTAAACCTGATGCACCCTGTTCACTGGTATTCTGGTTGATGCCCTACCCTGTCTATATCCGTATTCACTGGTAGACCTGTGCGGAGTGCCCTGACATTTGTTACCAGGAGACCAGGGATATGGTATAGGGAAAATCAGGTGGTCAGTGTTTAAAGGGTTAAGTTAGTTGCAAATGTAGGTAACTATCACCTGCATCAAAAGTTGATGTTTTGCTGATTTCCCACTTTGTGGAAACTGAAATAATACTGTTTTTTTAACACTGGACTATTCAGTAGTGGTTTGTTTCTTTGTCATGCTTTTTTTTTTTTTTTTTTGCAATATTCAGTAAAATATAAATGATCTGAAAGAAAATACTGGTTTATTCTGTACAAGTAAAACTAGTGAGTGGCAGCTAGAATTAAACCATATGCAAATGGTGAACACAAATAGGGAAAGGGTGTACCCACCTGGAGCCCCTAAATCATGTATATAAAAATGAACTGCAAATTGTATGATGTAAGAGAGAGAAATACTTCTTCTGTTGATAGCACACTTCAATTCACTATCAGTTGATGTAGTTTTGGACATTTAAATTTTGTGGAGAGTAAATAGTTTGGAGCAACATTTGATGGACATTCAAATAGTGTCATTGTCTTTTACTCCCTCTTTTCACAATATATTTTTGAAAAAATGGGAATGTGAAGGCATCCAACATAATCAATTAATACGGAAATGCACCAAAATTTTATGTTTTGGCATAACTAGGCAGAACAGAGTTGCTCCTAATTTATTGAAAATTTCTGCATGCATTTACTTAGACTATGTATTGACAATATTTGTGAATTTTGTGGATACTGAATATTTGTCTGTAAATGGCAGTTTTCTTATTTTCCATGTTTGGGGATTAACATATTTTTGATTTATTCCAGGCCATTTACATATCCAAAATCACATCGGGAGGTACAGCAGATAAAGATGGGACACTGCAAGTGGGAGACCGAATTGTTTCTGTGAGTGTCTCTGTTAGGCTGAAGTTTGGCAGAAAATTGATTTGCCCGGTTGTGAGACATTTATTCAGAAAAACTGCTCGGTGACACAGAGTCTTCGTATTTTAACACATTCATTGAGATTGTCAGCTTAAGTGCCCCTTTGTGTATTCATGATTTTGCTCATTCTAAAGGCATAGGAACTGAATGTGAGTACTGACTCAACTCTATAATGTCAAACTGCAGATCTTTTATATGACATTGAAAGGTGCACATTCCTTCCTAGTGTTATAAGGTTTAAAAGGTTGAAAACATTGTAAGAAGAAACCTCCACAAGACATCCCATCATAAATTTGCATTGCCTTCACACTTGGGTTATTTGGCTTTAGCAGAAATGTGAGACAAATGAAAATGAAAATGTTTTTTACATGTTACTTGAAAAATTTCTTATACATAATGTTGAAATCTTTGAATTGTTTCGAAATGTAGATCAATGATGTTGACATGGATGATGCCCGACATGACCAGGCCGTAGCAATGCTTACGGGCCTGGACAGGACAATCAAACTGGTTGTGTATCGAGAGAAGATTGTGCCCAAGGGAGAAGGCAATGAACACCCAGCTCCTGGCAGTCAGAAAATCCCCAAAATTACCCAGCCCGTCATCAACTGGCAGCAAGGCAGTGCGCCACCTGCACGCACTCCCAGTCCTGCTGGGGCACAGCCCCCACCACCTCGGCTGTCCCCGTCCCCGGCCAGTGCTGTGTCATATCAGGCCCCATCTCCCACCCAACCATCAGTGTCTAGTCCTGTGTCTGCTGCAGCCCGTGCGGGCACACTGGCAAGTGGACCTAGCCCCACTGCCACCCTCAGCTCAAGTTACAGTCCTGGCAGGACATCGGTTGTAGATGCCAGTCCAACAGTTCAAGCAGCTGCACCGCCTAGCCCCTTCACATCAGCTGTGCCAACCTCATATTCTTACCTGAGCCAGCCAGCTGCACCAACTGTCACTCTGGCCAGTCATACCTCCCCATCCCCGTCACCCATATCACCAAAATTTGGAGCTCGGACTCTGTCTTCAGATTGGGCTACACCGCCCTCCTCTGTGCAACCGCCAAAGTTTGTTTACCCTGGATATAGCAAGACTTCTCCTTCCTTGTCATCAACACCATTATCTGTCATAACCACTACAACCACCACTGCGTCATTGTCCATATCACCATCATCAACAGCCACCCTGCCAGCCTATTCATCCATTCAACAACCATCATCCCCAGGAGCGAGAACATCAGCCACTCTTCCTCCATCACAAACTGTGAACATTTCCCCTGTGGTGCTGCAGGTATCCCGGACTTCGCCTAGCCCAACTGTCAGCCCACCAGTATCCTCGGGCACCTCGAGGCCTGTGGGTGAATCGGTAGTTGTGAAAGGGGTGACAGCCCCGACCATGTCAGTAGAAACCCCAACAGAGAGTCCAGAATCCAATCATATTGAGCCGAGATCCACATCCATCTCACCTCAGCCTTATCCAGTGGAAGTAAGTACCTAATTAGCATTATTATGCTTTTGCCATTGGGACTGTTCAGCCTCACTGGGGTTCTCTGTGTCACTTTATAGTTCATGGAGGTGAGGTGTACTTGCACTCTACTTCTATATTGTCACCGACCAGGAAAACATTCAAATGATGAAGTCACTGCTTTTCAGGGAAGTGAAAAACTGTTTACTCCTGTTGTATGTATCATACAGAAGAATTATTCCTGCTAATTACCAAAAAATAGGGAGGCAGCTATTGTCTTGTAGCCCAGATTTTCACTGTTTGGGAGATTTGACATGACAGTTTTTGTTATTGGATATATCGGCTGTTGGAACCTCTTTGAAATTAGCCTTTGAGTTTAGTTATTACAAACATACTAGATGGATAAGAACAGGCACTCGCTTCTTCCGACCTCTTAAAATACCGAGTACATGCGGTCGCGGGCACCGCCCACTGTTGGCACGGAGCCAGCACATTGAACAATGGATTTGCATCGAAAATAAGACACAACAGCGATCGGTTTCGCTTCTAGAGGCAGTTTCATCGTCAAAATGTTTTGAAAATATATAATATGTAATTAATAATGAATTTTTCTATAAAGCAAAGCCAAAAAGGGCGGGTGAAGGGAGGAAAGAGAGAGAAACAGATTTTTCACGAGATCGCATAGGCACAGATCTGCATGCGGTTTCCCCAGCCTCTCTCGTGACAATTTATTTTTAGCCTACCGACAGCGCTTCGGACTTGACTGCTAATTGTTTGTACTGCGTCTCTGATGCAACGGTTGATGTGGTTCTCGTCAATGGCGTATTTTTCATGTATGTGGAAAAGACAATGAAGAGGAGGAAGAACGGGAAGAAGAAAAATCCAAGGTTAGTCTGTTATTGTTAAAGGAAAATCCTTAAACGTTTTCAAAAGCCTTCGTAGTTCCTGCTATTGTTTACTTTTTTACTTGCATTTGCTGCTGGGAGACGGGGTGTGCGAGTTCCGTCATGAACGGAAAATCCAGCCTTGGTCCCATGTTATTCTAAAAATATACTGGATCTAGATCTATCTTCGTTGTGATGGTAAGTATAAAACGATTGTGATATTGTTACCACATTTAAAAGGAAAAAAAAAATAGCCAGAGGTTTCCTACAACGAACTACTTTATAATTACAAAGAAGCAACTTCCAGCAAGGCCTAGGGTGAGAGCTGAACACTGAACAAAACTTGGCATTTTCTCTACTTGGCTCTGTAAAAAATGAGGCTGTTTACGTCTCTCAGGCTTACGCCACTTGGCGGCGCTGCCAAACCCTTGCACACGAAAACCCCAAGCTGTCTCATCTTATCATTTCTAGTATCTTTGGTTATAAGGGGGTTCCAACAACCGACCAACAATGTGTCATCTCCCTCCGCAAAGTATTCTCAGTGTTTCACATTGGACTGTTAGGTTTCAGTCTAGAGAAATAGGTGAATAGAAACTCCTGTTGGAGACAGAATAGCGGATAGCATTACTACAAATAGGGAAAAACTTCTCATTTGACATTTAGAGCAATTTGTTAACAATGTCAGTAATGTAAAATATGAAAATGCATGGTGACCAAAAAAAAAAAAGTGCAGGGAGTCTGTTAAGTTTATATTGTTTCCCAACGACAGCAACAACAAAAATAATCATTTTCTTCTTCTTTTTGTTTTGATTTCATCTATCTTTTTTCTTACTTCTTAATTCTTAGGAAGTTTTTCTATGTTGTTTCACTGGGCAGTTGTTTCAAATAGATATTTGTTGTGACCAGCCTCACTGAAGAGAAAGTTAGTGGGTAAAGAATGTACATATTTTCAGAGTGTGACAACATTTGTGTGTGCATAGACTGGATATGTATTTTATAGGGAAAGTTTTTACTGTGTGCGTTTTGTTGTTTTTGTGGAATATGAGATAATTGTGGGCAATAGTTTCCTGTTGAAATTTAAAAGGGCACAAAAAATGATAAAAGTGTGTGTCTTTACCATTATGACAGAATGCAATAATTGTGAAAATTTTATGTGGGAGCAATGAGGAAAAATGTATGTATGTTTCAACAATTACCTACCATGCTATCTCCACTACATCCTTGAATCTACCTGCCCTCTGTCTGCTGTGTGATTGATAGTTAGTAACCAGTGCTATTCTTGTCTTCAGGATATAGTGATAGTGAAGGCTGGTGGACCTCTAGGTTTGAGTATAGTAGGTGGCAGTGACCACTCCAGCCAGCCTTTTGGTGGAGATGAACCAGGTGTATTCGTATCCAAGGTCAGTTGATCACAATGTAGCTTTTCTAGGGGATTTTTGCGGGCAAGGATTTATCTCCACTTTTGGCTGTTTGGCTGAACTGAGTTACACACTTCACATTACTTCTGCAGGCCTACTCCATTAGACGATTAGTGCATCGAAGTTCATGGCAAACAGATTCAGTGTCTGATTTGGATGTATTACTAAAAAGAAAAAAGTCATAAAAGCTGTGACTGTATGAGCACATGAAAGTTCAGTCATCACTTTCTCTAAAGTTCATGGAAGGGAGTTAGAACTATATACTTACAACTTACAAGGGGATGCAGTGAAGTTGACAACTGTCCTCACGCAGATTTCTTACATCTGTCTTGTTATTATATATTTGTTTTTAAAATGGTACTGAGTTGTAAAGGACTTTTATGTGACTAGACATTCTCTCTGAACCAAGTATTACAACTCTTTGAGCCAACAGATTTGGTGAGAATAATTTGACAGATAAAAGCAAGAAAATAGCTCGGAGGTAACAGATAGTAGGTATTTAGTTTGTTGATTTTCTTGCTGGCTATGTGGAGTAACAGCTCTTTATGTAATTGCTAGGAAAAAGGGAGCAACATTTTTAAAAGACCATGTGATCATGCTTTGAATAGAAGCTGTACTGTGTTCATTTTGATCATTGATTTGTTTCACCTGAGAAATATCATGTTTATACTCCACCAAACAGGTTAGGTTCTTATAGTTCTTATGAATGAACATTCTTGTGTCACTAAGTTTGTTTGTTTTGACATATTTGCACTGAACTTGATAGGATGAACACTATGTCACTTTTGTGGTCACAAAGATTTATTGTAGAAATTGTTACAGTTTGTTCAGCTAACAATTCAGTAACATTATTTGTTTAAAGAAAATGTTTCATTTTGTCTTACCAGATTGTGAAAGATGGTGCAGCAGCCAAGACAAACTTAAAAATTGGAGATAGAATTTTATCTGTAAGTAGTGGAATCTGGCAGCTGAGTTGCTAGTTAAAGGGTAATAGTCATGTAGTAATGGGATGTGGCATTCCTGGGTGGGGACACTTTGTGTTAACTGCTGAATGTGTGAAACATGCGTCTGCCTGTATGTTAGAATAGTGCAGCTTTTGTACTGACACAGTGTATGTTTTCAGAAAGAGGAGTTGCTTGGATTGAGTGACTGTACTATGATATGTTATGTGCTGCATTATCGAGGGTAAAATACTACTTCAGAATGTGTAGTATGAATGAGAATGAAATGACATTGAACATTTGGGGATCAACAAGAAGATGATAAAACAAAACAAGAATTTAGAAATGAAAAAATGCAGATGACAAAGACAAGTTTGGAATTTTGACTGGAGTCAGATGCGCTGGCAATTTGACAAAATTTGATTAATACATTGGCAATTAATCTAATGTAAGTTGGGTATGGCACTAGAAATATACATAGAGTAAATGCTTTGTTTGTGTGCCTTATTAATATGTGCCGTTTGTATTGCAGGTAAATAACAAAGATTTGCGCCATGCCACCCATCAAGAAGCTGTGATGGCACTGATCTCTCCCACCTATGAGATACATCTCAAGGTCAGGCATGACCCACCTCCACCAGGGCTCCAGGTGGGTACACCCTTTCCCTATTTGTGCTCACCATTTGGACTGAAGTACTTTGACTAGCCCTGCCCATATGGTAGATCTGTGTGACACAGAGACCCAGCTTCTTTGCCCACCCCACTGTAGCAGTCCACATCATTTTGAGAATTATCTGTGAAGATAGTGGCATTTGTTATCAGCAATGTATCCAATAGGGCTGTCAAATCATATAATCCTGGTTTGCGTTGTAGATTCTTATTTTAACTGTCTTTTTTATTTGTGAAGCTTAATAGTTCACGGGAAATGTTCATCCGTATTCCTATGGAGAGCATCTTGTTTTCTTTCTGTAGTCATTTTCTTGTCTCGAAAGTTAAGATGGCAGAACGAGGCTAAGGTAGAAATAAAATCTTTGTATCATCAGAAAGAGTGTGATTCTCAAGGCTTTATATGGTTACAATGTGTGCGGAAGAAATGGTGGATTAGCACATACATGTAGACAGAAAGAAATATGTGTACCAACTTAATGGAGGTATGCATAATGCAGCAAAAATCCCATTTGCTGTCAGATATCGTGGCAGATTTTTGCTTAAATTACGAACTATAAAGTGGTACTGATATAATTGTTACATTTCTCTCACTTACACAATTCTCACAGTCAGGCTGTGGTACAATTATATGAAGATGTATAACAATATTGGAAAGTACACTAGTTTAACTGGGGGGGGGGAAAAAAATGTAAAGTCAAGAATTTCATTGTAGCACCTCATGATTTTCTGACAAATATCTAGTGGATAAAATAAGAAATGCTTACAGTGAGGATCCAACCGTTGAATGACAGTTGCATATCAGAAATTTTGTCCCAGATGAGAGAAAAACAAACTGAAAAAAATTTGTTTGCAGTTCATATGATGCCTCAAAGAAGGTAGAATAGAACAGTTAGTTATGAAATTCAGATCTTGTTGTAACCCCCAAAATTTGATCTGGCTAACAGAACAGTTAAGAGAAGGCCTGGTCTTCTGTATTTTCCCAGGAATGTAACTATATTGGTGATTTGTTCAGGGTGAGATAAAGCTTTGATACAGTCTGTTTGTCATTGTTACCTTTATTCCTTCTTGAGCTTGTTCAGTGGGGGAATCTCTCTGCTGTGTTCAGGACTTCCTGTAATTTCATAGCTAGTTTTAATCGTTTTCGGGATAGAATTGAAAGTATGGTGATCGTCTGATGTGAGTTACAATGCAAAAAGCTTCATTTTATGTGGCCAAATTCCATGTTATTCAAAGTGATGTGAGAAATTCACAGCAGTTGACAGCTGTTTTGAAAATGTCAGACACAGAAAAACGAAACAGAAAAGAGTTTTATTTTCATATTTCATTGGGACTGGATTACAAAACTTCAGAGATACTATGCTGCAAATGACATAGTATATCTACTTTTTTGTTTTTGTTTTTAAACCTTTTTGTTGTCAAAAAGGAAATGAAAGTAATTCTGTATGAGCATACTGGGGGTTGGTCTTGCAACAACATTTTAAGGAGAAATCATGTTACAGAATGTTGTAATCTTGAAGGTCTCTTTCCATTACTTAAGTATACGTCCATTCTCTATTGAGGGTGTATAGGCTTTGAGTTTCATTTGGCTGAATTTAAATCTTGGCTCTGCGACAGTTTTTCTTTTTTTCCCTCCCAACCCTTTGTACATTTTCTCTATCAGTATCCCCACCTTAGATGTCTTTGCTCCACCCAGCCATCCCTACATGTTATACATACTACATACCCAATTCTCTTGTAAAGTATACCGTTCTTTGTCATTGGCCTTCCACCCCTCTGTGAGACTATTGAAGTAGCAGATTCATTCTTTCTAGATAGTGCACGCCTTCCTTTACATATTTTTCGTCCCCATATTCCCCATGAGTCCTAATAAATGGTTTAGCATTAGTTATTACTTACTTGAAAATGCATGGAGGATAAACAGTCAGCAACAACAGTGATTAATGTGACACTTATTTGGAACAATAGACAGAGCATTGCTTTGTAAAGGCCATCCATCCACCCTTAAAGAAAGACACTTCAGATACTACAGTGTATTTCCATACTTTATGCATTCAATATTTCACAGCACATGCTGAATCAGCAGTGGCATAATGTGATATTTATTCCTCTGCAAATCATATTTATGTGAAAAATGAACAGAACACTGTAAATGTGAATTATATATTGCAATAAATATACTTCATTCATTTAATAAAATGCATTTGATACCAAAAAAGGTAATACAAGTGCTTGAAAATGACAATTACAACATAGAAGGTTTGTTGTAAGAAAAGGGGAAAAAAAAAAGCCAACTTTTTCTTTTTTTTTGGTGGTCTGGTCCTGAGATCATCCAAAGTATGCAATAGGGTTAGTTGTGCATGTTTTAATATATGGTGATGGCCAGGTATGGTCAGAAAGGGTCAACTCTGGTTTTCACTCGTCCTGTAATTTACCTGTGTAAATTAAGATTGATATAATACATAGTCTCAATGCAGTGTAGTGCTTAGGAAATGTTGCCTGAAACACAAGGCCAAGGGCCATTTAAGGACTGAAATTTTAACATGACAGAAAAAAAGGAGCATGAAGAGGAACTTCCCATTATTGGGGAATTGAATCAAGTGAGGCCACAGCATTGAAGTGGCAGTTTTTGAAATCAGAGGAAGCGTAACATTTGTATGACTTCATTTTTTCATAGTGACTGATAAAGCATCATAAGTTTGTATTTGCAGAACAATGTTAATTCCTCCGTAATGGATGGAAAAGTAAGCAATTTTTTATCTGTTAACCCCATAAATTTTGCTTATGCACCTTGTGGGGTTGGGGGGGGGGGGGGTGGGTGGGTGGAGATTGCAGAGGAATGGTATTGTATCCAGAGAAGTATTCATCATCATTATATTTCTCATTTTCACATCGCTGGGGCCAAGACCAAAACATTGATATATATTTTAAATTTAATATTTTCTCTGATTCAGAGCAGATTGTTTGCTTTTGTCTTCAGTCTTCACATATGAATAGATTTGTTCTTAACAATCTACACATGTGGTTAGATTTGTTTTGATCCTTCACATGTTCGAAGCAGAAGTAAGAAAGAGAGAAGTGGTCTTTGCATTTGTGAAACTGCTACAACCTTTAATGGTCAGATGCTCTATAATTGAGAAGATTTTAACATGGAAAGTTTAAAAAAACAACAAGAATAAACAGGAAAATATTCATATTTGATATTTGTCGTGTGGGCTTTTAGTCCAACACATTTTACTTATGGCTTTGGTTTTTTCAGGAGCTGACCATAACTAAGGATGCTGGTGAGAAACTGGGGCTGTCAATCAAGGGTGGGGCCAAGAATTTGACCACCCCAGACCGCAGTGATGAAGGGATCTTTATCTCCAGGGTAGGTGGTTAGTGTGGGAGAGAACGTGGATGATGGTCAGTCATATTCCGCCACATCAAAAGATAGTTAAAAACTTCAGAGTGCACAAATTTTCAGCTTTCAGATTTCACTCATGGACCATTCATTCTTGTCAATTCAGATGTAAATTTTTTTTATCTCCTCATTATCAAGATATTGTAGTGAGAGATAGATGGTGATGTTTTATATGCTGCTGAAAAATATTTGGTCAGAATGATGTCAGGCCAACTGTCCTCTGTGAAGGAGGGCTTGATATAAGAGCTTGGAAACCTTTAATCCCACACTTAATTTAATTGAACAACTCTCTAAAGTGTTTAAGCATAATGATAAAGCAGGTCTCACCTTTTTATTTTATCCTACACTGACTGTCAGGGACTCTCTTGCATTGTTCATTACACCAAAAATCACATTGTTATTCCACCATTTGTCAGTCATTCGTCCTGCATTCACAAACAGGTCGATTCAGTTCATTATGATATGGAAAAAACTGGATAGCAACAAAAAATAAATAAATAAATAAAAACAGATCCCAAACGGTGGATTCTGGTTTGGCCATTAATTCAACTGTGAATCAGTTACATTGGAAGGAAGAAAAAGAAAGAGATTGTGGATTAAATAATGTTCAAGATGTAAGGTTGTGTCGCTTATGTGTCGTTATATTCCAGATCAACGAGGGTGGTGCTGCCGCCAGAGATGGTAGACTTAAGGCAGGTCAGAGAATATTGGAGGTAAGTATTTTATTGTGGTACCTGTATTTGGTTACATTTAGACGTTAGTGATGATGAATTGCTTTGACTTCGCGGACAAATAAACTATACTTTTAGGACATGAGCTAGTCACTGGAATGATGATATCAGCAGATCCAACAAGCTACAGTTCAGGTCTCACAATGCTTAGGAGCCTCAAAAGTCTCAAAATGTTTTGTTGGCTTTCAAAATTTATAAATTTGTATTTTTCCACATTAAATACTTTGCTATTATGTAATGAAAGGCAAATATATTTGCTTTCATATTTTTTTATTTTTTTTTAGCCATCCAAGATCCTGTTTTTGTACAGACCTTTATGAGGCCTTTTGAACTAATTTTTTTTAAAAAAGGGCTGTCAAGCTCTGTAGCTGAGGGTCCCACCAAGTCTAAATCCAGGTCTACATATTTGTTGCAGATATTAGTCAGTTATTCTGAAAGCTATCTTTGAAACAGATAATCTAGTGAGTCAACTCTTCAAACAAACAATCAGTCTTATGATTACCATCCACACCCTTTCTCCTCTCCAGGTAAATGGTCAGTCCTTGCTAGGCAGTACCCACCAGGAAGCTGTGCGAGCCCTTAGGAGTGTAGGGGACAAGATGATCATCTTGGTGTGTGACCAGCCACCAGAGAAGAGTGAGAACAACTCCCCAGCTGAGCTGTCCTCCCCTAGTAGCCAGGGAGGGCTGCTCTCTTCCCTGCATGGCTCAAGTTCCAGTATAGACAAAGAAGATGAGGATAGCCGACTCCTACAGCAGGTAGGTCACCAGTTTGCGCTTGTGTATCCTGCAGTTCGTGATGCTGAGGTATTCCTTGACCCGACAGCTTGTGGATTGCATGCTATACTGTTCCCCCTCCATACTTCTGTAGTAGTGGAACTGGATCTTCTTTGCAGTTGTAGTAAGCTTGCAGTGTGCATTCCTGTGTCCCCTGCATTATTCAGCTCGGTACATTTGATTACCATGTTGCTGTCGTAAGTGATATCCCTGTGTGCAACCATGAACAGCTTCCTGTGACCCTTCTTGTGTATTCACCGTTTGTTCTTTGCTAGAATTGTTTTTAACCCCTTGACTGTGGTGGTGTACATCTCAAAATAGATAGTGCAGGCGTACTGTGGACATTGTACGTCCCAAAATGGATAGTGCGTAAAGGCAAGTGTGCGGATGACAAACACCAAAGTGTCCTTTTAAAACCATGTAGCCTGTAAATCTGTCCACTTTACACAGTTTTTTTTTTCAGCATATGGTGAGGAAAGACATAGCAGTGAAGAGATTGAAGAGAGATCTTTGAGACATTCTGCACATTGTGTTCGTATTGCATCATCTGATTTAAGCTTAAAAACATACTTAAAAGCATAAGCACTACTACTCCCTAAAAGTGTCGTCTTCATACTCATTTATGTCTATGGAAGGCATTGTCAGGCATAAATATCAACAATAAGACATTAATTTTTTACCCAGGCAGGTATCATTTCAGTTTTCTTTCAGTATAGTTTTCACTGATGACTCCTGTTGATAACAGTTATTGCCTGAGATGGTTTATTTATATAAATTTTTATAGATTTATATAACTAAGTCTACAGTGAAATGGTTGGTGTCATGGTGTGTTTGTCTTACACTCTTATTTCATCAAACAGCTTTGGGGGACTATTTTTAAGTCATTCACATGAACTAATCATTGGGAGACAGACATAACCCTGTGTGGCTTACTGGACAGGTGGCTGTATTTGGAATATATACTTTGGTTTTCTTCTGAAATTATTTTTTTTTATTAGCATATTTAAGTCCTTTGTTTGACTGACAGCTGGTCGTGGAGTGTTCTTATCTAGTTTTCCCCAACAGTATATGGTGCTGGTCGCAGCTGGCCACTTTAGACTGCAATATCTACATTTTTCATACTTTCAATGAAAAGTGTTCCGGCACGCCAACCCTTAAATCTATTATAACAGAACAGTCTAACTTCCAATAGCAAGTCATTTCAAGCAGCTTAAGTTTGTCATAAATGTTAGGTCAAACTTGGAGGGCAAGAATAATAATAATAATAATAATAATAATGGATGGCATTTATATAGCTCATATCCATTTAAAATGCTATATGCGCTTTACAGAAGCAACATGTCAACCACAGAGCAGAATGGAGTGCCTGCGAAGCTCTGAACACACTACACTGCTTCTTTCTCTCTCCCTGTCTCGCTTACTCTCTCTCTCTCTCTCAACCTCTCTCTATCTCAGAGCAAATTGTAATGCAGCCTGTTAGGTGCAGTTCACAACTCACAACAGTTCACAACTCACAACTCCAATAATATTTGAATATTTATTTAATAATGAATAATAAATTTTGTTGTTGCTGGTGGGAGGATGATATGGATAAATTTTAATCTATTAATTTCAATTTTGCCTGGGCAGCAGCCTTTTCGGCCTGCCCTTTACGCTTTCCAACTGCCAAGGTATCTTTAACATGCACAACGTGCCCAAGGGCCCTCCGAATAACGCAAAACCTTATGGTAACGGAAAAATGTTACCTTTGATCTAAACCTAATTTTAACCAGAATCTGTCGGTTTCCCTTCCTGGTGAAGAGGTTTGAGTTTGGAGTATTATGTGAAATTTATGGTAACTCAGCTTCACCAGAAGCTACTAGCACCAGAATCATCAGTGGAAATGATCACTGGGATCTCAGTGTTGGGACCTAAATGGCATTGTCGGTCCATGTTGATCAGAAAAATCTCCACTCTTGTTTCATTCGTAGCCTTTATTATGTTTTCCCACTGTCAAAATCCTAAAAATTCTTATTCTCCTTCCCACCCCCATTCCACTTTCCTGCCACAAAATTCCAAAAACTACAGAATTTTCCCAGTGTGTGTATGACAACCAATGCTTTCCCTTAGTAGCATATATATGCCAGTTTGGTGTATGTGTGCTGATCTACTGTTGTGTATTTGTCCACACTTGAGCAGTAGAAATAGTTTGTAGATTACCAGTACATCAGTGTTGTAACCTGCTAGCACACTAGTGTTGTACTATGCCAGCACACCAATTTTGTAAACGGCAAGCACACCTCTAGCGTGTTAGCACTTCAGCTTGACCACATGTGTATCTACTGATGTGTTCTCTCTGCTATGTAGGAGCAAGAGCTGCTGAAGGAAACGGAAGAGTGGGAGAGAGAGGAGGAGGTATATCACTCTATTCATGTTATGCATCTGCTACTTCACATATGTATTGCTATTTGAAGCTGTCTTCACTCATAATAGTGCTTCTGGCCGCTTCTCTTGTACTTATATACTATCTATAGGTCTCTTGTTCAATTTTCCCACATTCCTGAACTGTCAGCATATATGTATACAGTAAATATCCCGTAGAGATACTTTCCGATATTTTGTCCTGATATGATTTAATATGAATATTACATCTTTGTGCCATATCAGGACATTGGGAACCACTAGAAAGTCACCAGTCACTTTCTGTCGCCTAAGTGGACATAGTCATTAGTGGTAATTTGATGGCCTCATGAATATATTGAAGAAAGGAAGGAAAAATATCAGGAAAGAACTGGCAGGATAACTCAACATTACTTTGACATTTAGGATTTCATAGAAATCCTTCTGTAGTTTCATAGAAGTCTGTTGCCGTGCCAATATAATGGTCCCATATTAAAAGTGAAAGCCACTAGGAAGAGTGCTTTCTGTAAAGTCCTGTTCAATTTCTTTATAGGAAAGCTTTCGCCCCACGTAGTTTAGCGATAATAGTGTCGAGACAGATGCAAGAATGCTTGTCACAATGTCTAACATTTCATGTCTTGCCACATTCAGCATTTTCATTGACATTTCATCAGCTTGCCTCCCTTAACTGAACAGAAGTGATAACTTAACTTTTTGTTTTTTAAAGTTATCTCCAACCACAGTTGCACATTGACTTGTCTCTGAAAATAGAAAATATACATGTAAGGTCTATCTTTAGCATCATCTCAGTGCATGTAAGTTCAGTACACTCTTTTATAATATTATATATTCTTTAATATTTAAGTCATTTCCACACATCCATGCCCCATTCTTACAGCATCCATTATATAAGTGAATGCCAGGAAAATCTTCCAGTATAAGTATGCTGTTCTCCACAGTTTATTCCACAACGGAAAATGGAAGTTTGTGATGGTTAATAACTATAGCCTGATAGAGCAAATAGACACATTTGTGGAGATGACTTTTTCAGATTACTAGATCTAGGACATACTCCATTGTGTTGCCAATGAATAAAACGTTAAACATCCAATGTTTTGTCTGTTCTTCTGCTAAGATGAACAGCTGGAAGGCCATACTCTTGTTAATTTCAATAGACTATAAAGACTCTTATTTCTGACATATAAAAAGTTCAGAGCAGAATTTCCTGGAAACAAGATAATAAAGTTATACATGTATCTTATCTTGTCTACTATTTTTAATCAATTGGAATATAGAGTTGATGGTTAAAATCAACCAATACATTAATTTGCAACATTAAATGAAGCTTTGGTTAAAAATAACTTTGAAGCTGTTAAAAATGAACACTCAAATTTCAGCCTTCAGACTACTGAAAATTCTGTACGTTTAAACTGTTAAGTACTATTAGTACATCAGCACCATGCAAAATAGACATCGTTGGGTCGTAAGAGGTACTTTAGTTTTTTTTTTGTTTTTTTTGTTATCAATGGAAAAGTGATTTATATGTAATAATTAAATTAAATATTTAATGTTCTAAGAGAGTTGCGAATCCGCTGCTTGATTATTACATCTTTGTTTGTTTTCTTGCTTTCTTTCTTAGTTTGTTACTTTTCCCCCTCCTTTGTCATAACTTCCTGTATGACTCTTAGAACTAACAACTATTTTATTGTTATTACTGTAAATCGTATGCATTGAAGATTTATGTAACATGAACTGACATAGATGCATTATGTAGATCAAACAATTGAGATAATAACTCAATAAATTTAGTATAACCAAAGAGAAGCAAAAACGAAGATTGATTTGTAAATCTTCGAGAAAAGTTACTTGTAGGAAAGCAGAAGATGCCCTGACAGTCTTGAGTGTAGCAGGATAAAGAAAATCATTCACATCACTGAATGTAACAGATAACATGTTAAGAAGAGCCTGAAGAACTTTTGAGTTGAATGAAGATGATAAAACTGAAGTAGCCATAGAGTCAAAATATGGCAAAAAGAAAAAGTTGTATGGCAAAGCCTCAGATAAGAAATAATACAGAAACCATACCAATAAAACGCAAAGGAAAAGGGAAGACAAATACAATTTTCTTATTGCCATATTTTGACTTTGCTGAAGCCTTTGCTGAGACTCATTTCTGTGGTTTTTATAATATTTTGTGAGGTAGCTAATGCAGTAAAATTAAGACCTTTGGTGCTTTCACAGATTTTGTAGTAGTATTTGATAATGTCATTTCAGGAGCATTGGTACTTCATTGTCATTATGATTTATTAAGCACCTTTTTCTTGATTGCAAAATTTTTATATTGAAGGCCTTCTTATTCCCTGTTGTAGAGTTACTAATGGGTTGTTAAGTGCTGATCAAATAAATTATTTTTGCTTGTATCAGAGAAAACTTTTTTTTTTTTTAAATTTGTTTATTTATTGTTAATTTTTCATTTTTATTTTGTGGCTATTTGTTGGTTTAGCTATTATTATATATATTTTTTTTTTGTTGCTGTTTGTTACGGGCATGAGTTCAAGTGATTTTTATGTTAAATATTTCTGTTGTTTTTTGGGTTATGGCCCCTGCATGAGTGTTGTCTCCCCATTTGTCCGCAGGAGAAACTGAAGAAGCTCAGAGAGAAAACTCCTTCCCCTCCATCACCAGCACCTCCCTCTCACCCCAGTTATATCCCAGTGTTGAAGGCCACTGGGTCAGTCACTTCACCAGCCTCCCCCACTTCACCGCCGGCGGCCTCAACACCACCACCACGACTTCCACCAACATCACCACCAGCACCAGCGGTGCAGGCGGAGCAACACAAGGAGATGTTACAAGAGGACAGGAAACAGATCCGAATTCCCCAATCGTCTATCCCTGTTCCCACTGTAGGTTCTAATGCCCTGACAGTTTCATGTGGTGCACCATACACTAGCATACGTACAAATTTCACATCTTGCTGCAGCATCAGGTCGTTATTATCCAAATTAAATGTCAAAATGTTGGATGTTTAAAATGACGTAGTTATTACTCGAGTATTCGTAGGTGGGACATGACCGTAAGTTTGTAGAGATTTTCTTCGGTCCTCAGCCTGTATATCATTGGGTATTTTCCATATTGTGCAATTTTTTTATTTTCGAGAAAATGAAGATAGAAATTTTGAAGAGTTGTGTAAAATCGGAAGACGCTACGCCACAAATACATACCTTGAAAAGTTTTTAACAGATTAGAATGACTTATACATAATGAAATTAGGAGTGAGAGAATCATTTTCGTGACAAAACCGCAAAATCCACAAAATGTCGCATGCAAGATGTGGCAAATACCCCACAATATGTTTATGTATCATCTTGTATTCCAAAAAAAAAAATAAAATGTGCAAGTTAATGGTTGGGTTCAGGTATGTCGAGTGGTTCTGGTCCATTTTCAGCCCTGTAAAGATTTTTCAATGCGCACCTTTGTGTTTTACATGTCAAGAGGTGGCCAACTGTGTCAGAATCCTCTGTATCATGACAGACACGGAAGTACGCGAAGACCGCAGGGGAAAAAAACCAATCACAAACCTGTAGAACTGAGAAACGTGCATTTTTAAAAGTTAAAAGAGCACTACTTCCTTCTTTCAGTTGAAAGGGTGATGCCTAATATTTTGTGATTGCAACCCTTTTTTTGAAGGTCGGTTTTGCGGAGAGGAAGGGGATGAACCAAGATTATACATGGAAAGGGGGGGAAGATTAAATTAACATTCACTATGACTTGTTTTTCACCAGCGGTCTTCAGCTGTTATTGACCAATGGTCAGACATGGTAAAGTTGGATCACTACAGACAATCATGAACGACTCCAGTTTTTAAAAGTAGAAAATTGGCTTTGTGTGCCACATACTTGTTAAGAAGTGAAGCTGTACTGAATCCAACCAGCAAACAGATAAAATTATTCAATGTACTGGAATGATTTACCGTGAAATAATCATAGGCATGTACCCTGAGATCCCCTAGTTTAATGACCCTATTCGTGTCTGCATGATGCATGGTAAAAATACCTGAGCATATTCAGTCTTTTCTCTTGTGTAGCCATCCTTAGTGGCTAAAGACACAAACAAACATGTGTTTCCAGTTTTCCGATGCCTTCTTGTTCATCTTTGAATATTGTCTGAAACTGTCACTCTGTTCTGTCATGTGATCAGGCTATATATTGTCTAGCCCCTCCATATCCAGGGCTGGCTTGGGGGTCTATTGGAAGAGAGATAAGTCAGAAAGGAAAAGACAATAGGAGTGTGAGTGTATGGTGGTGGTGGTTTGGGGTAGGTGGGTGAGAGTGGAGCATGAACGGGAAAAGGGGCATTGAAAATAAAATAAAGGAAACTGGGACAGAGAGATGGAGAAAGAAATGATCATTTAAAGAAGGATATTACTAAGTAATTACAAATGGAGGGATACGTAATGAAAGACAGGTGGGAATAAATAAACGTCAGTTGGAAACTACTGGCATTTTGCAGAATGAAAAGAGGGAGGGATAGGGAGTTAAGAGGAGTACTCATCCTCAACTCGCCCTTAAACTGGAGGCAAGTGAAGCGTAATGGATGTCTCTATAGTTCTCTGCCCTGGAGCTTATCCAATTATTGTTTGTTTTCTACCCTTTTATTTTCCCCTTTTCAGTTTCAACAGGACAATTTCGTGCAGCTTTCTAGGAGATAAACCTCTCTCTTCATTTATCATCTCTGCACAAGGCATTTGTTGGCCTTTTGTGTGTGTGTGTGCTGTGTTTTTTGTTTTTTTCTTCTCTGTCTTGCTTGACAGCGCTATAAATTGTGTCCGGCTCCAGGGTAAAATAAAAGATTAAATGTTCCGAGTTCTGTGGAGATAAAATCTTTCCATGGCTGCCTGAAGCTTGGTCCCTATTAAATGCCAGGAATCAGATATGATATTGAAAGTATACTGTTTATGTTGAGGGCCTTCATATTTTTTAAAGACAGAACTATAACAATGCCACTTCCCAAGTTTTCAAGTTAATATAGAACATATATATTTACTTTCATGGAGAGGTTTGTTAGAATCAGGAATTCCCAGCATGTTGTGCGAGGGTGAAACTGGGTAGAGACATGTTTGAAAGATAAATAAAAGGGTTGACCAGACAGTTCTTGAAAGTTCAAACTCCATGCCCACCATGCTCCTGTCTCCTTTTTGTATTTGTATTTGTATTTGTATAACTCTTTAATCCCATTTGGGAAATTTTGCCTTTGTGCCATTGCAGCCCAGTTATAACTGGAGCAGGCACGTCGTCGCCACAGTGCAGCGCCGGTCGGCGTTTTTTTTTTTCTCCTCTTCTAAATTTAATGTGAACAGTAAGATGTCACTGGTTACAAATTCTTGCAGCCAATTTTATAGTACTTTGCAGACTTAGGTCTTGGGTTGTGTGGGGTTTATGTAAGAAAAACGACACCTTTCATTGTTTTCATGGTAATATACCAGTCACTGAGTCAGCATTCTGTGGTTATTTGTTCATACCATTATGATTCTGTTGGATTATTGCATTTGAGTATTGGCACAATTTCTTTTTCTATTATATTATCTGGAAGCAATGAATCGTCAGTTGATTTTTGCCTTAAGTCTGACATGTACCATTATCGTAGAGCAGTGAGGATATACTGATCTGTAGGAGAGAGAGAAAAAGGCGGGATGACAATTTTATGAAAAGTTGGTATACTTGCTGCAAATGAAAGGTTGCCATTTGTTGAATTAGCACTGATTTTGTGATTTCTTGTTGTTGCAGTCGAGCGGTCAGTCTGTGATGAATAAACAAGTGCCTGTCAAACCTGCTGTTCCTGATAAGCCCGCCAACAGTCCAGCGGTGAGTACTTCTCATTGTGTCAGCTTTCATCGGCAGTTGTTATCATTCCATCTGTCAGTGCAGTGTGCATCTCTCCGTCTGTCATTTGTGTGTGTATGTATCACCACCTGTTGTATCAGTATGAGCCCGGGCGCGCACAAGCCAATTTTGATAGGAGACTATCATGACACTGAGTTTCAGTGAGATCAAACTGCTTGGCTGATGCACACAGTCTCAGTGGAACTCGGTGTCCTGACATCACTATTCAACTAGTTGACCTATCAAAATCGGTTGTTACGCGCCTCTATGAAGTCTCCATCTGTTATGTCGGTAATTGGCTGTGTCTGTCACATCCGTGTGTCATTGGCATGGCAGTGGCAGCAGTAGAGATCACCATGTCATTCATTTCACACACATTAACATTCAGCTGACAGCCTGTCAAGATGCTGACAGTCTGTCTCATATTGCAAGTTGCATTAGTTTGGCATGTTGTTTGCAAACACACCTTCGTCAACAATCATTTTGCAAACTCATCAAGAAATACATAGGTATATAAGATCTGAACCAGTAACAGCTGATGCACAACTGGATTGCTTGTAAGTAATTCATGCACATGCATTCCACCCTGTGATCTTAACAACCCTATCAATAAGTCATTGGCTGACAGAAACACGCTACACATACCACTTGTGCCATATTTGGAAAAGCTCTTAACTGACAGAACGTTGATGAACAAAGCAGAAAAGAAAATATGATCGGAAGCCCGATTGGAGCCAAAAGTTCAGAAAACTTGGCCAAAGATTGAATGATACATCATAATTATGATTATGATTTTTGGCAATTTTGAGAGACATTGATCTTTTGAGATTATGGTCATGTTAGAAGAGAGCTTTTCCATGTATTGTTGTCAACTTGTTTTGTCCGGATAGCATGACATGTTATTAGTAAGTAATCTTTATGTCTGTTTATGTGTGCTGAGCCAGTCTGTCTTGATGGCATGACGTGTCATTAATGAAATAGTCCTTGAATGTGTGTGTATGCGTGTGTGCGCGTGAGAAACATTTTGCAGATTGATCAGGTAGTTCAAGTCTGAAACCCCACGTCATTTTTCTTCTTTGAATGTCTCTTTTTCCACAACCTTGCCGGAAATAAAATACCTTGATATTCATTGCAAACTTTAATGCAGCGTCTTTTTTATTCAAATAAAAAGTATTAGGTCTTTGAATGGTGGAAACCTTAGCTCAGGTAGTTCAAACTGACTGTGTCTTGTTCAAGCAGTAAACGGACACAGCCACACACACTAAACAATACTAGATGTAGTGTATTTCGACAGAAGAAGAATTGAGTTTCGTTTTGACGTAAGATTAATCCCAATGTAGATAAACACAGAGTCGTACTAGCCTCGCTATGTTGACGTAAAATTGTGCCCAAGCGGGAACAGGGCATTTTGGACTACCTATTTAGCGTCTCCCTTGTAGAAAACATGTTTATAGTCTAAACACATATATTTCTAAGCAAATTTATCCATCCATTTCCATCTATGGAAGAAATCTCTTGGCGCTTAGAGACAGAGCAAGAGAGGTTGTAATGGAACACGAGAGTGTGAAGTATTGGCAATTAAGTGAGGACATTTTGCCATTTCTAAACGACTACAACTCGATGGCTTTAATTTTCATTTTATAGATTTAATTCCTGGTCTCTCGTGTTATTATTTTTGCCTTTCCTTAAATGTTCAGCTTCAACTATTTAATGGGCACAGCTCTCAAGAGCTAAACTATTTAGAGTTTAAACAATCATTGGCTGGAGCTCTCGAGATACAAACACCTCAGCCAGAGCTAAACTATTCACATATTTTTGCTTAGCCATCCTAAACACAAATCTGCATTCTTTGGGATCAACAAAAGCGGCAAAAGAAATGTTTGATTCAGTTCCCACGAAAGTTCACAAGAAGATCATTGATCATAGAAAGACTTGCAAAATCTCACGACGCCCATTTAGCTGTTTGGGAAGGAGGACAGAATAATAGAACAGTACAGTGTTTTAGTTATTATGGTTTGTCGGAATGTTGTCCTTTTTGTTTTCTTTTTAAAGGTAATATGAATTGATCTGTAGCACTGTCAGCTCTATTTTAGGCATAATCAAGTTCTGTGATTAGCTTAAGACCGCTGAGGATAAATTTATAAAACTTTGCATTAAACCTTTAGTAAATAATACCCTGCAGACAGTACCCTTTCCTCAAAATTGTGGAAAATGTAGAGCCAATTTTTTCAAACTTTTGGAAAAGACATCACTTTATGAAAAACACACACACACACACACACACACACACAAAAAGCCACTCTCTGTCTCAGATATCATGTTTTTTTTAACTCCAAAACTCAAGTCGATTCCCATTACAATAATGTTGTAATGATGTTAGCATCATGACTGTAGTTTGTGTGTTACTGTCGTGGGCCAGCATCTTTGTTTGTTAGAACTGGACAGACATTTTGAAGATCTGCCAGGGGCGTCAGTGCATTCATTTGCTTGGCCGGCATGGTTCATGAAGTCTGTTGAGTCAGAAAGTACGTCGAATGTTGTGTGTAGAGCGTATGCTTGCCGTGTGTTCAGCCATCGGCCAGTGGCGGACCTACATTTTTGGGGCCCTGAAGCTTAAACTGTTATTGGGCCCCTTTGGCGGTCAGCAATAATAGGGCAACATTCAAAATTCACCCATTTAAAAAAAAAAAGTTTCTTCATGGCCCTTCTGGGATTAGAGGCCCTGAAGCTTAAGCTTCATTAGTTTCATAGTAGATCCGCCACTGCCGTCAGCCTTGCATCTTGTCAGTCTATAGTCTTCACGTGGTTTTGTTTCTTTCACTCACTGTTTGCATGCAGCTTGCTCCAAAACCAGCGGCCACCTCTATCCCACGATTTATGGCACCAGCCCCCGGAGGGGCTTCTAGACCAGCCTCTTCTCTGATGGCGCCAAAGCCCTACTCGGCCCCCACATCAACCCCCGCCACGACTAGCCCCCGCCCGGCCCCCTTCGCCCCACCCCCCAAACCTTCATTCATACCCTCAGCCAGGCCCGTATCTTTCACCCCATCTCAACCCACTACTACCACCAACTCCCCTAAGCCTGCCCCCTTTGCCCCACCCCCTAAACTCGCCCCCAAGCCTGTGTTCAAGCCCTCGGCTATCCCTAAGTACGAGGGTACCAAAGCCGGGGGAGATGATGCAGTTTCACCCTCAGATACAACGTTTGATGTCAGGAAATCAGCACGCGTGCCTTCAGGGATAGCGGTTATGGCAAGAAAGGTAAGATATTCAACATGGTTATCAAAATGTGCATTCTGGGGTAGCAAAGATTACAGGCAACATGGGGAATAGAATATGCCTTCAGGGATGGTAAAGATTGGACATGGTTACAGAATATGTCTTGAGGGACAGTAAAGAGAACAGGAAAGATGAGATATTCACCATGGTTAACGGAATATGCCCCCAGGGATGGTAAAGATTACAGAAATGGTAAAAATATTCAACGTGGTTAAGACAGAAAACGTCTTGGAAGAATCACAGGGAGCAAACAATGAACACAAAACACCAGAGAATCCCACAGGCCAAAGCGGCGATGCTGCATTAATAGAACATGCCATCAGAGATAATGAACATTACAGGAAAGATAAAGATATTCAACGTGGTTAATAGAACATGCCATCAGAGATAATGAACATTACAAGAAAGATAGAGATATTCAATGTGGTTAATAGAACATGCCATCAGGGATAATGAACATTACAAGAAAGATAAAGATATTCAACGTGGTTAATAGAACATGCCATCATAGATAATGAACATTACAAGAAAGATAAAGATATTCAACGTGGTTAATAGAACATGCCATCATAGATAATGAACATTACAAGAAAGATAAAGATTTTCAATGTGGTTAATAGAACATGCCATCAGGGATAATGAACATTTCAAGAAAGGTAAAGATATTCAACGTGGTTAGTAGCATATGTCTTCAAGGATAGTACAGATGACAGGGAAGCTGAGATTATTCAACACTGTTGACAGAAATTCCTTCACAGTACTTGACAAGAAGTAAACAAAAAAACAAAAAACTGGGGATAGGGTATAGTAAAGATCATTTGTACCGACAGTGATATAATTATCAGGTAAACGTTTATAACCGTCGGGAAAGAAATTGAAGTGTAAGAAAATTGATATGATTCATGTACTGTTGCGTCAGTCGGATATTTTCCCTAGATTGTTTTTTTAGGGGATTTAAATTGATGGGTAACCATAAATGTGTTTATTGTTCAGCAGTGTTCTCCTCTGGGATATGAACAATTTAGAATGGAACCCAATCGAAGAGAAAGGAGGAATGGTGCATGAATTAGCTTTGACTTGAGAGCACTGTGAAGTTTTTTTGTTAACTTTACATTGTGAAGTTAGCCAGCATCTTGATAGCCAGCCCGCCGTGCATCGACTGGGCCAGAGTAGGCTTGTGTGTGTGCATGTCTAAAGCATGTTTATTGTTTCCTTAATTTCTGCCATTCATGTGCCTTGTATTTATACCAGTGCCATAGCTCATCAGTTGTTGTACAGTTTTACTCATTGTTGTCATCATCTTCATTGTCATCCATGTCGTTACATTTGCTGTGATGTTACTATTGTTGATGTTGTTTTCAGCTTTGACAGTGCCATGGTACTTAGTTTTTATATTGTGATGTCAGTAAGGGGTGCTGCTAAATATGGCGTTTCACTCCCTGCTATTATGCAATGCCCAGAGAGAGAGAGAGAGAGAGAGAAAAGATGAATTCAATCAGAGGAACGTAGCGCGGAAGTCTGGGGAATTTAACAAAGCACACTAATTGTTATGATTTCACGGACCCATTTAAGCTCGCTAAGCCCTTTTAAAACCAGGCAGACTAAGGTAATTATCACCCTTTCTCTAATGTAATTGTAAGGAGGCGCAAGGGGAGAGTATCAAGGCCAGGAACAAGAGAGAGCCACGAAAAGAGTGCTGTTGTCACATAAACTGGTGTAACAGTTAGGCCTAGTTGATTTGATTTCAGCCGTGTGTTTGGAGTAGACACTGGATTGCGTAGACTGTCTCAATCCATTCGCCAATGAGAAACAAACGAGATGTTACGTGACGTAACCAGTTTTGTGTGCATAAGATTTTCTCATATTCTTTTCACCCTCTCTCCTTTAAATTTAGCCCGAAACCATAGAATAGATACGAACATGGGCGTAGTAGCCCTCACCGTTGGAAGCCAATCGTGAAATGTTATTTACTAATTATGTCGAGGACGGAGGAAAGGGGGGGGTTTATCATGCCTGCGCGCCGTAAAACCCAAACTCAATCTCAAACCCAGCATAGGGTATTGCTAAGCACGTTGACTGAGGTGGCCATCGTTACCATCTGTCTCACTATCGTAACATGCCGAAAGACTGCAGCCTGTAGTTGTCATTCATGTCAGTGATGAACTCGACCCTAATGTTCAAAGCCTTCAGTAGGATAGAACCACCCTGTTTAGTATGCGAGGGTGAACACAAAGACTATTGCAGATTGTAATTCCGAAGTACATCAACTCAACTGTTGCGGTGACTCACGTCAAAACCTCCACGTCATATTAGTCTCTCCCCCCCCCCCCCCCACTCCCTCCATCTCTCTCTCTCTGTCACACACATAGTGCAGAACATTCAACAGAATACACGCTCGCAGTTTCCAAGGCCCCCATCCCCCGCCCAGGTCTTTCAGCTTTAATGTTGCATGGCCTCATCAGTCAGGCAATGGCCACATGCACAATCAATATCAGACCCACTGACCCTTGCATGGCCAAGCAGGCAGCACGACACACGCATGGTCGCTGAAGAAACTTTGAGGGGAAAGAGGAAGAGGGAGGGGGTGATGATAACTGTTGATAAGGCCTGGGGAAAAGTCAACAGAATTGAAGAGGTGGAGAAAGTCAGGACGGAGAGAAGGATGTGGAGAGGTCATGAGGATGTGACGAATGATGGAAGGGCTCAACGTTGAATGAAATGTTGCCCGGGAGGACGGGAATATTAGCAGGCAAACTTCCTTTGCACATCGAATGGACGGATGAACGTTGGTATTCACTCCTCATAACGTCACAGTCAGATCTCACTTGTTGGTGTGACTTGTGCAAACTTGGGCGGTCACTCTCAACACCCCCCCCCCCCTTTTTTTTTTTAAAAAAATTTCTGGTTAAATAGACTTGTTGAAGAAAGTAGTGGCAGAGAATTTGCTCAGTAAGACCATAGTTGTAAAGAATCATTGAGAATTGCAATCATGGCAGATGGCATTGACTATGAGTCATCTAAACGTTGGCGTGGAGTCAACATGATCAGAAGCAGTGGCCAGACTGTCTACTGGCTCTTGGGCCAGTTGTGACACATTGATCCCCAGTTTGAAATCCACTTCAGTATGCAAAGACCGGAAATCTGTGATTCTAGTGGCTGGGATCAAACAGGAGAGCCGCAGATTGTTTGGGAAAATCAAACCCTGACCAGATACTGCTTTTTCAGTTATTGCAGCATCGAGAAGGTGACGGTGGCGCCAGGCCCGTTTCTGTGCACTGTCCAGTCACTTTGCAAAACGAGACATGGGGTGAGGGAAAGAGGATATTTTGCATTTCTGAATAATTGCTTTGGGTTAAAAAAAAAAAAAACATTTTAAAAAGGCAAAAGAAAGAAGTCAGCACTTTTAATTCGTTTGAATTTAAATCTAAGGTGTCCCAGTACATGGTAAGTGCATCAAATTCCTGGATATACTCTGTGACAGCGTTGATTCTGTACGCACGCAGACAGTCTTAAGTTCACAGCAGTTTGTTGTTTCATTGCTTCAGTGACGGGATAAGGTACATGCAGTCTGCGCTGTTGTATAGTATTGGACAGAATGATCTGCCCTTGTGTTGAACTGCAGTACAGAAATAATATGCATTCATCGCACTATCCCAGCTCCTTGTGATATCCGATGCCCGCATTAATCTTTCCTGATCTGAGATAGTAAAAGTGAGTCATGGTCCGGCCACAAGTGAATCTCTGACCACAAAGTTTGCCGTGACCGCTGGTTAGTTGGGGTGAGTAGAAGGTCAGTTAGAGAAATTACCGGAGGTTATGATTGTATTGAGTTAATTAGGGTACTTTCTCTCCGTGGTCACGTCCATGGGTGCCGACATTCGGCGAGGCTGGCGGGACACGGCTCCGGGGATAAGGAAGAAGTGTTGTGATAGAGTGGGAGAGACGATTGGTCTCGAGATTACTGTATCTAGAGGCCTGCTGTTATGCCTTAGGCATTTGTAATGTACCTCTTTTTCTCGTTTGTTCTTCAGATCTGGCTTCTCTTTGGCATTTTTAGCCCTCATGAGGGCTGTTTTTGTCGATCTACTATGGTCTCCTTCTTCCCCTTCATGTTGTTATTGTAGTCCTCAAGACTGATCACAACCTGGGCCCTGGGACCTTCTAGTAGAGAACAAGTTAGTGTCATGATGGTCATACTTTGAATATCAGTCATACCCATCTTGACAGAAGATACCAACTTGAATTTTAGAAGTTTTTGGAACTGTATGACAGTATAACTCTTCTCAGAGTAGGTGTTTTTAAGGGGAAGGGGGCGGGGATGTCTGGTCTGGTTACCTTTGACCTACCAACGTATAACGATAAGACCGTCGGTGGTCACGATCATTCCTTGTCACCAAAATCTTTGTCATTGCCATTTTTTCCGCGTGTGTGGCAAAAGCAAAAGGTCCACTGTGATGTATTATTTATTATTAGGTGAGGGCTAAGCTTCTTCTCCAGCGCCTTTTTTTTTCTGGGAGAGGGGAAAAGAGGAGAGAGGGACATTGTTTTGATAGTAGTATCGTTCAGAAAAAGGTCCACCGCAGAGTTTTCCGTTTCTGCTTTGACAAGAATTTTATTATCGTACAGTATAAGCCGAACTGTATGCATGTGGCTGTGGGCTTGGAAACTGTGTTATGTTGCAGGAAGACTGGCTGGCATGCGATGCTGAACATCGTGCTAGCCACCAAAATACAGAGATACTACATGTAGTCATGTATTGGTAACGGCAGCTGGATATTGGGCAACTATGAGGTTATGGTGGGAGGTGGAAAGGAAAAACTGATGAAAAGGAGAGACTATGAGAGATGAAAGGAAGAATTTGGTGAAAGGAGATTGGGTTACAGCAAAGAGACAAGTGGGGGTGTCAGTTCAAAGCGGGACTCCTTCATATTGTATGGGGAAAGGAGTGGGGGTAAATTTACATCTGAGATGGTAGCAGACATCAAAGCAGTAAAAAGAAACGTCACTAGCTTAAAAAAAAAATGTGAGGAATTGAAAGCAGCGCAAACGAAGTGGCATGAAACCGTAGGCTAGACGTATTGGTTTGTGGAAATGAAGTATGGATTTTAGATGGTCGGGGAAAACGCTGAACTGCAACGATCCGATGCAGTCAGACAAAAAGAGAAGAAGAAGAAGCTGCACAAATGGTAGAAGTAGAGAAGGTCGGCAAAATGAGACACTACACGAGTACGGCGTATTTTTCATTTTTTTTTAAAGTTATGGATATCTGAAAGAGACAGATATCTGCGCTAAAAAAGGAGTATGTATAGGCTAGTGCTTGACACGAGCCAATGATTTAAGGTGGGCATCTGGCAAAATAAGGGTTTCCTATTGATTCGGCATTTGGGCGCCAAGTTTTCCTAGTTTGTTAGAGTCTGGGGAATAGAAAATATGATACAGCAGCCAGCGCACTCCATCCCACCAGCCCCTTTCCTAGAGTTTGTGCAGCTGCCGTTATTTGGCCAAGGGTGGAGAAACGGTAAGATTACAGCACGTGTATGTAAGAGTCGAAATTGGGTGGAGAGATTGTTGGAAAGGGAAGTTTTGGATATCTCCACTGTTCAGTTTTGGCCAGCGTTTCTTGAGGTGGAGCGTGCTGGGGATGGTAATATTTTGATGGGGCATGGGACTCCAGAATGGGAAGTAGGGACATTTATTGTAGCCTATACCAACTATATCCGATCATGGTGGTTCGCATCTTTTTTTTTTTTCTCGGGAAGCTGAAATGGCTTGAGACAAAAAAGATTTAGAAACACTGGGTTAGATTCCTCCTATTACCAGTTGACCACAGTTGTTTCCAGCACTTGTGGCCGATCTGCAACTATTCACATTTACTATGGCCTTTCCGGAAAGAAAGTTGTCAAAAGAGGAAATCCTTTCCCCTTCTTTCAAATCAGTTGTGCAGTGATTTCAAAGTTCGAGAAATTGACGTTGTTAGTGACGAGGGAAAGCATTTTAGCCGCATCACAGTGTTGATGTGAGACACCGTAGTTGGTCCGAAATTTCTGTCAGGATGGCCCTTACACGCAGAAAATGAATGGCCACAGAAAACTGTCAGATATTGAATTAGAGAAATTCAGGGTGTTTCCCCGTGAAGGAAAATTTCCAATGCCGCAAAATTGATAAAGCTTCACATAAAGGAGAGGATTTAGAGGAGAAAATTTTACCTTCACGGAAATCATTTTTGTTTTTGTTGTTGTTTTGTTTCTGTTTCGTTTTGTCTCTCTTTCCGTCTCTCTGACTTTTTCCTTTTTTTTTTTCGTCTCACAAATTTCATTTGTTGTTTGATTTCGCTGTGCTGCCCTGTCTGGCAGGAGAAAATAACCAACGTGGAGACTAATGTTTTCTCGGTTTGGTAAGGCCGTGAGACTGCTCGGAAGGAGCGGAGCGTTGGAAAGTTAAACTACACAATCATAGACCTGCGCGCACTAGAGCTGATTTGGTGTCACATTTAGTTTTAATGAGAATCAGCTGGTTGGCTTATACGCAAGGTCTCAATGAAACCAAATATCGTGACGCCACCATCCAACTAGACAGCAGATGAACATTGGCTAGTGCGCACCGGGGGTAAGGGATGGAGTACTTTGAAGAGCCTTGTTGGAACTGGTGGAACTTATTATGGTCGTATGTCTTCGTTTGTAATCACCTTTGAAGGACAGTCGGGTTGGCCGGATTTTATTGCTTTGTCCTCGTAGTCGTAGTTTATTAATTTTTGGTTTGAGTGGGGTGAACGGTTTAAAGTGCTACTCAGATTAAATTAAGTTGGACAAATAGCTTTTCATTGTCATTTTCCCTTCGTTTTTACTCAGATCCACCATGTTGTCACCTTGTCCATGCATCCGTCTCGTCCTGTCCCGTCCGTCCGCGTCCATCCATGTCCACTCATCCATCTCCTGTGTTTATCCATCCATCCATATGTCTCGTTTTTTATCCATCCATCCGTACAGTCCTGAAATTCCTCTATGTACATTCATTGCTGGGCTCTGGGTGAGATGCACACGTGAAAATTGTTGGTTGCATTTGCTGAATCTTTGCCTTCATTCTTCTTCATTTTTTTCTTTTTACTCCTCTTCTCATACCCCCTACCTCCACGTCCACCAAGGAGTCAAAAGCGCGGGGGGGGGGGGGTAGAACAAGAAAATAGTCGTCAGTTCTGATGACCTGGAGAGCTGTTTGATGCATGGTTTGTCTGAGCAAAGTGAAATTGGTTTTGAGCGTAACTGAGAAGTGAAAGAGCGAAAACCAATCCTGTGCACTTAGTTGTAGAGCCTTCCATTACTTAGGTATGGTGACCAAGAATGGCCTTATACGGGCTTGTACAGGGGGCGCGCGCGGAGGGGGTGGGGTGGTTAATGTTGTTAGCGGAGAGAAAATTGTACAAGATGTTGGTTAAAGGGTGGGGAGCTTGTAAAGGGAGCGGGGAGACAAAAACAATTCTGGAACTTTCTGTGGTTATGAGGCTGAAGACTCGAAAAACGGTCGCCATTGAAAAATCAATAGTTTTTCTGTTGGCACTTGTCTGGGATCTCTAGCTCAGAACTTGCCCCACGCAGACCCGGTGATGCAGACTGGGGGGTCCGGAGGGAGGGGGTGGGCTTGGCCAACAGGAAATTTGCTGGAAAGTTTTCGTTATTCAGTTCATTTCTTTATTTCTTCCGCCTTTGTATATCTGATAGATGTTGGAGTATTCTTTGCGGCCACTTTCTTTCGTTCTGCTAGTAGGGAAGACATGAGGTTTGGCCAATTTGAGAGCTCTGGTCAAGTTTTCGGCTGACCATTAATCTGACCAGTCAGACACCTATCGATCTCAACAACCAACCGTGAGTTTGTTGGTCTGTTTATCCACCCAACAGCCTAGCCACCCATCTCATCTATTAAGCGGTCCATTCACCAGTCCACCCCATATCCACCTGTTGGTCTACTTTATCCATCCGTCTTTATGCCTGTCAAGACACCCCCAGTTTCATCTGTGTCCTATATCTCAGGTTCGAGAATGGGCATGATGGGCTGATTCTTCATAATTCGAGTGTTACGTCATTATTTTTGTCCTATCCCGATCCGTAGATAATGCTTCTCAGCGACGGGCATGATCACGCAATGGCACGATCATCAATGATAATGTAATAAATGGGCTTAGCGTCAAATATGACGCATAGTGTGATTGAATCAGTACATAGAGTATAGAGAGGGTTGGACTATCACTAAAGGCCTGAGCCTTGCGTGAAGACATTGGATCGCACACGTCTACGTTATTTAGTGTATCTTTTGTCTATTGCAGATAAGCAGGTCAGAAGATGTGGATTAGAAGAGGGGAAGGACAAACGGGGATTGAGGGAAGAGAAAAAAAAGTTAGCGAAGTGAGAGAGGGAGAGATAGAGTGTGTACTGGTACGGTGCAAGACTAAAAAGGTATACTAAAACATTGTTTGGGATCTCAAAGTAGGGAATTCTAGTGGTAAAGAAGGACAGCGACAAACAGGATTTGCAAGGTGGCAAACACAAGAAAGATCGACAAAATAAATGTTAATGGTTGAAGAGAATGAGTGAGCTAATATTATTTATTATTCTCTCACACTTGTTCACTGCTACTGGAATGGAGAGAATATTGTTGAGTAGGGCCGCTCACCCACAGACAGGGTGGGGCACAGCGGGACGGAAGCATTGTCGGCAGACAGACAGAAGGGCGAGGAGGAGGGGAGGGGAGGGTAGAGAAGAACCTCTCAGTTTAGCCTCGTTCATCGTCACCAGTGGCATTATTAGCCATTCGGTCTCCAGAAGAGGAAGAGAGAAACTCGAATCAGCGGTGTGCTTTCTCTACGGTTGTTAGCATGATATGAACCATATGAACCAATACTTCAGCTGTTTCCGCGATAGTAATCTATAGTACTTTGTTCTTGAATAAACCCACTCATAAATATGAGTACTTAGTTGGCATGATAGGAATCAATACTTCAGCCGTTTCTATGATCATTGATGGGAGTCTATACTTAAAACTTTTTATTCTTAAAATAACCCACTCCTAAACGAGCACTTTGAGCTGTTTCCTCGGTAAGGATCAGTTCTTCGCCGATTACTTTGAGATGGATTTGTACTTCAACCGGTACTTTGATAACAGCCTGTGCTTAAGTGCTTTCATAAACATGATAGGGCATTTATTTCTTTGGTAGAGATATCTGTCCCTAGGTTGGTATAAAGATGGACATTGATAGTTAAATGGTTACCATGGCTTGTACTGTGGTTGTTGCTTTCATAGGAATTACACACATAATTCTTTGACGGGAGTGATTTTGTTATAGAACTGAAAAGATACTGAGCAGAAGGAGAGGTCGATATTGCTGCAGTCACCACCGCCATCCTCGCTTTTTAGTGGCATTCACTGGATCAGTGTTCTTAGGTTTAGATTACATGTTCTGAAGATTGGATGACCAGATCATCATTGTCATTAAAGTGGCACATGGCAAATTTCGGTGTTACATGTAACCCTCAGCTGCTCAAACATAGATTGCCTTTTCAAACCACTCTCAAAGTCATAAACTTTATTCAAAGAGTCAAATGAAAGCAACATTGTAATTGATTAAGAAAAGAAAACAACAAATTGTGTTGAAATAATTAGAAACTGCTCCAAATACACATACAAAACCTTGTGCGCTGTGCTAGTAAATTTGTTTCAGAATATGTCATACCGGGCACTGGAAGATTAAGATTAAGATACAGGTTTTGGAAGGTGTGGAAGCTGCAGAGGGCGTGATCATTTATGGTATGTGGCGGCTGTGCGGTAGAGTTCGCGGTTGAATAGTTATTCAAAAGTTGCAAATGAGGCATTAGCACTGGTAGAGTAATAACTGGCTTGTAATAGAGCCGAAAGTTTATGAAAGTGGAATTTGGCACTGCATTATTTTTCCTTGCAGAAAGGTGAACTGTAAACTACGACAGAATATTCACAGACATATCTGTGTTCTTAAATCACATATAAAGATGGTAAGAACCTATTCAAGTCGTCCGTTATAGTTTTTCATGTTCAATCGCATTAAATATTGAGAAAGTCAAAATGGAAATGTTCAAGTTATAGATCTAATGATTTCTAACCACCATCATTTACACTGAGAGCTTTTTTCCTTTTTTGGTTTTGAAGGTGTAGTCGAGCTACAGTTCTATGGTCTGATGTACTTATTAGGGCTTCAAAACTACTACTTTTTTTTTCTTGAATGTCATTGTCAGGTTGGAAATCATTCCTTTGCTCCTGTGTCAGTGACAGAATTGATGTGATATTTGACCTGTTTCCTATTTTTCTTTCAGGGACCTTAGAAAATTAATGGGGGATAGGGCAAGGAGGTGGAGGGGCCGGAGTTCAGAATATGGGACTAAAGATTCAGGGACGGAAGTCATTGTAATGAAATAATGCAGAATATGCTTCTGTTTCTCTTTTTGGTTTTTGTTATGTATTGTCTTTTCAGCATTTCTTTGGCTTTCACAAAGGAAGCAGTGAAAGGATTGTTATGGATCGGTTTTGATTTTTTTGTTTTGTTTTGTTGATATGACTGGACTGAATTTTTCATTTTTGGGATGGTTTTATTCTGTTTTAAATTTTGCCCCGTCTTATCAGAAATGAAGAAATTTTCTTTATGCTTTTTGTTCAAGCTATTGAAACATTTGACTTCTTCTGTTTTGGGGACTAGATTTTTTTAATTTTTTTTTTTTTAAATTTTAAGTGAGGAGTTAATGTCTTTGGAGGAAACTGGAGAGGAGAAATGTTGATGGCTGGTAAGGGGGACTGTAGGTGCAGTCTTGAATTTGAATTGAAAGCTTTGAGACCTACCATTGCCAGTGTTTGATGACAGCATTTGCTTGGGTATAAATTACTCATGGGTTGCCTTTGTCTTCTGTCTAATAGGCAGCCACTAATGCTGAGATTGAAAAGATGAGTTTCCGAGAGAAACAGAAATACTTTGAGCAGGAAATCAAGGATGCACCAGTTACAAGGCCACAAGGTGAGAGAGGAATGAAAGAAAGATAGAAGGAATGAGAATGGATGGAAGGATGAGCTGCAAGAGAGGGAATGGGTATAAACGGATGTCCTGCTATTTGGTGGAACAAAGAAAGAATTTCTTATCATTCATAAAACTTGGCTACTAACTACTGTAACCATGATACATTCAATTCTCACACTTTGGTGGTACTTTTATCCTGTACTTTTGCTCAAAATCCTATGCATGATAGTATAACCTAGTTACTCTAACACCTGAACTACATGTATAACAGATTTCCT
Organism: Onchidella celtica; assembly: GCA_963931925.1. Taxonomy (NCBI): domain Eukaryota; kingdom Metazoa; phylum Mollusca; class Gastropoda; order Systellommatophora; family Onchidiidae; genus Onchidella; species Onchidella celtica. The sequence continues at coordinate 22,274,797 of OZ007579.1, read as the reverse complement.
GACCACTCACCCCCACCAGTGCTCCAGTTGGCTTTTTTTCCCAGCAGAAAGACAACAAAAATGTGAATGAAATAATTGCGTTTACAAAAGTAAGGGATGCCGCAGAAGTAAGGAATCTTTCTCCCCTGCTCTGTACAGAATTTTAACAAATATTAATAAAAACATACAAGTAAAAACCAAAAGAACAGCAAAAAAAAACCTCCACAACAACAACGCAAATTCCTCCTTGAAGTTACAAAGAGAAAATGTTAATGTAATTGCACTAATTGTCCCATCTTTTTCTTTCAATGGATGTAGTGAAACAGTTCAGCTATTTGTCTGAACATGAAATAGCTACACTTCGTCAGGAAGAAGGTAGACTGTCAACCATAGACATATCCATGTTACCTGTTGTGCTCTTATAGTTGTGGTGGATCTGTTGTGTAAAACAATATAGATAACGTAATTTTTTTCATTATATTGTGTGCTGCACGCAGATCATGATGTAGATTTTGGGGGGTGTCCGTTGAATGCAGATAATACAGTCCTGGAGGTTGGCTAATTGGTTACAAAGAAGAATAGGAGTTAGTAAAGTTTGCTCTGTTTGTCAAATTTACATTGTGATATTGTCAGTGGCTGTTGGAACCTTGTTAAAACTGACCTTTGGGGTTGTTGTTGGGGGACCTTAGTGGGTTGCATAGAAAGCTATAGCTGAACAGTGAACACATCTCTGTAGTTTCTCTATTTGGCTTTGGCATCACGCTACGGTCCCTTAATCAATAGTCTCAAAGGTTAGTTTTAAGGTGGTTCCAATAACCACACCAGCAATATCATTGTGGGTACAGGACACTGTTTTCATGTTTTGGTGTAGAAGATGGAAGGGTGTATGAGCTCAGGGGTTCTTTTCACTTGGTTCAGACATTCATAGACCTGCCAACTCTCCCGTATTTTACAGGATTGTCCTATATTTAGGGCGAGAACTAATTTTTTTTTAAATCCAAAAAAGAAATTTCTGCCAGATTTGGTGATAAACACCAGTCCTGTAAAGTGCAAGATTGTGGTCACTATATATGCAGCCCTCTGATCTAGATTTTTAAAAGCAGGTCAGAAGAGGCTAGCATGCGAACCAACTGCTTGTATCTGGACAATTGGATCGATCCCCGTTTAACTGGATATCCAAATCTAAATCTGGACTCTCGCCCAGCACTAGTATGCACATTATACAAGTGTGCATACAGTACATAAGAACATCTATGAAGTATTGAAATGTTTTGTGTTTGTGCTCTTCATTCTATGAAAATCATAAGTGACAAGGTCAGCTTGGGCGTATGAGCCCCTTGACTGTCTGTTATTGGTAATGGTGATTAGTTGGCAGGTCTGCGTTTATTTCAAGAGTAGAATTAGTTAGACCAGTCACTGGTGATATACTTTATATTGAGTAAAAGAAAAGAAAGCCAGGTCGTCATTGGCGTCCATTTAGTTGTCTGATATGTTGTAATAGTGTGTGCTGTTGATGTGTGTTTGTTTTCCTGTATTTTATTTTATTTCTTCTTTGTTTGATTCACTGTGTCATCACCCACATAGGAGAATGAAAAACAAATTTAAAAAAAACAGATTGTAGTTGTGGCCCAATACTTTTAGACAAAGAGAGAGAAAGAGATAAAGCCCAACTAATAATTTTTAATTCTCAAAGATTGTTCTGAATGCCAGTAGAAATATCAATACTGTAGAACATTTACGCACACTAAAGCAGGTTTTGGTACGGATCTGTCTTGAGTGGAAGCAGAAAACATTAAATGTTAATTTCCTAAATATTTGACCATAGTCCAGGCAGACTTTTGTTTATCATTGTAGTGGCGTTGTAAATTTGCATTTTTGCCAGCCCCCAGCCCCTTTTCAAAAGTATCATATGCATGCAAATGAATGGGGGGAAGGTCAGATCAGTTTCTACAATTACAGGTGTCCTTGGCCATCCCTGATTTGATTTACAGGAAAACTTTGGCATTAGTTCATAATGTCTATCTGTCCATTTGTTACAATTCTTCTTAATGGTGTTTATTTCATGTGTGTCTATTATCCTTTCATTTTTCTTCCTCTTATCTTTTATTGTTCATTTCAACATGTGATGTGCAAATTTTGTGTAACCATCTTCATATTGTAGAGCATGTGAGATGTATGTAAATACATGTATGTAAAGATTAAGGGCGGATGGCTTTCATTATTCAAATTAAACTCATTATTTTGACCAGATGGCCAAACTGGCTGTTGTCTTGGAAAGTATAACAATTTGAGTTAGGGTTAAGGTGAGGATTTACCAGTTGCCAACATTTTCATTAGGGAAATAACCATAATATGGAAATTGGTCATGACTTGGGTTAGACATGACCTCATGTGAGTATGTGTGCTTTTGGCCATAACAACTGTTCAAATACATAGGTTCAAACATTACATAGTCACACCAGGCGGGAGAGAAATTGTCACCATATGGTGCTATCCACTTAACTCCAAGGTCGAAGTCTTTACAGGAGGCGCAGAAAAGTGGTCAAAGGTTGGCTCACAAATGGTTAAATTCCAGGCAAGGGTTATTCAAACACTATACATTATATCTCATGTTGTTTGAAATATAGCTGTGGTGACATGGTGTACAGTCTATTTGTCAGCTAAATTGTAGTATTTCCCCAAAATGCGAGTAAATGAATTTGAAACATTCAGTATCGATAAGATAACCTTCACAATATTTGTGGCACCCCTCAAGGCAATCTTGACATTTATCATGCCTGCAGTTTGTACCAGAGATGGTAGACTTCATAAACACATTTGTCATCTGACTGACATGAAATGCTTTCAAATAAGTTTTTTTTTTCTGTTGGCTTTCTGGTTTTTTTCCCAATCTAGACTTTTTGTATTATACTTTGTTTCTCTGTCACAGCTGTGACTTTCTTTGCATGCTTCACTGTGATGTTCTCTGATTTCAAATACATGTATTGGAACAGAATACGAAATATGTATTCAACCTTTACTACATGTGATTTCCAACTTGTATAACATTTGCATAATATGCTAAATTTCATAGCTTTCTCGTTAACCTGTAATCCATGTGTCAGTATGGTGGTATTTTACCAGTGATATTTTTCAAATAGCTGGGGAATTTTAACCAACTCTGCTTTCTGGTGCTGAAATTTTTAAATTTTTTATGACCAGAATTTGAGTTTAGATATTCTAAACACCAACAGAAGTTCAGCTTTTATTGTGTTTGAAAATTCCATTTTTTAAAAAATTTATGGTTTTTTTTTTTTTTTTTTTCCCGAGCTCACTACACATTTTTTTTTTTTTTTTGGTACCCCATTAGTGAGTCAGTCTAACTTGTTAAATATGATTATGTTCAGACAATACTATCAGTGTTGTGATATCCTGTTAGTTCGATTTTTTTTTTCAAATGTTTTAGTTGCTGTAAGAGAAACAAAGAAGAGATGAGATCTGTTACTGAAAATGTTTCTTTTTTAATTTTCTACTTGCCCCTGGTCTATACAGAACCTAGGGGTGAGCTCTTCCCACTTTCCCGCTTCATCAAAAGAAGCGTCCATTGTTAGTCCTGGCGCCACAACAATAATAAAAGTCTCTAAACTGCAGAGGTCCGTTCTATGGTGGCTGTTTATGTTAGTTCTGTTAATGTCCTAACCAATTCCTGACTGAATGAGACAAAGTGCAGCAGTGGCATGGACAAAGAGGAGGAGGTAATTAACAAATAGATCATCCGAGGGGAATAAAATCTTCGTAATGAAATTTAGCAGTTGAAAAGGGAGAGTTGTAAATTTGATTATGGCACACCGAGACTGCCCCACATCGAGCCTCACCACCTATCTGTTGGGCGTCTTAGGGTGTAAAAACCTGCCAAAAAAACCACCCCGTGACCTCCAGCAGTTACAATGACGCTATCGTATACATATTGTAGTTAATACAAATCGTAATGTATGTGGGTGCTTTCCCTGGGGCGATCCGACAGCCAAACGCTCAAACTTAACGATTTACGGCAAAATGGCATTTCATGAGTATACTATTTAGCAGATGTTATTGCTATTAGTACTACTGTTAGCTTCCTAACCCTCTGCAGTTATTAAGGGTACCATAGGTTTCTAAAAAGTCCCTGCCCTGTGAAAAAGGAGTAAAATTCTTACCTGACTCACATTCTTTGCGTTCCTTCCTCCACGACTTCCTTGCTTACTCCCATAGTTTCCTAAACTTGGCCTCTGTGTTAAACAGGTCTGTCATTTTGCCTCTCTTACCATAGTTGTATTTCGAAATTACCATTTTCCCTATCAATATTGCATGGTTAATTTCATTCAGAGATTTAAAAAAAAAGAGATTAAAAAAAAAAAAAAAAAAAAAAAAAAAAATTTATGGTATTTCCTTTTTGCAGGGGCTAAAAGTAAACCTTGATGGTCATATGTATTTTTAAAAAAAAAAAAGGGGGGGGGGGTTTGAATTGTTCTGGATTTCTTTTGGCTGTGCACTGCAAAGTTGTACTGTCTATTTAATTTCATTGATGTTGGTAAAATGTTTTAAACACTGACTCTATCAATGCTAAGTGCCTTTAAATCCCATTACTAACATATTTTTCCTCTCTCTATTTCTTTTTTCTTCCCCTTCTGCCACTCATATGCTGCGTCACTACCAATAATCTGCATGCTGGTTTAACTTGGCTGGGGGCTCTTAACATCTGCTACTACTGCATGTCTATACCATCATCATCACTGTGACAACATCGCTTGGATCAACAACAACACCATTGGCGACATCATCATACGGTCTTGTGATGACATGCACCACATTTTTGGATGCAACTTGTGTGGGACATATTTCTGGGACATTGGTTTGACTTGCTGATTAATTTTCATGTGTTTACTACTGGCTGGGTTATTTGCTGGGTGGATGGTCTGGGCATACCAACTGTTATTATGGTGGTGTGTGACATGACTGGGTGCTTTTTATCATTTATCTCTGATCTGTATTCGACTACCATCATCAATACTGGGACATGGGTCTGGTTGGGTTCGCTATCTATATAACAATGCACATTTCTCTATTCTCTGAAAATATATTTTTTTGCTGTTAAACACTGAATAACAAATGGTATCTGGTCTCACCATTCTGCATACTATATTTCTGGATGAACTTGACATGATTGTATATATGATTGTGGATGAATGCACAAATAGCCAAGAAAGTGAGTGGCATGTCACAGGCAGAGATTTTGTCTTATGTTGCAGGCGGGGCGGGGGACATCACTCCCGATCATGACCTGGATCAAGTGTTCTCAGGGTGAGTTCCTCTTTGATATAAATTATATACCAGCCAAAGATTTCTCAGTTACTTGAGGGTTCAGTTTCTGCTAGAAATATCCCAACATATAACAGTGCATTCAGAATGAATTGGCCCTTTTATTGGAGCATGAATTTTGTGTACACAAAAACTCGTGAATGATCTCAAAGGGCGTTGCATTCAGAGATAGTCCTTCTTCATTCGTTTGTTTGCACCTGTAGTTTTCTTGCCATTACACTCACATTTTTCTTCTGCTGCTGTTTTCGAATACATTTTGATTGGGCCGAAAAAGGCCGGGAAAATCGGAGACAGTGTTGACATACGTCAGCATTCAGAAAGAGAGTACATTGGGACATTGGGTGCATACCTTGATTTGAAGTCTTTAAATGATAAGGAGAAATATGAAAAAGAGAAGTATTGTAAGAGTGTGAAGGTTTTAGTAGAGATCAGATGAACAGAAAGCAGACTCACTCTGAATGGCTTCATGTACAATTTAATTATTCAGAAATTTGATGCACAAACATGGAATCAGCAGATCCAATCTGAATGCATGGTGTGTATAAAGCACAACTGTGTAGCATTAGAATTGATTTCTTTATCAGTTTCATTCTGTGGATTTGTATATTTATCATTACTATGGTGCCAGAGCTATTTAACATTTTGCATTTTTAAAATTAGCAATTAGATTGTGATATCTGTGGGCAAATGATAAATTACTGCCCTCACCAACATACTGGATAAGTGCAGTTTTCCAATGTGCATTTGAAGGTCATACAGAGAAGGTTTTGACAGAGTAATTTAAGGTTCTGTAAACCTGGCCCTTCAGAATATCATAGTGCAATCTTGCATGTGATATCTCATCCACGTCAAAGCAAATGTAGCTTTGTTTTTAAGTCAGTGAGAGACCTGCCCATCTTTTCAGTCCCGTTGCATACAATCACTTCCCTCTATTTTGATTATCAGTTTTTCTTGGTACTTGAATCTCCTGCGCAACCATCTTTTCTTCACAGATTTTGAATGGATGATTTTTACTGCATCGTGGCATTTTTTTTATATCTGCGCTGGTGTTTCAGGCTGTTTGGAATTAAATTTAGCACAGTACAGACTTTCATTCTCCATTGCATTTTCACTGTTGTTCAAAATTTTTAGTCTATGTTGCTCACTGACTTACTCAATTTCCTTCTCTCTTGTGCTCACTAATCCAGCCTGGATTCAAAAAGGTAAAACACAAAATCTAAATTGTTTTGGTGTTGTGCAGCAAACACAGTGGTCACAGATTTTTACCTCCATTGGGGAAGAGTCTCATTCCATGACATTAGTTACCATTTTCTGTCACTCATCTCTAAAAGAAATTCCCAAGACAATTAAAGGCCCCTTTTTTCAGTACGCAAAGCCTAAACTGAAAATATAAACTAATCTGTGGTAGATTTAGTCAGTGCTGACCATAGAACTGTCGATGGTCAGTACAGAAGTGTTCTATACTAATGGTACAAGAGTTTTATTCCCACAAAAGCACATACAGTATGTATTTGGAACATGGTTAGTGTTGTGGAAGTATCTAGAGAGAAGCTGTAGATATCTGCCACTGAGTAACTTGAACAAGATCAGTATGTCACATTCTATTATAAATAATGTTATTGGGCAGTGATATTGTCAACAGTCCAACTTAGTCAAGTTATCTTTCTGGCTGGTTACAGCCCAGAGCTGTGATTTTATGTTGCATATAATCCCATCTTCTTGTCTGTTGCTGTTCTGTATTTGTGGATTGGTGTGGCTTTATGTGTCATTCATAAACAAAGATCATTGTGCAGGAGCTGCCAAATCTATCCTGCTCACTTCAGTCCTCACTACATCACATGTTGGTTGTTCATCAGTCATTACTACAATGGAGGTTTATGTTGTCCTTGTGTTGTTACCAATGGTCTCAGTGTAATGAAACTGCAAGTAAAACTGAGAAAAGTAAAAGTGAAGACAACTGGCATCTGCATGGCATTGCAAATGTTTTCCATTGCTCTTCATGGGAAGGGTTAGGAGAACATCATGCTGATAAACAGTATGTTGGGATCTGGATTATGTTTTGTTTATGGACATTGTTGCTACCATGACAGAACCATTGTTCTGTTGTTCACAGTTAAAACAATTCCTTATATGGGTGCATCACTGGATTTTGCAGTGGCTAGTATTTGAATTTAAAGCCATCATAAGTTTTGAAGTGCTCTCAAATCATATGAGGATCTTGTGTATACCTGAAAGCAAACCTTAAAAATCCATGTTAAAATGAGATTGAGGATGATTTTGGCTGTGAACAGCTGTACATGTATTTGTTGTGCAAGAAAGGGGAGGCATATTTAATATTTGGCAGTGTCAGCCTGCATGTCTTTGGTTTGAGGCAGAGACTAATGTCAGAGACAGCATTCCTGCTTTTTTTAATATTCAAGCTGCAGTCTCAGTCAGTCCAGACAGACAGTGATTTTGTTATTGCTATTTTATGACCTTAGAAAATGTCTGTAAGCTGTTGCTATATAGAACAACCAGTTCTTGACTTCTATGTAGCATGGCAATGTCAAACACTCCACCCATTAACTGTAAGGCAGCACTCTAATCAAGCTGTCAAATTGTTTCTTTTTTGTTTTTCAAACTTCAAAGTTTCTGTTTGCTTGTAGAAAGCAGTGTTAACCCTGACATTCTGGCAGTTACTTGTATTCTTCAAATCCCAAATGCCGATTGATATAAATCTTGACTGGATGTTACCGTAACCTCAGCCAGCCGCTCTTTGAAAACTCACAACATTTTGGTGCCTCATGGCAGTCATTGACAAATTCACTACAAGATATGCTCTACAATTCCATGCTCAGGCTCATCCTTTCTGCAATGTAGAAAACTATAAACTAGGGCTTTAATTTGTATGTTGTGACTATCATAGCACACTGAGCGAGTTTAGATCACCAGCGGAGGAGACTGTGAATGACCGAGAGAGAGAGGCGGAGAAGAGAGCATCATGGCGCCGGGCCAGGTCTGAGATTTCTCCCTCTACTGTCTTGAGTAGTGTTTTGGTCATCCTGCCTTTTACTGGTTCAGCTTTGGAGGAGAGATACTCACTGTAACAATATTCTGCCTTGCTCAACAACTTTCAGAAAGATAACCATCCTTTTTTTTTTTAATTCACACTAGAAGATCAGGATTATACCATCTTAATTCTCCTGGAAAATTAAGACTGTCAGCCAATTGTACATAATATGATTCCTGTAAATGAAATTGGAATATGATGCACTATATCAGCTTTGATTTAAAAGGCACCGTCTCTTCATTATGAATAGATGTATGAAAGAGTGAGGAGTCACCATAGGCATTTTGTGTGTAAATATTTAAACGATTCAGTAGTGAGAAGCTCTTGGGGTAATGGGAAATGAGAAATTAGTAATAGAATTCTTTGATGGTGCTCTGAAATTGAGGTTGATGTAGGATCTTGAGCATGATACATAAATCAACATTTTCCTTTGATTTTTCCATTGCAGCTCTTTTTTCTGTTGGCCTCAGGTCCACTGTAATGATGAATTCCAGTCTAGCACAGTTTGAAGCACTTAGAAAAGAGGAAGGACAATGGATAGAATAGAATCATAAAATTGGATTTTTGAACTCCAGGATTGTAACTCAGATCACAAAAGCACAGACATTTTTGAAGAAATCAATTGGGTTTTTGTTCATGCTGAAAGAATTATGTTTTAATTGATTCATTAGTTCAGAGCAAGGCAGAATAAGGGTGGTCTCTCCCACAGCAAATCTTATTATTTTATCAGTAGCTTCACATAGCCATCTGTATCTTGTTACACACTCAGTAAACATTGCTTTGGTTTTTTAAATGATTTTTTTGTTTTGTTCATTATTTAAGATTTAAATTAATTTTTATTTTGGAACTTCTTTATGATAATTCAGCCTATTTTTTTGGAAACAGGGAGAAAAGTCCATTTCTTTTGGTTTCGTTTGGAATTAACAATAAATGGGATGGTTATGGCAGAATGGTTTTTGAGGTTTAAGCCACAAGTGATGAACAGTTTAGTGGCATTTTGTTTTCCGAGTTTTAATGAATAGTTTCTGTTGTTGCAGTTCTACCCTCTCGGCGGATTATTTGCCGAGTATTTGAATACTGGAAATATACAGGATGCCTCAGATTCCTAGACCACTACTCTACTTTTGAATAAATTGTAATAACAGTGAGCAGCCATACATAGGGTTACTCCTAGAATTTTCATGCAGAAATAAGATCATTTGCATGACTTCCTCTGTGATATATTTGTATTGAATTTAAGTATCAGTTTATTCACCCTCTGCCAAAAGCTCTTTCATGTGTTATGTTTTCTCAGCCTCTCCAACAAAATTGTTCATATTTGAGTGTCTCCGGCGTAAACTGCCAACTCTTCCCAAAGGTTTACTCCAGTAAAAATTGAAAGGAAAAAAAAAGGTGTAGATACAGTATAGTTCCTGCTGTCTGAGTGTAATGCAAATGTCACTCAGGATCGTGCAGTATGAGACACTTGACAGCGTTTCTGAACTTCACAACTGATGTTTAGAAATGGAGAACAATTTACTGGCACGGTCCAAGAAGAGTTTCTCCAGCAGCCAGAATATTTTGATGATCAGATTGGACAGACAAATTAAAACTCAAATGGTCTCTGGGCGTTTTAAGTGGCTGGGATTTTAAAAAATATTTCATTTTGTGCTTTGATAATTTTTCATTGACTTTGGATTCATTAGATGTGGAATTGTGCATGTGTCTTACTGTTTTCTTTCTTTTCAAATTACTTATATTATTATATGTATATAAACATTGAGCTTTACTTGATTGCTTGCTTAAATATTCTGGCAAGTACAGTATATGATTAAATGTTCTCTGTCTCTTATCTGGTATGTCATTTATATTTTTATATAAAATCAGTAATGGCAGGGAAAATATTCTTATTCATCTGGAAACTATTGTTTTTGAAATTCAAGACAGGTGTTACTTCGTACACATATGTATAGACTGACACAATGTTTTGTCTACAAATGCTGGTTGGGACAATAAAAGGATCATTCTTATAAATATATCTGTATAATAAGGGTTGTCAGTGGCTAATTGCTGGTTATCAAAGGAAACTCATTGTAGCCATAATTATAATGTTAGGTACTATGTAAATGTCTGGATTTATATCCAGTATCCTAGTGGAGGTATAGAATGAAAGATTCATTCTGAGCAGTGATGCATCATTCTGAGGAGTGTTTTGATCAGATTGTAGTCATTATAGAACTGGATTCAGACCAAAACGGTCCAATGCTGGAATTTGAGTGGCTTCTCAATCTCATTTATTTTTGAAAGGTTTGCTAGTAATTGTGTACTTAGAGGTCCATAGCTCAGATCAACGTTTGCATGAAGAGAATTGAAGATTGGAAATAAAGTTACATAAGCAAGATGAAGACAATAGAAAAGCCTTACAGAAATTCGACACCCCCAAAGAAATAAGCAAGCTCTACTTGTCTGATAGATAATAAAGCAAAAGCAACCCTCCTGTTTGTCACTGGAAGGTATCATCTAGACATGCATGATAGGTATGGGGTAAATCTTGGGTCAGTTAGGGGATGGCTGTCACCTGATGATAGAGAAGGGATTGAATAACATAAAGGTACTCTGTAGCTTTGGTGGAGAGGTACTGCACAAATTGTAGGTATCAAAAAGTACTGTAGGGTGTAGCAGTGATTAGGTGACACAGCTTTTGTTTATGAGTGAAAGACGCTTGGTGAGCACAGATTACAACCCACAGAATAGTTCGAAGGTCAGCATGCACTTTGATAGCTGCATTTATTTTATACTAAAGTTTGGCTTTTGAAAAAAGAAACAAACAAAATTAGCCAAACTGCTTATGATTTGAATGTACATGTAGATGTAGTTTCTTTTTATTTGTTTCTCATAGAAAATTTTTAGTTTTGCTTACAACATGCTTGTTTGACACTGTTGCCAGGTCTGTACTTCATGACAGACTAAGACAATGCAGTATAGAATAATAATATGATTCTGCTTGTGCACAGGTTAAATTTGGAACAAGTTATATTAATGTTCTCCAAAGTATTATCTTCACGGGGACTTGGCATGTAACTGTTTGTTAGATATAAGTGCATAATCTGTGTAGACTTAAACTTTACTGTGGGGAATAAGCATAGTTATGTGTAAGGTCTCTCTCTCTCTCTCTCTCTCTCTCTCTCTCTCTCTCTTTCTCTTAAATGTTGGAGGGTGAATGGGACAGTGGAAAATATTGACACCTGCAGGCTTTTCAGAGAGAGAACCCTGCATAGCATAGGCCTCCAAGAAAAGAAAAAAAAAACTTTCTTTTATCACCATCCTCGTTTGATTCATTTTGTTTTCAAAATGGTCTGGAAAGGGGGAAAAAAAAAGTTGCAGTCCTATTTCGTCCAACTAAAGACAGTGCCCATAAGTAATCTTTTGTTAAGGAAAGATACATTAATGATATTTACTGTAACAACAGTTGGCTCAAGAGGCTTCAGCTGGAGTCGGTGAGGGTTTGTCTCCGAAAGAGAGACTTATTTTGTTTTGTGTGCAGTACCAGTTGATAATTTCATGCCTCTGTTTTCACATGTTGTATCTCTGGCTTGCTGGAGGGAGAGAGTTTAAACCCTCCAAGATGCGTAACAAAAATTGTATTTGAAGTCAAATGCGAATGGTGTTCTCTTGTTGTCTCTTTAGGAAAAGACATTTTGAATTCACTGGTGTCCTATGACGTGATTTGGTCTTTCACCATTCTTTCTGTAATATATCAATTGACTGATTTTTTAATTACACCTGTCCGGTTTCATCAGTCCCACAAGCATGTCTGTCTCATATACTTTTATTTTATATCACTATTCTTTTTTTTTTTTTTGACTCAGTGAGGGTTTGAACATTGACTTACATGTCTGTAGTTAAAAAAAAAAAAAAAATTTTGTTTAAATCTAGGCTCTACTCTATAAATCTACCATATCTTAATTTTTTATTTTTTTTTTACAATGGAATTTGTGATGTTTCTGTGTAAGAATATCTGAAATTGTTTTTTTGTTTTTTTTGCTTGACTCATGTTTCGAACTAGTGTTAGATTTTTTGCCCCAACAGTTACAGGGTTTTCATGGTGTGCAGGTTGCGTGCAATAGATTTGTGTGCTCCATATATATGCTTGTCTTGTCCTCAGAATGAAGAGCCTGGAAGCCGATGCCATCCAAGCCCAGGCTGTGATGGCTAAAGCTCAGGAGTTGTCCAGGGATTCACCAGGCAAAGCCAACTTTGCTAGTGAGTATCCAATCCTCTGTGGGAGACTGAAGTCATCACTGATTTAATATAATATCTGTCTGTTTGAAATTCGCTGAAGTTTACACAGTTGTGAATGTATTGGAATATTTTGATGGTGGACAGAATACCAGCAGAATAGTTTGTATAAATATACTTACAAAGCTTAAAATGGTCAGTTACATTTTGCATGAGACAGGGACATTAACAAAGGTAAAGATGTACATCAGTTGTTTTTTTTCAGGTTAAGTCATGAATGTCTGTGCACAAATTCACAATACGCAAATTTTGTCAGAAAAAACAATTTGACCCAACTCATGCAGTTTACATATTGAATTACATAATTACTATCCGGGCTTCATATAGAAACAATTTATTTATATTTAAATGTAGCCTGTATGTGAAGGGAATACTCATTGTTGTCTGAATTTGACCTGTAAGTACATGTAATTTGTATTACAGGTGATGACCAGACCCACCATCCAAATCACAATGGAGATTCCAGGGTAAGTATAAGTTCTGTGTTTGGTTTGGTTTTTTTTCCTTTGAAATGTTTTATAGTGATGCTTTGTGTATCAAAGAAAAGGCATGAATTAGAAAGAGGTAGCAGCCTCACAGTTATTTAGGACAAAGAATCTTCAGCTGCCTGACAGGGATGGAGTGCCTCATCTCTCATTTAGCACCATTTTGCTGTGAATGGGACATAAAACTAACTACTCTCTCTGTCTTTCTGCCTCTCTCTCTATCTGTCCAATTGTCTCTCTCTTTCACTCTGTCTCCCCCCCCCTCTCTGTGTCTCTCACAGTGGAGGAGGGGGAGAAAAGAAGTATCAGTGAAATATAGGTAGATACATGAACAGGACGAATCATCAGAATTTTTGTTAAATTTCATCAAACAGGTAAACTTATGTTGGAGTTTATGGGTGATTTTTTTTCATGTTCTTGTTCAGCACATGTAGAGATGATGACTGCATGTTACACTTTGTATATCATGCTTTTTTTTGGTCATATATTGCAACATTTTAATGAAATGGGTTTTTTCTCCACTATTTGGAAGTCAGTATTGCAAATTTGAGTACTTCATTTTGACAGTTTTGTCTATTTCCCTGCAGGTAGAGGTAACCAGAAAACAGATGTTTGGAATGAAACTTGGAGAGAGCCAACATTAATATTTAAGGTGAGAAAAAATGTTTGCTAGTCATTTTTTTTTTTTTTTGTCATTGAAAACAGAGTAGTGTTTAGGCACAAATAGGAAGGACTACAGTAATGCAGTGATATGGATAATGCAGTTATTTCAAAGAATTCAGTCCAGCAAAACTGATACACATGGAAGATTGTAAACATGTACTGCTGTGTCCAACAGATTGTCACCACTTTGGAAAAATGACTAAACAGACCAACAGTAAACTCTGTTGTGGAAACAAATATTCTAGTGTAATTTCTTATTAATCCTGTGCTTTTATTCCAGATATTCTAGGAATCTACTAAATTGACAGAAATTATGGATTGAGACAGAGAGAGAAAGAAAGAAGCTGCTGTGAGTGCCATACAGACAAACAGATGGACAGACTGACAGTCAAACTGCTGCCGCCAGGCCCAACACAGCCTACACCTCCCCTGGCATCATCGACATCTTTGTCATCTTCATCATGGACAGCAGAGTCATCCCAGATCTAGCAAGTGACATTTGCCACACTGCAGTTCTCTCATTTAGCCACTGAACATAGTCCATTCTTCAAGCTATCAAGTCACACACACAAAACTGAGGAAGGCATTTCTACCATTTGTTTATCTAGGCTAAGTAGAGTTCAGAGCAGTAGAAAAAGTGCGATTTTAGCCAAGGATTGTGAACTTAACAGTGACAGTGCTTTTTTTTTTTTTTTTAGTGAGATAGAAAAGTTTTAATTTGAATTTATATAAAGAGAAAGTTCTTCTGTCTGGTCAACAATGTCAACGACAGTGGCAAGGCAAATATTATTTTATTTTGTGTATAATTATAAATCTGTATAGTTATAACATCCTTGATCGAATTGTGATAAAAGAAATTGAAAGTTGTGCAAGTAAAAATGTCAGCTTTGAAAAGGAAGGTTTTGAATGTTAGAATATTTTAGAAAAATTAGTACATCTGTGTGGGGGAGAGTGAAAATGTATAGATTTCATTTTAACTGATGATGTCAGGCTTTTACTAACTGGGTGACTGAGGTAAAGGTTGTGTCAAATATATTGGTTTGCAGTTTGTGTGGTTTGTGCTGTCCCTAACCAAGCTTAACTGAGGTCTCAACTTGCATTGAGAATATGTGCTCTCAGATTTTTTTACTTAAGCTTCACTCACATCCATGCCAGTTCCCTTTCTTAGATGTATTTTTTTTCCCTTTTGATGTGTTGGGCATTTTGATTTGGCTATAAGAAAGCCACAAACTCTTTTAAATTGGCATTTTTAAAAAAAAAATTATATTTTAAGCATTATATAGGTTTCTATGGTGAAGTTCTTAGGAGCATAGGTACAGTTTATGCTCTCTTTTTTTTTTAAAGGCTTTTGCTTCCTGCTTTTCTGTGCGAGTGGCCATGGCAAAATATATGAATAAGCTTATAATTATTCAAATTTAACTTTTTTAACCATTTCAAAAGAATCGTTTCTCAGTTGTGTTCAACTTTGAATTTTGCTGACTGTGGCAGGGCTGCTGGAGAAGTTGTTTTTTTTGTTTTGTTTTGTCATCCATCTTGTGTGCTGGTGATTTTGGTGGTTTTGGGGCTTATTTATCATTGCTCGTGATGAGATCTATATTTCCACAAAGTGAGGTGTCCCTATACTGAATAGCTTTGAAGTTATAAGCAGAAAGATTTTTGGTACTAACAGAAGAGTAACAGAACCGACCAAAACTTCAAAGCTGCTCCTGCAAAATGAGAAACTTGTTGACACACCAGTACATGAGATGGACTATGTTTTGATTGGACTTGCTATGACCATTGCTGGGTCTGGTTTGACAATGACACAAATGAAACAAGTGTTGGTGTGAAATGTGGACAGTAATCAGTCATGAGAGTGGGGAAAGACAAGAATTACTTATTTCCTGTGCTTGAAACCTTTTTATTCCATATGGTAATGCAATAATGCCTGGAAACAGATATATGAATGCTATACACAACAATACATAAGTCACATTAGGCTTAAAGAACTGATTAATTGCTTGTAGGAGAGTTTGGAATAATTTGCTCTCACCCATTATGTTAACCCTGCATTTCTTATTTTTAAACTTGGTAATCATAATGTGTAATGTAAAATGCTTGTTTGATCTTTCTGATACAAGCTGCTTGACCATATTTCATTTCTACTGTAGTGAGCAAACCTGCAGAAGCTGGGAGTAAAATGTATTTTGTATCAGCCAGTTAACAAAACAGTTTCATGTCATATGCAAATCTCTTTCTCATAAAAAAGACATCTTTATTATCGAGTGAGTTGGGATTTTAAGATGCCTGTAAATTGGGAGACAGTTCAGGTACAGAAGTTTAGAATTCTTGCTGCATATAGAAAACTTGAGTTTACAAAACACATACTGTCAGATTCAGATCCAATGTTAGGAGAAAACCTGTCATCTGTGGAAATGAATGAAATGGAAATTTGGTCTTCTTTAGGCTTAAACACATTTTTGCTTCAAATCATAAACTGGATTTACTATCAGCAATGAAAAATGTCTTGTTCAAGTATATTTTTTTAGCTGTTTTAAATTGTCAATTTTTTGTTAAAAAATATGTTTTAATCATTATGTAGGTTTCTGTCATACATAGGAGCATAGCTGCTTTCCTGTGAGAGTGGCCATGATGAGATACATATCAGCTTATAAATATTCAAATTTAATTTCAAATATGATCTGCTCACATTTCCTCTCGAAAGTTGGATTTTGATGTAAATCATAAGTGTTTATGGTTTTAAAAAGAGGGGAGGGTGTGTGATGGATTCGAACAGCATTTCCACTACTTTTTATTCCACAGGAGACAGGTTTTCTCAGGAACACATACGCAGATGCTATATATTTAAACTAATCAATCAGAGCTCAACTATTAATGTTTTTATTCGCTTGTCATTTTTCTCCCTTTTTTCCTTTTTCTGTTCTCACTTTAACATTGAAACTGATTTGTTTCATAAGTCTCTAAGAATAACATTTTTAATTCTGTAAATTTTGGTCCTGATGTGTATTTTAGTTTGATTTTATATAATTTTCAAAATGGGGTTTGTTTTGCCTTGTTGTTGTTTTTTTTCCTTTTTCTTGTTTGTTTCATTGACTGTACAAACTCAATAGTTTTATGCAAAATTGTCAGTTTCTTTCGCATTTTAGGCTTTCATGTCCATATTTGTTTTAGTACATCCCAGTTCTGTGCATGTCCACAACCCCCAATCCCTTTATGTGCTAGCATCAGTAATTGTATTGTTTTTGTTGATTTCAAAAGTGAACATGGTTGTTGTTTTTTTTGTGTGGAGAGGAAAAAATGATATTTCAAATTTTTTTTGGTTATATTTTGCAAAATTGGTTGCCTTGCCCTTTGTATTTAATTATTGCTGCATTATTTTTTTTCATTAATAAATGAAATTTAAATTTTAGCCAGTAATTATGTTTAAACCAGGAGGGAAACCAAATTTTTTATCATTGTAAATGAGAAAATCAGTGCAGAGGATTTATATGGAGAGATCTGTGAAATGGAAAGGATGGGTTTTTATCATCTGATTAAACTGTATATCTTGTGTGCTATAACTTTATGCATCATCATATGATCTGTATTCATAACATGGCCTGATGTTCCAGGATTGAGATAAATGACAAGGATGTAATTGAATTCTCTATTTGTATGAATAGGTCACGTAATGGTTTCCACAGCCAGATGTTTGATGCGAGTAGAAATGTACAATGTTTTTGATCTACAAGTAAGCTTGTAAGTAATGGCTGATGGTCTACAAAAAGTTGTATATGAAAACGTTTATGGTATTAAAAACACCAAATTAAACCCACCTGTCAGCGTCCAGTTTTCTGTTGTTGTTTTGCTCTGTTTCACAAGTTAGCAGAAATTTTATATTATTATAAAAAAAAAAATAGTGGCGGGAGTAATTTATTGTGATGCAGCTCTGGATTTTTTTGGCTGAATGCTACAGCCTAAATGTCAGTTTAAAGAATTATCAAATTATTTTTGCAAGGGTCGACTAATCTAACCTAATCACCTGTGAATCGACCTGTTGTGTTTATTCGAGTTTCAGGCAATTTTTTTTTAAAGTTGTAAAAGTGTAAAATACAAATTTTGTTGTGCTCCTCTTGCTAAGCCCACCCACATGGGATGCTACATTTCAAATGCGTTTAATTTGGTGTGTGTAATGACTTAGCAAGCAAGACAGACGATTATGTGGGAAGTTGTCTAGATCAGTAAGAGGGAGGAGGAAGGGTGGAAACACATTTATCCCTGGTAATGCTGGGTACCTCATCTAGTATTTTAAAATTCGATTGATTCAGAAATCCCCAAAACCTGTTTGATACTTTTGTGACCCTTTGCAGTTTCGGTGTTGGGCTAATACTTTAGGATGGTCTCAGATGTGGTATCTGTCTAGTTTTCATACATGTTTTTGGATCATATTCAAAGAGATACTCTAAGATGTGGTGTGAGGCTAGTTGTCATAGTTTAAAACTTCTTGAAGCTAATAAAACATGTACTTCATGTAACAGTATTAAATATAAATGTGTTGGCAATAGCCTTGAATGAGAATAGCAAAAATGTGACATACTTTCACTTATGAAACTTCAGTTTCTGAACATCGAGTCACATTGTAGATGTATGCATTCCATTTCTGACAAAGTTTAAAACTGAAAACTTAGGATGGTAGAGCAACACAACCTGAAAAAAATTTAGAATATCTCATTATCACAAGAAACTAGAACTGCAGGCTGATATATCATCCACCCTTAGTTTTTTGTATCTAGGGACAACCTTTCTTCATTCTTTTTGGCTTTATTTCCCCCACTGGGGGTTTTGTTACAAAAATATTTCCTCTCTTTGCATTGTAGGCTTGCAGTGCCAGTATTTGAGACACTTTTACTACTTTTAGTATAGAGGTCGGTTTCAGTTTTTAAAAAACCTAGATCTAGTAATACTGGCCATTGAAATTGAGCAACAGAGATCAAGTGGAAATTAATCTGTGCAGTAAGAGAAATAAAAGGAACATTACTCCACAATACAAGCACAGCACAATATTAAATGTCCTTGAAATCCCAAATCTCCCTTCAATTGACAATGTCAGTGGTGTTGAGCAAAGTGGAGGTTCTCTGCTGACAATGCTGGGGTTCGATTTGATTTGATGACAGGAACCAGAATCCTAGCATACCATTAAGTGATCTTCTCCCCACTCCAAGATCCATTCGAGGGTTTCATACTTAACGGTCCTACTGGCCAGCTTGTTCCATATTTGTTAAATTCAATTCGACAGCTGTGGGAGTATCGTAATATTAACAAGGAATCATGGTTTTATCAAAACTGGGGTGGCCATTTTCTGTCATCCATAGTGTAATTATTACTTTCTTAAATTCATACTGATGTCTTTGTGTTTCATACTAAAAAGTGTTGAAGATCAGGAGAGGGGGTGCTTTCACTATTGTTTTTATCTGACCAAAGGTACTTAAATTTCACTCCCACTTACTTGAGTTGTGCGTTTTCTGAGGTTGAAAGGTCCTGGGGATGACCATTAAGCAATCTCTGCCCTATATTGGTACTGGTAGCAGGTTAGGTTGGTGATGGACTGATGGGTGACTGTTGTAGATAAAGCTGCAGTATGTTGTTATTGTTGTGAACACACTACAGTTGGTTGCCCAGAGTGTGAAATTATGATGTCTGTACTTAGAGGGCACAGTAGAAATAGAATATTACTGTGAATTCGTCAGTGTAACATCAGCCATAGCCTAGTGTACACATCAGAACAGAATGGAAGATTTTAAGTCCTTGTCAGTCAATATATCAATATGATGACCAGCCGCATAGAAATCCTGTTTTCAGATACATTGTCAGTGCTAAACTGTTACAGGTTGCTTATCATCTTTATTTCATGTTTGGTTGTAAGTGACCTATGATTGGTTGCTTTCTGATTATCATTGATTTCTCATGTTCTTAAATACCCAGGGCACTGTACATTTCATGGAGTGAGGAAGTTGGTGAGGCGGGAAAAGGCTTAACAATAAATGCATTTAGAAGTGAGGTCAAGGTGATACAAGTATCTGACCCTAGATCTGTACTGGTTGTTGCAGGGGCTCATGAAGAGTTCAAGATATCCTTGGCTGGCTGTTGGAGCCTTGTTAAAACTGACCTTCCACACTGGTGTTAGGGGACCCTAGTATAATTACAAAGCCAAGTAGAGAAACTAGTGAGTTGTGTCAAAGATACCAGATTTGATAGGATAAGACAGCTAGCGCTTTTCGTGTGCTCAGATTTCGCACTGCCACCTAGCAGCAAATGCACGGAAGTCATGGAAAGTGCAGTATTTTACAAAGCCAAATAGGGAAAATATTGGATTTTGTTCACTGTTAGGCTATCGTATCGTTAAAGGTCTCAATTGACCTTACTTATTGTGGAATTATAACCTCAAACGCTGTGGAAAAACTGGCTATTTTTTTTTTTTTAGTCGCAGTAGCACAAAAAATAACAATTTTGCATCATAGATTTACTATTATATTAAGCATTCTTTTCATACTATTTGCCATAGGCCCTGCCCCCCGCCAGCGGGCAAATTGTGTATGCAGTTTTTTTTAGTGGTGTGAAGAAGTCAGTGTCTCATCTTATGGTTTCTAGTTTCTTTGGTTGTATTCACTGCTCACCTGCAGCTTTCTAATGGAAAATACTGTGATCCCCTCACAACAGCTTCCAAGGCTAGAGTTTTTAACCAGGTTCCAACAGCTGACTGAGGAAATGTATACTTCAGTGCATGTAGTGTTGTTCTGTGACTACTCACAAATCTTCTAGTGTTCAAGATGAACACATATTTCAGTGTTTGGCAACATAGTTTAGTAATATAGAAATGACTTCAAGATAACTCGGTCTATTCACTACTTTTTTTACAAGGGGCAAAGGAGCAGACTCAAGATCAGGCTACAGTATAACAAGTAACAAATCAGGTTTAGTGTGAAGTAGGAAAGCATGCAAAATTTCAACTAAATCCAAAAAACAGTTTTTGAGAAAATTGATGCTGATCCCACTAATTCTTAAAAAAAAGAGACACTGTATCAAGGGACTTTATCAATCATAACAGTATTGCTTGGGCATTGAAAGGGTAGGAATTAATAAGCACAAGGGTAAGTCAGGTGAGAAGATTTGTACATACCATTTTTTGCTGTGTGTATCATCCATTTTGCCAGAGCTGTAATTAACTAATGAAAGTAATTTATGCCTGTTATCTGTATGATATGATATGATATGCTAATATTATATAGATAATTATATATTAACTATTTTTCACTAATGAACACACTTGTAAATTTTTTGTCATTGTGTCAAAGTCTACATGGATTGGTTGGGGTGATGAGCGTGTCTGTAGTTTATTTTTGCATTCAAAAACCAGACTTAACAACAAAATTTTGTTACTTAGACAATATGTAAGCAAACCGTTTTGTATGTGTGTTTGTTTGTTTGTTTTTTCTCTCATTATAAATGGTTTTAACAAGAAAATGAGAAAAGAAGCACAAAAAAAGAAATAAATGATGTAAGATTCTGACAATAATCAACCTGTTACTGTGTTAGTCAGTTGTTTTTTCTTGTCTGCCTATTGACTCAGACTGGCTTGAGAGAATAGAGAGAAAATTAGAGAAACAACGATAAGACTAATGTGTCACAAGAAAATGTGAGTTTATTATCATGCTGTTAGTACCATCACTCCATTGGCTACCCAGTAAGGAAGGAATACACTTCAAGATTTTGTGCATTATTTTTGAATGTTTGAACGGGTTATCCCCAGAATATCTTTCAGAACCAGTGGAATCATACCAGCCATCATTCATTTTGAGATCAGTGGATGCGAAACTTCTTGTCACGCCCTCAGTCAGAGTGTCTCTTTTTCATTGGTGTGCCTAAATTGTGGAACAACATCAGCGTTGATACCAGGAAAGGAGAGAAATCATCACAGTTAAGGACAGACTTAAAACTGTATTGTTTAGAGCTGTTTTCTTTGAAAATGAATGATATCCCTTTTGGTCACGTACATGAGAGTAGATTAAGTTTTGTTAATGTGTGTGAGTGGGAGCGTGATGAATTTATTTAATGTTAATCCTGTTTCTGATTTTAGTTCAACGCTCGTGAGCACATCAATTTTTTTGGACTTGAGGGCCATGCAAGTGAATTATTAGATATTACATTATCTTTTAATATCACGACAATAAACCTTTCCCTACATAAATACATAGATACACACGCTTTACAAATATGGACTATTAAAGAATTCTCTCAGAGCTTTTTCCACCCTAGTTATTCTGTTCTTTTCATATACATGTATACCTTTCTCTCTGTGACTCTCTCTCTCTCTCTCTCAAATCATTCCACAAGAAAGAGACAACATGGGAACAACAAGTATGAGTTACACAACCACATCATCACCATGCAGCAACACATGTGTCCGTATCCAAATCATCATCAGCGTTAACCTCTACAACAACCAACAAGAGAGAATTTCACGTCAATCATTCATGGCTGTCCGCTTGACCAGTGCCCATTTTCCAGAGATCCGTAAGACATTTGACCTAGTTCGGTCCCTGTAGTGGCCCCGTTGGCCACCTTTGACAATTATTTCATAAGGCACGTGCTGACCTCCTTCCCCTCCCCTCCGTCGTTTTATGCAGCGGAACAAGAAATACAGACTGCAGATTATCGCCTGTGAGGAGTAGAAATTGGTTGATTAATTGGATAATTGGTTGACAAAACAATTGTTGTTGTTGTTTTTTGGCTCCTTTTCATTGTAAATTCGCAGCAGGGCCAAAATAATTCTATTACGGCTGTTGTTATAAGCACGTACGCACCCAAAGCGTTTTGCGCTAAGGGCGCATACGTGTAAGTGCTATCCCTAACCCCGTCCTTATCCTCAACCCTAAATCTTATCGAGTCCTTAACCCTTCCCCCTACCCTTTCAACCAAAAAACAGGAGGGAAACGAAAAGAAAATCTGAAAGAATAATTAATCATAATTGATTGAGGTTGTTTGTTGTCAAGGAGCATCCCGGGAGGAGCTCTCTAGCTCAGGAGTCACAAAGGGCATTAAAATACGTATCCCTAGCACACAAAAGACTTGGGGGACGTACGCACTTGTAACAACTTCCTTCAGTGATGTCGTAAACAGGCAGGATAATCTCCCGAGCGGCTGAAACAGATTGCATCAAATTTGGCCAACAGTGGTCTGCTTGACCTTTCCGTGTTTGAGTAGACTCTGATTCGAAGATTGCAAAGCGTGATGGTTTGGGGCAAAAGACATTTTTATGAAAACACATCGCGACAAGGGATCATTTTACGAAATCATGAATGTACTTTCGATATTTTCGACCGGGTACGGATATTTATCTATAAGCTTACCTTGAAAAGTGAACCAAAGTTGAAATGGACCGAAGGGAAAACCATGCTTTTTTTTCATCGGTGAGTGTCAGCCAGGAATGTTTTGTGTCATATCTATTTTTTAAATTTTATGGGATGACGTACTCGGGCTTTGACTGCAGATTATTTCCTCCCCTTACCTTCCCCCGACAGCAGCTTTGGGCGCAATTCAAAGCAAAAAAAAAAAAAATGCGCCCTTCGAAAGAAGCAGCAGAGGCGAGCATTCGATTAGCAGTTCTCTTTTGTTATTGTCAAAGGAGAGAGAGTGAAAGAGATTGGGGGGAGGTGGAAGAGAGACAGTGAGCTTACCGAGAGAGACGGGGAGAGAGAAGAGCAGGAGCAGGTTTATCTGAGGCAAGCCGGGAATGAATTATCCGTGTATGCAATACCCGAGCAAATGTTCCTGCCCACCACTTACCGTCAAGAGAAAGAGACCACCTACGCAAGAGGAAGTATACCTAAAGCCAAAGATTTCCGTTAGTACTCCTCCCAGTAATGGACCCACCACTGATCTGTTGGTAGATATATTAATAATGAAGGATAAATTAATCATGAAGAAGAGGATCGATATAAGGCTAAATTAATTACGAGGAAGAGGAAGCTGAAATGGTATTGACACGTATCCAGACGTATGGCCTCTCCAAGACCATCCTCCAGGGACAGTTGAGGGGAAGAGAAGATGAAGACAACCCGAGAGATGCACAAAAGGCTGGCCCCGCGGAAAATTGCATTTTGAAATTTTAAAAAATGCATTCTGAGTGGCAAAAATTGCATGCAAAAAACAGTAAAAATTGCACAAAAAATTGCGTTCATGAATGAATAAAAAATACATATTTTATTATTTATAAAGCGCCCACTCCCTACTGCATGGGCCCTATGTGCTTTGCAAAACAATGAGCCACAATTAACCACTCCTTTCTGCACAAATTCCCTAACAGCAGGGTGGTCAGCCTTGGATAATTGGGATGTTATAGGATGTTAGCAGCAGCAAACATAGCTACCCACTCCTGACAGTGACAAAGTTCACTCCTCTCTGGAACTGGAAAAAAAAATAGATTATCCTCAGATACAGAAAGTGAAAAAAGATTATCCGTAACTTTTTTTTCTCAGTCAATCGCATTCTAACACTGATTATAAAAATTAAAATCAGTTATTAAGTTATTAAGCCCCACAGCTTTTGATTTTCATCCGATAATTCCAAGTTCAGAATATAAGAATACATGTATAGCCTGCATGTGCTGATACAGAAGCCGCCCTATACTGTACATGTACTTACAATACAGTTCAAATTATAACTGTGGTGATATAAACTAGATCTAGATCTACATTTACTTAGTCTGGTGACAAGAGTAAGTCAATTATCTGGGTGGATATAATCTGAAATATGGCTTGTCACACAGAATTCACCTGAACTAGAATATTATGGGTGATGTGAAGTCACCAAAGCTCAAGCTGAAGAAAATGAATGATTTTTCTTCCATATAAATTCAATGGAGTGAGGTGAAGAGACTAGATCTGGATCTAGATCTATACATGTATTATATTTTACTACTATTATAGTCTAGTACTAGTAGTTACATGTAGTTCTCTTGATAATAGGCCTGCAAAAATCTAGACCTATACCAGATTGTAAGTACTCACTTCATTAATGCAGATTCATGGTGCATCATTTAGATCTAATGTCTTAGGCCTACACTACGTATCCCCTCTTCACCCCAAATTAGCCTAGGAACTGTAACTGTCACATTTTCCCACTTTTTTCACCTTGTGAGGAAACTGTGCTTGCTGGAAATCGGCTCAGCACGTGCAGTTTCTTTTCGGGGCAAGCCTCACTGGAGCTCTGCAGTTTTCTTTTCTTGTGTTTCTCTGTAGTCATGTGGTGATCCACCGATGACTTCCTTGACTGTGTGATCGAGCACAATATTGCATGCCCGACAGAACAGTCTATCTGTCGCATGAAAAATATGCCTCGGTCGAAAATTGAGGCTGCCGAGCGCTTGCGCTGGTTTTTGTTCCAGTTTTGGACGAGGCACTTGGTTTTCGAAGGAATAATTTTTTTATCCATAGTGTATGATGTAGATAGGCTAGCCTATAGAGTAAATTTTGATTTCTTGCTGCCGAACGAATGAACGAGGGCCACGGGACGAGTGTAAACTGTGCGTGTGCTTGAAGGCCTAATTACCGTGCTACTTCCGTACTTGTGCACGCATCGAGGGGCCTCAGCTTACGGCTTAACTGCGTTCTTTTTGTATTTCGCGAAAACAACAATTAATTTTCATTGTTTTCATCATCTTGGACCTTTTTTCTAAAACAAAATGCAAAAAATGGCGGAAATCGTAAAAATTGCGGCCGCGTTGCGGTAAATGATGAAAATCGGCCGCACCGAACACAATTTTCCAGGGGGCCAGAAAAGGCTTCACTGAGTGGACCGGAAAGAGCTTTGGCCAAACTCAGGCTCTAGCATACAACCATAAGGCCCCGGCCACAGTGCGTCTGTGTCTGTCTCCGTGTCTAGGTCTCGCTGTGTAGCCGGCGCATCGGCTAGCGGGAGTGTGCTCCCCTTTCTGTATCTCGCGCTAGCATGGCATACCAGTGTGAGTACTGTGAGTGTACTGCACAATGGGCTTTTGCGACGCGTGATGAGGCAGGAGGTGTGTGGTGCCGTAGAAGTTTTTAGAAAGTCCTACATGTATCTGAACATGAGCTCGGATTCGGAAGAAGAGGAAGATGTTATTGTTGCTTACCTTGCATACAAGATGCTGAATAGAAAGAGACGGAAGATATGGGTCCACCCAATTAACAAGAGAAGAGATACCAGTGGCGTGATGATGAAGCTGTACCCACAGTTAGTTGATGATGATGAGAAGTTCTACAATTTTGCTCGGATGTCAAAGAACACTTTTGAAGAGCTCCTATCATTAGTGGTTGAACACATCTATAAACCAGACACCAACTTCAGGAGGGCTATTCCACCTAGAGAACGACTGCTTTTGACACTTCGGTAAGAATTTTGCTAGAGTTTAATTTTCTTCCAATCCCGTAACAATAACAATGAGAGTTGTTTTTTTCTCATTTTACCTTGCTGTTCAGTCTTTAATCCAATCAAACTTGCCTCGTTTATTTAATGCTCTAGTTTCTTTCTCGAGTGGGGAGTCTGACACAAGACAAAGTCTCATGCACTGTATGATCCAAGTAAGACACCTACCCATTTACCAACATGACCTACGCAAACACACTTTTTGTTACATCACAGTATCATCATATCATCATCATCATTGGGTGGAAAAAAGAAACAGAGAGAGACTTGCTATACGAGTGAAAAAGATGTCATCATCATCAACAACAACAATAGCAAACATTGGCAAAATTGTCAAGCGTTTTGAGCAGGAGTAAAGAGAAAGTGAACTAGATGTGAATAAATCTGGAAGAAAGGGCACACAACAATACATAAAAAGAAAATTAAATGAGTACAAGTCATGATTGTATTTTTTGTGCACAATATTTTTTTAATTAAATATAGGTGACCGTTTCCTGTGCACCGTCCTGGCTTTCCAACATGCCAAACAACATGTTTGACACATTGTTAAAAAATATCCTTTTGTTCCTATGATTGAGCTCCTTCACTTGGGGAAGGATCCCTTTAAAATAACAGATGGAGGTTTGTGGTGTGGCATTCCATGCGGTGCCCCTACGGCCCGGGGAGGGGGAGGGGGGGAGTATGTTATCAGTGAGCAGTGAACCTACATTCAAGTAACTGCAGCGCCAAATATCACCACCAGCAAACCACACATAGGCCTACGAAACTACCACTACAACCTCAAGATGTATAACACAGTCACGTCAAGAAATACAATAGAAGTAATTCTCCTATGTCCCTTTAAAAGATGAGAGCTTGTTCGTTAATTGATCTAATAGTTTCTAGTTCTGCAAGTGATCTTGCAAACAAGATTATAATCTTTCAGAATTTCCAATCACATTTCTGACAGTTGCTAGAATTGAAGTGTAGAATGGTAGTAAAATTTGTGAATTGTTCCAGTGATTGATCTGCATCTTTGATTCTCATGGATCAGAATCATCATGATTAAATATGTAGTTCAGTCATCCGTCTCGTGGCCTTGGAAACTGGAAGAGATGTAAGTTGAAATTCGGCAAGGGAGCGTAAAGATATTATTCTCTAAGCTTAATTGTTTTCCGAAAGGGCCGAAAGAAAATACATGTATACTGAGGATAGGAGGACAATGAACTAAATTGCATTCGAAATAACCTAAAGAACACACGAAAAAGTAAAACAAAGAAAGAGGAAAAAGAGGAAAGGAAAAAAAGGCTTTAAAGGACGGAAGAGAAAAATAACAAAAGGATTAAGCTGTGTGTTCATGTGTGCGGAAAAAGGAAACGGCAAACGGCAATGGAAACGTCAAAAACCCTTCACCTAGACAAACAAAAAGAATGTTTTCATGTGTACGGAAACCGCGGCCATTTCTTGACACAATCATGAGAACATTCCTTCAATTTCACTACTTTAAGAGTGTTTGACGTTTCCGTTGCAGTTTCTGTTTCCGTACACAAGAAACCCCAGCTTTAGGCAGTAAAATCTTACCCTGTACAAAATGCTGTATAAAAGACACTGGAGAGCAACCCGTAGGTCTGTAAATTTTCCTCAAATCCCAGCTCTCTGAAAATAACACGACTTTTTTTTACTTAAAAAAGAACGACAGAATATCCTTGGGTTGCAGCAAGATTTGAAACAAGGGTAAGATATAGCCAAAAAAAAAATGTGTTGCAAACCCCGGAACGCCGGCATTGCAACAGATATTAGATACATGTATTACTTAATATTTGACTTAAATTAATTACACGCAGAATTAATAAACATTTGAAAACAAAAACAAAAACTAAAAAAAACCAGTAACATGACTGTATTCGTGTGTTCTGTCTTTTAACTATTCAATAGCAAAGTATTTGAAGTGAAAACTATAAATTACAATGTATTAAAATTTTAAGACAACAACAAAAAAAAAATTCTAAAATTTAGTGAGGCCCCAGCGAGTTGAGTGGCCCTCACCTGTAGCCTATTTAGCTTCTACTTTATATCTGGCACCGTCTGGTGTTATATTGACATTGTTGCAGTCAGCCCCGATACCGTACCTGGCGCCATAAACCATACATTTTATGGCAGGGACCACGAAGGAGCTAGCAAAGGTACCCTGCATCGCCAGACCCAGTATCACCAACCACAGCTCTCTGGGGAATGTAATATAATGGGTAGTCTGGGCGCCTAAATTCTAAAGTCTTGTAGTGTGAACTGTTTAAATTTTCAACTAACTAACTAACTAACTAACTAACTAACTAACTAACTAACTAACTAACTAAGCATTCACTCAGCCACGAATGAAAGGTAGGATAAAAAAAAAATAACTAGGAAATCATGATATCAAGTGACAGTCAGGGAAGGAAGAGACGGAGCCTTGGGGAGGGAGAGGGAGTGGATTGGAGTAAACCCATCCTTGTGTCTGACGATTCATCCCATGAAGCGAAATAATCCCAAAGAGGACAGCAATGTGTATCTTTTTTTTTTTTTTGAGAATGGGAGAAACAAGTCTTTCTGAAAGTTAATTCCAAAACTGATACAGGGTATATCGTGGGCAATGAACACCGTTCAACCTTCGACGTCTGACCACAGAAAAGAAACGACTGTGCGTGTTTGTGTGAGTGTGTGCGTATACATGCATGCGTGAGTGCCTGTTGTACATGTATGTGTGTGTGCGCCCAAATTGCGATGGTCGTGTTTCACTGCATGAAAAGTAAGAGTTGTTAGGGGGGCGTATTCTCATTACACTAGGCCTACCAAATAAAGAAAATATTGATCTCTTTTCACTGTTCAACAATGGCTCAGCCTGTAATGTAAAATAACCCTCCCAAACCCAACAACAGCCACAAAGTAAAACTGGGGCGTTTTCCTTTTCCTTTCATATGAGTTCGTGTCGACCATAGGTGACGATTCCATAGGATGCTTCAAAACATCAAGGACAGTGGGGGAGGGGAAAGGGGGGGGGGGGTGGAAATGCAGTTTTTCGGAGGGAAGCGCATATGGACAGTGCATATCCGCACAGCGCACAGAATTCGATGACGTAGAACACACACCGGAATACTATATTACGACCTTGTTAATTTGCATAGTTTTAAAAAATATGAATCGGCTTAGTAGCAAAACAATTCCAGTCCTGCTCGGAGATTGCATGATCTGCGCTATAATGTACTTGAGTGTACGTCGATCACCAATGGCTACCCCAACCCCCTTTCGCCTGATTAGTCAATCTGACTACCGCCCAATGATACAAACTGACTAGACCCTCACGCCCCCAGGTCCATCTGACTATTCCATGTGTTGTCACTTTAAATTCGTGAACACCATACCAAGTTTTGTTTCAGCAAACCTTCACCAGTCGCTCTTTTTGATAAATATGTTGTACGGATATGCACTGTCCATATCCATACAACATATTGTACGGATATACACTTCCTTTCGGAGAGTGAGACAACACTAGGTCTTCAAAGGAAGACGAGAACTCGTGTCAAACAAGTATTCCAGCCCGTTTTTTCCTAGAGATGTTTGGGGGTCGAGGGGTCGGGCCCTTTCAGCGTTAATAATAATAATAATAATGTATAGCATTTATATAGCGCATATCCATTTAAAATGCTCTATGCGCTTTACAGAAACAACATGTCAACCACAGAGCAGAATGGAGCTGCCGGCGAAGCGCTCAACACACTGCACTGCTTCTTTCTCTCTCCCTGTCTCGCTCACTCTCTCTCTCTCTATCTCAGAGCAAATTGTAACGCAGCCTGTTAGGCGCAGTTCACAACTCGCAACAGTTCACAACTCACAGCAGTTCACAACTCACATCAGTTCACACAACACACAACTCAAATAATATTTGAATATTTATTAATAACAATATATATATGATTTTGTTGTTGCTGGTTTGGGGGGGGGGGGGGTGATATGGATAAATTTTAATCTATTAATTTCAATTTTCAATTTTGCCCGGGCAGCGGCCTTTCGGCCTGCTCTTTACGATTTCCAACTGCCAAGGTATCTTTAACGTGTGCAACGTGCACACGGGCCCTCCGAATTTTTTCGTCCTTATC
This sequence comes from Onchidella celtica, assembly GCA_963931925.1. Classification (NCBI taxonomy): domain Eukaryota; kingdom Metazoa; phylum Mollusca; class Gastropoda; order Systellommatophora; family Onchidiidae; genus Onchidella; species Onchidella celtica. The sequence continues at coordinate 22,244,453 of OZ007579.1, read as the reverse complement.
CGAGAAGACTAGGTACTCGATCCTACCCCCCAATAGGACCAGGGACTTGAAAATATGAGAAAAATCCAATTTCCAACATGCCTGCACTGCCCGGGTTTAGAACCCGGGACCTTTGGCATGAGAGGCGAGCACCTTGCCTCTAGACCACCTTGTCCCCAAGTAATAGTGACAATAACAACATCAGCGGCGACAGCAACATACAACAGCAGCAACCACATACTTACACTGGTAGAAAAGGTAAAAGGGGCGACGGCCCCACAAGTAAGCACGCTATGGTACAACCTAAAAATCCAAATATGATGATGAAAGGTGCTTGGACATTCTGGTGAAAGAATATAATGCTTGTTCAAATCATCCATCCATCCATCCATCCATCCATCCATCCATCCATCCATCCATCCATCCATCCATCCATCCATCCATTTATCTATCCATCCATCCATTTACCCATTCGTTCATCCATGTACTTATTATCTCATTACTTGTTACTATTCATCCATCCATTTACTTATTAGTGCATCCATCAATCCGCCACTCTATCTCTCCATCCATCAGTCCGCCACTCTGTCCCCATCCATCAGTCCGCCACTCTGTCCCCATCCATCAGTCCGCCACTCTGTCCCCATCCATCCACTTCATTCCTCCCCCTATTACTCCTTCTTTCGCTCTTTCCCACCATTGTCTTGTCCTTTTCCCCATGAAAACAAACCAACCACAATTTAGAGCGTCAAATGGTCTGGCGGCTGCAAGGGGTGGGGGGGGGGGGGGCTCTTAACCTTGACATATAGAGCTACTAGCCAGATTTTGATTTTGATCGGCCAACTAGTTGGATGACGACGTCACGACTTTGTTTCAACAGAGAGTATGTATTTATAGAAAGATCTCACTTCCGCCAAATCGCGAAACTAGGTGGCGGCGGTAAACAAGAATTGAAAAGAGCGCCTTCACTAAAGCTCTCGTGTCTCGCACTCAGTGCAAATCGACCAGCAATGAAACCTCTCTACACATACGTCATACTCTGTGGTTTCAGTAAGACCCAGCTAGTTGGCTGGTGGGTGGCATCTCATTGAAACTCAATGTCGTGACGTCACCGTTCAACTAGTGTTCCAATCAAAATCGACTGGTGTGCGCCCCCTAAGCTTAAATTTATTTCCCCCTCTCTGTTCTTTTTGGCCATAGTTTTATATCGAAGGCATGTCTGTTTGCGTCATGTGTCCAAATCATCACGGTCATTGGTAGGTTTTAGGAATAGAAAAAAGGAATGGGCGACTGTGTGGGGAGAACTCTCCTGGCTTTCCGACTTTTGTCTGGTCCGTTTTCTGAATGAGAAGCGATGCTTACAGGTTTGTTTTGCTCATGTTTCGAAGGGGGACATCGGAAAACAAAAGCCGGAAAGCCGGGAGAGTTCTTCCCACCACAGCCCCCCATTCCTTTTTTCTATTCCTAAAACCTACCTGTGTAAACAGACCAATAAGTCTTTTTTTGTTTGTTGGTGGTTTCAGATGAAATGCTCGCCTTAATCAGACAGTCACGTTGCACTGTTCAACAGTTAGGCTACATTGTTTTGTTTCGTTGATTTATGAGTGTTGAATAAAAACTCACATCCACCTAAATCACCATTGAGACTAGTTAGGGGAGTGTAGTCTGATGACAGAGCCAAACAGAGGAACTAGAGAGTTGTGTCCACTGTTGAGCTATAGCTTTTTGTGTACAATACTGTTGGCCACTAACAATAGCTACCATTATATTCTAAGTAATCACCATTCTTTGGTTTTCAAAAAACACCAAACCGCGAGTTGGCAGTTGTGTTATGACCGTGACGAAATAATCTTTCTAAAGCGTGCACATTTTATTTACTGGAAAGTTATTTGGCTAGAGCTAGGGTTAAGATTACCATTAGATTTAGCTAATTGGTCACGATTACCTCTTCATTGGTGACATAGCCGCAATAACATTTGGAGAAACTGGCAAACACAAGCTGGTAACAAGAATCCTTTTGTCGGTATTTTGACTACATAGATAATATTTTTTTTAAAAAAATAAAAAAATCTTATTATACAAAAAAAAAAAAAAAATGTGGCCGGAGTGATTCACTGTGGTGCTATTTTGGCCGTGTTTCTTTCTTTTCTTTTTCGGTCAGCGCTACAGTCTGAGTAACAGTTTCAAAAATTATGAAATTAATTTTCTCGAGGGTTAACCGATCGTACCTATTCGCTTTTATATCGATCTATTGTATCCAAGTTTCAAGCAGTCTTTGAAAAAGAAGTTGGTAAAATCTCTGTTTGTGCTCCCTGTGATAAGCCCAGCGCAGGAGGAAACTGCTTGACAAGTGTTCAATTGGTACGTAGTACCTTGCCGCGCATGAGTTCTGAAGGGAGACTGTGGAATATTGTCAAGACCAGAGAGAGGGGTTGGGGGGGGGGGGGAAGAGTGGGAACATAGGTCTATCCCGGGTCATGCTGTATACCTCGTCTAGTAATAATAATTGTCATAAATAATAGTGGAGTAAATTTATAAAACATCTTTTATCTCCACAAAACGGACCCAAATGAAATACTAACAAATCTCTCGCTTAGTCTCTCTTTCTCTCTCTCTCTCTCTCTTTCATGTTCTATGAGGCTTAAGGCCTCTACCTTTATTTATTTATTTACTTATTTATTTATTTATTTATGATCTTTTGGCAACACCCCAGCCAGACTGCAAACGTTTATTACATAATTACAAGCCTTAGAACTTGACGGCAGTTTTCCCAGTTTATGTTGTTATTCTCAGTCACATATCAAGGCCGTCAAATCTTCTCATAGTTTAGGGCTCTGAGGCCTCGTTCTAACTCAGTCCAACTCACCAGCCTATCAGTCAGGTAACCCAACAATGGCGAGCTTAGTGAGTATAATCCTCTGGTAGCCATGAACACAAAACCAATCGTAGAGCCTGACAGATGAAACTGCCCAGCCAATCAAATGGCAGAACACAGAAAGGCATTGTTTAAAACCACAAGAAAATTATGAAATAAATTCTAAGAGAACGAAAAATAAAAAACATTGTACACGCATACGGAATACAAATTCTTACGGCATGTTAAAAAAACAAAAAAACAAAACATCAACCGCAGCTTTATTTTTTCCACTATTTAGAAAAGAAGATGAAACGGCTACCGTTGGATTGTTGCCGTTGGCAGTTTGTCCAGTGAATCACTAATTGGACGATCCAACGATCGGATGAACGGATTATTGTCCCATTTTAACAATAATTATACCATTGCCGACATCCAAGGCCCGTCCAAGCTCAGGCCAGATGATAAAAGCAGGCCTCCATTTCAAACTGCTCATTAAAATAATATTAGTTTTTCTAACTGACGAAATAATTATTATATTCTGGTGCTCAGAAAAACTGTGGGGTAGCACTTAGGCAAAGTCAGAAACTGGCAAAAAGAAAAGTTGTACAAGCCTCGTGGATCGTTTGGGTTTTATTTCTTAACGAGGCTTTGCTACCGGTACATACAACTTTTTTATTTTTGCCAAGCTTTGATTTTTGGTACTGTATGCTAATTGCGTGTAAATTTATTTTCATCCGTACAAATCTCTCACGAATCTTCTATGTTCTTTTAATATTTTGTGCTGACGGGTCCTCCTGGACTCTCCGGTCAATATTAATTTTTTTTTCTTTACCAAGCCCCCTCACACCTTCTACCAGTGAGAGTAGCCCCCCTCAAATCGTAGGCCCATGGCAACTGGCCCACCTACTCCCCCCCCCCCCCAATCCCTACCCCCCCCCCCCGTTCTAGGGTGCCGACATCACGAAGTATACTCGTCTTCCCCCCTCCCCCTCCCCCCCCCCGGCACCTCAAAAAACTTGCTGCTGACACTAACCTTCAATAGATATGTGGACAGAGTGGTATCCAGGTAGCTGCAACACAGCATCCCAACGAAATTACAGAGGAGGCCCACCCATACAGCCATACTGCTTAACAAACAGCAAAAGCCAGAACTCCTCTGCACATGGACATCTGTTTGAAAAAAGTAACTCATACGGATATCACAAAATCGGTAATCTAAAAAGAAGTGTCAGAGTCAAATCTACAACTATGACTCACGTCTGACCTCACTTACGTCCCCACTCACATCCCCACTTACGGGATGTATCCCTACTTACAACCACATTTACGACCCCACTTACGTCCTCACTTACGCCCTCGCTTACATCTCACTTACGTCCCCACTCACGTCCGCACTTACGTTCGCTCTTACATCCACACTTACGTCCCCACTTACATCCACATTTACGTCCCACTTAAGTCCCCACTTGCGTCCAGACTGACACCCACACTTAGTCCACATTTACGTTCACACTTACGTCCACGCTTATGTTAATACCTATGTTCAGACTTACGTCCACATTAAGTCCACACTTACGTTCACACCCACGTCCACACTTACATCCACACCAACGCCCATACTCACGTCCACACTTTCGTCCACACTGACGTCCCCACTTCCTTCACACTTACGTCCACACTGACTCCCACACTTACGGCCATGTTTATTTCACACTCACATCCACAGTAAGTTCACAGTTACGTTCACACTTACGTCCATACTTACGTCCAGACCCACGCCCATACTCACGTCCACACTTACGTCCCCACTTACGCTCACACTTACGTCCACGCCCATACTCACGACCACACTTTCTTCACACTTACGAGCACACTGATTCCCATACTTACATCCACATTTACGTCCACTTTACTTCACACTCACGTCCACACTTAGCTCACACTTACGACCACTTTCTCGTCCATGGTCACGTCCCACACGTACGTCCATATTTAGGTCCACACAAATTTACACTCGTTCACACGCACACTGTTACATTCACGCTCACATGCACATTCATTTACACATTTGTATAACATGTATACAATTATAAAGGTTGAAACTATTGAATTCCGTGTTCATTGTTCATTTGCAATGATGATGTCATCAGTCTGTGTGGATCCAGTGAAAGTGAACGAGCACCAAACCAACTCACCTTGTGGGAAAGGACAGAACTTGAAGCCAGCCACTCCACACAAAATGACAGCCCCGCCAATCACATAGAAAGGGACACCAAATCCTCCAGCCTTTGGAAGACAGATAAAAAGATAAGGCAGCAGTGTTAGTGATCTCCCCCCGTCTCACCCACCTGGTGACAGGCAAGGAAGCCATTTATAGAGTTACGTAAGTTCGACTTTGTCGAATTCTTTTTTATACTACCGTTCAGTCTTGATGCTCTGGAGACAATTGGGCATTTGTTCGTCGCTTTACATACTGATTTTGAAATTTAAGAAGTCCTGAATAAAAAAAATAATAAAAAAATAAAAAAATGAATATTTTACTTTTCTTTCATATTGACCATGAAGCTATTACATGCTAAGTTGACGAAATATTATAAAAACCACAGAAAAACTGTGGGGTCGCTGCAAGGCTTAAAGCAAAGTCAAAAATTGGACAAAAAGAAAAAGTTGTAACTAGCAAAGCCTCGCGTAAGAAATAATACCCAAACCATACAATGAAACCCAAACTAAAAGGGAAGAGAGAAAATGGCCAATATTTCGGCAACAGCCTTTTTCAAACAAAAAAAAGTTCAATTTTTCCGATTTCTTTCTTTTGAAAAAGGCTGTTGCCGAAATATTGGCCATTTTTTTGTCTCCCCTTTTACTTGGCGCTTCATTGTATTGTTTGGGTATTATTTCTTACGCGAGGCTTTGCTACATACATGCCAAGCTGGCTTACTTACCCCGTATAAAAAGCCACCAATAGCTGGTCCACACATGAGCCCCAGTCCGGTGGTTGTCTCTAGCGTTCCCTGCCAGTAAACAACGGCAAAAGAATTTTAGACGGAAGAAAAACATTTTCACATCAATATACTCGCTTTTGACCGGTGAGAATAATGACTATACTGACCTACCCATTTATGTATATTATGTTAATCTGCATACATCTTCAATATCTGTCTGCTCCACGTCCGTCATTCATCTATCCACCCATACATCCATCCATCTTCATCCATTCATCCTCCATCCATCAATCCATCCATCCATTCATTCATCCATCCATCTATCCATCTTTCCATCCATCCCTCCACTCATCCACTCACCCATCCGTTCATTAATCTATCCATCCATCCATCCATCCACCCACCTATCCCATTCATGATTCATCCATTCATCCATCCATCCATCCATCCAGCCACCCATCCACATACTTACATAAACCATTGCCACATATTCAGGAAAGGTGTGACAGACAACAGCAAAGCTGGTAGTTGCACACGCCGATACACCCACAGCTATCCCGGCCCGACACAGGAAACACATGACTATGTACGAAGTACCAGAAAAAGCTAGGTTCAGCAGTCTAGTGGATAAAGATAAGTAGACCACACAAGAAAATAAAATTCATACTACAATAAAAGTGGAATTGGGCTGGACATGTGGGAAGGATGAATGATAATAGATGGACAAAACGCTACATTGAATGGCAGACATGGACAGGCAAAAGAACACGAAGACGACCAGGAAGAAGATGGCAGGATGATGCTAAAATAAAAGGGGGAACAACATGGATGAGGAAGACATCAGACAGAAAGGAATGGAAGTCATTGTCGGAGGGGGCTATATCCTGTAGTGGATGGACAATGCCTAGGTGGAAGGGGTAAAAATCCATACAACAATAAAAGTAAGGCTGAGATACGCCCCACCCCCCTCCGGCCCCCCAAACACACACAAGTAAGTTGAACTCCCAGGAACCCCTCCTTTCGTTATGTCATTGCCATTACATTAATTAGTCATCATTATCACTGTCATACTGCAACCACTCTCATGAGATTATTGTTCCGAGAGAGAGAGAGAGAGAGAGACAGAGAGGGAGAGGGAGACAGAGAGAAAGAGAGAGAGAGAGAGAGAGAGAGAAAGAAAGAGAGAGACAGAGAGAGAGAGAGAGACAGAGAGAGAGAGAGAGAGAGAGAGAGAGAGAGAGAAAGAGAGAGAGAGAAAGAGAGAGAGAGAGAGAGAAAGGCTAATTGAAAATCAGATAACAACAACAACGCGCTCGCACACACACACACACATACACTCATACACGCATACGCAAAGAGAAGATCTATTTAGTAACTTTGCTAACCTGAACAAACAAATCGTCAATGTAATTCTCCAACCGTCTAACTTCACTTTTTGTGGACCAATCTCTCTTGTTCCAAAATGAATCTACAAAATGTATTACATGTCCTAACAAAAAATAGCTGTCATCGTTTTAACGATATGAGTTTGTGATTAATGTGTTAAAAAATGTCTCAATTCCGTCTAGTGAAGGAAATAATTATACAGTTGTTGTTGTTTTTAATTCTCCTGTAAAAGTTTGTAAAAAGCACTTAGGCGGTTAGAAAATTACACCGACGAAATTTAGAAATTAAGAATTACCCAAAACAGATACCAAGGGTCCCTGCAACAACAGAACCCACCGTGTATAAAAGGTTGGCACCTACGCGAGTGATCTGAAAAGTACAGGAACTACCATCTATCCATTGGTCAGTCAGTGAGTGAGAAAGGGAGTGAGTGATTTTCCATTGGTCAGTCAGTTGCCTTTCTCTTGTGGGTGATTTTCCATTGGTCAGTCAGTAAGTGAGTGATTTTCCATTGATCAGTCAGTAAGTGAGTGATTTTCCATTGATCAGTCAGTAAGTGAGTGATTTTCCATTGATCAGTCAGTAAGGAGGTGATTTTCCATTGGCCAGTCAGTAAGTGAGTGATTTTCTATTGATAAATCAGTAAGTGAGTGATTTTCCATTGGTCAGTCAGTAAGTGGGTGATTTTCCATTGGTCAGTCAGTAAGGGAGAAAGGGTGAATGAATGAGTGAGTGAGTGAGTGAGTGTTAATATCATATTATGGTAAACAGTATAGTTTAATACGCTATTCGGGTTGGTGTAATCATAATAAGTGGAGTTGTGTGAAAAAGCGAATGTATTTTTAGCAGAGGTATTGAATTTAATCAAATATCAAAGAATGAATAATTAAGTGGGTTCGGACTAAGTCGAAGGCTGAATTCATAGCAAAGCCTGATTTTCTCTCCTAATTTTCAACTGTAAAAATTTATGAAAGATGTTAAAGAAACTCACAAATTTACCAAAGACTGGCGTGGATAAAAACACGACAAAGAAATAACAACTGAAGATTAAGCCCACAACTGTTTTGGATACGCCTTTCTTGGCAGCCTGGAGAATGGAAATATCATCATTATAAGCATGCACCGCGAATATAGTATAAAGATCCGGATGATAAAAGGCAAAATGAATAGTCAGTGTCTATAGCCAGTATAACTATGCGGATGAAAATAGGCTTGATCAATAGAAATGGGCTTGATGAATTGACTTTATTTGTATAATATACATATGGATATATATGTATAATATATGGATATATAATATATTGGCTTGATAAATGGACTTTATCTGTATAAACATAGCTGTTTGTAAAATCGATAATGCAAATGCAGACTGTGTTAGCAAAATGGGCTGTCACCTAGACATTCAGTTGGTGCCATACTATAAATTATAACATTCACTGTTTGTTGAAGGCACTCTATTCTGTATTGGCGGTGGAAATAGGAGCAAGGGGATTTGTCGATTCAACAATGTACTCTCTTCTGAAGCAACTCAGTCTAATTGGCAGGGAAATTAGAAGTACCTTCAAGGAAATAGCAACAGCGGAAAATGCTTCCTGCTGGATTTGGTGTAAAATAAATGAATACTTAATTCATATAGCCTAAAATTATACCATATATAACCGGTGGCAGTATTTGCAAAATGGATAAGACACCTGCACAAACAAAGCGGGCCGTAGTTTGCCACAAACAGCATGGGCGAAATCATTCTCATCAGAAATAAAGCATAAGGGGAGAGGGGGGGGGGTTGCAAATATAATAGAGGAGGTACTTCAGTAATATTATAGACCAGCAGGGTCCAAGTATAGTAGGTGGTCCAAATAAAATAGACGTTTGGGGGGGGAGGGGGGGGGGAGATTCAGTACTATTAAATTTTCATGGGTCAAGTGGAGTCCAAGAAAAATAGGCGATCCAAATATCAAGAAAGGAGGGATTACTTCTGCAATATCATATATAATGGGGGGAGGGGGGAGGGGGGTAACAGGAGGTCTCCAAATATACTCTCATACCGGTGGTAAACTTCTCAGAACTCCGGGTCACCCAGTTTTATTTTGAATTTCACAGAGATGGAAATGAAGTTTGAATGATCGTTCCCGCATGTCTTTCACTACGTCATGATTAAGTGGAATCTAATAATGGGCAGCCGCCCCTCTTAAAAACATGCAGTGTAACAGTGCTTCAAGTGGGTCATGACGATTTTGATTTCCCGGAAGGTGGGGGGGGGGGGGGGCAAAACCAAGAAAGGGGCAACAACCATGACAACTGAGCGAAAACATGAACCGACCAGGTACGGGGAGGGGGGGGGGGTGAAGCCAAGCCAGCAAATGGGCCATATGATCCATCTATAAAGATACGGCTCGGATACGGATATACCTATACTGCCCGGATTAGGATATTATGCCAATACCCCTCGGATACGGATGTACCGAAACTGCTTGGATACGGATAAACCGATCAAATTCTCGTGCCAGTACTTCTACCATAGTATTTTACGCACCAACAGATTGTAGCACCATTTCTTCCATCACGATACCGTACACAAGAAAAAATCCTAGAGCCATTTCGTCTATCACAACAAAATTCTAGTGGCATTTTGTCTGTCAAGGTACTTTACACGAACCAATCCTAGTGCCATTTCGTTTATCACTGTACTTTAAACAGCGATGGGTGGATGACTAGCCAGCACTATACTGTGTTTGTGTGTTTTTCACCTCTCCTTTAAATAAAAAAAAAAGAAGGAAGCTCCATCGACCCCAGTAAGCCTTGTAATCTATCTATCTATCTATCTATTTATCTATCTATCTATCTATCTATCTATCTATCTATCTATCTATCTATCTATCTATCTATCTATCTATCTATCTATCTATCTATCTATCTATCTATCTATCTATCTATCTATCTATCTATTTATCTATCTATCTATCTATCTATCTATCTATCTATCTATCTATCTATCTATCTATCTATCTATCTATCTATCCTAATAACTGTGATGCCACAAGACGGTGACAGGGGCAACAAAGAACAGCCACACCCACCTCCTGAGGGAAGAAAGGTCCAGGGAGAGCAAACATGCAGCTCAGGAGAAAGTTGACGAGGGCTAACAAAGCCAGCATTATCTTCTTGTTCTTGGACAAGTTACAAACACAAAATTCCTTTGCTTTATCGCCATGCTTATCTGTCTCCTCTTCTGTCTCTTCCAAGGCCAGGATACTTTGGTTCTTGTCGCTGACGTTTGCACCGTCGTCATCATGCAAGTTGTTGATGTGTTTCCTTGGCTGTGAGTTATCATCTAGTTGAGGAAACATGAGAGTAGACATTCATTTCAGGTGGTTAAACAATAGAAATAAAGCTATTACTATTACATTTTTTTTTTTTTTACACAACGTCCTCTTAGAATGACCACGTTCTAATTCTCTTCTGTCAATTATGAGAAATTGATGATTGAAATTTCATCTGCTCATAGCTTATAGAGCTACGGCTTTTTTTCTTTTTATTAATACCCGCAAATTACACACCGAATCTGCTTGATACTTTGATACACAACAGAGAAGGTCCTTAGAAGTAGTGTGTAGTGAGTAACTCATTCAGTCAAAAAGTGGAGATAGAGCCTTGCCATTCTAAGTATACGACAGCTACTACAATTAATACTACATCTACCATAACACAACAAGTATCATACCAACAACATCAACTACTACTATAACAACTACTACATCAACAACAGAAATAAAAACAACAACAACACAGGAACTATAAAACTACTATCACAACATCTACAAAAAAAAAACCCAATAACACAAAGAACTATGACACAAATATCACTACATCTACGACAAAAACAACAACGGAAGAATAATCACAACAACAAAAACAACAACAAGAAGAAAAAGAGCGAAAGTTCACAACTAAATTTTTCGGATATTTCTGTATGAAGCCTGGCCAGTTTTATTACATATTTTACAATGGATTCACAAAATCTTGATCAAAACCTTAATAGGTAAGGAAATTAATGATTCGTTACTGAGTCCCACTCCTTTCCCCTTCTCCCATCTCCTCCTCCTCCATCCACATGTAGTTTTTTTTTTTACTCACATTTTGACAAGATCTCCTGTCTGTCCTCTGTCTTTCTATCTTCAATCATACCTAGATGAATATATCGGTACTCACTCTTGGGATGAACTGAAAGTGTAAAACCAGTGAGTGAAAACACAAAATAAAAGACAGTAACTGGACTGCTGAACATCTTATTCTAAAAAAAGAAAATCTTTTCTCACTCTGTGTTTTCAATAGTTTATTCATAAATGACTGAATACTGTTCTCTCTCGTAGACAGTTCTATGTTTCAGATTGACCTGAAAGCGTATTAGCAAAGCAAGGCGTTATTTACAAGGCATACCTTGAAACTAACTCTAGCGTTATTTTCGAGGCATACCTTAACAGCTTCTGATTGGTCAATGAAACATGCCTTGAAAATAACGCTGGCGTTAGTTCCAAGGCATACCTTGAGTCCAATAAACAATACATAGCTACCCCGGCGGCTTTCCCTGATATGTCAATCTGACTACTACCCAGACGAACATCGGCCTACGGCCTCGATGATACAAACTGACTAGACCCTCACGTCGTTACATATCAGTCTGACAATGCACAGTCTAAGGCTCCACGTTTAGAAATACTGAAACAGCTTCTGATTGGTCAATGAAACATGCCTTGAAAATAACGCTGGCGTTAGTTCCAAGGCATGCCTTGAAAATAACCACTTCGATTAGCAAAATAGGGACAGTCAGTCAGTCAGTCAGTCAGTCAGTCAGTCAGTCAGACAGACAGACAGACAGACAGATAGACCGACAGGCAGACAGACAGACAGATAGATAGATATATAGACAGATAGATAGACAGACAGACAGACAGATAGATAGATAGATGGATAGACCGACATGCAGAAAGATAGATAGATAGATAGATAGATAGATAGATAGATAGATAGATAGATAGATTACAGAGCATGCTTGAACGATGGATTTTTACATTGCATCGGAGCAGCTTAAGAACGACCTCAATTTATGCTGATTGTGTTGTTTAGAATATACCAGGTATCAAATGCGATGATTAGCTGCCATTCCTTTTTTCGGGCTCTAGCGCACTGTGTCATGGTGCTGACCTCTTTTGGCCTAAGTCATTTTTTGCACTTCTGAGAAAATCGCAAAAAAAACCCAACTTATTTATCCTTTTGCGATGCAGTCAGACTTAGGCCGAAATGACTCTAGGTAAAAGTGGTCATCATCCACGTTGACTGAAACAACCCCAGAACCAAAATGGCCTACGACTACGAATGAGAGGCCACTACAGAAAGTTTTATTTTCAGGATAATGGCTTGGCACTTTTGAATGATTTTTACATTAATAATGCCCCATGGATAGGGCAATGACGTAACAGGTACATTCTGTTTTGGCCTAAGTCTGACTTAGGCCAAAAGGTTAGCACCATGACGACGGGATTAGTGTGGAATCTGTGCTATGGGGGTAAACGGAACCCCACGCATTGGTGAGACTGAAACGTAATATCTGCCTCGCTAGTTCATTCAAAGTAAATTCACGTCTGAGTCAAAACCGACGCAAAACAGACGTGACTCAGTGCGCAGTGCCTCTAATACATATCAATGTAACAACAGAAATTTTACTGCACGAATGTGGGTGTTTCACAGGTGACATTTCGTATGATATGTCTTTGTGTAATGTGCTGTTGTTATGGGACCGTAGCCTATTTACAAAACTATATAGAGAGAATACTGAGTTGTGTTTACGGCCCAGCTATAGCTTTCTGTTTAACATACCACAGTCCCCCAACAACAGCCGCTTGGTGTAAATTCGGATAATGATAATAATAAAAACAATACACAGCATTAAAAATAGCGCTTCCAGGCTCTAAGCGCTTTACAACATTTACATAGGTATACCCAGGTAAAAAAAAAATTGATGGATATTCAGAGTGTAAAAAAAAAGACTCTTCAGCTGATGTCATAACAGTTTCAATCTCTCTCAAAGTTGGAAGCAGAGAATTCCAAATCTGAGGCCCTTGAAAAGAAAAATATTTTTCATCCATGATCTTAAGGGACATCTTAGGAATTTTAAACTTTTTAGTGTTTGCAGAATATCTAAGATGTCGTGATGGTACGTAGGGAGTCAAAAGATCAGTTAAATAAGTTGGTGCGTTTTTGTAATACATTTATGACACAGGGTAGCCAGCTTATATATTATTCGTTTTTCTGCCGGTAGCCAGTGCAAGGCATTATCAAGCAGACAGTGTGACATCTGTGAATGTGCACGGATATGACACTAAAAGCCTGTTTACACTGGTAGGTTTTAGGAATAGAAAAAAGGAATGGGGGACTGTATGGGAAGAACTCTCCTGGCTTTCCGACGTTTGCTTTCCGATTTCCCCCTTCGAAACATGGCCAAAACAAACGATGCGAATCGTTTCTCATTCAGAAAACGGACCAATGTAAACAAACAACGTTTCGAAGGGAGGAATCGGAAAACAAATGACGGAAAGCCAGGAGAGTTCTTCCCACACAGTCCCCCATTCCTTTTTTCTATTCCTAAAACCTACCTGTGTAAACAGGCCTAGGTATCCGGGCAGGAAACAAGAAAAATAATATTCACCAAGCCACATTCACAAGGTATGATTTACCGTCAATTACAGGTATGCTATTATTATCAAAACTAGTATTTGTCAACCTCTTTGTCCCACAACCCACTTCCATTTTCCAAAAAAAAAAAAAAAAAGGCCCCACCCTGATCGGACAAAGCTAGAATACAATATACAAAAAGATTTTCAAATTATTCATATGCAGTGTGTAATAGTATACATTCAATAGAAGTTTTAATTGAAACTTTATTTCAAAGTTTATACACTTATTTGTTACTTCAATAAAGTTTTGGCAAAATGTATAAGATACCTGCACGGAAAAACAGAAACCGAGCGGTACGGCTTCAAATCCAAAGAAGAGCCTGGCGACGAAAAAAGGTGAGTGACGAACAGCGAGAGTCATGAACTCGGTGTGGCCGGGGTTCTAGAAGATGTCATGAACTCGGTGTGGCCGGGGTTCTAGAAGATGTCATGAACTCGGTGTGGCCGGGGTTCTAGAAGATGTCATGAACTCGGTGTGGCCGGGGTTCTAGAAGATGTCATGAACTCGGTGTGGCCGGGGTTCTAGAAGATGTCATGAACTCGGTGTGGCCGGGGTTCTAGAAGATGTCATGAACTCGGTGTGGCCGGGGGTTCTAGAAGATGTCATGAACTCGGTGTGGCCGGGGGTTCTAGAAGATGTCATGAACTCGGTGTGGCCGGGGGTTCTAGAAGATGTCATGAACTCGGTGTGGCCGGGGGTTCTAGAAGATGTCATGAACTCGGTGTGGCCGGGGGTTCTAGAAGATGTCATGAACTCGGTGTGGCCGGGGGTTCTAGAAGATGTCATGAACTCGGTGTGGTCGGGGTTCTAGAAGATGTCGGGAAGTTAAAGGCCGAAACATCTAATGAAAGAATCCACTCTTCCTCTGAAGATCGTGATCTGTCTCGCTCCACCGGAGGCGTTTCCTACCATTTACTTCAATAAAGTCATGCATCTGTTCCCTTTGATGTTTTACTCCGAGCGAAACCAGGAAACCACCAACAGGACACAAACAAACAACAGTTTATCTATACAGTTAAGTTAAAATACATTATGAAATTAAGATTTCTGTGAAAAATCTTTATGGCCCATTCTGAAGCCCCACACCTCACCAAAATATTGCGAGACTCCACCAATGGAAAACTGAACAGACAAAACAATCAAACAATAGAAAAATGAAGAATGTGTAACACCTAAAGAATAATAATATTAAATCAACACGGTGTATTAAACATTCTTCATTTTTTTTATTGTAGGATTATTTTATCTGTTCAATTTTCCATTTTGTTTTTCTGTTTGTTTGTTGTTTTTTCTTGATAGAGGTTCATCACCGAAATTGGAGATTTTTTTGTCTCCCCTTTTTCTTCGCATTTCATTGTATCGTTTGGATATTATTTCTTACGCGAGGCTTTGCTACATACAACTTTTTCTTTTTGCCACTTTTTGACTTCACAATATGGCAAAATGTGGGATCGTGGCCGGTGAACCCAGTGAAAGGTCATCATGTGGTTAGGCGTGTTACAAAGTAACAAAGTCAAGAGAATTTCAACTCTTTCATCCTGACTCAAATTTTTATGACATGCATCTATCTATATGCATAAAGAAAATGAAATGGTGGTCAAAAAGGCAAAAATAACTCTATTATAAAGTGCTCTGCGAGTTTTGTTACCCACAAACTGAACACATACAGTCGTTATAAATGCCCACTATCATTCTTTCAATCGCCAGCTGTGCAATGAACATGGAAAACTAATGAAAATGGCCAGAGTGCCTTTGTTCTGTTCAAATGCAGATAAATTAATTTTGCCCGAGTCAAAAAATAATCAATTCTACTGCATCATTTTTTGAAATATGTAATTTTATGTTTTTCTGTGTCTTTAACAATTATGTATGTAACGGAGCGTGTATTGCTGTTACGCAAAATTGATGTTTATTGCAGCAAGGTTTTGTTAAGTTGGTAGATGACTATTCATTGAAGATTCAGCCCTCAGTTTCGGAACAATTGCCTTCATCGACATCAGCTGGAGATCTCGCCATGCAGTTTTAGATACAAAATTAATGTGTTTTTGAGAAGTTGAGAAACTGCATGCAGCTTTAGAAACAATTTTTTGTTGGTCCTTTGTGTGTGTGTGTTATTTTGGTTTTTTGTTGTTGTTAAGTTGTTTTTTGCTTTTTCTTCCCTAACAAAGATCGGTTTTTCAATTTTTAAAAATTTTAGTCAATATTTTATCCTCACAACCTTAATTATTGAAATAGAATGTTTCAGATACCAAACGCAACGTGTAAATATTAGTCTAATCTGTGTCTTCAACAACAACAACAGAAGATCTGTACCCTTTAAAAGACCCTATATCATTATAGAGACCGGATCCCTCTCTCTCTCTCACTCTCTCTCTCTCTCCTCTCTCTCTCTCCCCCCTCTCTCTCTCTCCCTTACTGGTACAAAGGAATACCTTTTTTCTTTCAATGGGGCAGATTATCATAGACATCATACACGACTTTTGAAAGAAGGGATTCATTTCTTGACGGAATTTCTCTGCACTGATTTTTCTCTGAACTTCGAACAATGGCCATGGTGTTTCATCCACTGTAAGCTTCATGTCAGCTTGAGATTAGGGAAGTAAGAGACCAATGGTCAGTGCTTTTAACTTAAAGCTGGTGCTTCAGTCTGGTAGCCATTGCAGTGCCTGGATATCCACTATTTGACGGTCGCCGACCATTTTCCCTGGTATAACGGAAGAAATGGGGACGACAGTGTCTAAATTCTGACAAAAGTCGTACGATAAACAGTGCACATTGTAGGGCTGTTCTAACTGTCTAGCAAGTGAAATCAATATACCATAGTCAGCTAGATAGTAGCTGTCGCACTGCTTTCCTTTCTTCTTCAGCTCCCAATTGAGTGGAAAAAATCGCATTCCATCTGAATGTGGCATTTTGAGGGTCCTTAAAAATGTATGAACCCCTGACTCTTCTAGTGTCACCAGAACTTACACCAGATAGGCTTGCTCTCCCGGATTCCTCAAACCAGCCAATCGAATCCCCTGCCCTTTGGACTCTTCAGAACTATAACAGAGCTCCCTTTGCATCTGGGGGTCCTCAGAACCCACAACAGGTCCTCACACCTTTTGGGGCTCATCAAGACAAAGAACTCAACCATTTGTCGTTCTGGAATCGAGACAGCTTGAAACTAAACTTTCCACCCTTCAGCAGTCTTCACAACCTGAATTAGAAACTCGTGTTGTTCCAGATAATTGCGTCTTGTCACCGAAAGTAATATTCTTGAGGACATGCCACCAGTTCAACTCACACAATTCATAGCATGACCTGCACGTACAACCAGACAATAACAAGCAAAGAGAAACGTGTCAAAGGAGAGGCCTACATTGGAAGATGTTTGATAGATATCCCATGACCTATCATTTAGCTGACAGAACAGCAAAACGAGTGATAGAAAGATGCCTATGCAAGTCGAAGGGAACTCAACGTTCTCTAAAGAGATCTCTTTGAGTGGGAGGCTGTCTTCAACGAATTCTGGGAACATTTCAAATCATGGGATGAGAAACGTGTTTACGTGAAAACTTTGGTCGATGCACCCTTCAAAAATGGATTGAACAAAGGAAAAACGTTCTAAAATATTAGGGTCTTTACCTGAAATCAAAAGAGGTGAAGATCCAAGTTTGCCAGAAAATGTTTCTAAGCACAATTAACCTCACAGACTGGACATTAAGGAATTGGCGCGTTAATGAACACACCCATGAAAGGAAGCGTTCGACATTATCATGGGGAATGACACGGGAAGAATCACTGGCTGGGTGTCTTCTTAGGCAAACTCAATACCTGCCGCCCAGCTATTGCAGAAAATCAACAGAAAATATGTACCTGGAACGACAGTTTCGAACCATGACGGATATGTATGGTGCATACATGGTGACAGATGTCATTGATCCCATGAGTATGAAAGTCTTCATATCCTTGTGTCATGGAAAGAACCTTGCACTATTTATGCCACGCAAAGATCAATGTGATGTATGGGCTCAACATGAGCAAGACAGTTTGGGAGAAGAAGAGCGGACTCCACACAGAGACAAGTACAAAGCTGCACAGGCAGCCGTATCTACAGGAAATTGAACCCCCCCCCCCCCCCCCCTAAAAAAACCACCTGACATACTCGTCAACACAATGGATTTTCAAGCCATTCTGCTTGCTCCATGCTTGCAAGCCTCGTCTCTCTATTTGAAGATAACAGAAAGCAGTATAAATGATTGAAAATAACTGAATGGGTCTAGAGATTAACAATCTTTTTTTTTATTATTATTATTATTTTGTCACTTTTGGGGGATTAGATGAGAGCCCTAGTCTTAAGACTTACAGATAGGAAAGCCACAAAAATCAAAAACTACAGCTGGAAAAATTGGTCGTTAACTTACATTTGAATACTGCTTGAAGAGGGGCAACAAACGTGTTTTGTTGTTGTTGTTGTTTGCTTTTGCACACAGCTGGACTAACATGATTCTACATTAACTCGACATATTCTGACAATATTCCTTAAAATAAAGATAATGCCTCTCTCAGACAGCAACAAACAGCCAATGAATGGTTATTTCTAACAGTAAAAAAAAAAAATCTTCTTCAACCATCAAAGTTGCCTTCCTACTATTGTCGGGAAACGTCATCTGGAACCTTCCTTCAAAAGTTTCACAGGTGTATAACAATGGCAAATACAGGTATTTCTGTGAGGAAAACACCAGAAAGGGTCTTAGCATCAACGTCCTCATAGAATTTTTTTATTTTTTTTTGACATAAAGATGTTCACCTATTCTATGAAAGTCTGCGCGCGGTATTAAAATGTTTTTTTGCGTGTGTAATTAACCAGAGAAGGAAAATTAATGGAATAAAAGAAAAAGGGGAGGTGGCACTCGGTCTGTTTTCGTATTGATGTTTTCACTTATTTGCTCGGGCCAGAGTCTGACTCTTACACCCCGGCAATGTACACCATATTCAAGGTGATGAAGTGTGGACTCGGTTAGGTAACATTACATAACAATACTTGTCCTAGCCCCGTCATGGACGACCAGGCACCCCTTTGTCGCCTTGCGGACGAGCTTTGATGGGCCAGATTTTGAGCGAATCGGTGGGGCGCAAACCTCTGTTGTTCAGGTAAGAGGATTGATACGCCAGATCACGGGCAAATCAGAAGCGAGCAAAGCTCTGATGTCCAGCACAGAGGATTGATCAGCCAGACAGGTAAATCGGGACTTAAGAGGTTTGATGGGCCGGTCGACGAAATGAAGTTTATATCTATTCCTTTGTTTCTTCCTGGAAACCAAAAATAACTGAGAAGAAGATCTATGTGAGAAACTGAAAGCGACAGCAGTATGAAAAAAAGTAGAATGAGTGAAAGCTGGTGGACAAAAATCAGAGAAGTGAAAAACAACAACACAAGAATAGGATGTGATGCATGATAGTGTGGGTGAAAGACAAGAGGAGAGCAGGGTGTAGATAGGGAGGGTGAATGAAAGACAAGATAGGAACAAAAATTATTTAGTTACATTCGCAATCCCAGATTATAACTATCATTTTTTACCTATACTTTTTATAATCCACCTCGTTTCCTTTCTTTCATTGTATGTGCCATGTCCGTTACACAGACTGAAGACTCGAGTGTTTTTAGATATAAGTTGTGTGTTTAGACTTCCTCAAATACAGCTTTTTTTTCAGCTACCGTCTTATATCTGGCTATTCTGCGACTCACCGCCTATAGGTCTGCGGCTTGTTTTGCCATATTAGGAAAATGGCTACCTCGCTCCACGATTGGCTTCACTTCGCGGGCCACGAACCAAAGGGTGTTAAAGTCTTCGTCAATGGAGGATCTCTGCTCTTGACATTTTTTTTACTTTTATTTTTCTTGTTCTTGTTTTTTGTGTGTTTTTGTGGAAGGGATTTCGTTTTCTAGAATTTTGCCCTGGCAGCTGGCCCTGTTTGGCCTGCTCTTCTCGATTTTCAGCTGCCAAGGTATCTTTAACGTGCATAACGTGCACACGGGCCCTCCAATTTTTTCGTCCTTATCCGAGAAGACTAGGTGCTCGATCCTTACTACCATAAGATCAGCGACAGGCTTTTCCCCCCAAAATTCCAACACGCCTGCGCCGACCGGGAATCAAACCCGGAGCCTTCGGCATGAGAGGCGAAGACCTTGCCTCTAGACCAACATGTCCCGGGCATGAACGAAAGGGGCGGGGGGGGGGGGGGAGAGGGCGCACTCTAGTATAATGTAGGTGTCATTGCTTCAACAGTACAGAACTGCAAATACACACATTACTAGCGCTGAGTCAGGAAGAATACTGACCAATTGTCAGTAAAAAGGAAGAATACTGGTTAATTCTCGGTATTGAGAAACAATATTGATTAATTCTTATTGAGGAAGAATACTGATCAATTCTCAGTATAAAGAAAGAATACTGACCAGTTCTCAGTATAGACAGTCTCACAACACACCTATCATTTCAAAGAACTATGACAATTAATGAGCAAAAAAAAAGTTGTGATTGGTATACTTACATTTACTAAATCCCTTACATTTACTACACCACTTCCCCAAATCACATTGTAAACTTACATTCACTACACCACTCCCACAAAATCACATTGGTATACGTACATTCACTACATCACTCCTACAAACCACATTGGTATATTTGCATTCACTACATCACTCCTACAAACCACATTGGTGTACTTACATTCACTACACCCCTTCCATCACAAAACCATACTGGTATAGTTGCATTCACCATATCATTCTCATCACAAAACCATATTGGTATGCTTACTTTCACTACATCATTCCCACAAATCCACATTGGTATACCTACATTCACTACATCACTCCCATCACAAACCCATAGACTGATTAATGTTCTCGTGTGTCTTCTATTATGTAAATTGTCCATTATCACTAACCATAAAAGTCTGTTCATTAGTGGGCACCAGCATCAGCTGCCAACATCTTGGCAATACGTTACGCCCTAATTGGTCCAAATTTCTCTCAGTTAGTGGCAAAAATATTCGATTTTACTATATGAGTTTGAAAGTGTGAGTCTGGACATAGCACATCGACACAACTGCGGTCCCATTGTGAGGAGACAAAGCAAGACCATATACGGAATATAACAGATAGACAGGACAGGAGTTGGCCCAACCAGAACTGCCCCCAATCCCCACATACTCGACTTTACGAGGTACCGCTCTTATAAAACTTTTACATTAAGAATAACAATTATTTTTCTCCAATAGCTACCCGCAGATATGGGGAGAGGCTTTAGACCAGTGGTTCTCAACCTTTTTCCCACTTCACACTTCAATTTTCCAAAAAAAAAAAACAAAATGAGCCCCACCAGAATCGGACAAAGTTAGTATACAATACATACTGAAAGATTTTGAAAAATCTATTGAAGTCGTGCATCTATTAAGTTCGATGTTTTGAACTTAGTCTTAGCTAAACAAGGAAAGCACCAATAGGCCTACGACATAAAAAGACAACAGTTTATCTGTAGTTAAGTCAAAATACGCTATGAAATTACGATTTGTATGAACAATCCATTCTGAAGTCCCACACCCCACCTAAATATTGCCATGCCCCACTGGCAGAGGGCCATTGAGGAAAACAAAATATTGCCATGCCCCACTGGCAAAGCCATTGAGGAACACAAAATATTGCCATGCCCCACTGGCAGAGAGCCATTGAGGAACACAAAATACTGCCATGCCCCACTGGCAGAGCCATCGAGGAACACAAAATATTGCCATGCCCCACTGGCAGAGCCATTGAGGAACACAAAATATTGCCATGCCCCACTGGCTGAGCCATTGAGGAACACAAAATATTGCCATGCCCCACTGGCAGAGCCATTGATGAACACAAAATATGGCCATGCCCCACTGGCAGAGCCATTGAGGAAAACAAAATATTGCCATGCCCCACTGGCAGAGCCATTGAAGAACACAAAATAGTGCCATGCCCCACTGGCAGAGCCATTGAGGAACACAAAATAGTGCCATGCCCCACTGGCAGAGCCATTAAGGAACGCAAAATATTGCCATGCACCACTGGCAGAGCCATTGAGGAACACAAAATATTGCCATGCCCCACTGGCAGAGAGATTGAGGAATACAAAATATTGCCATGCCCCACTGGGCAACACAAAATATTGCCATGCCCCACTGGCAGAGCCGCTGAGGAACACAAAATATTGCCATGCCCCACTGGCAGAGCCATTGAGGAACACAAAATATTGCCATGCCCCACTGGCAGATCCATTGAGGAACACAAAATATTGCCATGCCCCACTGGCAGAGCCATTGAGAAATACAAAATATTGCCATGCCCCACTGGCAGAGCCATTGAGGAACACAAAATATTGCCATGCCCCACTGGCAGAGCCATTGAGGAACACAAAATAGTGCCATGCCCCACTGGCAGATCCATTGAGAAACACAAAATATTGCCATGCCCCACTGGCAGAGAGATTGAGGAATACAAAATATTGCCATGCCCCACTGGCAGAGAGATTGAGGAACGCAAAATAGTGCCATGCCCCACTGGCAGAGCCATTGGGGAACACAAAATATTGCCATGCCCCACTGGCAGAGCCAATGAGGAACACAAAATAATGCCATGCCCCACTGGCAGAGCCATTGAGGAATACAAAATAGTGCCATGCTTCACTGGCAGGGAGCCATTGAGGAACACAAAATAGTGCCATGCCCCACTGGCAGAGCCGTTGAGGAACACAAAATAGTGCCATGCCCCACTGGCAGAGCCATTGAGGAAAACAAAATAGTGCCATGCCTCACTGGCAGAGAGCCATTGAGGAACACAAAATAGTGCCATGACCCACTGGCAGAGCCATTGAGGAACACGAAATATTGCCATGACCTACCTTGAGGAACATTGCTTTAGAGATTGGGGGCGTAGTGAACGAGATTTAGAATGTTTACAGCGGCAACTACGTTAATTTTATTTCACTAATCCGTCTGCTCGCTTATTTAAATGTGCTGCATTCACACAACTGCGTACTTGTCACAGCTATAAATGTTAACATGAGCAAGCTCGTTGGTGAGAATAATTGGCCCGTAGAATTCAATGGATCATGTACATACTTTTTTTAATGTGTTTATTTTCCCTTAATATTCCTTTCAGAATCAAAGCAGTACCGCTGTAATTTATATATACCACTTGTTACTTTGAATTTAGTTATTTCGATTATTCAAAAAAGTAAATGAGAAACGTCAAAACAAAAACTTATAACATGTTTAAACATTTAATTGTGAGTTGGTCAACTCACGTCCGTCATACAAAAGATTATTCACCATAGTACGGTGTCCGCACTCGGAGGTTTAATTTACAATAATGCTAGTCGTGATGAAAACATTGGTAGGCCTAATTGACCATTATCCCGACCACCTTCTATCCCCCACCTCTGTGTGCCTGTTTTATTATTTTGCTTCAGTAAGGATAAGGACTCTAAGACTTCAGAAACACGGAATATCTATTATAATTGCTAGTTGATCCAAGCAGATAAATCTTGCAAGTTCTTGTCTTTCTATCAAGCGTAAAGAGAAGCAAGAATGAAATTTCTGATCATATTTTTCGATTTAACTGGACGAAAGTGTCTTTTTTTGTGTGTCTTAAAAAAAAAATCGTTGACAATTTTAAAGTCTGAATTTTGTACAAGGTGATGTGACCACGTAAGTTATAGTAAAAAATTGTGGTGGTATACCAGATTCTATAATTTTTGGTCACTTACTCATGAAGTTTTGGGTCCTTGCTTGCTCACCCTGTAGGCCCATTATAGCATGATGCTTGGCAAGTTGGAAACATTATTGTGACACTTGCCCAGAAAACTACCACGTCTACAGACTTCAGATCTGGCGTAAGCGTAACTGAAAGATGCACCAGACATCGTGACGGCTTTTACTATCTTGAATCGCTGAATTAAAAAGAAAAAAATATTTTACAAAACAATAAAAAAAAAAAATCCGGTCGTTCTGCGGCTGTGAGAATCCCAGGGTGGAAACAAAAACAACTTCGCCAGCGGATCTCATCATCAAAATGAATTAAAATTTTGTGTTAGCTCAAGGGAGACAGTTTGACCCACACTCAATCTGGTGTGATTTCCCTGCAAGGAGTGCGTACAGATCTGTGTAGCAAGACTGCAGATTGTGGGAGACGATCAACATTATCATGATACATTTCCGAACATAACCATTTTCCAAATTTTGTGTTTGCGCATGTTATGAAAGTATTTTTAAGATGTAAGCTTTTACCAATTCGGGACTTACATCATTAATTGGACCTGCTTCGAAACAGATAATAACAATAATAATATCGTCGGTAATTCCGCACAGCTTTGTTAACACAAAATAGACCTCTTTCTTGTAACATGTGCAAGGTGCTTTATTGAAAATCGACGTAGCCTATGTCGTTTGGGACTCATAACATCTTTGTCAAGCTACAAATGTGAAAGGAAAATATGGGTAGACCTGGCTTTGTAGAACCTATCTGAGAGAGTGAGAGAGAGAGAGAGAGAGAGAGACAGACAGACAGACAGACAAACAGACAGACAGAGACAGAGAGAAAAGGGGAGAAGCGAGTTCAGCTATATTCAAAGTGAGTGAGTGCGGAAGAGAGTTTGTCCTGAGCAACCCCGGTTACCTGAGCTAGTCCATCATATTTTCACACCAGTGAGTTTCTCAAGTGTAAAGGCTTTCGTACCGACCCTTCAAACATAGGAACTATAGATATCATAACAACTGCATTTCTTATACAGTGAACTCTGAATATATTTCTATCAAAGTTTTACCTGAGTCTTTTCACAATATTATTATTATTTTTTTCTTCCAGGAAAGGGCTGCAATAATGGCACAAAGGCAGGAGAATGTTGTTACAAGTACGTGGGCCTCCCAAGCTGTTTGCTCTAGAGGTACGTATTTTAAAGCCTTTTGTGACCCCAGAGATGGAGAGCTCCTCCCGAAATACACCTAAGGGACCGTTCACATCAAAAATTGACTAATTTTGACCCCCCCCCCTCCCTTATCATCACATGTCATCAAATGGCTATCCCCTCCAATCCCCCCTCTTTGATGACGTAATCAAAACTTGATAAATAACGACTAAAAATACCTGTATAGTGCTGTTTGCTATTTATTTTAATTCAAACTAACAGATTATAAATAAAATAAAGTCAATAAGAGCTTTAAATAGCGTTTAATATTCGCTAATGCTCTGAGCGCTTTACAAGGTGTCCCTGACAGGCTGATTCAACCATTTGATACCATCTCAACTCACAAAGAGCATACAGAGAAGCTGCCTGTTAGCAAACTGACAAGATCTTTCCACTACCTATATGTCAGGTACCGGTTTTACAGACGGGTGAACTGAGGAAGTTAAAGGTAAATTGTTTTCCCATAGCAACTACAGCGGACAGGTTCGAACTCGCAACCACCGGTTGGTTTAGCAGTTTAACAAATATTGAGTAGTAATAGTATTCATTCAAGGCATTGGTTGATTAATTAATTACATGTAGTTATTTTATTGGCAGGTATTATAATAAAAATATGAATTTGAGCTATATATTTGTTCTTCTTGTTCAATTTTACCAAACCACATTGATGACATCATCTTTGGACTCAACACCCCCCCCCCTCTCCCCCATGTCATCACTTACCATCATTCAAGAGACCCCCTCCCCCAACCGTATGTGATGACATAATATGTGAACGGTCCCTAACAGCCTTAATTAATTATTCTTTCCGCCACTTTACCTTCTTATTTGCATTTGTCGCTGAGAGACAGTGCGCGCGAGTTACGTTATAAACGGAAAATACGGCTTCGGTCCTGTCTTATTCTAAATATAATAAATTATACTAGACATAGAATGTCGAGACGAACCATTCATTGTACTAAATATGCCTACAAATTGCGCGCATATAAATGCGGTGAGCACTATTCTTTTTCCTTCAATTATGAAAGGGTTCGGTGCGAATTGTTGCATTGTTGACATCGATGTACGCGAGCAAGTCGACTGACGGAATATGACGAATAGGTCTCCGTATCTCAGGTGTGATGGTAAATTAATAAAATGATTGTGACATTGGTACCACATTTAAAATGGAAAAAATAGCCAGAAATTTCCTACAACGAAGTAAGTTTTGATCTAATAACAAAGCAAGCGACTTCTAGCAAG
Source organism: Onchidella celtica (assembly GCA_963931925.1). Taxonomy (NCBI): domain Eukaryota; kingdom Metazoa; phylum Mollusca; class Gastropoda; order Systellommatophora; family Onchidiidae; genus Onchidella; species Onchidella celtica. Next base: position 22,218,333 of record OZ007579.1, on the reverse strand, counting down.
GTCAAGATGATAACTGATCAGTGAACCAAACTCAGCATTTTCTCTATTGGGCTTTATAAAAAATTACATAGTTTACATCTCTCACGCATTTGCCTCTGGGTGGCGCCGCGAAACCTGTAAACGGAAACCCTCCGAGAGGTCTAAATCTTGTTTAAGTATCTTCGCTCAAACTGAACGTCATTATTTCATACACAGATCGCATAAATAATTACCAATGTCCAGACCACCTTACTCATCCGCTGCTTTTTATTCATCATTCACCCCCCACTCACAAGTTATCCGGACATCAGATATATTTTTTTTAACTTTATACTACAATACTATTATTTAAAAAAAAAATATTATTGTTATTTTTAAAAATTCATTTAAAAACCTTTTTCTTTAGAAAAAAATCATTTCAACAAATGAACAAATCAAATTTTTCGTCGCAAACCATTTTTTAAAATTGATTCGTCTTTCTACAGTGATGACAAAATGATCATGTTTTTTCTTTGGTGCGGTTAACATGGATGCCTGGTGTATTCTCTATTTCTTATGAATATTTTTCTGGTAAGTTTCAGGTGATGACAATGTTTAATACCTTGGCATTAAAAGCACCACGAGTCATCATGCTATGAACATTTCCATTGAACCCCAAGCAAAGCCAATAATTTTATTTAAATACAAATACCTATGTTGATGTTAACAGACAGTTCAAGTCACAAATGATCGAAAATGGAAAATAAAATTTAATATCCACATAATGCTTAATGCACAGATCATAGTGCACCCGTATTACAGAGGTAATGGTCGTACTAAAATGTTGGGCTTATTATAAGCGGGACAAAGAAACAAAGGGTTTCTCTGAGTAATATCCGTTTCCATTCGTTCTTTCTGGAGTTTCTATGTGTTTTCTTCTTTTGCAACATCTGTGGCTTTAATTTGCTGTCTCAACTGCGGGTGGCTTTTGAAGATTCTATTAAAGAGTATAAATTAGATTGGAGCCGTCACTGTATGGGTTAGTATTAATCTACTATAATGCAAGTATGATCCAAGTTATGGTGGTATAATCCAAGTTACATCAAAGATATTAGACTGATAACATCAGACACTCCCTTCTTCCGGCCTCTTAAAATACCGTTTACATCCGGCCACGGGCACCGCCTACTCTCGGCGCGCAAATCCAGCGCTTCATACAATGGATTTGCATAGAAAATAAGACACAGCACCGATCGGTTTCGCTTCTAGAGGCAGTTTCACCGTCAAAATATTTTAAAAATATGTAGTATGTAATTGTAAATGAATTCTTCTATACAGCAAGGCTAAAAAGGGCGGGTGAAGGAAGGAAAAAGAGAGTCAAACAGATTTTTCACGAGATGGCATAGACATAGACCTAGAAATGTGCTTGCGGCGTCCCTGGCCTCTCTCGCGACAAGTTAATTTTAGCCTACCGACAGCACTTGGGACTCGACTGCTAGCGATTGGTGCAACGGTTGATGTGGTTCTCGACGATGGTGTATTTTTCGTTAATTTGGAGAAGAAAAAGAAGAGGAGGAAGAACAAAAAGAAGAAAAATCCAAGGTTAGTATGTTATTGTTGAAGGAAAGTCTTTAAACGTTTTCAAAACCCTTTACAGTTTCCACTATTGTTTACTTTCTTGCTGGCATTTTGCTGCTGGGAGACAGGGTGCGCGAGTTACGTCATGAACGGAAAAATCCAGCCTCGATCCCATGTTATTCTAAAAATATACTAGATCTATCTTCGCTATGATGGTAAAATTAAATTAATAAAACGATTGTGGCATTGTTACCCCATTTAAAAAGGAAAAACATAGCCAGAGGTTTCCTTCAACGAACTACTTTATAATTACAAAGTAAGCGATTTCCAGTAAGGTCTAGGGTGGGGGCAGAGCACTGAACAAAACTCGGCATTTTCCCTCTTCGGCTTTGTAAAAAATGCCGTTGTTTACTTCTCTCACGTTTACGCCACAAGGTGGCCCTGCCAAACCCGTGCACGCGAAAACCCCGAGCAGTCTCATCTTATCATTTCTAGTATCTTTGGTTACAGTACACAGTCCTGTTTCTTGTATGTATATTCAACTTTGTATTCTTTCAGTCGAGGCCTGTATTAAGCCGCTCATTCACTGGAACAGGACTTACTGCGTGACTCTGTGCCAATGGTGGCCAAACCGCTGCTCGCCAACCACATGACTCTGCCTTTTGACCTACAATACGCGGCTCATAGAAAACGTAAAAATGCACCAATTAGAAAATATCAAGATGATTTACTATTGAAAGTGATATCAAGAACATTGATATAATCAGTCGTTTTAACCAAGAAACACAGGTTGATATGTGGCTTGATAACTTTTGCCCAGGGTGACTGACTGAAGATTGTATTCATCATTCCTTTAAGGGCAGGTCCGATAATGATGAGCCAGTGAAATAACGATTTTTTTTTGTTACTTTTTTTTTTCACTGCAAATTGAATTGTTCACAGTTAAACATACTGCAAGAGTTTTACAGGCCTATTTTATCACTTGGTCAAGTAGTTTAGCTCCCCCATTTCATGTACAAAACCCAGGCATAAAGAGTATGTCCTGATCTTGTCAGATTAACTTCTTTATGACATCTGCACGTTTCTCTTAAATGTTCCCGTACTGTTGTTCATTGCCGTATTTAATGCGTATAGTTAAAACAATCACCCGTCAAGATTTTGAAAACAATTTTGATATATATATTGTATTTTGTATACTTCTTTAATCCCATTTGGGATTATTTGCCTCAGTGTCATTGCAGTCCAGTTACAACTGGAGCAGACAATACTGTGATTACTGAAACTAATGCAAATGAACAGTTTAAAACAAACTGCATACATGAGTAAATATTGTTGTTGCATTCATGTATTTCTGCAACAATCAAAACGTGTGTGTAAATTTTGTCCGTAAATCTGAAGTCCATCGTGTGTGCCTCTTACGCTAAGCAAGTTTGGTCGCCCCTGCTCTATACAGAGAGATTTAGAAAGGGAAAAGTGCAACTAGACAAACCAAATCATGTTATACTTACAGACTGAAAAGAAAAAAAGAAAAAGAGTAAGTAAATAGACAGACAGACAGAAAGACCGACGGACGGACAGGGGGTCAGGCAGATAGATAGATAGATAGATAGATAGATAGATAGATAGACAGTGGGGAGACAGACAGATAAACGGACAGAAAGGCAGACAGACACACAGACAAACAAGTAGGTATGTCTTTGTTTGTCACATGACTTTGTAAATAACTTGCTTCCCGATCTGTAGAAGAGCTGTTTTGAAAACAAACAAAAAAATATGTGTTGTATATGATTAGTGAAGGCACAAAGTTACCATGACAACACTGAACTTTATGAATAGCGATTTCCATTTAACCCTTTGTTCCTCGACAATAACTTTTAAACTCCTTTGTTGATTGCCCTGACTTAGCCAATCATGGTCATCATGCAACTGAACTTCATTATTGAACAACAGATGGCATCAATTACCAATGTTAGGGGTAAAACAGACCAAGATGGTGTAAGTACCAGAATGGTTGCTCACCGCCCTCAGATTTTGTTGCACACTAGCACAATAGGCACTGCTTATACCGCGACCCAGTGGGATGCAGCAGGCAGTGCCTCATGTGCTAGCGTGAAGCAAAATTAATGGGCAGCGAGCCACCTGCCTGGCGCCTACACCGGCCTTGGTCTGTTTGGTCCTTTATCTGGCCGGGACCTGCCTGGACTCACACCTGCCGCAGATCTCCTAAGTTTTGTTACATCACGTTTGATAAGCCTAGGCTGTTACTCATCATTCTTTTCTTTTAGATGGTATGAACATTTTCATAATGTTATTAGAAGCCTTTGAAGGTTAGCTTTTGTAACTGTTACGCGAATAATGGCTGCAGTAAAACGTATCTATAGAAAGTATTAACGCATCCTCTGTAACTGATCATAATAAAGATACTTGTTATAAATGTTGTTATCGCAAAGTATACGGTATTAAGCTTATTGTTCTGCAGATATCGTAGCGTCTGAAACAGGGAACTGTTGTATACCAGTTGTAAGTAGAGCCTACTGTACCACTGTGTTAACAATTCACAAACTTAAGTTCTTGTTTGTTCCAACTTCACTCCTTGCACAGTTGAGAAATTCGACGTTAAACGTTTGCGGCTGTAGTATTATGATGAGGAGTTAGAGTAAATCGAAACTGTGAGACAGCTTGATTTAAGTGTCACAACGCAGGTTAAACAAGTGTCAAAGTGTACTCTTGTTATACTTCTTCTACATGCTAAAAGATCTCCAGTTTTTGTGTTTGTTTTTTTTTTAGAAAATGGAAATAGGACAAACAAGAACTAAGATCGCGAGTTTCCTTTTAGTTTGGGTGTATTTGAAAAATATGATAACATTATGATATGAAGAGAACAAATATTTCTCAAAGATCATATAATCCTCAGAGGCAGAGGGAGGGCTTCCGAATGCATCTCATGGTCAGATTTTCTGACCATAACGATGTAAACCAAAGTGTGGCCAAATTGCGGGGGTGTACGGATCAACACGACTTAGGAGCGGCCGTGTGAAAGGTGTCGGAGACCCCTGGTGAGTTAGTCATCTGGGGGGGGGGGGGGTGTTTTAATCAATACCGGTACTAGTATACTAAAAGGCGCAGTCTGGTATACTGGCTATGAGACGCATTCGGAAGTCTTCCCGAGACAGAACTGGTACCATTTCTACACATATAGAAGCTGCCAAACTCATGTGGGCCGGGTAGACAAAATACACTAGAATTTTTGTGATCAGCTTGTGGACAACTTCAGACAAAAAGGTGGCTGAGGCCATGTGGCAAACGAACAGGTTCTTGTTGTCAATTAACTAAACCTAACCCTAACCTATCTCTAACCCTATTCATAACTAACGTTAACCCTAACTAACCCTAACCTTATATTATAAAAACCACAGAAAAACTGTGGGGTCGCAGCAAGGCTATATATGCAAAGTCAAAAATGGGCAAAAAGAAAAAGTTGTATGTAGCTAAGCCTCGCCTAAGAAGTAATACCCAAACGTTACAATGAAACGCAAGGAGATTTTAAATTGGCAGACGTGCTTCTCTGCGGTAATGCAAGCCAGGACTCACAGATAAACAGGCGCAGTTATTATATATTCCATTTTATATTAATTTCTATTTTGTTATTGTACGATTGTTTTATCTGTTCAATTTTCCATTTTTTCTTCTTTTTTTTTTCCTTGAAGAAGGCTGTAGCCGAAATATTGGCATTTTCTGTCTTCTTTTTTCTTTGCGTTTCATTGTATCGTTTGGGTATTATTTCTTACCCGAGACTTTGCTATATACAACTTTTTCTTTTTGCCAATTTTTGACTAACCCTAATACTAGTTCACTGTGCAAATAAAACCTAGTCCTGCCACATGCGCAAACACAGTAAGTCACTCCTATGTGCCAATTTTTATGTGCGGTATTGTATTAAGTAAGATAATCATTATGATAATGTGAAGTCTGCGGGTACCAAACGGAGAAATGATTGCCACATTACGGTAAAAGCAATTGTTGTTTCTCGAGTGAAACTGAACAGCGACGGCATTCGCTGAAGTTGACTCGCTAAGAACAGAACTGGTGTTGAACACCCGTGGGAATGGTAGAGAGGTGTTGGCAGGTTTATTGTGTGTTTATCTGGTAATAGATTATTTACCGTTAAAAAATAATTTTTTGTACCCGATATTTCAGGTACTATTTTTGAGTAGCTGTTATTGCTTTTGTTCTATATGCAGATGCTGATACCTGTTTAGATAAAATCTATGGCTAGGATCTATATGTGCAGAGATCGTGGATGGGACGCACAAACGGAGAACAGTATAGAACAAGTAGAAATCCCTGCTCTTGTGCTGGGAATGATGAGGTGAATGTAAGTATACCAAACACAGCGGTTTTGTATTCGATATTGGGGATCGTTCATTGAACCTCCCCGGCAGGGTGTAAAATTATCCGCACTGAGGCGTGACCTTAGTTAATGTCTGTTCTATCTCAATTTTCTGAATAACTGGAAATGTTTTAGTATGTGCAAGAGGTATAACAAATGCACACCTTGACAGTTGTTTTAACTGCGTCGTGGCACTTATCAAGCTGTTTCACAGTTCTGATTTATTCTATTCTGATTTATCTTAATACGAAAGCCTCAAAACGTTTAAAGTTGAATTCTCAGTTGTACAATAAGTGGAGTTTGAAACAACAAGAACTAAGGTCGTGTGAGGGCTAACCAGTATTCTTCCTACTAACTCGACCCCACCCTTGTGTCCTCCTATGGTGGATGACAGTCTCTCAAAAAGCCGTTTAAAAAAAATAACACCAGAGAACCCAGTGTCAACTGGACACAGACCTTGCCGGTTGGCTCTTTCTTGACAGTTAGCAGCAGAAATCTTGGTGCACATGTGTGTAACTTACCAAAACATATTTCCTCGACAGGAAATGTTTCAGAAAAAGAACAGTATGTAGTTTTTGTGGAGATAGTTTTAGTCTGCTTAGAAAAAAGCCAGAAAAAAGCAAAAAATCCAAATTAATTTTCTGATGCCAGCCATAGTTTAAAAAAGCCAATCTGGTAACCCTGCCGAGTGATGCCTGTATATCGCTGGCCGTGACAAGAAACAGCACAAGATTTCACAGATGGGCCACAACAAAAAAAAAGAGGGAGGGAGGAGAAAGGAGGTTTACTTGAAATGTATTGTTTTCTATCTTTAGTAATTAAAATTGTCCAATAAGTGTTGTCATCCGCAGTTCTACCAACACACTTGTATGGTTTCATAATAAGGCCAGCAATGTGCATTATTGTCATGTATATAACGGAACTACTCCCTCTGTTCCCAGAGAAATATAATTCCATTACATAATTATAGTATGTTAAATAGTGTACATATGAAATTTATTACAGCTGGAAAAGAAAATGAAAGGTAGAGCTGGAAAATGAACATGCTTAATGTCTATGGGAGAATATGAAGCAGTAGACGTTGTTTTGAACCAAAAATCCACTCCCCGTCTTGACACAGCTGCGTGGGAAATGTCTTCATCATAATTCCAGTTATCATGAGTAGTCATCATGCTGAAGAGCTGTGTGTGGTCAACCCTACTGTGCGGATGTGAATGCTCGACAATAACTAAGGACATGGAAAGCAAGCTAGAGACAACGGAAATGTGGTTTTTAAGGAAACTCCTAAATATTTCATGGAAGGAAAAGAAATCGAATGAAATGGTGATGAAAGACACCAACACGGAGCGATCACTAATAAAAACAGTTCAGAGAAGACAATTGCAGTTCATGTGACATCTGAATGGACACAAAGGTCTTGAACACCTTGCTCTAGCTGGAAAGATAGAGGGCAAAAAAAAAGCAGAGTAACATATCTAGAGAGTTTGAACACATGGGCGACAGGGAAAAACCAGGACAATATGGGCTTTTTGACAGCATCCGAGCGGAGGAATGGGTGGCGAACCATGATTTTTTATATCTGTTCCGGATCCGGCAAGAGAGAGAGAGAGAGAGGGAGAGAGAGAGAGAGAGAGAGAGAGAGAGAGAGAGTTAGTTATCGTCATAGCCAGGCAGCTGGTATTAGGGGACCGTAGTATAAATGCAAAGCCGAATAATGAAACTACTGACTTATGTTCACTGCCGAGCTATAGCTCACTATATAAAATACCATAGTCCTCTGAGAACAACCTGTGGAAAGATAAGTGCAGTGAATCACAAGGTCTTGACAAAATGTTATCAACAACAACAACAAAAACTGTGGGGTCACAGCAAGAAGTTGTCTATCGAAAAGTCTTTCCTTTTCCTCTACATTTGCTTGCATCATTTCTGTATCATTTCTCAGGCGAGCTTTTGCTGAAGACAACTTTTTCTTTTTGCCACATTTTGACTAATCACAAAGTTTGTACTTTCTGCCCATCAGTGAAGTGAGTGGTGATTCGTTTATCAAGAAATGACTGAAGAAGGAAAGACGAAGGACGAACAGCCGATCCTCACCGAAAGTAAGTATTTTAAAAGCTGCTCTGTTTAATTATAATACAGCGGAGAGAGTTTCTTTTGGGCCAAAGGATGGGATGGGGGAGAACGGGGGGGGGGGGGGTCTGCCTTTTGTTTTATATTTAACAGCAAATTACCAGTAGGGAACTTCTGTCGGTATCCATGGGGTGTATGTGTTAAGATCTTTGTTTTGCGGAGGTCGCTACCGTCGGCATTCTACCATGTTTTCTGGTTTCTTTCTTTCTTTGTAATTCTTCTGTTGCTGCCTGGCTGCTCTTGCCTTTTTTCGATCTTCTGGGGCCTTCAAAAGGTCCATTTAGCCCTGAAAAGGGCTGCCTTAGGGAATGACGCATCAGCGATAGTGAGTTTTAGAGGACGCCTATCTCTCTAGTCCATTAGAGAAAGTTCAAATCTCAGTCAAAACCGACGCAAAACAGACCTGACTCCATGCACAATTAGACTTAGTGTTGTTGTTCCTGCTCTTGTTCTTGTTGCTATTGCTGTTGTTAATGATGGCGTGGTTGTTGCTGTCGTTGTCAATCCGAAAGAACTGAATGATTACCCCTGTGTTTCCTTAACCAGATGGCATATCAGAACCAAGGAAAAACTCCAAGAACTTCCAGGATGACGACAATGGTGATGTCGGCGACGAGAACCAAATTATCCTCACGTTGGGAAAGACAGAAGAAAAGACAGATGAGCGAGGAGATAAGAAGAAGGGATTCCGTTTTCGCGACTTCTCCAAAAACGAAAAGATGCTGATGGTTGTGTTAGCCTTGGCTAACTTTTTACATTGTTGTCTTTATGCTCTGGCTGGGCCTTTCTTCCCTCAGGAGGTGGGCGTGGCTGTTCAGCTTTTTATCTGTATTGTCATTCTGTATCATTTAAATTATCATTAATACCATCATTATCACCATCATCCTCAGTGTAAGAAAATTGTTATGATTTTTAGGGCTACTTATTGTCCTGTAATCTATCTATCTATCTATCTATCTATCTATCTATCTATCTATCTATCTATCTATCTATCTATCTATCTATCTATCTATCTATCTATCTATCTATCTATCTATCTATCTATCTATCTATCTATCTATCTATCTATCTATCTATCTATCTATCTATTTATCTATCTATCTATCTATCTATCTATCTGTCTATCTAGCTATCTATCTGTCTGTCTGTCTGTTGTCCATTTATCAATCTATCTATCCATCTATCCACCCAATCCATCAGTCCTCCCGTATGTCTTGTGTGTCCCTCCGCCTGTCTGTTTATCTGTGAGTCTATTTGTGTGATACCTTTTGATACTTCTGGCTAATTGATTCTGGACTATTTAGAATTGAACGTTCTTTCTTTTATACGTAACATGTTGCTATTGACATCGAGTGATCTCCAGCCTATTTTCCACCCACAGGCTGCCAAGATGGGCGCATCCAAAACAGTTCAAGGCTTCATCTTCAGCACCTTTCAACTGGTCATATTAGTCACCTCACCCATCATCGGCAAGTTCGTGAGTTTATTTTTCGGTCTTTTAAAGGGTGAAACAGAACAAGGCTGGTGAAGGCGCCAGACCGGTGGCTTGCCTCCCATGATTTTTGCTTCACACTGACACAGTGGGCAGTGCCCACACCACGAACCAGCGGGATGCAGCGGGGCGGCGAACCACTGGCATGGTGTTTACACCACCAGCCATTATTTCAAACCTCCAGATGTAAAAATGATTCTTCTGCAGGTCCAAAGGACCTTCGAAATTTCCAGCAAATCCGAGCTGCATGAACGTTGGCAGTGTAAAAAAAAAACACACACCAAAAAATCGCGAGTTTCTGTACAATCTACGGTATTGTGTGATTTGTACACAAATACATCGCCACGGTCAGGCCACAATTGCCTAAGTCCGTTTTTCTCACTCACACAGTCACACACTCACTTACTCACTCACTCACTCACTCACTTACTCACTCACTTACTCACTCACTCACACACTCACTCACGCACTCACTCACTCACTCACTCACTGACTCACCCACTCACTCACTCACTCACTCACTCACACACTAACACACTCACTCACTCACTCACTCACTCACTCACGCACTCACACACCCACTCACTCACTCACTCACTCACTCACCCACTCATTCACTCGCTCACTCACTCTCTCTCTCTCTCTCTCAACCACCCACTCACTCACTCATGAACATTATGCTTGAAACACCCAAACTAAGATAACCATTAAATTAAATGATAGTTTTACATGATTTTACAAGGGCATGGACTGAGTTTATGTACTTTTCAGATCACCCGTCTCGGTCCCAGGCGTTTGTTTACTACGGGCATTGTTGTGTGTGGTATCGGCGCCATCTTGTTTGGGTAATTCGTATTTCTTTCTCCACTTTAACGCTTTCAGTACTGAACAACATTGCTGTTAACTCTTTACTGTTGCATCAATTACAGGTTTTGTTCCTCCATTATTGGCTTTTAGATATAGATCAATAGCCTGATTAAGATTCATTATTTACCATTGATAATAACTGAAATACATGATATAAACTGGACTTGGGAAAATCTAGCTTTCACGGCGTCAGTATTCAAAGGGTTAACAAAAGTTAATCTATCTTTTTTTTACGGGGGGGGGGGGGGAGGGGGAGGAGGGGGCCTGCGTAAAGCACGTTGGGAAACGGGAGTGGGACCTCAGCATAAGAAAGTCGTAGGTGGAGAGGGAAGAAATATTCTGGGAAGATTGCGTACGCTTTTCAACTATGGTAATGTATTTTTAAAAAAATTGTTATATTTACTTTGTTTTCAATGACAACAAGATAAAAGTTGTAGGGTTACATGAAATTGAATATAGACTAATGTAGCTACTGCAACAAGTCAAGCCGTCCGTGCGAAACGTAAAATGTTGGGACGCCCCTGTTACTAGTGTAACAGATACCATTAAAATGTTGGGATACCTTGTTACTAGTATAACAGATACCATTAAAATGTTGGGATACCTTGTTACTAGTATAACAGATACCATTACATTGTTGGGACGCCCTTGTTACTAGTATAACAGATACCATTAAATTGTTGGGACGCCCATGTTACTAGTATGACAGATACCATTAAAATGTTGGATGCCGCAATTACAAGTATGACAGATACCATTAAAATGTTGGGACGCTCCTATTACTAGTATAACAGATACTATCAGAATGTTGGAACACTCCTAGTACTAATATGACAGATGCCACTCCGTTAGTAGTATAACAGATTCCATGAAAATGTTGGTTGTCTCTGTTACTAGTATGACAGATACCATTAAAGTGTTGGGAAGCCCTTGATACTGGTATGACAGATGGGTCTCTCTGTTACTAGTATGACAGTTACCATTTGAATGTTGGGACGCCCCTGTTACTAGTATGGCAGACGACATTAAAATGTTGGGACGCCCCTGTTACTAGTATGGCAGACACCATTAAAATGTTGGGACGCCCCTGTTACTAGTATGGCAGACACCATTAAAATGTTGGGACGCCCCTGTTACTAGTATGGCAGACGCCATTAAAATGTTGGGACGCCCCTGTTACTAGTATGGCAGACGCCATTAAAATGTTGGGACGCCCCTGTTACTAGTATGGCAGACGCCATTAAAATGTTGGGACGCCCCCATTACTAGTAAACAGATACTATCAGAATGTTAGAACACTCCTAGTACTAGTATGACAGATGCCACTCTGTTAGTATAGTAGTATAACAGATTCCATGAAAATGTTGGGTGTCTCTGTTACTAGTATGACAGATACCATTAAAGTATCGGGAAGCCCTTGATACTGGCATGACAGATAGCTTTATTTTGTTAATCTCTAGACTGTTGTCTCGAAGTCCTCCTGGGGTTACATTCATAGTCTTGTGTTTCCTGTTTCGTGGCGCACAAGCTTTGGGTTCCTCGGCTTATATTACCGCCAGTTTTGCCGTAATCTGCAACCAGTTTCCTGACAATGTGGCAATGGCTTTTGTAAGTAGATGGATGGACGGATGGATGGATGGATGGATGGATGGATATGGATATTGATGGGTGAATGGGTGATGGATGAATGAGTAGACTGCTGATGGATGGATGGACGAATACATGGATAGATGGATGGATGTGGATGGATGGATGGAAGATGGATGGATGGATGCACGGACGGATGGATAGATGGATGGATTCATGGATAAATAGCTGGATATATGGGTCCACTGAGGTATGAATCCATTTTTACGGATGGATGGATGGATGGATGTGGGTGCTACTGTTGCTTGGGCGAAGGAACAGATTGATATGTGTAGTTTATTCTGTTCACTGTTAAAATCAAATGATGTGGAGGTGGGTACATGGAGAAATATCTGGAGATGAAACTAATTTTTGCTCGTTGCCTTTTATATTATTTACAGGGACTATTGGAGACAGCGAATGGATTGGGTCTGATGTTGGGGCCTGCCATTGGTGGGTTGCTCTATGAGGTATGTAGGCCTATTTGTTTACATCTGGTTTATGGCGTGGTGAATCATAAAGAAATAAGGAGCTGAGTGATTATTTTTGCACCGCATGAACAAATGGGATTTTGTTTGCACAGTGACTTTTGAGATGATGTGCAAGGATGAGTGTTAAGGTCAGGACTGGGATTACATTAGCTTCCCCGGTCATAATACTCATTTAATTGGCCTAACGACCATAAACATGCGTTTGGAAATATACGGCAAGCTGGTCACAGAAAATCTTTGAGTGTGTGTGTGTGTGGGGGGGGGGGGAGAGATCATACTAAGCCCAGAAAGTCATAGACGACTGCTGGCAGACAAAATGTGCACAAGGCAAGTTCAAATAGGCCCATTGCGGATATCGGCCATTTCAGTTGTCAGGACCGACGCATAACCATGGCGATGGTAGCATTGATTTTGATTCATTAGCTGATTTGCACAACGAGCACTTCAGGCGTCGCGAACCAATCGGCGGCGAGCTAAAAAAAAAAAGTTCATTAGAGTAAACAATGACACGTGTGTATACGCACATGGGAGACGTTCGGTCAATTCTTTCACTTCCTTTCCCTTGTTTACACGGATGGTAGGGTATCGGACCAGCTTCCACCCATCCTTTCCACCCTGTCATAACAGTCAACTGCAATGCAACCAGCAGGCATTTTAACCGCTTAGACATATCTCGAAGTTACACTCGTCAGCTGGTCCACCCGCCATTTTAGGTATCGGAAGTTCAAAACAAAAACACTCTGTGACGTCGTTCGCCATGGGCCTATATTCCCTCAGTAAATCTGGGAAGACCCTGCCATACTTTGCTCAGTCCAACACAGTCAGCTTGCGCCATTATTTCTTGCGTGTATATTTTGCTGGCAGGAACCGGCTGTGGCGTTCCGGGCTTAGTGTGATACCTCCCTTAGGCCCGGCTCTCACGAGTCGATTTTGATCTGGCGACTGTACTAAATTGGCTGGTGACGCTACGACCCTGAGTTCCAATGAGACCTAACTAGTTAGCTGGTGCTTGAGGTTCCATTAAACTAACTGTCGTAACTTCACAGTCCAATTAGGTGACCACTGAAAATCGGCCAGTTCCCGCCGGGCTTTTTTTTATCTTTTTTTAGGCCCATTCATGGAAGATTCGAGCGCATGGTGGATCCACAATATGAGTATTTTTCTACACAATTAATGTATAACACGATACAAAAGTGCCTCGATTCCGTATTAATCCTTATAGTCAGATAATATGTAAGACAGGGAGAGATTGATCACTGACAAGCTATTTTTTTTATTGTTGTTCTTTGTCCTTCAAAGCTCGGAGGATTTGGCCCGCCTTTCTATTTACTGGGTTTTATTTTTATCTTGTGTGGAGCTGTTGCCTTCAAGTGGTGTCCCTTCCCACAAGGTGAGCTAGATCTAGACCGTCTCGTCGTGTACCCACTTTCTTTCACTGGGATCCATATCATAATTGTAAACACACCATGAATACGGTGTCCTTAACAGTCTTTGCCTTTTGCTTACCAGCAGGACCTAATCTTTCTGTCTATCTGTTTGTCTGTCTGTCTGTCTGCCTGTCTGCCAATTCGCTCACTGACTCCAGTAGTTGCTGTTACAATGTAACAACTGGATCGGAGACACTCATTAGATACATTGCATCCACATCACTATTTACATAGCTACTAAATTTTATTCATATAATTTCAAAAATCAAATTAGTCATTTTGTACTGATCTGCAAGCGCAGGGAATACTTGTGGACTTGGATCTCTGGTGGTGATTTGTAAGCTATGTTTTCCTTTCTTTTGACTTTGTAAACATAGAATTCTGTGATCTACACAGTTGTTAGTCGTGACACTTAGAATTCTGTGACCTGTGAATTCTAGGATGCTTTGATTTGCACGGAGATTGTTTATGGCGAATTCTAGGATTTTTTATCTGCATAGTGATTGTTGTCGTGAACTCTAGGATTCTTTGATCGAGATGGTGATTGTTTACGGTGAATTCTAGAATTCTTTAATCTGCATGGTGATTCTTTATCGTGAATCCTCGGATTCTTTGATCTACATGGTGATTATTTGTCATGAACTGTAGGATTTCGTGATCTACATGAGGATTGTTAGTCCTGAAACTTAGAATTCTGTGATCTACATGGCGATTTTTTTTTTTTTTTTGTCATGAAACTTCCAATGGTGTAATCCAGATAGACATTTTGCTAGATCTATCTGTATCAGTAATTTGTCGGGAAACAACTATGATTCTATGATAATAATATACTTGTAGTGTTGTTTCTCGTAAATGCTAGGATTTTGTAATCTCTATGTAGGTTTTTGTCTTAACAGATGTCCAAGTACTCAAGAAGTCTGGATATAGTCATTTGTTGAAGGGTGTGGCTGTATGGGTGGGCTTGATCTGTGTAGTGAACACTACGTTATCTGTGACATTTATAGACGCCTTCCTTGCGACGCATCTAAAGGAGGTAGGTAGGTGTTCTGTTTTGTGGGGGTGAAGCCCTAGAACTTGGTTAAATTTTTGGCTGAAGCTGAAGCTGGTGAATTCAAATGTGCTAGTGAGTTTGTAACTTATTTGGGCGGGGGGGGGGGGGGTTGCTGGTGATAGTTGCTGTAGATGTATTGATGATGATGTTTGTGCTGGTGGTCAACAATGGTGGGACTTTTGCTGTGGTGACGATGCCACTAAGCGGTGTTAAATAATTGCCTTGAGGGAGGGGGTGATGGTGGTGGAAATGTTACCGGTAGTAATTGAGGGGCTGGTAAGGAGCCGTCCATGGAATATCTAAATTCGGAAAGAGAGGGGAGAGGAGGGGAGGTGCTTTCAGCGTATGAGACTTTTGTTAGGAGACCGTGGTATATAACATAGACAGCTATAGCTGAACAGTGAACACAGCTCAGTAGTTTCTCTATTCGGTTTTGTAATTTGGCTTCGGTCCCCCAGCGACAGCTCGTATGAAAAGCGTACATGGGACGATTTAGGGGATTTCTGTGGAAAGTGGGTGCGCTTTTTATTTATGGTAATGAAAGAAGCATTCTGGTTTGATTTATGTTGTCTTTTTTTCAAATTATGTTGTTGGATTATGTCAAAATTTTATCGTCCGGTATTTGCCATGTTGTTGTATATATGTGCATTCTTGCCTTCTCGAGGAAATGAAGATTGAAGTTAGCAAAAGGGCTAAAACACATACAACATTACGTCAGAAAAATGCATCTCGAAAGTTTTTAAACGATTGGAATGACAGTTATAACTTATACATAATGAAATTAGGAGTGAGAGAACCGCTTTCATGAGAAAACCTCAAAATCGGCATAACATCACATACAACAATATTCCCTGGATATTTCCAATGTAACAGTCCACTAGATCACATAAAATGTCTGTTGAAGTTTCTAAAACATCAAGATTTTACCATGGACATTCACCATTGTCATGACCGTACTCTCGTGCAGGGGAGGAGGGGGAGTCCAAGGGTATGAAAAATGTGCAGGGTGGAAAACGGGGGAGGGGGTAAAAATCAGCAAACTGAGAATATGGATGACCCCTATTGGGGATCGTTTGTGGCGTCGATGGGGATGATGGCTGACAGCAATGATGGGGAAGAAGACCTTTGTTACAGTGGATCATTGTAATGTTTATTGATATACAACGAAAAGTTACATTGATTAAATCTGTACGTCCAATAGTTTCCATTGTAAGTTTAGATTAACAATGTTTTTCTGCATGCTGCCATTTGATTGGCTGTGCAGTTTCATCTGTCAGGCTCTATGATTGGTTTTGTTTTCATGGTCACCGGTGGATTGTACGCAGTGGCCTCGCCAGTGTTTGGTTACCTGTGTGATAGACTGGTGAGTTGGGTGGTTGGATGGAGTGATAGGTAGATTGGAGGAATGAAGGATGGGGTGAGGAGTATAGAGAAGCGGAGGAAATGAGTAGATGGATATAACGATCCACTGAGGCATGAATCCAGTTGATGGATGGGTGGATTTATGGATGGATGGATGTAAATGAGAGGAAGGAGGAAATTGGTGAATGGATACATGAATGGATCCCTTGCGGCATTAATGAGTTGCAGTGGATGGATGGATGATTGGATGGATGGATGGATGTCAGTGAGGAAATGGAGGAAATGGGTGAATAGATGTGCAGGTATGAATGAACTGGAAAGGATGGATGGCTGGATAGGTCTAAATGAGGAGATGGAAGAAATAGGCGAATGGGTATAATTATAGATCCACTGAGGTGTTAATGACTTGGAGTGGATGGATGGATGATTGACAAACAACTGAAATATTTGACCAAGTAGTCTATTCTTTCCCCAGAATTGTTATGCACCCTTCGTGGTATTTGGGTCCTTGGGTTGTTTTGTGGCATATCTGTTTGATGGCCCATCGCCTCTGTTGCCTTTTTTACCAGTGTAAGTAAGGCTAATGTTTGTGGCGGTTATTGCTGGCGTTGACTACGGCAATGCTTATGTTTGCATTTTGAAGCGTTTCTTTGATTCATCATTTACCCAGTGTCCTTGCGTGGGTTGGCAGCACCCGGGATTAGTCAGTCAGTTAGTTGGTTGATTAGTTAGTTGGTTAGTAGTCAGTTAGTTAGATAGTTAGATAGTTAGTTTGTTAGTTAGTTAGTTAGTTAGTTAGTCGATCGGTCGGTCACTTGGTCGGTCGGTCAGTCGGGTCAGTCAATGAATCAGATAGTCTACTGGTTAGGGAGATAGTCAGTCAGCCAGATGGTCAGCCGGCTGGTTGGTTGGTTGGTTGGTTGGTTGATTGGTTGGTTGGTTAGTTAGTATCTAGGTGTTCTACGAAAAAGTGATATTGGACTTGAAAGCTTAGATAACCATTTTGTTACCTTCTACAGAAAGTTGTGGATGGTGGTTATTGGTTTGGCAATACAAGGTATATCTATCGGCTCCGTCATGATTCCTGCCATGAAATGTGTAGTCGCCGCTTCCAGGTATAGTAACGGTGCTGACCACAAATTGGTCAGTTTTAGACCCGATGTTTCTACACTAAAGACTGTATTACCCATCCGACACAAGACCTGTTCTTACCTAGCACACCAACATTATATATAAAATAACATTTACGTTACGTTATGTTATGTTATGTTATGTTATGTTATGTTATGTTATGTTATGTTATGTTATGTTATGTTATGTTATGTTATGTTATGTTATGTTATGTTATGTTATGTTAAGTTATGTTATGTTATGTTATGTTATGTTATGTTATGTAATGTTATGTTATGTTATGTTATCTTACGTTACGTGTTGAGTTGTGGTGTGGTGTAGTGTGTTGCGTTGTGGTGTGTTGTGTTGTTGTGTTGTTGTGTTGAGTTGTGTTGTGGTGTGTTGTGTTGTGGTGTGTTGTGTTGTGTTGTATTGTGTTGTGCTGTGTTGTGTTGTTGTGTTGTTGTGTTGAGTTGTGTTGTGTTGTGTTGTTGTGTTGTTGTGTTGTTGTGTTGAGTTGTGTTGTGTTGTGTTGTTTTGTTTTGTGTTGAGTTGTGGTGTGTTGTGTTGTGGTGTGTTGTGTTGTGGTGTCTTGTGTTGTGTTGTGTTGTTGTGTTGAGTTGTGGTGTGTTGTGTTGTGTTGTTGTGTTGAGTTGTGTTGTGTTGTTGTGTAGAGTTGTGTTGTGTTGAGTTGTGTTGTGTTGTGTTGTTGTGTTGAGTTGTGGTGTGTTGTGTTGAGTTGTGTTGTGTTGTGTTGTGTTGTGTTGTTGTGTTGAGTTGTGTTGTGTTGTGGTGTGGTGTGGTGTGGTGTGTTGTGTTGTGTTGTGTTGTGTTGTGTTGTGTTGAGTTGTGTTGTGCTATGTTATGTTATGCTGTATCATAAATTATTGTTATCATATCGTATTATATCTCATCATCTTATATCATATTATTATTTCATATCATATTTATCACCATCATTATTACCATTGACATATTTTTTTTAATGAACAAAATTCAATCTAACTGCGATACGGTCCCGTTTAAGAATATGCCAGTGCTGTATTTTAATAACCACGTTTCATATCCTTATTTCCACTTAAAGGTTTACATTTCGGCCCTTGTCAGAAACGGTTTGGAAATCCGTGCAATGGACTAGACCAGGGGTCACCAAACTTTTTTCACAGAGGGCCGGATAACTGACAGACTTACAAGCACGGACCGCATAAGCAATCTGTTCAATACTTGCAAGACTAGATATCCCTGGTTTTATCAAACAAAATCAAGTACCATGGCGGGCCGGATGAACTAACTTCGCGGGCCGTAGTTTGGTGACCCCTGGACTAGACCATGCACTTTAACACATGAGAGGCTATGTAAGAAGGCGGTATGAAAGAGCCGTTATCCACATTATCTCACCCCTAGATTGGAATATTTCTATACTTTCTCCAGAGGTACTATCGTGCAAAAAAAAAAAAAAAATAGAAAAAAATGTCCATATTGCTTGCTCTCTTTTTGTGAGCTTATATAGGCGGAGCTAGATCAAGCGCAAGAATACAAAATAAAGCTGTTAATACAGGGCCGATGGTGGCGAAATTGGACAAAGCCGTTATGTAAGAAGAGTATTTGCAAAGTCTTGTTGTGTCACCTTATTCTTTCAGAAAATGTTTATGGTTTATTTGTTTTTAATTCAAAGAAATGTTTAGCGTGAGAACTGTGGGGTAACATAAAATGATTATTGCATTTTATTGTCAAATATTTTGCACTCATTCATTTCTGGCAATTTCACTCGATAAAATTGTTCGCTGTTCAAGATCTGTCACCAGTATCGTGCTCTTAATCATCACCATGCAGGTATTACGTGTTTCATTGATTAATGTTGGTTTGTTGCACCTCAAGTCTGCTTTGTATCGGTTTAAGACTTTGGAGTTAAACGCGCACTGGCGAGACCGCAACTAGTCTGTCTCACCAGTTTTGGACGTCTCAAAAATGTCTTCGGTCAACTGGCGAATAGAGAGACCTCGCACACTGAATCAAAACAGACTCAAAATAGTTTTAGTTGACTCAATGCGCCATGAGCTGAATAACATGCTGTCTATTCGTCCAAATACTTAGATTGTATGCCTTTAACCTTTACTGTACGTCGTGGCTCTAATTGGCACAGAAGCAATTAAAAAATTTGTAATTATCTTTTTTCTGGGAATTGTTTCTTGAAATTCCAGGTATTCCTCAATGACGCCATTGCCCATCTCCTGATAGTTTTAAACATTTGAAATAATAATGTATATGCATGCTCACCAACGCACATGTATTTTCACTCTTCATACCCGTGCGTCCTTGGGTCTCATAGACATCATAGTTTTAAAGAGGATTTTATTGTCATACGCTTAGTCGTACGTCCTGGGGTCTCAGGTACATCACATTCCTAAAGAGGATTTTATTGTCATACTCTTAGTCCTACATCCTGGGGTCTCAGATACATCACATTCCTAAAGAGGATTTTATTGTCATACGCTTAGTCGTACGCCCTGGGGTCTCAGGTACATCACATTCCTAAAGAGGATTTTATTGTCATACGCTTAGTCGTACATCCTGGGGTCTCAGATACATAACACTCCTAAAGAGGATTTTATTGTTAGATTATGCTTGAAGTTTAAAGTTTGTATTTTCAGAGAACTGGGTTTTGAGGATAACCTGGACACTTTCGGAATTGTCGCCGGACTTTATACTGCAGCTTTTTGTATTGGGTAAACTTTCATAGCTTCTTAATTTTCTTTTCATTTCATTTTTGGCCATTCTGTTTCCTGTCTTCTTTTCCTATGTACTTTTTCCATCCATTCTTTCTTTCCCCTTATTATTTATCACGACAAATTAGTAGTTGCTCAATTATAAAGTCTTCTAAATGATATATAAAACATTGGGCAGAATGTGACTTGTTTCAAATACGGAAAACTGGGCGCAAGAGTTACATAATATTCTTGTTAGGCCAACGTCACTGTTGTCTCTTAGTGGTATTTTCACGTGAGAGTCCATAGACTTTTCTTTTTACTGATGTAAGTACATGTAGGTGTATAGTTCTGGTTGTGGTTGTCGTCGTCGTTGATAGTGCTTCTACGTGTATTGGTACATTTGTCTTCTGAAGCAGTTCTTTCAATTACGACCTATCGAGTTCAATTTGGTATTGGATTTGACCATATTAGGAGAAGGAGACATAAGAGATCATGAAAATATTGAATGTCTATGGTAAAGCTTTGATATTCTGAAACTTTAAATGACATTTTGGAATTATCCATCATTGGACCTTTCCATTATTGTTGTGTCGGTCTCACGTCTTCTCACGTCTTGGAGACCGCACACACAGTGACACTGGCATATTTATGTGGTCAGTACCCTCCTAACAGTTAACCTTGTCTTTGTCTCCTCTCCACCTGTCCTAGGGTCGTTGTACATCGTGGGAAAGCAAGTTCGTTGTCCGTCTTTGTTCTTGTTTAACTATATATGTAGAATGCTTGGGAGTCCCGTCAGTCGGTGCAGTAGACGTGTACCTGTGCAATGCATATCTGTACAGTGTTCATTTATATGTGAAAATATTTCTGTGTATAACGTATACCTATACAGTGACAGTAACATTCATATCCGTGTATATAGACTTATGTGTGTCGATTAAATATCAACTCTGTATACCATACAGAAGGACTTACGTTATTCTGTTATATTCTAAAAACCTCACGCACGACACCACATATTGGCGCACGTTCTGCCGCCCCAATGTAACGCCGTCATTGGACAAGATCTCATTCATAACTTGAGACTCTTTATCGACGGTGCTAGCAAGAGAGTACGAGCTATCACTACTTTTTCTACACAACAGGTCTTACAGGAATTCCCGCGACTCCCGACAGCAGAGACGAAAAACGTTGACTCCACGCGTCAACCACTTTCATGCAGTCTCACTACGGATCACATGTCCCTTGACACCCTTCGCTCTGGTACAGCACGTGACAGCATCCTGTCGCAGGTGTACAGCTACGTCGTAAACGGCTGGCCTGCAAAACGCCACGTCTCGGTATACATCATACCATTCTTCGCTCTACGCAACAAGCTCATTGCAGAAGACGGATACGTCATGCTCGACAACCGCATCGTCGTTCCAGAGAAGCTGCGACAACTTCTCCTGAAACGAGTGCATCAGGGTCATCCCAGTATCGCCTGTATGAAAAGCATCCTTCGTAAGACATACTGGTGGCCCGTACAAGATACAGACGTCGACAAGTTCGTCAAACACCGCACGAGATGTCATCAAGGCGTCAAAACTCGCGCAATGTGACTCCCTTATGAACTTCCCGCGACCCTACAGCGTAGGCCTACACTCGACTCAACGGTGCACACCTCACCACCTGCTCCATCACGACCGTCGAACCTCACCCGAGGTCCTTACCAGCTCTCTGACGGACAAAAGTGGAATGCCAGGAAACTCCGCAGATACTTCCCGGCAGATGTCCACTGGACCTTCACGGACAGTCCAACTAATACAAGTGGACCCAGACGATCCACCAGATCTATTCGAGGCGTCCCTCCACAGCGATACCCTCATTGAGACATTTTTGTATTTAGTTGTTCTGTTTCGTCATGTTTTTCTGAGTGTGAGTGCTGCCCTTTTCGGGAAGGGAGAGGATGTTGTGTCGGTCTCACGTCTTCTCACGTCTTGGAGACCGCACACACAGTGACACTGGCATATTTATGTGGTCAGTACCCTCCTAACAGTTAACCTTGTCTTTGTCTCCTCTCCACATGTCCTAGGGTCGTTGTACATCGTGGGAAAGCAAGTTCGTTTTCCGTCTTTGTTCTTGTTTAACTATATATGTAGGATGCTTGGGAGTCCCGTCAGTCGGTGCAGTAGACGTGTACCTGTGCAATGCATATCTGTACAGTGTTCATTTATATGTGAAAATATTTCTGTGTATAACGTATACCTATACAGTGACAGTAACATTCATATCCGTATATAGACTTATGTGTGTCGATTAAATATCAACTCTGTATACCATACAGAAGGACTTACGTTATTCTGTTATATTCTAAAAACCCCACGCACGACACCACAATTATGAATGTATTGGTTGTCTGTATTTCTTTCTGAATGCTTGAAATGTTTATTATTACATTGTAATATGTATTAATTTATGGTTTAAATCACAGAGCCTCCGTGGGCCCGACCGCAGGAGGAGCACTAACAGACCACATTGGTTTTAGGTACACTACCACCTGTATAAGCGGCCTCTTTCTTTTGACGGTAAGTGGTGGGCGTGGCCGTGAGTTAGCTGGGGGGGGGGGGGGGGGAGGGGGTGTCAGTGTTCATTCTAATTTTTAGTAGTCAATGCGCGCAAAAGTCTTTTGTTATGCATGCAATTTTTCCTTTCGCAAGTCTGGGTGCACTAAAATAAACGCTTGTGCAAATACATTATAAACTTGAAAAATATTTCAAGATATTTTTGTTACAGCTGATCTCTGGTGGTTTTTATAAAACTGTATGGGCATGTTGGAATATCCATGTAATAGTAATACATGTGTGACTGCTAGTAGCCCAGAACGCCCACACGCTCACAGCTTTCATGGAAGAGAGGTGGGGAAGTGGGCAATCCACTAACCAACAAGTCAACCAAACAACCAACCAACCGGCCAGCCAACCAACCAGCCAACCAACCAATCAATCAACCAACCAACCAACCAATCAACCAAACAACCAATCAACCAAACAACCAGCCAACCAACCAAACAAACAACCAACCAACCAACCCATTTCCTACTTCTCATAGACAGTGGGTTGCAGTCTGTATTTCTTGTACCGACCTATAGCACAGCGGAGGGGAGGGAAAGGAGCTCAGCATGTGCCTTATGAGAAAATTGTGTCAAAGGGCGCCGAGGAGTCAACTCCAAGAACTGAACTAGGTCAAATATCCTACGGATCTATGGAAAATGGACACCTGTCAAATGGACAGCCATGATTGACGTAAGTTTCTCTCTTGTTAGATGTAGTTGTTGACCTTTACGTCTTTCTACGCGTAATAATTTATGTTATTTTGTAGAATTGAAGGCTCAGCGGTTAAAAAGCCTGTCATGATTGCATTGGGGGCCTTACTTTCTTTATAATATGATGTTTTACGGACTTGTCTTTGTCTACGAAACCACAGCCTATAAGTAGTCCCGGTGG
This sequence comes from Onchidella celtica, assembly GCA_963931925.1. Lineage (NCBI taxonomy): Eukaryota > Metazoa > Mollusca > Gastropoda > Systellommatophora > Onchidiidae > Onchidella > Onchidella celtica. The sequence goes on along the minus strand of OZ007579.1, from coordinate 22,194,661 downwards.
CGCGCACCAACTGATTTTGATCGGCAAACTTCATGTTCAGTGTAGTTGGTTGACCACATCAGGATACTGACTTTTCAGTGAGAAAAGAACTAGTTGGCTAGTGTACGAGATCTTACTGAAACCAGAGAGTATGTACGGTATGTATGGAGAGGTTTCACTACTGGTCGATTTGCACTGCGAATCGCGGGAGGCGCCACGAAACCACTGTTAGCATGGAGCGGAAAGTAGGTCGCTGCGGTAAACAATGCCCGTTCGCGCATTTCCACGGGGCGTAAGAGCTTACAAAAGGCTCTCTTTCAATTCTTGTTTACCGCAGCGACCTAGTTTCGCGATTTGGCGGGTGTGAGATTTCTCCATATTTGCATACTCAAAATTGAAACTAAGCCGACTGATAGTGACGTCACGACACTGAGTTTGACTGAGAACCAACTTGTCGGCTAGTGGCCTCATTGAAACTGAAATGCCGAACGTGGCGGCACCATCCAACTTGTCGGCCAATAAAAAAAACAAAAAAAAAGACAGCCACTGCACTTCATCTAGACTTTGGTTTCACCGAGTTTACCCCAAAATTCCAAAGCTTCGCGATCTTAACCCTGCCTTGAAGTGGGACAACCATTGCTCTTTGTACTAGACAGTTGATATGATTGGTCTGAGTTTTACTTTACTCATGGCTTATTGTTTGCTTCACTTTCACCCCATTCCCACCACTCTCCTTGACTCTTGACTAACCAACTTGTACTTTCGACCTGTTGGGTTTTTCCTAAACTTTTCTTTTTTAACTGGTTCTAAGCCTAAGCCCACAAATGCGACTCTAGGTTGTTGCTGTCGTGTCCCATTTTAAAACAAAAATTAAGATGACGAATGGAGATGCGCACATCGACACTCGGGCTCATTATAGAGTCAACGGGAACATGAAAGTAAGATACGACAGCAAGTTCCATGTGTGCGCCTAGCCCAAACTGAAACCTATTGTCTCCACAGAATGGTGTTATTGCAAATTAGAGGTGGTCTGACTCCATACAAGCTTGGCGAATAGCAAGTGCTCACGACTGAATCTCTACCTGGTTTAATCAACACAGAAATCGTTCACTACTTTCAGACATCACTAGGGAATATACGAGTGTGCCCGTTAATGTCAATTCTGTAGCATTTGACGTTATGTTCTTGTCTTGGCCCATTTGTAAATGTAATTTCTTGTAGCCATACCGTGTATCTAAAATGTATTGTTTGCATAAATTTTAATGACAGCATCTGTGGGTGATCCACCTGCGAAGGTCTGGGGTCACTGGCTCCGCCAATGTGAAGAAACATAATAAAGTGGTCGTGACAAGTGTCGGTGTGGGAGACTGGAGAGAAAGAGAGGGGGTGGGAGAAAGTGGGGAGAAGGGTGTGCAGAGGAGAGATGAGAAAGAAACGGAGAAGGGAGAAAGAGGGAGAGAAAGAGAGACAGAGAGTATTTAAAATTTGCGACTTTGTATTTTTTAAGTGAAATAAAGATAACATGAATGACATCTTCAGTTTTATATCGTTTCATGGGTATGTGTAAATGTGTTTGCCTACAAAAGACTACAACTACTACAAATACAAGAGGAGGAGAGAAAAATAAACAAAGTCGTTGATTTAGCACCTGCGATGCTTTGATGACAACCTAGACATTACCTTCGTCACCACCAGTATAGGACAATAGTCAGGAGCAGTCGTGGTTTTATTCCACCAATTAAAAAAGCTTGTATTCAAGCATCTTTTGAACAGTGTTTTCGCATCTTTTAGGTTTTCAGTTGAGGCAGCCAATTCCAGGTCTCCAAACGACAACAAGAAAAGCCGTTCTCCGAGTGATCTGAGAGACATGGCTGGAAATTTTTGATCCATCAGCTGAAGAACGTAACTAGCATGATGGAACATAAACACGTTGGGGACACGTTGGTCTAGAGGCAAAATACTCGCCTCTCATGCCGAAGGTATCGGGTTACAATCCCGGGCTGTGCCGGCATGTTGGATATTTGGGACTTTTCTCATATTTTCCTATCCTTGATCCTATAGTAGGTACGAATAGAATCGAGTATCTAACCTTCCTGGATAAGAACGAAAAACTCGAAGGGCCCGTCTGCACATTAGAGATACCTTGGCAGTTGGAAATCAAGATTAGCTGACCGACCAGGCCTCTGTCCGGGCAAAATTAAATAAAAACGTATCCCTACCACTCCCTCCCCCTTCCTTCAACTGTGGCGACGAGGTGTCTGCTTCATTTGTAACTGGGCTGCAATGACATTAACACTATGACAAATTTCCAGGATACAAAATGCAAAAAATACAAAAATGCGAAATAAACATTCGACAATGTAGGATGGTGCTTTGTTACGTATGTGTATGTATGTATAATACTGTTACATGACAAATTTCAGATATTAAAAAAAAAAGGGGGGGGGGTGGGCGCGGAATAAGATAACGATGTCAGTGAGCGCTTCTGGTAAGGTCTCCCTCTGACCTGTCATTCTGTCGTCTTGCTTCTTCAATCTTCCTAATACATGTACGCAATACAATGTGATCGTTACCGTTTCGACGTGCTTTAGATTCTCCAAACTCAAACTTAATACCCACCCGTCTGCCCGTCCACCAATCCACCCTTTTCATCCATCCATCCTGCCACCCATCTGTCTGTCAATCCATCTATCCATCCATCTGTCAATCAATCCACCCATTCATCCATCGGCCCGTTTTGCACATCAAGAAGGACACCAAACACTTCACACAAGACATACATCGTGTACAAATTACATAAAAGAATACTGCACTGCCTTCATACTACGACACTTAATCGCACTAACTACCGTAAAAACAGAGACAAACAGCTGACACCACAACAACCATGACAAAACACAGGGACACAAACAAAGATCCAAACACATACAAGATATCTATGGTAATCCAAAAGGAAAACACTGGATGTACAACATACAATCCCCAGCCAGAAATCACAACCATAAATTAAGAAAAAAACGCTGACATTCTGATACAAACAACATTTTAATAGAGAATCAAGAACAGATTTAAAATTACACAACTGTACAAATTATGTGTGTATTTTGCTTCATTAAATAAAATACATATAATATGTGTACATATAATTATTATTACTCGAACTTTAACAAATTTAGTAAACAAAACATATAATTACTTGGAATTATTTGGTTCATACTGTACAGCTGTACTGGTTTTGGTCAACAAGCACAAGATTCACTACTAACAGTGACACATCTACTACATGTATATATTACAGTAATACTACTAATACTGAAAACTTCTCTATCTTTTTCTTTATTTCCCCCAACTCCTCATTTATAAAAACTTTTGCGAAACTAAATTTTTTTAAAAGAACGCAGAAAATCTGTGGAGTCTCAGCAAGGCTTGAAGCAATGTCAAAATATGGCAAAAAAGAAAAAGTTGTATACATGTATATGTAGTAAAACCTGGCATAGGATAAAGTACAGAAACAATACAATAAACGGCAAAGGAAAAGGAAAGACAGATCGAGCTTTCGATCCATTGATCTTCATCAGAAAAAAAAATGTAAGAAAATTTAAGAAATAACAAAATATAACAAGTATGGGTGCTCATATCATTCTACAGTGTTTTCGTTTGTTGACTTTTGTTATACAGTGTATGTTCAATTTTCTTCCCTGTTACATTTTTTTTATTCCTAGTGAAGATCAATCGATGAAAAGCTTGATATGTCTTTTCTTTTCCTTGGAGTTTTATTGTATCATTTCGGTATTATTTCTTATGTCAGGCTTGCTACATATAATTTTTTCTGTTTTTCTTTTTGCTATATTTTGACTTAGCCAAAACACAAGTCTGTGAAAGAAAGATGTTCGATATGAGTTGAGGAGATAAAGTATATATTTCTCCCAAACAAAAAATGGTGACATAAAAGCTTAATTTTCACTGGTTATTTCTTTTCTTTCTGTTGTGAGAAAAAGCTGATCTGAAAAGAATGGGGGTTAACAGTATTGATACAGTATTGATTAACATCATTGTCAGCCAGCATTGCATACACTGAATTATTCAAAAAGTAACAAAATGACTTGGTGAATTGAACAACGGAAATGATTTCTTTCATAAAATATTGTGTTGATTGCCACAGAGTGGAAAACTGACATTAGTGACAAAATATTTTTTAAAAAAACAAAAAAAACCCAGAAAATCTGAGAGGTCTCAGCAGGGCTTAGAACAAAGTTAAAATTGGGCAAAAAACAGAGCACCTTACGAAGCCCCAGTAGGAAATCATCTGTACATAATATACAAGCTTTACTTGTTTTTCTTTTTTTTTTACTGTATCTTAACAATAGAACAGGAAGGATGGTTTTAGACTATAAATTATCAGAAAAATACAATGACTCTAGAATCAACAAAATTGGAAAATGACAAAATTAAATGCATAATTTGTAAACTTTGCACTGGTGCAAAACCAGAATATCCTGAACCAACTAAGACTAGGGTTTGGCAATACACTGAAGGACTTAAGTCTATATTGTGCTTAAAAAGTTAAAACTGAGATAATGAGCAAAAAGTGGTCTTATTGCATGAAATAAAACATGGGTACAAGACTTCCAAACTTCAGCTCATTCAGTTCATTGTGCCTCACTCTAATAATACCAGTCCTGGGTCAATATGACCTGCATAGATGGCAGTATACTTGCTGATCTTTATGCACAACTATTTTGCTTGTTTTGGAGTCCAGGTGCACGTATTCATGGTAAACATAGAGCTAACCTTTCGGGTGGCTAATCAAATCAGTTATTTTAATGTTACACCCAATACAATGTAGTATCATAAGGTGTCAGAAATTGTGGACTGCAGGAGACAATAATGACTATCTGAACTGATTAAGGATATATACGTTACAGTACTTTCACATAAATAACATGTAACAACAATGTGCATACTAAACAGTGCTTGTGTTCAGAGTGTCCAACTGTATGAAAAGTTTTAGCCATCATTTCTTGATTGCTTATTTTTCTCCCCATTTTGTGTGCCTGGAAGACTCTTGCCTGATGCTTGCTTAGCTATGGGCACCAGTGGCATAGTGTGGGTTGCCAGTGCACTTGGCAAGGCAAATATTGCACCCTCCTGACCCGCAGACCGTTAGCATATGGCAAAGTTTATTTGCCCCATTTAAAAAATGTAGAATGTCCAAACTTTGAGAGATTTTCTGGTTGGGAGAGGGGGCTAATTTTTTTTATTCATTGTCATTAATTTGTGTTTCTTCTTTTTGGGAGTTTGCGCCCCTAGAAATTTTGCACCTGGGACAACTGGTAGTATCTCACACAGAAAGCTATAGCTTAGCAGTGAACACAAGTCAGTATTTTCTCTATTTGGCATTGTAATCAGACTGCAGTTCCCTACCAACAGGCTTGAAGACTACTTTTAACCAGGTTCCAACAGCCACACTGACGATATCGATAACCATCTTAAATTTTTATCTTTTCAATAACTTATCATTACATTTTCTTATCCCCATCACTTTCCCCATCAATCTCTTCTGACTTCTGACTTCATTTAACTCAGACTTCAATCACATCTTTCTATCCCTGGTTTCTCTTCTCTTTGTCCGTTCATTCCTTTCCTCACTTAAATATCTAACAAAATTTCAGAGTTATCATGTGCTCCAGTTTTCAAAACACCATCAGCATTTTCCGCCTGGCTGTCCATGGTGACCGGCGACATCGCCACTCCATCGCCCAGAGAAATCATTGGTAAAGGAGATGCCAGGGTGATATCATTGTCAAAATTTACTTCATCATCATCATCATCATCATCATCGTCGTCATCAAGATTATTATCATCATTCTCATCCCTTTCCTGTGCAGAAAACAGAGTTGAGTCTTTGCTACGTGAAACTGCTGGTGAAGAGTTATCCACCTGGAAATTTATTTGCTGGATTACTGTCCCTGAGTTTTTGACATCCGAATGTCCTGAGTTCTCTCCAGCAACATTTGTTATGTGTTCCCCAGCCATACCTCCAAACTGCATGATCATCATATCTGTATCAGATCCCAACACACAAGAGGTTTGATCTTCCACTAAGCCCAGTTGCCTGGCCAGCTCCTCCGAGTCATTGGTCGGAGCTGGAGTCAAATCAGAATCCACACTGTCTGTTCGACTTGGCCCAGCTTTCCCTACCGTCTCGTCATTAACCTCCTCACCATCAGCATCATCTTCATCATCAATAGCATCCATTTCTGACACACCTTCTACCACCATCAGCCTGTCTTCATCATCATCATCATTATTATCCTCTCCATTAAAATCCTGTTTCTCTTTATCGTTGCTGTGATGAAGTTCAGCTTCCTCCATGAAAGAATCTGAATTCTCTCCCTCCTCCTCCTCCTCAGAAGCACCTCCCTCACCAGCGACACATCCGTACTGACTCAACACAGATTCTGGAACTCTTTCTATTGTCACGTCTGGCATTAAATTGAGCAACAAAGGCAAATCCTTCCGTTCCTGACCTTTGACATACTCCTGTCCCATCCGCGAAGTTGCACCAAGGTCAATAACCTTTGGACTCAGTGGAGCATGATTTGACCCCAGGTGGCGCTGCACACTGACACGGTCATAGGCACTGTAATCACAATATCCACACTGAAAGCTTCTAGCACTGAAATGTGTCTCGATGTGTGCACTGAAATCAGCTTCTGTTTCTGCTAAGTAAGCACAGTATCCACATTTGAGTGGAGAGTCAATGGAAGAGTCAAGAACTTTGTATTTGAATTCCTCGTGTTGCTGGGCCAGGTGGAGGCGGTAGTGGTAGAGGCTGATGGTTGTGTAGCTACATTCACTACAGTGGTAGGTGGTGCTAGTGTGTGGAGTGTTTCTCTTTACAGTTGCTGGAAATCAAACAAAAGAAAATATCATCAGGTGCTCTACATAGAGATAAATGTGATAATAGAGAACAGGGGATTTTTGGATGGGCAAGATAACGGAAGATGATTAGTGATTAATATTCACATCATACAAAACTGAAAGCGGACTTTTGTGTGTATTTGAAAGCTTTGACTGATTGAATTAATGAATGGTTAAATGGCTGAATGAATGAATGACTGACTGACTGACTGACTGACTGACTGAATGAATGAATGAATGAATGAATGAATGAACGGATGGAGAAATGGATGGATGACTGCATGGGTGGATGGATGAAAGCAAAGAAGGACAGAACGGATCAGGCTAATGGGTAGATGGATGAACTAACAGATGAATAATTGTAAAGAGTCTAACCACTCACTTTTCAGAGAATTGTGTACATCCTTTTCTTTGTTTTCCACAGTCTCGTCAACTGGAGAGGTTTGCTCTGGTGTACTCCCAGCAACTGTTTCACTTGTCACAATCGTTTTGTTAGTTTTCTTCACACTGGTAGAGCCAGTGACCCCTGACATACGCAGATGGATCACCCACAGATGCTGCCCTTTATGCAAACAATACTGATGTCTCATCAATTTTTCCCTGTGGAAGATAACATCAGTTCACAAAATAAGCATGAAAAATGAAATACTAGGTTGTGGTGCACACAGAGTCAAGTTGGTTTTGTCTCAGTTTGAGTGTAAGACGTGAACTATGGAGTCAAAAGAGACCTTGCACATTGATGCGACCAAAACAAATCTGTCTGAGTCTCACTCCTTAAGGCATGTCAAAACTATCTTGAGCCAACCAGCGGAAACAGACCTCATGTACTGTGTCAATAACAGACATAAAATAGACTTGACTCTGTGCATTACGAGTTTAAAACAGTGGTGGATAAACTCAAGAGGTTAGTTCTATACATGCCTAACTGCATCTAAACTGCAAAACAAAGAGCACAGTTGTGCATACTGATCAGCAAAGTATAATACTATCTTCTGTGTGAAGGGCATAAACCCAGAACTGTTACTATTTGAGTGAAGCCCCTTGAAAGAACTGAAGTTTTCAATCATGCAACTTGCAAAAAAATACAATCACTTTTGTACTAACTTCAGTTTAGGGTATTTGTCTTTTAACTTGGGCACAACTAAAACTAAACTCAGAATTTTCCTCTATGAGGTAATGCAGAAGAATATGAAAATATAACAAAATGAATTTTTTTTTTTCCCAAGAAAGACAACAAAGCAATTCTCTTTTACAATTTTGCACTTTGCATGAAGATATCAGTGATTGTTTCCCATTCATAAAATTCAAATCACAGGCACGATCATCATTTTTCACACACAAGGCAGGATCTGTTCCATTTTACATGTCAAGTCCTGTAATACTCAAATGTGTACTGGTGTTTAAGGTAGCTGGATCCTAAAATGAGTTATTTTGGGCTATTTTGAATATATTTTCTTTTCTTTACGTTATATACTATCAATATACCATGAGAGAAATTTTTCTGCATGAACATTTTTTTGAATAATGCAAATTAAACATCCAATATGGCCGCCGTCAAGTGAAATATGCAGGCTTTACCTAGATCCTTATATCTCCTGGGTTTTTAAAATATTTTTGCCTGAAACGTTCAGTATAATCCGAAAAAAACCAGTATTTTACCAAACACATTTTGTTTTGTGCAAGGTGAATTATGCAATTGACAGAAAAGTAGCAAAAAGCGCCCTAATTACATATGCATGAGACACATAATATGGACAGTTTTCAAGATGGGAGCTTTCATTGAGGTTTAGGACATACAACAATATCTTGAAAATAACTATGCAAAGTTTCATGTTGATATTTTATGTCGTTAGTTCACAATCAGAGTTTAAACAATTGTATATTAGCTGAAAATGTTAATTTGAGAAAACGGACAAAAACCACTCAAAACAACCTTGAAACACATTTTATTCTAATTAACAGGCACCTAGGTCCTTCAGTTAACAGGCACCTAGGTCCTTCAATTAACAGGCACCTAGGTCCTTCAGTGGCCCCCAGGGTTGTAGACATCCCCTTCCATGTCTTTATTGGTGTCCTGGAACCCTTTCCTTTCAACTCTGAGGACTTTTCTGAGCTTTTTGCAAGAGTCGAGACTTGCGAGATGAATTCTTGGTCCCCTCATTGTTACCGACACAGCACACAGTATGCGTTAATGTCCCAACCTATACTCCAAGCTTTGGCATTAAACTTTCCACAGAGTCATATCCATCGTTCAAATAGGTTACTGCACTCCACACAGCCTCTTCAACAATATATCTATCAACATAATACTCTTTGCTACACCTGTCCCATATCAGTGCGTGCAAATTTTCATTCACGTTCTGCGTCTTACCATGTAAACACCTTTGTAATAAACAATGACACGTTTTCAGTAATGAAGGGCTGTAGTTTCATTATAGATTCGCATTTTCTGATTAAATGTGATATTTGATGGGGAAAATATGGTGGTAACCAGTGTAAACAAACTGTTGTCAAGGAATATTTTACTTACCCTAGGTTCCAAAAATACTCTAAACATAAAATATAGCTCATATTTACCTATCATTATGGTTTTATTTTGTATCTAAATGATGTTAGAACATAAAGAAACCATAACTAATTTTTTGAAAAATACTAATTTTATCATGTGGTTTTAAGATCCGGCTACCTTATCAAATATAATAGTGTACCTATGTGTACAGTACTGACTGCAAAACAGATGGTGCAAAAAAGAGCTATGTAAACACGGTGCACAAACTTACTTTCCAGAGAATGAACGGCTACAATAAGGACAGATAAATCCTTTCGGCTGGTGGGATTTCAGGTGAGACTTCATAGCTTGAATGACACAGGATGAGAAATTGCAGGTTTTACATTTAAACCTGAAAGGAAATAAAGAGCATAGCAAACTTACAGAACAATTCCTTCACAAATTGTTTTACTGTTTTGCTTTACTACATGATGTGAATAATCTTTGTGTAAAGAAGAGAACAGTTTGTTGGGTATAATACTGTATGTTGTTGGTGTTCAGTGATAGACCTGTGTAAACAGTATGAGTGAAATGTTGTAGAAGTCATAAAAGCATTTTTACATTCTGCAATACTTGCCATCTTGCATGTAAAATTACAAGCATATTTATATAACACAGAAAGCCTGTGTGGCCACAGCAGGGCTTTGCGAATTGTAAACAGCATTTTCTACTTTTTGGCCACATTTTATTTTTAGGAAACTCTAGAGTACCTGACGTGAAATATGAAATCACAAAATATTTCCTGTCTAACAGATTCAGTCCACAAAATATCTATAGAACAGACGCAGATATTGTTCTAATTTTAACCCAGTAAAGATATTTTCCTTATTTTTGCCATTACAGTGACTGAGTAAGCCTATGTATGCGTGGCTACTCACCTCATAGTATTGCTGCCAGATCCCAATGTCATTTTTGTGGTGTATCCCACATCGGAAGATGCACTGGGCACTGTCTCACAGTCTGGCAAAGCTTCTCCTGTCTCATCGCAAGTAAAACCTCGATCCATTTCCGTCCACAAGAATCTTTCCCCTGCGTGGTTCTCCACATGATGGCTGCGGACGTCATTCACATTGGCGGCCGTGAAGTCACAGCGATAGCACTTAATGGTGATATCTTGTTCCACTCCTACTGTCTGTGGAGATTTGCCATACTGGTGTAATGAGCAGAAAACAAAATAATATGAAACTACTTGTATATCCAAGCGCATTTATCACATTAACAAAACCGAATCACACACTCACAAAATACTCTAAAAAAAAAAAAACCAACCTACAGCATAGAAACATTTTTTCCCTTTGGAGGGGTTATTTGGTCTTTCACCTCAAGGCCAATTGCATCAGGTCCACTCACATTATATATTTTACAATTATTATGAATACATGATGATACATGAATTCAAGGCCTAACAAAAATCTGCTTGTGGCTGAGATCAGCCCTGAGGAAGACAATTTCATCAATAGATAAACTAAATAGCATAAACTAGGCATACACACCTGTTTTTTTGTGTGTGACCCCTCTTCTACAGCGCCAACATGATCCACACTCTCCTTAACCTTTTTAGTAGGGCTTTTCAAATGTGGTGTTGGTGGATTCCTTTTTAAGTTTGTCCGTGAGTCCTGGAATTTGCCAATAAAACTGTCCATATTTGCGATGTCAAATTCTTTATCTTTGGCTGCCTCCACTTGGATGGTCAAGGCCAGCTGGCGGGTCTTTTCCAGAAGTTCCTCCACTCTGGATTCTTTCTTAGGGTTCCTGACATACATGTATTGTTCCTCATGACCTGGCCAGACACAAATGTACATGTAAAACCAGTGTCACACAACTCCAGACCAGTTTGTAATGAAAAATAAGATATATCCCTGTTCAAATTTCATAATGAGACCACTAAAGGTCAAAATTTGGCATAAAAAGAAGAGCAAAATGAAAACTATGCAATAACTTCTAACAAAACAAAACAAAAATGTGAAAAGTGCAATGTGGCTCTTATCGCCAATGTGCCATTAAACCCAACTCAAATTCAAAATTGACAGCAACAAAAAAAACTTCAAAATGTTTTCTGTTTCTTTCTACCTTTCTTTCTTTTTTCCTTTTCAAATTAAATGACTATAGCAAAGCATCTATTACCAGACTTGTAATTATAATATTTCATCTAGGGGCCACATGGTAACTCACAAATTCGTATTTATTTTTTAAATAAAAGAAAGAAAAATTTACCTGGGACAGAAAAACTATGAATCAGGTAATTTACTAAAAGTTATTTTATGCTTATTAAAAAAGCTATTCTGATGGGGTTAGAAGGGAGATTCACCTGATTGCATTATTATAAACATGTAATGGCTAAGAACCATCTGGCAAACAGTACAAGGCAAATCTGCATTATTAACCCTACCAAGTGTAATAAGACCTGGACAGATAAAACAAATACTGTCTGTGTAAGGAAATGATTAATCAAACTCTCTGGTAAACATATGGCTCCGATATTAGTCTACGGTCTTTGTTTTAGGAAGATCGCTGCCCTTGGCATTTACACCTCAAAATAGATCCATCTGGGCAAATGTTTGTTTTCTTTTCCTTTTCAAAAAGATGGAAAAATGTCTGAAGTTTACAGAGCCCAAACATCTTCCTATGACTATAAGTTTCTCCATCAAAATTGAATATTCCAAAAGAAAAAAAAACTGGAAGACAGACGGTGTGGAAAAAGAGGCAAACTGGCACCGGTACAACAAAATCATGATCCCCATGCCAAATTCTGGTTTATCTGGACAGATATCAAGGGGAACCACTGCATCAAAAATCCACCCAATTATTTTTGGTCTTACTTCCCCTGATACTATAGTGCGTGTCGGTGTCTTAGGTTACTGATCAGTTCCCTCGAGTTTTCATTTTGAAGGGCTTTACTGCCCAGTCCTCCTTTCCTATGTTTTTGTCCGCACCACCAGAAGACAACGACAACGACAACATCGGCGACTGCATTGCCTTGGCAACATGCTGTTTAGAAGATGTAAGACAGATGAAGAGAATGAGTACACAGACGAAGACTCTTCCCTGGCCACACACGAACCACCCACACCTACAAGGAATGGAGGGGAAGGGGGAAGAAGATCTAAGTATTAGAACCTGTACCCAGCTTACCTTGTGCTCTGGAATGTCTCCTGCACTGATCGGGCGAGGGAAAGAACGCTCCACAGTTGCTGCAGGTGTAAGGGCGATAGTTGACATGACGGTTCAGGTGATACTTCATCTTGGAGGTTGCCATGGTTTTGACAGCGCAGGACTTGCACACGAAGCGCCAGGCAGGAATGTGTTTGGCTTTGAAAGGCAAGCCCGGGTGGTCCCAAGTCAGATGGTCCTGCATCCGCGCCATAGATGTCTCACGCGTGTCGCAGTGTCCACACTGCACTAACTCATCCCCCTTTTCAAACACAAATCTACGTTTCCTTTTGATCATTCCCACTGAATCGTCTTGCAGTTTCCTCTTCACGGCTTTTTTACTTCGATCCCAGCAGGCTGAGAATCGATCCTCAGGTTTTGAAGTGATATGTCCAGAAGATGACGTGGATCTCTCCCTCTGGTCATCACTCTGAGAATGGTTGTCTCTGGTGTGCTGAAGTATGTCTTCTTGTGTGTTCGTCTCATAGTGGCAATAAGCACATGCATACTGTTTGGGACCTTGATGACTAGTGCTTGGAGAGGCAAGAGACTTTGCTGCCAGTTTCTTTCTAAGAAGATCTTGTCTCTTTCTCTGAAAGCTCAGCGGCCCCATGATGGGTCGGCTCCTGGGCTTGGACCGTGGTGGATTCAGAGTGAAAGAATCCTCTTTATATTCCACTCCAGGATGGTCTTTTTCTGTGTGTTTTTGCATTAACATCAAACTGAGGGTCTGATAGTTACACACGGGACAAGTATGTGTTTGATACTTCTCATGGATCTTGTAAATATGTCGGACGATGTTGGATCGGTGAAGAGATGTAAATTTACACATTTCACAGTAAAACTTGGTAATTGGTCCTTCTTTAGATTTGAGAACTTTGATTTTGGTGATGACATCCAAGGCTTTTGGTTTTCCACCAGCGGGGGAGCGGTATGACCCAGGGGCATAAGACTCCATTAGGGGTCTTTTCAACGTGGAGAATGATGACGAAGAATCATCTGATGGGTCATAATTGCTTTTATCTGCACCAGGATCATCGTCTTCATTGTAATCATCCACATCTTCATCATATTGATTTTCTTCCTCGTCCTCACCGTCATCGTTTGTGTGCAGGGCACTACCCTCCTCATATTCTTCATCTACTACTTCTGTCTTCACCACGATGTCATCGCTGGTGGTAGACGGACTCTTCGTCTTTTTCTTGCCAAACATCGCCACCACCAGACCTCCCTGATGTTCTCTGCTGGAGGCAGAACTTTTCTTATCATCATCTTCCTCAATGTTATCATTTTCACTCGGCTCCTTGCCATCATTATCATTGTTCTCATCGGATTGCACATCTCTCTCAGCTCTGGGAAAAACCGATGGAGAATGGTCCCGGGATGTCGGCTTTCTGATCAGTTCTTGACCTCTGCTCCCTATCATTGCCGTGTCATCTATAAACTGTCTCACGCGCGTCTTGACGTCTGGCTGGGTGTACTTGATGTTGATTGGTTTATCCTTGTGCTCTTCCTTGATGTGAGTCGACACGTTATATTTCTCAATACCTTCAAACGGGCAGTACGGGCACCCAACTAAATTCATTTTCAAGTGTTTCAACATGATGTGCCTATGAAGTGGGTACTTCCGTGGAAACTCCCACCGGCAGACCAAACATCTCAGTTGACCCATTGGTCTTTCTTGGTACAGACAACTCAGCTCTCTGTCCAGCGCAGGTCGGCCAAGCATTATCACATCCGGGTCAACAGCATTGATCTTTTTCGCTACAGGTTTTGTAGCGGTTTTGTTTCCAAATCGAAACAGGGGAGATTTCGCTTTGTCTAGCTTGAGTTTCTTGTTGGCATAAGGCTGGAACATGCGCTCGTAGTAATCGTCGGCGAAATCTGTAAGTTTGGTGGAAGAGGAAGACAAGCTGTGCATGATTTCATTCACCTCTGACTTGCTGGCATCGCCTGACCCACCTGTAGTAGAGGCAAACGTAAAGTCGTGTATACTGAGAAAGTGAGAAAGTCACAAGAGAATCTTTAAATGTTGTACATGTGTATCTTTTAATGTGTGTGTGTGTGTGTGCGTGCGAGGGGGAGATGAGGGTGTGCGTTTGTGTGGATAAAATACAAAAATAGCTGCAGCTCGGTATCGTTAGAAGTTTGGGGGAGGGGAGATCATTGGAAAGGGAAAAAGAAAAAAAAAACGTAAGTTAAAAAAACAACAAGAGAAAGGTCCGGTTAAATAATGGGACGCGAGGTGAAAAGCTGTACAAACTAGGCGGACAGGTATATACAGAATGTCAGGCTAATGCAGAATGCATAAATTTATGACAGGCTACATGTATATGGATGGCATTAAGACGCTGGCAGTAAGAATCTCTACTGGTAAAGTGGTATTAGTCAAACATGGACAGGAATAGAGACAAAGATGAAAACTGGTCCTGCTGGTCTACCATATTACATGTCAACACTCCTGCAGCCTCTTTGGCCAAGAGTTCTGAAATTGTCTGGTTACAAAATAATGCTGTAGATAAATGACTGACTACACGTGTAATTATAATGGATGACATTAGCAGTCTACAGTAAGAATCTACCAAATCTACCAGTATTAGTCAAACACAGTCAGAAAAACTGATCTGCTGATATTTGCTGATCTGCCATACTTATACTGTACACATAAATTTTACCTGTTAACTCTCCTGCAGCCACTTTGGCCAAGAATTCTGAGATTTTCTTGCCAATGTCCACGTCCAGGGTCTGAATGTTGATTGGTTGTGGTTTGTGACATGCCAAAATGTGGTCAATCATTTGATGCTTCTCCACACCTTCCATACCACAGTAGGAACATGAAAGCAGGGCAACCTAGAGACAAACAAAATGTGTCAGAGTTAATGACAATTTGATGCCGGAAAGGGATGGGATCAAGATAAAGCGGCCAAGTTAAACAGTAATATCTAGTAGTATAATATTTTTTTTAAAAACGCGCGCCAGCCTATACAAATTTTAGTCGAGCCTTCAAACTTTATTTGCCAACGTATGTTACTGAAATTTTGCACAAAAGTAAAAAAAAAAAACAATTTGGGCTAATTGCTTTTGCCGTGCTTTTTTAGATTTGGAGACTAATAGTGGGGAAGTGTTGTTGTTTTTTTTTGAGTTTGCATTGGGTCGCTAATTTTTCCCGCAATCCATTCTTTTCCATGAACACATGACGTTATCAGTAATATCACTTC
Organism: Onchidella celtica; assembly: GCA_963931925.1. NCBI lineage: Eukaryota > Metazoa > Mollusca > Gastropoda > Systellommatophora > Onchidiidae > Onchidella > Onchidella celtica. The sequence continues at coordinate 22,178,842 of OZ007579.1, read as the reverse complement.
CTGCGATGTGTTCACTATCAAACACACTGACACGTGAGCAAATTATTGGCCATTTCATGATGATCTGACGGGGTGCGTCGGGCATAAACGCGCAAAAGGAGTGCAGAATGACATTTCTAACACAAACAACAACAAACATACAAAACAACAAACCTAAAGGAACAGGCAGGGCGAAACAGATCCGTGATAACCACCCAAAACTGAAACTAATAAAAATATTTCCCCCGAGCAGGGCCGGGTAACTCAGCTAGATCTATAAATAATTTTTCAAGCCGCCTTAGGGGGCCTTGATCCAAGGTTCTTGACACAATTTTGTGAAAAACCATTGGGATTTCATGGGAATGCAATGGAAAACCTTAATCTACGCCTTTAGGATACTGCACACAAAATATCGCTAACGAACAGAGTGAAGTTTAGTTTTTAGTTTTCTTATCCCACACGTAGTAATTTCTACTAATCTTAAACTCGATCTTCGCTGTTGTCCCATGCGCACTGTTGGTTCTATGGAATCGAACCCTCCAAATGAGGTCTCAAAAACGGCTGGCGGAAGTTAAAAATATAAACAGGGAGAAGAAAATCAATGTTCTTCAAAAACCTGCCAGTGGAGGAAATCAAGCCATGAATGTAGGGGGGAGGGGGCATGTTTTAAAATATTAAAAACCATTGTTCTTCTACCCTGCTCTCCTGCATCCTTCCAGAATTGTGACTTCAAAGATGTACCATTCTCTAATTTCATGATGCCACAGAACAAAAAAAATCGATGTTTGTTATATAATGCTCTAAATACCCCTTTGATTAGTTTGATGTTAGGTATTCTGTCTCTAACATAAAATTAATAATGAGTATTGGAAAGATGGAAAACCTATGATCTATATACCTCATTAAGAAGTTGGTGGACATTTTTCTCATATCATATTAAACTTCTAGAGCCCTCTAAAATGGACTTAAAAGTGCTTTCGTCTTCTAAGTTGTAGCTTGTCATACAGTTGTTTTAAGATTTCATTCACTGTATGTCAGGCCAGAGTTTTCTGCTATTGTATAACAGTACACAATACAGCCTGCTACTGTCACCCCCCACTGTCTTGTGGGTCATCTCGGGAGAGAGGAAGACTAGGGGAAGGTAACCCTGAATACAAATACCACACTGCCTTGTGTGTTGCTATGATAGCAAAGGCTATGGGAGTAAACCCAGACAGAAAATCAGGAGTGGAGACCCGAAGGTGGTTGTCAGGGAGAACTGCATCAAACTGGCTTCCAGCATCTCCTGCAGCCGGACTAGTTCCAAATGTATTGACCTGGTCTCTCCCTTGGGTTTAACTAGAATGGCAGAGAGAGGGGTGGTGCCTCTGGGCAAAGCACCATCTCTTAAAAATAGCCCAGGCAAGGCAGCAAAACGAGGAGGCGTTTGCTCGGGCTTGGCAAGCGTCTGTCTCTCCTCTATAAGCCCACCCATTTCCGATTTGGAGAGGACACTCCAGCCATCCGTTACGGATGGGCACAACACGGGAGGTGGCAGTTACCGGTGATAAGCTCAATCCATTTGGCGTACGGATGAGCGCCAGGGGTCCCCTCTGTCGGTGGGAGCGGCTTTTCAGCTGCATTGATCAACTACCGCCCGCCGTAACCTGGGCAGCCCCCAGGCAGTTGGGTGTTGTTCCGCCACGTCAGCCTGCTTCATAAGGTGGTTGGAGCTAGACCAAAAGTCAAAAAGCCGACGTAAAGTGTGCACCTGGCAAAAACAGAAAAATACTAAAACTTGGTACCTGGAACGTCAGAACAATGCGCCCAGGCTTGCAACAGCAAGATCTCACTGATATTGACTCCATCAGGAAATCCCAAATTATTGATCGAGAACTTCAGCTACTAAACATCGACATCGCTGCCCTTCAAGAAACTCGACTTCCCGACTCCGGGTCAGTCAAAGAAGAAAACTACACCTTCTTCTGGCAGGGCCTTAGCAGCGAACAGCCGAGAATCCACGGCGTGGGCTTCGCCGTAAAAAACTCCCTTATCAATTCGATCGCAACTCCAATTGGAGTGTCAGAACGCATCATGACACTCAGACTGAACACCCGGTCTGGTTTTACCAACATTATCTGTGTCTATGCCCCAACACTTACCTCCTCTGACGAAACCAAAGACATTTTCTACGAGGCATTGCAGAGGACTCTCCACAACATCCCTCTCACCGAAGGCCTGCTAATTCTGGTGACTTTAACGCTCGAGTGGGAGCAGATCACTCCGCATGGCCAAAGTGCATTGGGCACTTCGGCATTGGCAACATCAACGAAAACGGGCAGCGCCTTCTGGAGCTATGCTCCGTAAACTCATTATGTGTTACAAACACGTACTTTGACCTTAAGAGATGCCAAAGAACATCATGGCGCCATCCCAGGTCTGGCCATTGGCATCAATTAGATCTTATTCTCTCAAGGAGGAAGAGTTTGGGCTGTATAAAAATAACTCGTTCCCTCCACAGTGCTGACTGTGACACCGACCATGCACTGGTAGTCAGCAAAATCAAAATTTCGGCCAAGAAAATATACAGATCAAAAGCCCCTTCAATCCCTAAGATCAATGTAACAGCAATCAGAGATGAATCAAATAGAAAGTCATTTGAAAAGTTATTTGCTGAAAGCATGGATAATGTCACCCAATGTGACTCGGTAGATGAAACATGGAACACTCTCAGTTCAAAAATTCATGACTGTGCCATCAAGTCTTTTGGACAGCATAAAGTTTCAAACAACGACTGGGTAGCCCAGAACAGCGAAATTCTCCTACCTCTCATTGAGCAAAAGAAATCTGCTTTCAATGAGTATAACAAAAATTGCAATCAGAGTACAAAAACTTGTTTGAAAAATGCAAAAGCTAAACTTCAGCTGGAGGTAAGACGTTGCGCCAACAAATACTGGACAGACTTGTGTAACAGCATACAAGAGGCAAATGAAAAGGGAGATATGAAAACCGCCTTTAGTCAGATGAAAGTAGCTCTTGGGCCAATCATCACCAAAAGCGCCCCACTTAAGTCTGTAAATGGTGAACCCATCACAGATAAAAATGAACAACTGAATAGGTGGGTAGAGCATTACTCTCTGTTGTATTCAACTGAGAAAAATATTCCACCAGATTTTGAGGAACACCTCCAAAAACTGCCAATAATGGCCGAACTTGACGCTGAACCTTCCTTAGTCGAGCTTTCCAATGCAATCGACCACCTGTCAGCTGGAAAAGCCACAGGAAGTGACAACATTCCTGCAGAGGTATTAAAAGACCTAAAAGGCCCACTATTACCACACCTGTATAATCTGTTACTGCAGTGTTGGAAAGAAGGCGCGATACCACATGATATGAGAGACGCCAAAATTGTCACACTTTACAAGAACAAAGGAGACAAAGGCGACTGCAACAACTATCGAGGCATATCCCTCCTCAGCATTACTGGAAAGGCTTTTGCTCGCGTCATCCTCTGCCGCCTTCAACAACTGGCGGAAAAAGTCTTACCAGAAACACAATGTGGCTTTCGAAGCAAACGATCAACTATTGACATGATATTTGCACTTCGGCAAATCCAAGAAAAATGTAAAGAACAAAACAGGCCGCTTATAACATGCTTTGTGGACCTAACAAAGGCTTTCGACACCGTAAGCCGATCTGGCCTGTATGCAGTCCTTAAATCCATAGGCTGTCCACCAACATTGCTAAAACTTATTGCATCCTTCCACACTGACATGAGGGCATGTGTCAACTTTGAGGGCTGCACATCCAATTCATTTGCTGTAAACAGCGGTGTGAAGCAGGGATGTGTTCTTGCTCCTACCTTATTTGGTATATATTTTGCAGCCCTACTCAAGAATGCCTTTGGTCAATGTTCAGGTGGAGTACTTATTAACACCAGAGTGGACGGCTCCATTTTTAATGTTGCCAGACTAAAAGCAAAATCTCGTACAGAGCATATTATGTTACAAGAGCTCCTCTTCGCAGATGATGCTGCAATCGTGGCCCACGATGAAACCACGCTCCAGGCTCTCATCAATAGCCTTGCCAAAGCCTGTGACAAATTCATGCTAAAGATCAGTGTCTCAAAAACTGTAGTTTTGACACAAGGCTTGAGAAACCCCAACCCAATCATGCTGAATGGCTCTCCTCTGGAGCAAGTGGGAAAATTCTGCTACCTAGGCTCAACCATCAGTGGTAGCACAGACATAACAACTGAAATAAATGCCAGAATAGGAAAGGCGGCCACAGCTTTTGGCAAACTCTCAAAAAGGGTGTGGAACAATAGCAAGCTGACCATCAAAACAAAGGTACTCGTGTACCAAACTTGCGTCCTAAGCACCCTGCTGTATGGCTCAGAGACATGGACCACCTACTCCAAACATGAAAGATCCCTCAACTCCTTCCACCTGCGCTGCCTACGCAAAATTCTCAAGATCAAGTGGCAAGACAGGATCTCAAATATCGAAGTTCTGAGCCGAGCCAACATTCCATCAACTCAGGCTCTCCTAGGCAAAAAAAGACTGCGGTGGCTTGGACATCTCCACCGTATGGAAAATGATCGCATCCCCAGACAAATTCTCTACGGGGAACTTGCTACTGGCAACCGACCCAGAGGTAGGCCACATCTGCGATTCAAAGACACTTGCAAGGTCACGATGAAAGCATTCAACATCGACCCCAATGAATGGGAGAACCTTGCAAATGATCGAAGCAGATGGAGACAAAAATTGCGCAGTGGCACGCTCGCAATAGACTTCAAGGCAAAAGAAACATACCTGACAAAACGACAGAGGCGGAATGAAAACACTCGCCAAAGTGAACCCAAAAGACTGACCTGCAATCACTGCCATCGCACTCTCGGGTCAAACATAGGTAGAATAAGCCACGAGAGAAGCTGTCAGTCAAAGTGAAAGTGAATATTCTAGCTGCTAAGACCGTCTGTAAAGACGCTAAAGGCCATATATATATTCTGATACATGCACATGTATTATTTTTCCATTTAACCAACGTCGCTGTTTTCACATTTTTTTCCATTGGTACACACACGGACAACAACAACAACAACAACACCAACAACAGTCAGAAATAAGATCTGAGCTGCGCCAGTTCAATCCTTGTAAACAAAAAGAGGCACTGCTTACCTTGAGATGTGTGATGATGATGTGACGATGTATGGCAAACTTGCGCTGAAACTGGTTAGGACAAGCTATACATTTGTAGAAAACACCATCACTGAAGTCATATAGACAGCTGATTCTTTCGTCCAGGTCATCACTGCCCAGTGTACAAGAGCTCTGACCACTGCTTGAACCTCCTGGTACAGGGCACTTTTGATGAGTGCGACTACCGTCATCGCTAGTATTATCCATCAATTCATCAATGTATGGGACATTTAAACCTTCGTCCAGACTGGCCTTTCGGTTTTTGATGACACTGAACTGAGCCAGAAATTGGGCAACTTTATTCTCCACATTCACCCGTAAATAGCGCACACTCATTGGTCGACCGGGGTGTATCTTCTTAATGTGATCTACCATCTTGTACTTTTGAAGACCTCTGTGTGCACAAAATGCACATTTCCACAAGTAAATGTTTAAGTGGCGCAGGATGTGAACATGGATGAAGAATTTCTTTGGACGTTCCGTGCCACAGATCAAACATTTCATTTGGGTTCCATAATTCTCATAAAGACATCGAATTTTAGCGTCCAGGCTTCCACTGCCCACAACACAACTTTCCTCCGTGGGACCGAGCCGGCGCCCCATAGCAGCAACCTGCACTGGATAGGAATTGCGACCCATGACAGAAATATCTGGGTGATTCCGCTGAAGATGAATGACCATCTCTCTCCTGAGCGTGGTGCTGAAGTCACATCGAGAACACAAGGCAGATTCTTTAAAGATTTGGTCATCTGGGACAATCAAAACTTCCTCTTGCCCGGGGTTAAACGGTTTTGATGTTTTCTTTATCTCCGACCTCGCTGCAGCGGCAGCCGCTGCCTCTTGTTGTATGTCTTCAGATGTAGCTTTGGCTAGATTGTCAACATCCTCGTCACTACTGATGACCTTGATCTCACTGTGGAGGGCTGTTACGTGTTGGACAATTTCACTCTTGATGAAAGAACTGAACTGACATTTAGGACACTGCAAAGCAGCACTAAATGTCTCTCCACCCTCGGGTATAACAAACAACTTTTCGTAAGAAGGTGATTCACGCTCTTCTTTGGATGAAGATTCAGATTCCAGATTTGACATAATTTCCTTATGTAAAGACTCTTCCAGCTGATCCAAGGACTCTTCCATAGAGGTCTCAGCAAAGGATTTGTCCACTTCTGTCGTGTCAATGACTACAATTTTCTTCACCAAGGCTATAGGTTTACCTGGGTGTTTCTCATTCAAGTGATCGTACAGCAATTCTCTGGCCGTAGACATACAACTACAGTATTTACATCTGAACATAACTAGAGTAATCTGACCAATCTCAGAATGTCTCTTTACGTGGTTCTTCAGATCCGCGGCCTTGGGCAGGAGATATTTACAGATTGGACATTTAAATTTTCTCATCTGGTTTTCTAGGACTTGCCCTGCTGGTTGTAGTGCTGCCTGTTGGGAGACCATCTTCTTGAAGAGCTCATTTCTCTCTGTTATCTGTGAAACAGTCAGAAGAGGGGTATCTGACGTGCTTTTGTCTCTAGCCTTTTTAGCAGTACCGGAAGGTTTGGTGAAATCAAAGACTCCGTCAAGGGAATTACTGTTTCCATTGGGAGACTGGAGTCTTGGTGAGGAGGATGTCTGATCTCGAGGTGTGTTGTCGTAAGTGGACAGCGGTGTGTCTATGGGTGTGAGCCCCTCGATGGTGAATTCACCCTTGTCCCTGAGGATGCTGTGCTCTCGTTGATAATGTATGGCCATGTGGATCTTGTGTCTGGTCATGTAGTCACACCTCTCGCATTCCAGCACCCGAGATTCTAGAGATCTGGACACCAGAGTATACTGATCTTCCACGGGGCCAGAACCTCGGTGTTTACGGTCTCTGTTACAGGTGACATGCTTGATAATCGTGTGTTTCTGATTGGTGTCAAACTCACATTTCTTACAGCGATATAGCAAGAATTTGATCAAGCCTGGGTGGCAAGTGATGTGTAGTCTGAACTTCATTTCACTGTCAAAACCTTGAGGGCAGAACATGCACTTGAACCGTTCTTTTCTTGTGGGTGGCATACCATGTGATCTTTCGTGACAATGTAGTCTCTTCAAGTCTCTTGCAATGAAAGTACAATGTTTACATTTGTAATTTTCTGCTTGTCTCTCGCTCATTGGCACGTATATCCTCCGTCGGACTCCGTTCTCATCAACAGCGTATGTAGTGCATTGCTCATCACCTTCACCAGAGCTTCTGACACTTTCTCTGTCCTCTTCAAACTCTTCCTTCACACGGGCGCCACTGAAATCGGAAGATTCGGAGTTTGGACTTTTCCCACTGTCTGGCGTTGCCAGTTTTCTCTTGGCTGATGGGGACAGCATGCGCGCTGATGGGGAAGGAGAGTTCCTGGGGCTAACACTGGCTCTAGAACTCAGGATATCTGACAGTGAATTACCAGATTTTCCATGCCCCCCGGCTGGTTCTTGTCGGCTTAATATCTGATCAATCACAGAACCTCCGTTTGCCAAAGTTGGTGCTGGGGTCAAGGTAGGGGGTAGCATTTCTCGCAGCTGCTTCATTTCTTCATAGTTGTTCAGTTTTCTGTCATGGCAAATGAGCTGTTTGGCGACGGAGACCATTTTAGGTTTTCCTGGATGGTTGCTGGAAATGTGATTCAGGATGGTGCGTCTGTCAGTGGCTTTAGACGGACAGTGGGGACAGTTGACAATATGAATGACATTCTCCTCTACATGAGCTTGGAGCATGCTGGCGTCGGAGAAGATTTCCCCACATGAATAACACAGTGGTTCACTGATCTCTGGATGAGACGCTCTGATGTGGCTAATGTAGTCCGTGACCATGTTGGTACCAAATCGGCATCCATCATTGCCGCAGACATAGAGAGGAGATATTTTGTTGTGTGTGTGGGTGTGGTTGGAGATGTGACGGACCAGATCATTTTCATTAGGACTGCGATGCCCACAGTAGTAGCAGGGGAAGTATGTCTCGTTAGAGTGAAAGTTGATAGTGTGTTCTTTAAACTCTGAGGTACTCAAGCTGCTAAACAAACAGTTGAATCCACACACAAAAAAGTTTGGATTTTTGCCCGACTGTAGAGCACCAGATGCCAGGCGGGGTGCTGGTGGAAGGCTGGAACTGTTGGATGATGAATGTGTTGGCGCTGGCTGCAAGGGTGGTGGCGGGAGTAAAGGGCTTGAATTCTCATCAGCAGTTTTAAAAATTGGTTGATCTGGCCCCAGAAAGGACAACACTTCTGGTTCTTTCTCTTTCTCCACCGCTTCAGGAATGATAAAATTCGGTTCTACAGCAGCGCTATTGTCAGCGTTGTCACCATTGTCACTCTGTGAATGACAATTTTCTGCCTCTGTATTCTGCAGCGAATAAGAAGCTACAATTTTGATACCAGAATCATTGTTCTGATGTCCCGGGTCTTCAGTATCGTTGGTTTGGGGGGTGTCTTCTGGCGGTCCGTCCTTAGCACAAGTAGGAATGACTGGGGCTGATCCTGCAGTCAATACTTCCCTCAGTCTGGAGAATCCCGGTGGGTTTGGATGCTTGTTGGCAGTCTCAGATGGCGTCACTGGTTCTGACAGTTTTGCAGTTTTCGTCTCTTTGGAGCTCTGTCCAGTTTCAGCTGGCTTGTCGCTGCTGTCTTGATCAGTACTATCATCAGCTTTCTTTTTCTTTTCAGGATCTTTCTCTAGTGGAACTTTTCCAGCAACTTTAGCCATGAAACTGATGATTCCTGATGACGTCACTTCTTTAATGAGAGCTTTGGCTTTTCTGAGAGCCCTCAATGCACAACTCATCTTGGCTCCATTGTGAGATTTCAGAACATGACGACTGATTTCTTTACGATTAATAAAACACTCCTTACAATACAAACACTGATAAGGTCTGATCATGAGATGGCACATCAGATGCTCTTCAAAACCATGGCCAGAATTAGAGTAGTCACATTCTCTACATACAAACACTTTCTGGTCTTTGTCCAGTACAATAGTAATCTTCACTTTTTCTTCCTCCCCTTCATTGTCACAGGAATGATTGTCAATTAATCTTTTATCTTTCATGACCCGTGAACATTTGGGACATTTGTACTTGACAGGTTTGTCTGGGCTCTGGGAACTGCTGGACTCTGAAGCTGAAGTCTGATCCACTTTGGACATCTGTGGACATTCACTATTTGTTTGGTCTTCATTTGTCTTTGCTGCAGCATCACCATCATTTTTCACAGCCGATTTTTCAACGTTAGTTACCATTTCAGAAGTTTGAAGAACATTGTCAGTTTTGTTTGCTTGACTACCAGTGCAAGCTCGTGTCTCTGGCTGTTCGTGCCTGGCCTCTGTGACAGAACTTTCAGACATATGGCTGACCTTATTCTGACAGACCTGCTCTGTCTCTGATGAATCAGTTTCAGATATAGTGTGGTCACTGTCCATTTTGTCTGCAGTCTTGACTCCATTTAACTTACCACTAGGGCTAATCTCAGACGCTGCAGTTGAACATTTCTCATCAACACTTGATATTTTCTCTACTTCACCAACAACAGAAGTGGCAGCACAAACCTCAGTGTGTTCCTGGCTTTCACCATCTCCTTTAGTCTTACACTCCTCAACATCATTTTTCTCCGCTTCATCACTTTTATCATCAGTTTGAGAACAGATGGCCAAGCTGATTTTCTCATCACTGGTTGTCTCTCCTTGACCACCTATGGTATTATTACTGCCAAGATTTCCAGCCGTATTAGAAGTGTTGGCAGGATCTGTTGTGTTAATGGTGCCTTCCGCAACCATGTCAGTAGATTCACTATCTTTCTTCTCATTGGTATTGTCTCCATGTGAATCATCCATGTTGTCAGTGTCCAACTCTCTCTCGTTAGTAGTAGCAGCACTTCCATTAACCACAACATCCATCTTCTCAGCGCTCTCCACTTCACCAATGTTTGCCACTGTTTCATCCACAGCACTATAATGTTCTGCCACTTGCTGGATAGAATCTTTAGCATCATGGGTTTCCTCCAACTTCATCTGAGCAGGCTCTGTATCTCCAACTTTCGACCAGTCAGCGTCAACTGGGCTGTGAGAGACCAAAGTCTGTGATGTGTCACTAGAATCCATGTTTATGCTTTTCTACAATGGTCCACTTTCTGGGTTCAGCATATTCCTGTAACATCAGGCTACCTGCGGAAGAGAAATGCAAGATATAATCAGATATTTTTATTTTTAAGTGCCGGTGGTATTTTTAGTTATAAAATACAAATAATATCAAAGTGAGGCCTTTGGCTTTACTGGTGCGAGGACAAATCCAATCTACTGCACGGGCATTACACAAAGACTGTATATTCTTCACCTCGTACTGTTTACAGCCTCAACTTTAGCCAAGGTTCTTTTTGCATTCCGAACAAATTAAACTAATCATCAAATCATGATCGCATTTCTTAACATATCATGCTGAAAACGGAGCTAGATCTAGTTCCATCTCCCCAAACCGCATGAAAACCGTCGTAGGTTTTGATCGGGGTTTTCACCCGCCAGGTAGCAGCGCAGGCCTACTGCAGTGTTGATGGCGGTCGGTGATAGATTAAACTGTCCGTATGTCATGTTGAGAGACTCTGCGCCCGGTTCACTATTGACCCTGTTCGCTTACTTCTCATGCAAAACCGCAGTCGGCGAAAGACAACAATCATGCTTTTGTTGTCGATCAAATCTGTGTTTTTATATCCTCGGCGGTTTCGCTGTAGACAGATCTTTCACTTGCACTTGAAGACTAAAACTCCCCGAAATATTCAGAAGCATTTGAAAACAGACAGGGCTCGGATCTTCTACTTTTGCCACTGTTTCCACTATGTTTGTGTTTTGCACACCCTAACAAGATTTCTATAGTCAGCAAAAGTTCACTTTTCGGGGCGCAGTGTTCACCTGGGAATATCAAATAAAACTCTTTTACGACAGGATCAACTAGCATAATTTATGATCTTCAGTTACCCAAGCAACTGAAAGTTGTAAAAGTTTTCGAAAGACAACACTGTATGAAACACCTCGCCGTTTGTGTTCTGATCATTTGATATCATGTTTACAGCAATTCTTGTGTACCGCACAGGGCTCAGAAAAAAAAAAGGGCTTCAGTGTTTATTTCCAGTGTCTACGCGCCAAACTGCTTTCAGCCTTGTTTACTGAAAAAGAGAAGTGTTTACAGTAGAACAGACTTCATACCACAGAAGGATACCGTCGAGTATGAGTACTGTTTGTGAAGTCATACGTAAGGCTTCCAGTGAGTCTGCATGATAATGTTTGGATCAACCGTAACAGTTTCGCGCACGGCGTCTCTACTCTTCCGTCTATCCAGGCTGTGTATACCACAGGCTGACTAGGACTTGACAAGACCATTACTGCTGAAGCTCCATCTTCCATTTCATGCCCTGGCCCTAAAAACCACGACAACATTTCAGTGTTTAGCTCCAAATCCACACCGCCGTTTCTCCTCAGCAGCTGATACCGCTGGTTGCTGCACTCAGCCCATCAAACACGGGAGAGAGAAAAAAAAAGGGGGACAGAAAGAAAAGCGCCCAGCACACAGATCACTCGTGCTTTCTTGTCTCTTCATCCGGCCAGCCGAGCCCTGCCAAGCTCTGGCTGTAACGTGGGCTGAGTGCCAACAGGAAATGATCAAGTACGTCTGTACTGCGACCCTGGCAGGCAGGCAGGCGTGCTGGTTGGTAAGGAGACTGGAAAATAACCAACTCCACTCGACTGGCTGGTGGTGGCTGGGACGGCTAAGATTGCCGAGTGCTGCCATCCGCCTCGATCAATGCAGCCTCAGGGGCCGGTGGGGCATGGGAAAACACAGGCAGAACGCGATGGCCTCTGACTGTGGTTGTTTACCTCGCGAGTGGAGCGAAGCGCGGGCCTTATCATCACAAAAGGTCTCAGTTTCTGGGGGCCGCGTTTGTGACTGTCTGCAAGTGCAAGACTTTCACCATTACATTCAAAGTTAATTATGTGAAACTCCAGGGACCCTGGCCAGTTAATCGCGTCGATACAGAAACTCTGGACACAGAAAACTTCTATATTTGCTTGAAGATCCAAAGATCCATTTGGAGCAGACATTTCTGGTAACCAATCTCCAGTATAATCCAAATGTGCTCTTACATGTAAAGGACATCACTTGATCCAGATTTGGTCAATCACAAAAGTAAACACCATCAACGAACAAATTCATACACACACACACACACACACCCACACACACACAAGACTTTACATTCGTCCCTTCGCAATCGTGCAATTGGCAGGAAATAACCTGGGTTGTCAATGAGAGTGCCATACCGTGACACGACCCCAAACGCTGTAACTATTTGTATTCAGAGACACGATCAGATGTATGATACCGTGGTGTAAACCTGCAGCCAACCCAAAGAAAGATAGGGACACAATACACGCTCCATACCACCAGATAGCTAGAAGTCTACATTCAAATGGAGCAAAATACCAACTGGTCAGTCAAGGCCATAATACGAATCACACTTCATTTCAACTTTTGTTCTTTTGTGTGTGGGAGAGGGGGGTGGTATAGGACAGATGTATGTATCTCTATCCATGTCTGATCCGTGGACCTTAGATCTTCTGAAAGAAGAAGACAAAATGGAACCACTACAATCTTTGTAGTCGACACTGCGGTGCAAATAGAATATTTCAAATACATATTGGGTGAGTGCGGTGTTTTAGAATATTGTACCTGTTTCTGGGGATCCATAGTATTTTAATTTTTATACATTCCTAATGCATTATTATCCTCTAACAAAGCAAAATATGCATGGGCTTGTGATCCTCATTTTAAAAAATCAAATCTGTTCATTCTTCTGTTCTGAAACAGCACGGCAAAGGTGAAATGAACACCCATATTGAGGTGAATAGAAATGGCAGTGACGGGAGAAAATCTGTACGTAAATCTATGTGTGATTTACACACCCAAAGAATGATTTCCGATAATCTCTCTCACAGTATAATGATCAAGGTACATAGTCTCGCTTCTCTCTTCTGGAAAGCGCAATGCCCGAGCTTTAAGCCCTCTACAGTTAACTTTCGCCTGCACGCATGAATGTCTTGTTTCCAGTATTGACACAGCTCCCTCCGCCACTGGTGACACTCGTGTTAATTAAGTCTTGTCGTGTTATTCTTACTTTCCTTGCCAATCTTCATTACATTTCATCTGTAGTCAAAGATGTTTCGTCACACGGGCATTTCAAAATCACAAATGCCCCAGCAAATTTTCCCGTCCCACTGCAAAAACTCGTTCCGAATCACGCCTTAATCTTACAAACATGCTAAACACTTCTTTTTTCAGTTCTTTCCGGCATAACCGAAAATAGAGAGCCAAGCTATGATAAAATTTAATTGGCATCACATTATTATAATTATGAAGGTTAATAGGTATTTCATGGCTTAACTAAGTTACCAATTACATTTCACGTCACTGCGAGTATGAGTTCACCTCAGCTTTTTGCACTGATTTCGGCCAACTGTTAAACAGCTTACTAGGGGAAATGTATGCCATGTCTTTCAGACTTCAAACATGATCATTCTAACCCTATTACTGCCGCTGGGGAATTACTGCCCACTCCGAAGGCTTTTGAACTGCAAGTGGTGATTTGTAAACTAATATTTGGACCTTGCACTGACCAAGAAACCATGGGAGTCTCATTTCCGGAAAATCTAGTACAGTTTCTGTGCCACTTGTGTTGATAGTTTGAGTTTGGACAAAGCCCATCCACACGACAACGGTCATAATGCATTAATAAGAAGCAAAGAGAATTGACAAAATACACGCATGGCAGAATAAAAGGACAGAAGGAGACCCTACCAAAAGTGCCCATCAACCATCCGCGACAGCAGAGCAGTGAAAAATTATCTGATTTGGTGAGCTACTAGTAGTAATAGAGTTAACATAATCTCAGATCACCATTTTGTGCATTTTAACCATGAACTGGCAAGCTGTCACCATTGATATAGCACAGGGTTGGGGTGGTGGAAAGGGAAAACGTCTGGTTTGAGAGTTGATGGGCATTGTTACTTGTTTAAGATGCGGCAAGACAGAAATGACGGAGGTCAAGATGAAAAACGTGCATTTATAGCAACCCCAGTTGTGCTAAATTATCTGCCGTGCTAAAACCTCAATGTGAAGACACTGGAAAAATGTTGAATGTCAGCGCAGTCGAGTGACATTTCATGCCAACAGTCTCCTTTTCTCATCACGACAACCTACATGGTATTTTATACAATGGACCATTGCTTTCCCCGAGTCCCCCCCCCCCCACACACATACCGCAAAAAAAGCCAACTGTGGGTTCTGATAACTCTTGGACGTTGGGGAATCCAGCGTTTGTGGAGATGGGGTTGTTAGCGTTGCCCTGAACCTGTCAAAATACGGCAAAAATTGATGTGAACCAGTCAGTGGGTGACGCCACAGCACAATGATTCCTCAGAGGAGACCACGTACATTGAAATTAGTTTTGTGTTTATTTATTTCTGTATCATTTAATATTAATTATTTCACTGTATTTTGTTGTTGTTGTTGTTGTTAGTATTTTTCTTTACCTTCCCTAGATTACGTTTGGTGGGGGAAAGGGGGTGGGGCCTGAAAGAAAGAATTTTAGGGAAAAAGTGTGTCTAATTCCCCCATAGTACTGGTTGTTGCTTGTTGGGGGCTCGATGATTTGGGGGGAGGGGCTGACATCTCCTTTGGAGGCATTTAACAAACATCAGACGCAGTTTGCCAAAGTTTCGTCCACATTTGGTTCTCTAAATCCTCTGTCACGCAAGTTTTATTGAAAAAATTTGTGGATCTATGTGAGGCAGGGGGGAATATATGTACGACAACTGTGGAAACGAAGTTTTTCGTCCTCACCACTTTCACGGTTCTTTTCCATTATTTTGTCTTGTTTTTCTAAGTTTCTTGTATCTGAATTTTCATCTACAAACATAATAGCAAGGGGAAGGGGGAGCAGTTACGACTTTGACTAACCCCAAGATTGTGCCAAAGGAAGAGACAAGTATGATAATTGGTCGGTCCCAGATGAGCTCTGCTTGCAGTCATTATCCTCTGCAAGATACCCCGACATACTGGACACTGCGATCACCTTGGCAACGAAGTATGTGTCTCTCCTCTGATTGGACCATTGATATATTCGACAGTCAAGTTTTCCCTGGATTTTCAGTGCCAGACCTCAGGGGTAATGAAGGTCTTCTTACGACTGGGGGGGGGGGGTGTGAGAGGACAGTATCTCTAATGAATGACAACTGGCTGAGGGGAGGGGGGGAGGGCACCTGCGGTGTATGGTGGTGGGATGTTGGGGAGGGGGGTACACTGGAGGACCATGAGACAGTCTGAGTCACCATTGATTTTAATATAGTCTGCGGCGCGGCATACATTCACTATGTCCTTTTCAATGCCGTGATGCTGATTGGCCCTGATAAACGAGTGAGTATAAGACTATCTATCACAGATAACAGGATGTCACACTGCACTAGATCTCTGAGTAAAACAAAATGTGAAGTATATTACAATCTATCACACACAATAACTACTATGGCGCTGCAAAACATTCTGTTTCTGCAGGAAGGTTAAGCGGTGGTTGGGGGGGGGGGGGGGATAAATATATTATCCTACATGCCAAGACACCAACCGGCCAAAATTTAAGCATTATAAATGATGTCGCAAGCCATTATGTTTTAATGTTCGTTTTAGACCGAATTAATAGTAGAGTTTGTAGCAGAAAAAAAATTCAGAGAGAGAGGAGGGAGGAGGAAAGACAGGGGGGTGGGGGAGGGGGAGAGAGAAATGGGGAGGGGGGGGTAGGGATGGAGAGAGGAGTTTGTGGGGAAGGGGGTCAGCAAACAAATGTTCAGAAATCCGTGTATTCACAGCACTGATAACACATGAGATGACATCATGCAGTAATCTTGATAAGGCCTTGATGATCCCATTCCATCACTACAAAATTGTCTGGAACTTCCACGATCTCGGGGCTAATGCACCATTACACATAGACCGTGCCAGGACAAAGTTTCTGGTTACGATTCTCTATACACTTCCACTTTCCTCCGGTAACGTCCAAAAATCAGGACAAATGCATGGAGCGGATTGGAGTTTGAGTTTGAAGAAAGCACGGTCGTCGACACAATGACGGGCACATGATGCCAGGAAAAGGCAAGACGAAATGCAGTATGTAACAGAACGACAGAACAAAAGGAGGCTCCACCAGACTCTACCAGACGCGCCCACCAATCACCCGAACCCCGCGAACACGTGGATAGAACATTTCAAAAGCGAAAGTATACATAATGTAATTTAAAAGAGCAGAGATGTAAAATAGCAACAGCACAGCAAGCAGACCAGATGGTAAGCAGACAGATAGAACTAGTAATCAGGCGAGAACGCCAGCCCCAAAAGGCATGCCTACCCAGCTTAAAACGCGTGTGGACCCGCGTCAGACCATTTCTCAACTCCTTCCTCCCCCTGTCCCTCGCTACCCCTTCCCGCTACCCACCCGACCCCTCCCTCGCTTTCTTCCGCGGCAAACTGTGTGCTGAGTTGTGCCCCCAGGTACCACAGATAACGCCAGCCCTGGCATAGCTTTTTTCTGACTCCTCCATTTCGCCAGAGGTTGTCTGCCTGTTTGTCTCGAGTGTCAATGTTCTTGGCTATCGGTCTGCATTGGTCGTGCAAGTACAGCTGACGTCTCGCTGCGCTGGTCACTTTCTCGACCTGGGCAATCAATGCAGATGTTTGTTGGGCGTGTTCTGCCTTCGCCATCTACAGGCTCAGCCGTCCCGCCACGGCAAACTGTAGCGACAGCTGAACATTTACGGCTCTGATAATAAAGGTCGCCAATGATTTTTCTGGCTCGTGTGAAAGAAATGACCTTGCCAAACGTTCGGGTCATTCCGGCTTGGATTAAATCAGTCTCAACGCACAGCGGCATTGTCAAAGTAATCTTTGTCGTGAAGTAACTGTTTGATTTATACTTCAACCAGTATACAGGCAGCGTCTGGCTTGGAGTCAGAAGAGTCTCAAGTCACTAGGGAGTCTGAACTGGATTCCTGCTCAGAATTCCCAGTTTCCACAATGTGTCCGCAATATCATAGGGTAGAAATTCAACAGCAACTCGTGCACTGGATCACTATACGGAACCTGAGTACATGTACCTCACTTGTCCCAATTGTTCCTCGGCGTCTTCACCCCCATTCTATCTAAGATTCCGAACTATGATCGAGTCTACCAAACACAACAAATATCCGTAGTAATTGGTGGATATCATTTGACAGGCACTAATTCGTGCTTGACATTTAACTTTCGAAAGCGTGTAACAGCTTTGGTCACGATTTTTGCCAGGAGTTTTGCTAAAATGTACTAAACATCAAAAGGTAGGGCTATCTTGGAAACGCATATTTCATAGCCCGAGTGCAAAATTTCAGTTTCACTGTGCAATACCCCAGCCATGTTCGGGAAAATACAGAATTGCCAGACTGCCACGAATATCGTCCTGATTGTATCGCTACCATAACACACCCAGTGTCCTACATGAATTATACATATACACTATGTTATCATCCCTAGCCTGTTATATCATCGAACCTTCCAATTTGTTGTCCCAGAATAATTTCCATTCTTCGAGCCCAATGGACAGCGTTAGTTCTTTGCAACGGCCATGTAAAATTATCATGTTATTTTATTCTTCCTTTTAGTTTTATCTGCATCTAAGCTGACGATTATGTTTTTAAAGATGGCAAAATATTAAACAAGCTAAGTCACGAATGGACTTCCAACGAGTTTCTTCTCCTCCCTCCTCATTCTCTGCCGATCCCCTAAATATTCTGTATACAAGTGCAAATTTCAGTTCCCACGGGTGGTATGTGTACCACCAACGAACATGTTTAAACTGTCCTGCTTTTTTTTTTTTTGCTCATTTTATTATTCCTCAATCACAGACGACAGAGTCCAGTTGAATACGCCATCATAATCTTATGACAGATTTCGAATTTCGAGCGCGCAACTATATTGCTCTAGCGCTAACGTCGTCAATACTCCGTAGAGATGGCAATATAAGTGACGTCACGATACGAAATAAGCCTGATAATATTTAACGCGCGCACGGAGCTTTTCGTGAATCCTCTTTTAAAAAAAAACTCCTTTGTTTTTACTTCCAGAAAGATAAAATTGTTTATAATTACAAAATAGGGTACCCACTTTGGTCAAAATACGCTGTGTAAAACAAAAAGACAACAGGCTACTGGTTGACCCCCAGAACATAAAGCTTAAAGTGATGGCAATGCATGTGTGAGCAGGGTTAATAGTCGTTAAATGTTTAAATCAGTGTTCGCCAATCTACCTTTCAGAACTTATAGAAAAGTACACACCGCCACGCAATTTAAGGTCCTTAAATGACAGTCAGCTCTGCATGCCTAGATCCAGAACAATGCTTGGAGAAAGGGCATTTTCCATCTGTGCCCCAAAACTTTGGAACAATCTGAACTATGATATAAAAACAACTAATTCAATAGAGCACTTCAAATCGAAACTCAAAACATTGCTTTTCAAAAAAGTGTATGATTTATAGATGATACTAGAACTGTTACTGAAATGTAGGTGTGATATACTGGAGTGTTTGAGACTGTGTATTCTATGTGTTTGTTAAGCGCCACCGAGCACTTTAAGTGGATTTTGGCGCTATATAAATCAATTATTATTATTATTATTATTACTCTGTAGCCTGATCCATGTAGCTACTCTATGGCCTACTGTGTCCCTGATGATCTAAAACGGAACAACACAATAAATGGGGTAGTATGCCACAAGCCAGTTCCTGCCCAAATGTGTTCTGCCGGCGACTGCTTGTGCATGAATGATTACATTAAAAATTTGTATTTATAACCACGTCTACGTTTGCTCATAGACTGAACGCTTAGATTCACGCAGTCTTAATCACATGACTAATCTCTTATGGAAGATGGAGAAGAAAAAAAATCCATTCACTGCATAGATGAAATTGGAACATGTGATTTGGGAATGGCGGGAAAACCAGATGTGGCACACTTTGGGCCTTTGCCTAAAAAAGGAAAAAGCACAGTATATTGCCATTTTGTGTCATTTTAAATAAGATGTACTGGAATGCAACAGAAAGAATCAAAATGTCTTCACGCGCACGGTCTGTTTCAAAATGGCAGCAAAATTACTTCTTTCTGCTTCTGTTTTTGCGATTCTTGAACACAGTAAACGCGCGCACACTGATCTCAGAAGAACATTTCACCCAGCAGAGGGAACCCAACTCCCGGTCCCACTTCAACTGTCATCCATGGTATGGAAAAAGGATTCACGCAGTCCAAGACGATTTTTTTGCTCTTTCAACTTCTTGACAAAATCCTTTACAAAATCACTGGTGTTTTCTGTTTACATTGCTGCGATTGTTATGATTATAGTTGATATTGTTGCTGATCTTATTCTTGCTATTGTTACTGCTAAAAGAAGATGCTAAATAACCTCGGATCAGATAATGCCATCACTGGACAAGAAAAAAAACAACAATTTGTTAAGACAGAGGTTTGAGATTGAATTTGGAGAAAACACTTCGACACGATAACGTTCACATTGCGCCAGGACAAATAGACAGACAGAACATAACAGAACGTTAGAGCAGAAGGAGGAGATTCTATCAAAAAGCGGCCACCAACCACCCACATAAGACAGGGAAATAAAAGGACAACGAAATGAAAACAAAAGCCGTATCAATGATGACCGGACCAGCGGCTGGTTAAGCCTAAACCCAAAGTTTACTAAAATGACACTTCCTTCTATAATGTCTTAGCTCGATAATATTATTTTGTAAAGACAATTTAACTGGAGAGGCAAGGTTTACATGGAGACAAATTAATGCCTTACAATAACGTTGGGATTGTGGAATTACAACAACTGAACAAGCACAGGACAAAAAAACAACAACTGAAGGTATCACCTCTATCTCTTGAGCTTGCCACGCGGTTGAGGCGGTAGGCAAGAAAAAGGAACACCTAGTTCACGTGGCCTAGATAATGGCTGACCAGTGACTCTCGTCTCAGAGCATGACAAAAGAATCCACGTTGTGGTGTGTTGTCAGCCACGCCGTCCAGAGATCGGGAAGGATTGGTTCAGAAGCAACAAACATTAATCAGTGACACAGGTTTTATTGGGCACCCAAGAGGCTCCTCGTGTCATTGTGGTCCTCTGAGCTCATGAGCTGTATTGTGTAGTTGGGTAGTCAGTTACCTGCACAACAGCCAATGCATTCCAACAATCACACAGCCCAATTTGTTCAGTCTCCGCTCACATATCCAACGAATTCTCCTACTCTATGCGGTCTTCCAAAAATAACTTGTCACCTGTGTTTTTTATTTAAATCTCGGTTATTATAGGTAGGATCGATATTGAAATTTCAGCGATGCTAGAATATTCAATGTGATAAAGAATTAGCACACTGAATCAAAAGATTGACCACACGTTAATTTATTGCGATACTCACAGTTAACAGGGGGCAATACCATGTAATCAAAAGTCATGAGTGTAACGTGTCTCCGCCTCTTGCACTGATGTCAGTCTGGCATCGGCGACGCAGACTGGATCAGTCTTGTGATTACAAGCGCGTTTGGTCGAGCATTTGCCATTACATTAAGTTCATCTATTGTTTTTTTAACCTGTTTCGAAGCGACCTCTTGAAATAAGGTCGAATGCGAATAAATGCATCCTGTGTGCAAGTCGTCAGTCTTGATCTGCCTGGTCTTTGGCGGTCTTTTGCGGTCCCGGTGGCTGCCAGACGGTTTCTCGTACTGTTTACCGTCTGTCTGCTGACGTTAAATCTCCTATTACTGCAGCAAATGGGGCACCCGGCATTAAGCATCCCAATAATCTAATTTCTTTCGTCTTAGCTTAGTCATGGCATGTTTATCGTAATGAAAAGCACTGATTTAAACATGGCGAATAAAAGAAATTGAGTCAACCTTTCCACGTGTGTTTTTTCTTTTTTAATTAATCACCCTTCAAGGCCAAAAGGATGGACTAATCAAAATCACGCGAACCGGGTAGCCAAAAGCGACCAAAGGACCCTAACGTGGAAATGAGTAAAATTCATAAGTTGTATTAGTGTTCTCAATGAGGTGTGAAAATTTCAACGCAATATGATGCAGTTTTAAAGTTATTAAAGTGTGTCAAGTTCATTTTGAAAGACCGTATTTTACCTGCAGGGGCTACAAATTTTACTGGACATTCTGAGATTCTGCCCTAATGTACGAAGATGCCACGATGTGTCTAGTTAGATGGTTATATAATATAAAATTAGAAACACTTCAATCTGCAGATTTTTCACAGAAACAACTGTTTGTCGGGGTATTTTCTGTCGAAAAAAAATCAATGTCCACGTTTTATTCACTATCAACTTCAAGCCAGTCGAAATTTTGGATATGACTTTTCAGAAAGTGACAGAATAAGTGGGTAAGTGTGAGAGGAGCATACAAAATGTATGAGAGAGTGTCAGACAGGCGGGAAATGAGAGGGGGTTTGGGGGGGGGGGGGGGGGGGAGACAAATCTAAGCTTATTTTCTTTTTTCTTGATGACGAATAGCAGTCTGAAATTAAACTAAAATATCCGTAGTCCTACTGTATTTCATACTATGTCACTTATTTGGATACAGTAACGGGCGCATAATGCAGTAAGCACTGGGCTACACCGTGAAATGTCTGCTCTGTCTTTACAATAGCTCAGACTGACCGCTTGACCAACCTTATGCTGATCTTATTGACTAAGGTAAGAGCCATGATTCTCTCTGGCCAGTGACCAAATGGAACGTCCACTGGGACTCGGGACAACAAGATGTGCTGACTCGAACGACGAACAAATAAGAATCCTGAGTTTGTCAATGTGAACTTTGAAAGAGACTTAGATATACATGTATTAACAAAGGCTTGTACCCTTGTAGTCTATGGCTCCAAATTCGCAATGTTGGCCATCAATTTTCGCCAAGCTAAAGACTTTTCAACCCGCAAAAGTCTATTGTAAGTCTCACGCAAGATTCACGTTAAAATTATTGTCCGACAGGGGAGTATCAAATTAAATGAAATCCTTGTTATTCTTAAGGCAACGAATGTAATTTATAAATTTTAAACAAACGTGTGTGTGTGTGTGTGTGTATATGGGTGGGCTGGGGAAGGGTGGGAAGAGATACACCATCATCAGGCTGAGGTAGGTAACAGTATACAATGTACTGTTGGTGTTAAGATTATTATGATAAAAGATAGGATTAAGGCACGGGTTTGTGTTAGAATTAATAATAATATGCTAGGACGTGTGAACAGAACACAAGGTACACGAATCTTCGACATCTCGGCGCAACCCTGACCATGGAAGAGATCTCTCGTGATATTTTCATCACACACAGCTGTCACTATGCAGGACATCACAGAGTGACTCAGTGTCCCTCAGGTCCCACAAGACTGCCTGCCTATTCAAGCCCGAACACTTTACCAGTCTCTGTTCGGGACAGTCCAAGTACTTGACCCACGACCGGCTCTAGTTATCTGATATTTCTTTTTCCTTCCCTCTCACACATTAACTCCTCTCCGACCCCACCTCCTTACGGTCCAGTTATCTTCTGTCCCTGCAAGTGCAAAAACAATAATACGGCAAGATGAAGAGCGAATCATATTCAAACCAGCCATTTCTTCGTTCAAACCTGGCCATTATGACAGTAATAATGCCGTCTTCTTCACTTGAACCTCCAGGCCCCGCGTGGGATGTACTGGCGCTGATACACAGAAATATATCACTCGGTCGCAGTTCCCACTGGACACAACGGCGGGAAAAGTTATCTTTTAGTAACTTCTACAATGTACACCAAATCAACCAAGTGACCAAGAAAACCCTTTAATTATGCCCCTGAGATTAAGAACGAATTCTCACAAAATCAGAATTCTCCCACAAGCGTAAATGGGGGCTGGGCCTAGTAAGTTTAACTCTTTGTGGGGGTGCTAATGTTATAATGTACTTCTTTTTCAAAGAAATCGTTTTTCTTTCATCCTTCGAAAGGCAAGAACTACAAGTAGGCTATAATGATTTCTCTCTCTATCACCAGATGTACACGCCTCCCACACACTCCTCACCCGTCTAGAACATTCCACGCCTTTACAAATCAAAGCAGCCCCCCCCCCCCCGCACTACCCATCTGCAGGTCACCTGTGTGTGAGATCTCCCAAACAACTGCCGAAGTCCCCGTGCCAGAGCGCTCACTCATCACTGCCAACAGCGCCAAGACACATTCAACATGGAAACTTCCCAGATTTCATGGATTACACGGGACAGGTACAGAAATAATCAATATAATTCCCTGCTTCCCCAAACATGCAGTATTGGCTGGAGCTGAAGAACAATTAGCCAGATGGAATTTAAAATTACATGACATCTTAATACAACAAGAACAGAAATTCGCATTTTTAATGGCAGATCAAGGTGACAATTATTTCCCCGATTCAAAATGACTAAATTGTAGAAGTATCTAAATGTAACGGCTCCGTGTCTTCCCATATAAAGTTGCCCACGACAACCGGAAAGCTAGCGTGCATTCACCAACCACTTTTCATGATTTCGAGGAGCAGTTTCGGAGCACTTTCACTAAACTCGTTTATTTGCCTACTCCAATTATAATATGATACTCAACAGAACATGCTTTATCATCTTCCCCATTAGGTTACACATTCTGTGGGCTAAGATAATTTCCTTGAATAGTGGTAGAATTGTATAATATTTTTGACACCACACCTTCGATATGACCCTCAAAATATAGAGACCTGCAATTTGAGTGCACACAGGTTTCTTAACATGCGCAATACGTCTAGAAAAGAATGCAACACCCCAACCTGAAAAATCCTACTTTAGACAAGCCAGAAACTAATTCACTGTTTACATTACATTCTTTCCGGTGCACATGACCCAGAGTTGGGAATCACAGCTTGACCGGCTCTGTGAATAAATAACAAGTCGTTATTTTAAAGTTTTTACCTTTCCAAATTGGTTCGTCTGTACCAGTTCAGAGACAACCGGAATCTTCTCTGATCAACACCGGATCATTCACCTATAAGTCTTTGCTCCTCTTCCCCCCATCCCAACCATTAACATCTTGAACATCTCAGGTACATCTCCACCTCCCTCCCTCCCTGCCTGATCCCCACCCACAAGGAAACAGCAAGAGCCCAGCTGGTAAAGGAAACTTCCACCATCCGGCAAGCCAAGATCATTAGCCAGCCCGCCTGCAGTCTCAGACCCGCATAAAAATCGTTTCTAAGAACCGGCCGTGGCCGTAGACAAATCAATGATAACGGATTTTTGGCCTTCCTGCAATTTCTGTTGTTATTGTTATTGGAGACTGTTGTTGTTTTCAGAATACTTGTCAAGTTTTATCATATTATCATAGATCCTCTCTGCTGCTCTGGTTTCGCGTGTGTCGCCATCTGTCCATACTGTCTGTACACCTCCCACTGATCAAGAGTGATCAATTTCTTCCATTGTACTCCTGTGAGGCCCTGTGAATGACTAGTGATTTACACTCGCAGTAGATACTGTATTTCTTCTGTTGCCTTAAAACACAATACTGTGTCGGCATGACTATGGTGTTCCATTGTGTGTTTTGTCTCTTGATTTCTCTGACGGGACACACTGCTAAATGACAAAATCTACTCTATACTTGAAGAATAATTGTGCTCGTAGAATCTGTTACTATATTACTGCTGTTTTGGGAGCAAGTGTTTGTTGTGGGTTTTGTTTTTACCCCAAATTTATGACTTTTTCCAACATATACAATAGCAATAAATCTGGCATTGTTCAGTGTCAGATTTATTCTGTCTTGCCCGTCTCGCTCTCTGCAATGGTCTCTGTGCTTCTCTGCTACAAAACCGGACAGTTACAACAAGCGGAGTCAGGCCACACTTTGCTAAAGTTCCTGGTTCCTCAGATCTGGCTCTCAGAGTCCCGTCACATTTACAAAAAGCTCCAAATGTTTCCTTATCACTGTCTAAACTCCCAAAATAATGAGGGGGGGGGGGCGGTGTAACACTGAGTGTTTCACTAAAAACAAAGTTCTATTTGGGGCCACCACCTTGAGAGAGACTTGAAATCTAAAATCCTTATCTTTTCGAGGCACAACATAATCGTCATCAAAATGTATACTCTAAAGTGTGCAATTAGTTGAAAGATCACTTCACCTGACGTTGACACACAGGGGGAGGGGAGGGGGGGGGGGTAACCATACTGAGCCCGGAACGTCACACTCACAGCCAGCAAAATGTACACCCAAGAAATACATGTAATGGCAGAAGCTGGCTGTGTCTGGCCGGGCTTAGTTTGCTAGGGTCTTCCCAGATTTACTAAGACAATAATAATAGGAAACCATGGTGTGTATATTTTATCTGCAGACAGCTGAGTATACATTCCGGGATTAATAGGATACCCCCTTCCCCTTAGTCTGAATTCCTCGTTTGGATGGTTAAGTCACTGTACATTCCAGTGCCAAATTCTGCGCATCATCCATTGCCATGTAAATATAGTAAATAATTTTTTTAAAAAGAAACTGCAGTAACTGTCAACATGTAGGTCAGGCACAGGACATGCAGATATTGTGATTCATGTTTCAGGCAAAGACGTCACATCGCACGGGCAGCTAAAAGTAACTACCGGTAATGATCTGACTTGGGTGTGTATCGGAGCATACTTCCGGCATACTGCTGTGTTTGGTGTTTTTGCTTGTACCAAGAAACAGTGTATGACAGCAGACCGCTGTAACATTCCAAGAACGGCGTGTTAAAGTCTGACGGATCCTGCATCGCACCCATGCAAAACTGACACAACCCAACATTAGCGTGCTGTCAAAACCTTTGCATGGAAACTTTTCATCGAACCTGCATTTTAAAAAATGCCATCGCTTTGCAATTGCGACATGTTTCAAATTTCAAAGCCATGTTAAAGCATGTATTATTGTACATGTATGTGTTTAGCTATCCATGTCAAGACCGACGGCACAAAAATCACTTGGTCTGAACCGTGTCTTTTGAAATACATTGAAAAAGCCTTTTATGGTAAATATTTGGCATGCTCTAAAATATTCATATCTCGCCGGCATTTCTGTTGTTGTTGTTGTTTTTTATGGTGGTGTCGTTGTTCTTCTTCTTCTTCCGGAAGTCCAACCAACCTCGAGTCTAGACTTACCATTGTTTTGTTCCCAATCCCCGCCGAGCAAGATGGCTGCCACCTGCTAGGTGTAACATGCCCGGACCACGCAAGAATAATTAAATACATGTATGTTATTTTCATGTCCGCCTCTGGTGAGGTGCTACATGTACCATTATCCTGTTGGAAGTTGCGTGATCCGAAACCCGACACCAAAATATGAGCTTTTCTGCCTCCTTAAAGTAAAAGTTTTCACGTATTCGAGAAGTCATAACAGAGTCTGCTTGAATGTCTCGCGCCAAGTAGCCGAATTCAGTTTGGTTTCCACATTGAGTTTGGTTTTGTTCTTAAAGTTTAGGATTAGAGTTTGGGCTGGGGCTTCGATATGTCAAAACAAAGGTTATTTCAATGTCCGTCTGAGCCAAGTAGGCTAACTGGGTTTTGTCTCCACCAAGTATTGGGATTAGTTTTGGGTTAGGGCTGAGACTGCGGTTAGCTAACTGGCCACCAGCAACCTTTTGATTTCGTTGGCGACATGACCGTAATACATGTAACATTATTTTTTCGGAAACACATGCCAAGTCCATTATAAAAACCCCATTGTGAGTGTACATTGTACTCGTGTTTTGGTTACTTGCCAAAAAACAGCCCTGTTTTTTTTTTTTTTTCAAGAAAAGGTGGCGATGTAATCTCTCAGTAGTCTTATAAACGCCTTATGGATGGCCACTGTGACTTCCTACTGGCCTGCAACTTGAGGCAATGTGTGTGCAGTACACAGAGCTCATAATAATAGTAGTAACACCGCTCTTTGGTAAAGTCTGGGCCACACAACTGTGCAAATCAGCCAAGACTAAGCACTTCTCTCAGCTGACACAAATCTGACAGTGTGACCGCGCTGACTGCCTGACTGTAGCCAGAGATAATGTCCACGCATCAACTGTAGAGTGTTGACCCTTGACCCGGTGTCATAATACAAAGTGATCCCTGGATTTAGCACAGCTGGCGAGTTCCACTCTACATTATCAGGTGACAATATTTCTTCACCTAGCAGAGTCACCGGGTCACATATTTACCATTAGCATCAATGACTCATACCAGGGAAATAGGTCAAATTATCATGTATCCCCAAGCTCCTTTAGGAGAGAAGTATCCACATACACTTCCATTCATTCCTCCATCCAAATACCAATCCATCTGTCCTATCCATCCATCCATGTATCCATCTATCAATAGGATACTACACTCTCATCTATCTATCTATCTATCTATTTATCTATCTATCTATCCATCCATCTATCTGATGTTCGAATTTCCATGTACTAATATCTTCGTCATGCCCACTGACACATGCACACAGATCAGATGTGTTCACTACTCGTGTTTTGTGTATGCAGTGACATTTCATTTCAGTTCAGTTCGGGAACAAAGCTTATTTCAAACTAGCCCGGGGACAAACGTTATTTCAAATTAGACCCGGGACACACGTTACTTCAAACCAGCTCGGGGACAAACGTTACTTCAAACCAGCCCGGGGACAAACGTTATTTCAAACTAGCTCGGGGACAAACGTTATTTCAAACTTGCTCGTGGACAAACGTTATTTCAAACTTGTTCCGGAACAAATCTAATTTCACACGTCATTCCGACCTCCCCAGGCCTTATTTAGTTTAGACGGTTTGTGTGCCACATATTGGGTAAGTAACGGTCATATTCTAGTAATTTCTATCCCCAGCTTTTCATAATCTCTCCCGCAGACTATAAAATTGCACAGAAAATTGATAACGATACAGGCCCACAATGCCTTTCCATCGCCCACCCCTACACCATGATGACATCCTGAAGGGAGAACGGCCGGAGGGGAGAACAGCGGGTTCAGTGGCCAATGGACCAAAATCCCATAATATTGACAGTAATTTGCGGCCAAGTTCCCAAAAGGTCACCGTGGTCAGGCCTCTGGAGAAAAATAGCCAACTGGCCAAACCTAAACTCGGCGCTAAAACTTCCTGAAAAATACAACCCATCCGGCATCCCTATGTAAATTTGAGGTAAGATTTCTGTAGAATTGGTAGGGTTACCGTCGGGGTGGCTTCCTTACATCAAACCGACATCTAAGCAATGTCATAATCATCGGATCTACGTACGGACGATATCATTCCCATGTGCAAACTTGATGTCAATCCTATGCGTCGAATTTCCGTATGCTCGCTCGCTGGAATAGCGCCAACAATCTGGTCGACTGGCCTAAATAATCACTCGAAATAAAAGCAGGATCTTAGTCCGCTGTACGTCATGTAGTCAGAGCTGATCACAACAAACATCCGCTACTCTAGCCATAAACTGCCTCGGAATCTCGCAAAGCTGAGCAAGGAAAACAGCAATTTGGAACGGGCTCGTTCTATAAACCAAAGTTTTATCATTCACTATTTGACCACCCTTGAGGCCTTCGACATTCTCCGTCAAATTATAATCAAATTTGTGAGTAGATCTGACGAATATCGGCCTTCAGGTAAAAGAGCAAATTCCTGAACAAACCACTCCGAAAAAGGGAAACGTTTTCTATGAAACTTCAGATTTGCTTATAAAATAAAAGATCACCTATTTTGCTGTATTTTTAAAAATATTTTGCTTGAAATCGTCTTAGGAGTTCTACGCTCTGATTTTTCTTTTAAAGAGGTATAAAATTTTGACCTTAACCAGAGTTCGCGATCGCCAGATCCACTCATATCTCAGAGGAGCTGAAGGGAGAACCACAAGATCGTCTTTCTGTTTTTGTTTTCCGCGCTGGGAGACCTATTTCCCTTCAGTCAGTAGCAGATCGCACCCCTCTCCCCAAAACCCCTCCAAAGAGCACCACTACCGCCATCCCCTGCCAATATCCCTCTCACGGTCACGACAACCCAGTTCCATCACACACACACAAGTTCTGAAATGTCGCACATCTTCATTAAAAGATTTCTAAAACTAATTCTCATTAACTACCCAGTTTCAGACTATTACTAATTCCTCAGCGTTTGTCGACTTCCATTGTGATTGTGTTTTCTACTATTGTTTTTAAGTTAATTTAAGTATCTGCCCCCCCCCCCCTCTTCTCTCTCTCTCTGGCAATGGAAGATCAAATATAACGTTTTCAGAAGAGAGATCCACACAGGTTCCTCGATAAAAAAAAAAGGCACACGAATGAAAGTTACTCCTTACTACGTAGAGTCCAATCGCATCGTTATGTCCTTATCTAAGTAGTCGTTAATCGTTCTATGTAGTTAACGTCGTTACGATAACGTCGATAAAACCGTTACTAAAAATATCATCTTAAATGTCTCATAACCCTCCCCCCACCTAAAAAAAAAAAAAAGCCACGCCCATGTCAAATGTTCTGCACCCCCAAGACAAGGCATACATTGAACTGGATTTGAACAGACCAGCCGAGTAAGCTCTCGGCCTCAGCACAACCCACACCATGTATCGACTGTGTGGCCAGCCAAAACAGCACAAAGGATTTTCCTTTCCTCTCCCATTAATAAATGCCTTTACCTCCAGTCGTTATCTCTGCTTAAGCCAGGTGTCGACTCGTAAATTTACAGATTTCGGATAAACATCCTCCTAAAGCCCACAGTAAACATCTAGATCTAGTACTTTGCGGATATTTGACATCACGTCGGCATTCACGGCTTTCATTCTATTTCCTGTTGCCACCAATCCCCTGACGGTAAAACCTGCCCGTAAACATGGCCCCATAATTCTAATCGTATTCAGGAAGATGATACTATTTCTCACCATGACAACTAACAGGACCAACATTCCACAACGCACCAAGCACGGGAAGGTGCCACTTCAAGAGTAATAAACCATCAGAATCTTAGTTTAAGTTTTATTTACTATCAACTCGCTGTTTAAAAAAAAAAAAAAAAGCAAGCAGCACCAACAATAAAACACTGCAAACTGAATTGCTACACTGGCCTCATAGATCAATGTTTATGACAAAAATCGCTTCTTTACCTCACTACAGTAAGTGTGTGAGTAAAAGATTTTAAAAAAGAAAAAGAAAAAGGAAAAAAAAACAGCGACAATCGCAATGAGAAAGAAGTGGCCGCCATTTTGTGTGACGTCACCCGACTTCATTGGGAAAGGCTGCTTCATGACGACCAACACGGACAGTTCAACATTACCACAGAGACAGGCACAGTGTCCACAAAAACGATGGGACGAGCATCAAAGAGACAACAACAGAGAGAACGTACAACATGATATTTACCTACACACGGCAGCAGAACGACTTCCTCAACGTGCTGTTTTACAGAATGGTCTGGTTTGAACGTGTTGACTTGCTTCACAACTATTCAATATGGCGACAGTAAGAGATTCACACTGGTCGTTTCCCGACTGAGGCTCAGTCAACATGGCCTTCTTCCCACAGTGCCCCACCACGCCGTCCGTGCGTTCACTAGGCTATCAGCGTTCAGCTGAACGAGGTTCAGTCTTCAGCATTGCGCACCCAGTCAGTCAGTCCCCTAGCCAGCTCAAGCTACGCTAGCCCTAAAACCTCTTCTCTTTTTGAGCTGCCCGCGTGCTACAGTTGTCGCATGGGCCGTCAACACCAACGAACGCCCGAACCTTACCTTCAACTTGAAGGAGCCGAGCGAGCACCGATAGCCGGACCAGTTTATTGTGTTCAGTCTCTCCCCGCACAACCCATCCTCTCTCTCCACCCCGTCTCCCCTCCGCGCCGGGCGGATCCATTCTCCGATCCTCAAAGCCGCCTCGAGACTCGAGCGCCCAGCATTCCCCGCACTGCACGAAGCGACAAAGAAACGAAAGAATGAAAGCGGCCGTGTCAAGCCAGGCAGACGTCGATTGAATCACATCCAACGCCCAAGCGATCTTTCTCTCCTTCCCGTCGTCTCCTCGACTCGTTGAAACTGTGCCCGAACAGAAAGTAAATTCCGAGCCGCTAGCAAGCGGAGAGCAATAATGAAACGTATTCCTGAAGGCGCTGGCAAATAATTTATCTCCTTCCCCGATCCTTTGAGATCACGCACTAAGCCACTGCGAAGGAGTTACGGAGTGCTTGAAAAATGTCTGCCAGCAACTAAATACATGCAGTAAAAGCGTGTCTGTTCCACCTAACCAAAGACAGATTTTTCATTGTACTTGTCAATCATATCTGTCTAAATAATTATCCGTTGTTTTTTTTTAATACCTCTGTATACAATAATGGATCTTTCTTTGTTTCAGTCTAGACTCCTGAGATACCCCGAGCATAATTTGGACCATCAAACTACCAGGATTTAGCATGCAGACACACACGTACACGCACACATACACATAGTCATACACCTCCCAATCGTTACAAATTTGTTTCAGACTGCACGA
Source organism: Onchidella celtica (assembly GCA_963931925.1). NCBI lineage: Eukaryota > Metazoa > Mollusca > Gastropoda > Systellommatophora > Onchidiidae > Onchidella > Onchidella celtica. Next base: position 22,147,074 of record OZ007579.1, on the reverse strand, counting down.
ACACTGACCTCATTTCGCCGTTCTGAGCATTTGCTATCGGCAGAGCCTCCAATCAGTGGCAAGTGTTGCCTTGCGTCAAGCTGTAACAAACAGATCTAGCCCGACCCCGGCCCACCTCTTCACTTAGTGAGAGATATTTAGGCCAATGTTGATGTCCCGTTGACAAAGACTCCACGCGCTTGGAACACTCCATTTGCGCTTCAGAGTAGGGCTATCTATCATGGATCTATCTCAGGCCGCCTCGCATGGAGATCAACACGACTATCTCATGCTCTGCTATCAAAGAACTAAAGACAAAAAAACTATTGTCAAACAAAAGAAGCAAAAAAAAAAAAAAACGGGGGGGGGGGTGGGGGGTGGGGGCGCTGATGAACGAGATTAGAGAATTGCAAACTGATGTGTGAAAAAAAAAATTCCGTCCCAGCTCCGAGTACCATTCTGCTGATTCCAGTGATTGACCACTGTATCAGGACGTCAGTTTCATCCGACCTTATAACCCATCGTTCTTCATGCATGACAAAATCTTCACTGCCATTATCTATTGTTGTCTAACGAGCGGTTGACGGGTGCTTCTGTTCGGGTCTGCTTCTGTCTCATAGTTCTGTGATATTCTGTTTATCGTCTCACTTCTTCCCAGAACAATGTGGCCGACATCGTGTGGACGTACTTTCTCTAAACTATAAACTCAAAACTATTGTAAACTATCGTTACAAACCTGAATAAGAGCATCCCTCAACCACATTTTTGTCTTCTAACAACCAAAGCACCGACCCATCAACATAACACTTTTAGTGAAAAGTCCGCACTGGAAGTTGATGTCAGTATAATTATTTTGTCTTGTGTTGTTAGGAAACCTTTCAGGAGATGTGGACGTTAGTTTTATTCTTCGGTGGAAGTATAACACTGTAATTTGTTCTATATAGTGACTGATGTTAAATGCAGTGGTTGAGTGTGGAAGGTGAGACTCGATCTTAATTATTATTGGTCTTTATAATAATGTAAATATGTTGCTCAATGGCGTGATATGGACTGAGAAAGTGAGAAGGAAAGAAAAACATAAAGAAAGAAGTCAGGGATAAAGCGAAAGGAGCAAGATAGGAAAAGATAAGGAGGGAGGTAGAAAGAGAGAGAGTCATAAAGAAAGAAACTGAGTGAATGAGAAGGTTTGAAGAGAGAGGCAATGATAGAGGGATTAAACACTAACAGAGAGAAAGCAGACATGAGAAGAGGGAAAGAGGAAGTGGAGGGACTGGATTAGGTGGAGAAAATGGCGAAGAGTGTGTGAGTGATAACTAAGAGAAAGCTGTATGGCTGAACATCAGCAGCATTAGATGAAACTACACTGCTCACCAAACATGTAAAATCTGTACTCTTTGACTGGTTTTCTTTCTGTTGTTCTCGTTGCTCCTGCTACTGGTGAAGGGGGCAACTTAGAGAGAGAGAGAAAGAGAGAAGGACGAGGGGAGAGAGAGTCTGAAAATGGTGACACCACGGAGCTACGATTCTATGGGAACAAATCATTTATGACTCTATGTGGGCACTGGGGCATTGTGTTGTTGTTGATGTTGTTGTTATTGTTGTTGTTGTTTTGTTAATTTTATTTGCGCTGGATCTTAATATGGTAAACTGTATAATCACTAAATTTACTTCTAGGGGAAAGATCACCGTTTTCTAGATATTGTGCTAGTATGAATTTGTTCATTGCTATAATATTGTGATCATTAGTGGTCGTCTGTTTTCCTGAATGTGTTTGTGAGCGTGTACAAGTTTGAAAATACATGAATGAGTGATCCCCGGTGTTGCTGACTTTGCAGCTGACTTTAATTGTAAACACATCCTGATAGCAGATATAAGGTGTAGTGGGTGTGACTGACTAAATACGGTGAGTAGTTGGCTGCGCTGGTAACTGATCGATACAACAAAGTCCCCCCCCCCCCCACTGCATTCGCATATGTTATTAATGTCTTCATCAGTCTGTCAATACTGAAACTGCACCAGTCATTAATCTGTCATTGAACGTTACTAGTTGTCAATGAAATCTAACAATGTTAAATGGTGCTTACTAACCGCCCAGGAATATTTCAAATACATTGAAAATCTGCTTATGAACAGTTTTAACATGACTGAAATATGCCTATGAACATCATGATTGTTCCGAAAACGTAAGTATTAACTGACTGACTGACTGACTGATTGATTGATTGAATTATTGATTATTGACTGACAGATGCCAATTGACCGACTGGCATATTTGTAACTTGCATTGCATTTAAGTGAGTCACACACACACGCACCCAGAGTGGCATTCAAATATTTCAATTTCATTGGACATACATAATTTTTATTTCGAGTCTGACTTTAAGCAAGAAAGCTGACCAAATGAAAAAAAAAAACCACAAAAAAACCCAAATCTGGCTCTGATCTAACCACGAAATTCAGATCGTACAATAATTATGTCATGTTAAGCCTTCTTTCCTGTCTATCCCGATTGTTTCAAATCGTGCAGGAAATAGAGAATGTTTTTGTAAAACCTCCAGAGAGGAAAATCATTAATTAGATAAATGTCCAAAATTGTCCTGCTGGCCCCAGCTGCGTTGGTGTCCATGCCAGAAGCCAATCAAATGACCACTCTCAGCGACGACTCTCGCTTTTGTTGTAATTCTGCTTTCCACCCACTAACACCCCGCTTCCACTCCCACCCCATAATCTTGCCTTCAAATACACACGCACACACTCACATTGTTTCTAAGGAATGTTTGCTAAGAAATGTTTTTGTCCTTATTTACGAAGTTCTACATGTAATTATTTCCTGGTTCAATGTTGGTTGTGTGGATATATTGGTTTGGGGGCGGGGGGTAGGTGTGTGTGTTTTTCTTGGGGGGGGGGGGGTACGGAGGGGTCAGATTCCGGCGGGCAGTGCCGTTGGGGTTGTAGCCGAGAGTGCGTGTCGTTTTGGATTCCGGGTGACCAGTAAATTTCCATGTTTTTTTTTGGGGGGGGGGTATTTTGTTTTTATTCCCAGCAGCTCCATCTCGCGAGCAGGCTGAGAGGTGGTCTGCATGAACAAGATGATTAGACCTGAACAGAGACTTACAGAAGCTCTCGATTCATGGGACATAAAAGAACTGTTCTGTACAAAGACAGGCTAGCTGAGACCATACACGGCTCTTTATCTCTGCACTTTCAGCAGAATGCGTCAGCAGCCGTGTGTAAACTATATCATCTCTTGGAAGTCCCGTGTGTTTCTTTTGAACAAAATAACGCTTACAGCTTGGGCTTACACAATACTGTTTAGCTGGAATTCTAACTGTGTGATTGCGATAACCTTGTCCCAGACGTTCATATCGATCCCATTACAAGTGAGGTTCGGACTGTCTACTCGACATTGCTTATCCATATTATAATGCATAATTATATACCCACCTGCACAGGTTACAGGTCTGTCCGTCTGATGTGTAACACTGACTGTGATGAGGGGATGAGGCCAAGGGGCCCCACTGTGAAGCTGATCTGTACCATGACAGAGACAACACAGCTGTTGGCCTCCCTCTGCACTTGTACCAAATATCCCCGTGGAGCGCTGTGTTGCTGACTTTCTCAGTTTGGCGAATCCAGACATAATACATGTACCAGCTTGTGAGCTTCGGTGAAATATTACGCGAGATTTCAATGACTGACACGAAATTTTATCTGACCATGCACACTAAAAGTGTGATGGTGCATTTTATTGTTTTGGGTTTGAGGACAAAATAAATAAAGGAAAGAGTTCCTGCGTCCGACCACCCAGCCAAGACCAACTAAACCTTTCCCCAGCTCTTTCCTTTTCCTCAACTCCAATCTAGTCCCAGTCTAATCCCTAACCTGCCCTTTACCCTTTCAATCAAAAAACAAAAAGGAAGTCGATAATAAATTGTAAGAGTTCAGAGTGCTCGGGAAGTAGGGAAGTCTCTCCCAAATGAAAGTATAACTTAGTATAAGTAAAAAAAATGTGAAAGCAAATTTCGGAACAGCCTAATGTGGATGAGGAAATAACAATTGAATTTGAGGGGAAGGATAGATTTGTCAGACTTCGAAGCGGTTGGCTCTGGTATCCTTTGCTCTCCACCTGGGTAAACTTCTTCTGTTGGTGTTTCTTTTAAGCACGTTTATGAAAGGTTTTCAACCACTGATCCAGTCCCCCTCCCCCCCCCCCCACCTTAAAACTCACCAAACCGTCTCGATAAATACAAAGAGAATGATGCAGATATCATAAACCGGTGGCAAAAAAAACAACAACAAAAAACGGGTTTCAGTTTGCATGCATTTTCCTCCGACAGGCAGGAGGCTGTCACATTTTTCCCATCAGATTTTCGTCCCATACATAATGAGAGGCTGGTAAGTTTCAGGAGTTTCACATTCCTCCATTTGGCCTGTGCCAATCAGTGGAGACACATGCCAATTATTGTGAAGTAATCATTGTCAGCTCTTGCGATACGATGGCTCATTTACATTTTATAGCAAGAATCCTCTGAGATCTGTACATTATGAACAAGATTCCAAACCCTTCCCTCGCCTGTACATCACTATGTATGGGGAAGGAAAAGAAGACCAGAGTGGAAGAGAGAGAGGAAAGTGAACCCAAGCCAGAATTCAGAAGTGTGAAGCTTGGAGCGCAAGAGTTCTGGAGGATCACAGTGAGACTCACACTTATCGACCTCATTACACAGGCATCCCTCGCGCTCACAGAATCTCGGCGCCTTCGCTTCCATTATCTCCAGATAGACTCTCCCATTCTCCATGGTGACATGGAACGCATCAAACAATCGGTACACGCCACATTTATCATGGGCAGCACCAAAAATGTTTGTGCTCCTACAATTCCGCCATTTGGCGAAATTATTGTTCTTTGCTCCGCAAATTGTGGAACTTAACTCCACTGTACATTTGGGGCTGATTGAGTCTGGGTTTAGGGAGTATGTACAGCCAAAAATTGTAGCAATGAACGTCTTTCAGCTAATTTGCGTCCATAATGCAATGTTCCTTAATAAGCCCTCGCCTACGATCAGTGATTCTGAAAAACAGGACAATCGGTAACCCCACCCTGTAAATTTTTATTTTTTTTGGTCAGCTGCCGCCATCGTTTAATTCTGAATTGTGCGGGAGAAAGAGGAAGGGCAATCGCCCCGGGGGAAAGACAAAAAAGAAGGCAAGACGAGAGATGTCTTGGTTAGGCTTTCTCTCTTGGCCCACAGTCTGACAGTTAGGCTCATGGCACACCGGGTCAAGTCTGTTTTGACACAGTGTGCGAGGTCTCTGCCAGCTGGTTCAAGACAGTTTTGACACACGCCAAGTAGTGGGACAGATTGTTTTGTTTCGGTCTCGCCCATGCGTGGAGTTCCGTCTCCATAGTTCACATATGACATTAAAACCGAGGCAAAGCAAGAGTTGACACTGTGCCACATGTTTTAAAAAATTATTGTGGAGGTAGTAAGTAGCTTTAGCCTGCAGTTCGTTTTGATTGTGCTTTGTTCAATTTAAACTAACGCACTAAAACTGTGTAGGCCCAGACTGTGGCGCGTAGATCTATGCTGCAATAAATCGTTCTGCAGTAAAAATTCTGAGCATGCGATTATTTCCCTGGGTCCCAACTACTGTTGGCTGTATCAGACAATAACAAGACTGAAATCCAGATGTTAATGTCATGACTGAATTCACTCACGACCAGGGACGTAAGCATTTTGTTCTTGTTTCTCCCCGTCTGCACACGAGTTGAGATCTGTGTGAAGTGCGGGTTGAACAGGCAGAGATCTTGTGTTTGCTTCGGTCCGGCAATCGCAGCTGGTCTTTGTACATTATTGATTTTCTACCTGTCACTGGCGAGGGCAAGTTGAGTGGGTGTATGTGTTTGCAATCCGGATCTCCCCCATTTCGTGGATCCTCCTACATTTACAGAATATGATGTCAACTGCTTGCCGGCGCCCTGTGACTGTGGCACAGACAGAAGCACTTTGGCTGGAGGAGAAAGATTGGAAATGAAGAATCGATAAGTTTTCCTCCTGGCTGTGTGAAATATCACGGCTCTGGCCCACACAGTGCTGAACGCCGGGAAATGTTTCCATTGCCAATCTTGATCCGGCTTCTCTGACATTCAGCTCCCTCTGTGCATAGCATTTTTGTCAACATAACTCAATAATGGAGTTGCTTGACTCTCCCGGTGATAATAATGACAAATGGCTGCAGTGGTACATGTATGGGCATTTGACAAAGAAGACACGAAATGATCCAGGCGCTCAGAACAACTGTCCACAAGGACACTTTACGTAAAAACATAGAAACATGTCACCGCTATAAGCTAATGGCATAAGTCATTTTTTACATTTTTGAGATATCAGGAAATACTGTTTCTTTTCCTGTCATTCGGTGACTTATGCCATTATGATTCTATTGGATTTTTACATTTTCCTATTGGCGAATTTCTTTTTCAATTATATTATCTGACAGCCGCCATGCTCAGGAATGCAATGAAACGTCAGTTGTCTTTTGGCATAAGTCTGGCATAAATTATGCCATTGTCATAGAGCAGTGTCGATTTAACTCAGCATTACTCAGCGGGCAAAGATTCTGAGCAACACCAGACATGCCATCTTCAGCATGATTCTGGTAGCACCCCATCTCCGCCCCACACCCTCCCCACCCCCAGCCATTGTTTGGTACTGCCGTAAACACATGTTGATATTCCTCGGATATAATATTTCATATATTTATATTGATGACGTATTTGAGACATTACGTGTATATATTGCACTAACTAGAAGTGTAGGTTTACTGTTTCATGTCAGCCTACAAATCTTGGCGGTTTTTGATTACTTCAGCTTGTGTTAACTCGTTCTCTCTGATATTAATAGTTTTTCATTCTCCCCACATCATACCTAGGCAATGCGTGTCCTTGCTGACTCTTGATTTCCTGTCTCCAGTGTCTCCACCACCAGCACAAATTCTCAGAACTGTTTAAGTAGCCGTGGCTCGTATTCGGGACAGCTTTATTTGGTCCTCTTTTGGTACTTCCTGGTCGCGGATTTAAAGCTCAGACAACTGAACAATGTCACACTGTCTTCCCTTCCACCCACATACTCGCTTTCTATTCTCCCGTTAATCACATGATCGCGCCCTTCATGCCACAACATCTTGTTCAAATCTTGAACTAAATTTTACATTAACATCAGTACCGAGTCCTTTTTAAGCTTAAAAATTCTGAATCACTGTTCTTGCATTAGAATGGCATAAATTGTACCAACAGTTCCATCCAATAATTATCCTTTTTGTGCTGATTATAACATAAGGTCAGGACATTTGAGACATGTTCTATTTTCTGTGCTGTTTTCTATAACATCGGTCGGCTGTTAAAACCTCGTTAAAAATAGCCTCTGAGTTTAGTTTTAGAGAGGTTTCAACAGCCAACCGACGACAAGCATTAATGGATCACACATGGATACCACAATGTAGGCTGTGACTCCATTCTATCATAAAGAGAATCGATATTTCCTGGGAACACCACACAGGCCAGACTTCATTCTCCCAAAACGTCTGTGAAAGCTCCGGGGATCTGGTTAATGTTTTTGTTTTTCGTTTTGGTCAACATAGGTTACCGAAAGGTCCACCATAGTAACTGAATCATAGAAGTTTTTACCGTTACGAGATTTCTCGTACACCAAGAAAGTGCTCAGTGTAAAACAACAATTACTATTATTCAAAGCTAAAATAGTAACATATACACAGAAAACCGTTTCGGGAATATGGCAGGAAAATAATAATTTTCTTTAACGGCACTGACCCTTGCCCGAATGGTCATGTAACAGTTGATGCAAATTTCAGCACGTTATGATGGGGAGAGTCAGATGAACTGATCGTCTACCCCTTAAAAAACGAAACTGTCTCGAACTGTTGTAGAAATAAATAACAGGATCCGATGAACAATTAATACTAACTTTAATAACTGTAAACACGAGCCGATATCCACAAGTTACTTACACCTAGCAGGGAAGGCACTATAATATATCTGACCACGACTAGATTTACACCTACGACCTGCATCCATGGTTTGCACACACTATCCTACTCGCCTGGCCCTCCTTATATATATTCTGTCCAGGAACGTTCAGGAAGCGGCTTTACCGCCCCATAAGCACGAGACAGACCTAGATCGTTCGGGACACATACAGGCCACCCAATCGTACACAGACACGTCACAGCATTACATCACTCAAGGTCGACCTAGCGTAATCTCGGACACTGCAGTATCTTCCAGACGCTCTAGATTTTCTACAGTGAGACAAACAAGCCACACAGCGACATCAAAGGGAAATACCGGCCTTGCTGGCGAGAGGGGGTGGGGGTGGTGGAGGAAGGTCGCCGAGGGAGACGCGTCATGCAGGGGGAAGAAAAATATCGATCGTTCAACTAGTGGGACGCTACACAACTCCCCAATTTAAGTTGAACATTCTTCAACTATCTACATCATAAAGCGTCTACACTATCATAAAATACGTATCGTCTCCAATCCTACAATAGACATTGCTAATACTGTACTAGCTGCCTTCCCAATATCCTAAGTACAATACAATAACCATAGTATCCTTATAACACTAATACAATCTCATTACAATATCATTGCAGTACCATTACAAAATCCTGGTCAACAGTAGACCTACTATTATAAACAATACAATACCACCACTGTGGTGAAACGATGGTCAATGATACTATTAAAAATCATACCATGGTGAAACGATGGCCATCGAGTACAAAATGCTTCGTGCAGGAACCATAGCACATAAACGTTATGCATAACAATGATTGTCCTAAAAACCAAATGCATAAACTCATAGATACAATGGCAAAAATACCAACACATATCGACCACTGATCAGGGTCTGACTTCATCATATCAGATCAAACAAATTATAACAAAGCAATACCGATACTGCCCAAGCTTAGGCCACTCGTAAATTACATCAATGCAACGTACAAAATCTCTGCTTGCTCGCAGTTCCCATTTGGGTTACAGTCTTCAAAAATTACATTGTCCCATTGGTAACAAATAATGAAAACATCAAAATATGACTAATACATAGTGGCTCTCTGCCGGCCAATAATTCAATATTCATTCAGATATACCGCTACAGTACAATACATTCAACCCAAAAACTTATCTAACAGGCAAAACTCTGGGTTACAATACATCTCACTGAACTTGTACTATTCAAAACACTCTACTCAGGAAGTCGGCGCCGACATTTTCCTTGCCCTTGACATACCTAATCCTGAATCGATATGACTGTAAAAATAGGCACCATCGCAATAGCTTTGGGCTGTCAAATCTGGCAGAATTCAAATACTCTAATGACCTATGGCCAGTCTGGAGCACAAACTCCTTACCATACAAATACAAAGTAAACTTCTTTACGGCCCAAACAATGGCTAGGCATTCTCGCTCTGAGACTGAATATTTCGTCTCACGAGGCAATAGCTTACGACTGGCATATGCCACAGGATACAACTTTCCCTCATATTCTTGCATAAGAGCAGCACCCAACCCGCGATCTGATGCATCAGTTGCTAAGACAAATTCTTTTGAAAAATCTGGCAAACATAACACGGGTTTGGAAACAATGGCATTCTTCAGAGAAGTGTACGCTTTCTCCTGCACTTCTTCCCACTGAACTACATTGGGCTGACCCTTTCTAAGCAAATCAGACAGTGGTGCTGCAATCGCTGCAAAGTTAGGTACAAATTCTTGGTAATATCCCACCAGTCCTAAAAATGCTTTCACTTCCTTTTTAGTGGTGGGTCTGGGTGCATCCCGCACCTTACACACATTTTCTTCTAACAAGCCAATCATACCCTTTCCCACTGAGTGTCCAACAAAGTCCACTTCAGACGTGCCAATCAGGCACTTGGATGGTCTTGCAGTTAATCCAGGTTGGTCCATCCTCTGCAGCAATTCTTTGAGAGCCTTCACATGCTCGTCGAATGTCTCTGTATGGATCAGCAGGTCGTCCACATACGCTGTCACATTGTTCAGTCCCTGGATCAATGGCTTCACGATCCTGTTCAGTGTAGCTCCTGAGTTCATCATCCCGAAGGGCATCCGAGTGAATTCATAGTGTTCGCCCATGGTGACGAACGCTGTCTTGGGAATGTCTTGTTCCCGGACTTGCACTTGCCAGTATCCCTTGCTCAAGTCGATCCGAGAGAATATTCTTCCTCTCGACCGACTCTGGAACACTTCCGATGGGGCTGCTGTCGGATGAGGGTCGAACACAGTGATCTTGTTCAGCCTCCTGTAGTCGATGCAGACTCGGTTGGATCCATCCTTCTTCTTGACCACAACAACCGGTGAAGCATACGCTGATGAGCTCCTGCGTATGATGCCCAACCTTTCCATGATGCTGAGCTCCTCCTTCAAGGAGTCGCGCATAGCATAGGGCACCGGATATGGTTGTTGCCGAACAGGTACCTCTGATGTCAGGTCGATGCGATGTTCGCCTAACTGGCAGCATCCGGGGAGATTGGTGAAAATGCGTTGATACTCCTTCACCACGTCGCCGAGTTGTTGACGTTGTTCCGGCGTCAGTTGCGTTCCATATTGGACATCTTCGTAGCCTTCCTTCTGGTCCCAGCTTCCTAGGTCGGCAAGGTCCTCCGTCGTTCCACCGTTGTCGCCTTCCAGGTCGCCGTCCTCGATGACTGTCATGCCAGCTGACTCCACAGGTTGACTATCGTCCATCACGTCGTCCTCTGCCAGCACAGTCCCAGCACCGTCACCATCGTCGTCCATCATAGCGTCGACATCTCCAGGTGTGGTGTCGCTCCTGCCGTCGTTCATCTCACACACCTCGGCCACGACAGATGCCGGTCCCATTGCCGCCGCCGCTGCTTGCGTCGTCGCTGGTGTAGTCCTGGGGATATACCTCTTGAGAAGGTTAGCGTGCTATGTCTTCTCTTTCACACCCATCTTGACTTTGTAGTCGTTGACGCCGACAACCGAGACTACCTTGTATGGTCCCTTCCACTGGACTAGGAGCTTGTTGGCGTTTGTCGGCAGCAGTACTAAAACTTCGTCGCCAGGGCGGAACTTCCTCTCTCGCGCCTTCCGGTCGTAGTAGGTTTTCTGTCTACCTTGTGCCTTTGAGAGCTCTTCCGTCGCTAACTTCCACGTGTCCTCCAGCCGCTCGCGTAGTTCCATGACGTACTGGTAACTGGTCTTTGTCTCCGGCTCCTCTACGTCCTTGGTCCATAATTTTCGCAAGATGTGCATCGGTCCTCTCACCGTTCTTCCATACAGCAACTCGAATGGGGCGAACTTTGTCGATTCTTGGGGACCTTCACGATACGCGAAGAGCAGCGGGTTAATGTATCGGTGCCACTGCTTAGGTTGCTCCGCGCACAGTCGCCTCAAGGTCTTCTTCAGTGTGCCGTTAAATCGCTCCACCAGCCCGTTGCACATAGGATGGTAGACTGTGGTGGTCGACTGTCGAATTCCCAGTAATCTGTTCGTTTCTTTCATGACGTCCGACATGAATTGAGTCCCTTGATCAGATAAGATCTCCTCGGGCACACCCAAACGGCTGTAGATATTTACTAAAGCTTCTGCTACTGTCTCCGCGTCAATTTTCTTCAATGTGGTCGCTTCAGGGTAACGAGTAGCGTAGTCTACGTATACCAGGATATACCGATGTCCGCCTTCACTTGGGGGATCAATAGGTCCTACCAGGTCCACGGCCACTCTCCTAAATGGGATGTCTACCACTGGCCTACTCTGCAAATGCACCTTAGGAGTCGCTCCCTTGTTTACTGTCCTCTGGCAGATGTCACATGAGCGGCAGTATCTCGCGACGTCACCTTCGATACCAGGCCAGTAAAAATTGCTCATCACCCTGTCCTTCGTCTTCTTCACGCCGAGATGTCCTCCGACGATAGAATCATGGGCAACGCTCAGTACATACTCCCTCAGTTTCTCGGGCAGTACCACTTGTCTTGTAATCGTAGCCTGTCTTATGTCCCTATAAATCCGGTACAGTACACCTCCGTGTCTCTCGAAGTGTACGGACTTGTTGCCTCTGTTGGTCGGAATTTTCTTCTGCCCCAACTTCTTGAGGTCTTCGTCTTCTTCCTGGAGTCGGATGAGTTCCTTCCTATCCACTCCCGCGTGCCGTTCTGCCCTCGGCACCCTCAGCGACGTAGACTGGTCCTTCCTCTTCTCCTGGGCCCTCGTGGTCACCGCTCCTACCATCACCTCAGCATCAGGGTCGTACGGGTCCTTCGCTCCGTCCACGTTCCCGACTACTAGGTCGCAGATGGTCTCCGGGAGACACAGTGCCGTCACTCTGACCGTCAGGTAAGGCGTTCTCACGTCGATAATGGCTTCTTCCGCCGCTAACAAGGAGTTATCGATCCTCGCGATGAGTTTCTTCCCACCGGTGAGCTGTCCGTCGTCCACCAGTGATCGCCGCACCACTACACCTTCACAGCCGGTATCTCTTAGGACGTCTACTGCTCGATTTCCAATCAAGCCCTTCATCACTGGTAACTTCAGCTTCTCCACGGTCCTTCCGTCACTGCATCCTCCGCACGTAACAGGCACCGCTAACTGGAGCTTCCCGTCCTTCATTACCGCTTGAACGTTGATGCTGGTGTCAGCCGTCGTCGCATCCTGTCTCGACGACTCGTCCGCCGCTATAACTACGGCCGCCGCCGCCTTGTTCGGCTTGCCTCGCCCCGTATCCTTCTGGGCTGGACACATTCTCCGAACGTGGCCTGGCTTTCCACAAAGGTAACATTTGAACTCACCTTTGTCTTTTGTCCTTGCACGACACTCCCTCGCCTTGTGTCCCGGCTCCTGGCACCTATAACAGACCTGTAGACTTCTGTCTCCGTTGGGTCTCCGTCGCACTGGCCGGCTTTGCTGTCTGGCGCTTCCTCTGAGTGTCCGGTTCCTCGCTACCAGGAACGCCTCCGCTGAGTCTGCGATGTCCTGTAGCGTCTTTGGCTTCCTCTCCCTCACATGGGTCGCAAGGTCTGGTGGGCAAACATCCATAAACTGCTCTCTAACGAACAGGTCCCTCACTCCCTCGTAGGTCTTCTCCGTCTTTGATAGCTTTATCCACCTCTCTAGGTAAGTCTTGATCCTAGTAAGAAACATCCCGACATCTTCTCCATCTTCAGGCTTACCTTGTCTGAACATGTCTGTAACCGTCCTCTGACAGGTTATACCTCTTCTGCAAAGCTTCCTTGACTTTGTCGTAGTCCTTGGCCTCATCAATCGGCAATCGGCAGAAGCACTCCAGAGCTCTCCCAGTCAGCAGGGCAGACAGTGATGTCGTCCAGGTGGATCTGGGCCAGTCCGCTGTCTCGGCAAACCTCTCAAAACGAAGTAGCCAGCTATCAAGGTCGTCCTTCCCATCCTGAAATGCGGGTAGCTTGGGTCTCTTGGAACTGGCATGGTCGCTGGTCCCCTGCGTCGTCTCGCCTCCACGCTGATGGCGGATCCTCTCCATCTCCAGCTCGTGGTTCATCTTTTCTCTTTCCAGCTGAGCCTGTCGTTCCGCCTCCTTCTCCTGAGCCTGTCGTTGAGCCTCCTTCTCATGAGCCTGTCGTTGAGCCTCCTTCTCCTGAGCCTGTCGTTGAGCCACCTTCTCTTGAGCCTCTATCTTCAGTTGCTCCATGCGCTCTTGCCTCTCTCTTTCCTCCCTTAGGCCTTCATGGATGTAGTCCTGTCTCTCCTTCCCAGTGAGCTCCAAGGCGTCTGCTTCCTGGCCAAGCCTTCCAATAGCCTCTGACATGTTGTGGATATCCTCGATGATCTTTACACACTTTACTGTACTTTAGAAACACTTCGATGGTCTGAATTGAATCTGTTCTGATCTAATCGGATCCCGGACGAGCCCCCAATATGTAACAGTTGATGCAAATTTCAGCACGTTATGATGGGGAGAGTCAGATGAACTGATCGTCTACCCCTTAAAAAACGAAACTGTCTCGAACTGTTGTAGAAATAAATAACAGGATCCGATGAACAATTAATACTAACTTTAATAACTGTAAACACGAGCCGATATCCACAAGTTACTTACACCTAGCAGGGAAGGCACTATAATATATCTGACCACGACTAGATTTACACCTACGACCTGCATCCATGGTTTGCACACACTATCCTACTCGCCTGGCCCTCCTTATATATATTCTGTCCAGGAACGTTCAGGAAGCGGCTTTACCGCCCCATAAGCACGAGACAGACCTAGATCGTTCGGGACACATACAGGCCACCCAATCGTACACAGACACGTCACAGCATTACATCACTCAAGGTCGACCTAGCGTAATCTCGGACACTGCAGTATCTTCCAGACGCTCTAGATTTTCTACAGTGAGACAAACAAGGCACACAGCGACATCAAAGGGAAATACCGGCCTTGCTGGCGAGAGGGGGTGGGGGTGGGGAGGAAGGTCGCCGAGTGAGACGCGTCATGCAGGTGGAAGAAAAATATCGATCGTTCAACTAGTGGGACGCTACAGGTCATCACAAGCGTTTGCTGAGATAGACCTTCGTCCCTACCGAATACGAATTTGTTTCTTTTTTTAACCACAAGAAAGAAATGTGTCCTTTATGATGGTGTGCAGCGTCCTGTGGCCAAAAATAAAAAATAATTTAAAAATTCGGGGCAAATTGATCAGAACAAATTTTGTGCATATCGTAAATAAATACACTATTTTGGATTCACAAAGATGCTCAAACAGTTATCGCTCTTTGAGAATTGCACTGAACATTGCATTCGGGAATGTCTAAAGGCATGGTAATGTTAATATCAGCACACCCCAGTCTTTCATATGTACAGTTCCGTTAAAGCCCAGAGACACTCCAAAGAAAAAAATGCGTCAGTTTTGTTGTTTTTTATTTCGCAGTTCATCATAGAAAGTTACCCCAGCGTAGCGGGGCTGATTTGTCAGCTCGGGTGCACGTTCTTCGTACGCCTTGCATGAAGCGGTTTTGGAAAACTTCTGGTCTGGAAAGCATGTTCGAATATTTCTTCATTCAACAGTTTTCTGAGCGCGTGTGCACTCCAGAAGTGACCGCGATACGTTGATACAGAATAGAATTAATGGATACTGCAAGCCGTCACGACATCATTCAAATTTAAAGTGACTGTTTTGTGTCTTGCATGATTACACTGGGGCTAAAATCACCCTTGTATAACGGAAGAATTTGATGGGGTATTTTTCTCATTTACTAACATCCCTTCTGGACATTTTTAAGTGTGATGGGCGGATTTGAGGCTGAGTTTATGAGTGTGTATTTTATATGTGTCCATGTTTTTGTTTGTTTGTTTGTGATTTGTTGTAATTGTTGTTGTTTGGGGGGGGGGGGTGAGCAAACATTACACTGACAGCAAGCGTCACCACATCAGTATCTGACCGATGCAAATTGTATGCTGCCCTCAGTTACCAGCATTGAATATTGAGCGAATGCCGGCAATCAGAGAGTTTACTGATTGAATGGCTGAACAAAGAGAATGTACACCGTGGATGGACACACACAGATGGTGCCCCCCCCCCCCCCCCAAAGGCTATAGAGTGTACTAAAATACACATGACGTATGCCGAACGCCTCTCTGGATCATGACGCATGAAGCATCCCACTACAACTTTGACGAGATGTACCTTTAGACTGGTGTATCAGTCTGGAGAACGTTGGCTGCGGTCCAGATGTCACACATGTCGCTAGATGGCCTTTATACTGACACATCTGTCTGTCCTCCATGTGGTCTCCACCTCCCCCTCCACCCCGCCACACACACATACAGACACACACAGACGGTCATGTAAATTTCCCAAGGAGCGCGTGCATTCCTCAGCTCTCCTGTATCCAGTGTTCTCTGCCTGAAATACACCACGATACCCAACGTTCGTTGTTTCAATTTCTAATGTATCAATACATAAATTTTCGAGATACATCTTCTGTCTTATCATTCTGTCGATCGTTTTGCTTGTTTCTAGCGTGACCGTTACGGCGTCGACGTCCTTTCTTCAAACTGAAACTCTAATTCAAACCCATTATTTATTTATTTTATTTATTCATTTATTTGCATTCCATTGCGTACTTTACATCTGTTTCTGAGTTTTTGCACAAGGTAATGCATGCCTGGGCTTTATGGGCTCTAGGGGGCTTATGAGAAATTGTAAGCTAGCCTTGAGGTGAGGTCTTTACTTCCTTTCCTTAAATACATCGACACCAGCCGCCCTCTTTAGTAGGATTAAAAAGTATGACGCCTATGGCAGACCACGTTTGTAAATACTGTCAGCACCTTTCAGTGCAACAGTAGTGTGGGGCCAGGCCTTGAGCCTACCGCCACCGCCGTACAGGTGTGTATCACCTATAGTCTACAGGTCCAGCCTGCGGTCACCACATTGACCAGTGAACATCAAACAGCAATGGGTCAGCAGCTGTCGTACAAACACGTTGTCCTCCTTGAAAATGCCTAGCGAAGCAATTAAAAGACCCATTTACTACACGTTCATTGTCCGCCCTGAGAGGCTTCATAATAGACGAGATGACAGCACTGAGACTCGAGATACAAAGGTCAACAATAATTATTATGGTATTACGTCATTCGTCATCTCCGACATGCACCGTCTACAGGCTCACATAACTACACCATACTGAAAGCTGCTTGTGTATTTGGATGGGGCTCAACCGCGCAGCGCTCAGGGCAGATGGAACACATTACACTGAGTGAGGGAGACGGACTAGGTTGTCCGATAAAGAGATAAAGGCTTAGTATTCTGTGATCTGAACCTGTACAGCCGCCTCACATTTCAATGTTCAATGAATAGACCAGGCTCGGGAGAGCTGAGCTAGGAGATCGGGAAATGGAGTGCAGATAAATAAAAGGAAATATCTCCTAGTGCTGCCTATGAGCCTCGCGACCCGTCACAATGATGCCGTGATTAGAAGGCCTGATCCGCATAGTGAATTCCCCAGGTTCGAATCCCGCTTCGCTACTGGGCCATGTCAAATTCAATGTTTCTGGCGATGTTTATAAGGCCTTCACTCGTCGGTGACTTGCCTTGAGAACTGTAACCTCATTGAAAACGGACACAAAACGAGGACAAAACAAAAAAACCTAGGCAAAAGAACTCAAAAGTTAAAGAATGAAGACACTAGACAAACGAAATGCACATGATCAGAAAAAAGCTGTGGCAACTTCTAAACGCCTCGCCTTTTTTTAGTTTTACTATTAATTTTCGTAGTGCTCTGTCTGACCCAGGCTTCTGTTTACCTTTATTTACGTTTCCATGTGATTTACAAATATTAAACCATTGTACAGGAAATCTTACTGTCTTCATGCCACATCTCACTGTCCATGAGTGTAGCGCCAGGTTTGTGGATACCGTGTGGTATAAGATTGGATTGCCCTGACATCAGGTATGGACACGCCTCAGAATGGCCTTTCTACTGACACATCAGTCTGTCCTCCATGTGGTCTCCGCCTCCCCCTTCACCCCGACACACACACACACACAAACATACACAGACAGCCATGTAAATTTCCCGATGAGAGCGTGCGTTCCTCAGCTCTCCTGTATCCAACCTCGCTGGAACAGTTCACAACACACATTGAAGAAAGATTTTTTTTTTTGTGGTTTAATATCATTTCTTCAGAAATGGATCCCTGATACAGTTTTCTCTCACGTCTTTCTTCTCAAGTGTCTGAGTGTGAAAGGCTGTGTCAGCCTGGTATAAACTTTGCCGGAAATAATGAATTCTGTATATTCTTAGATATTATTGTGTCAACTGCGTGGGTGGTTGGTGAACGCTTCAGTTATGGTCTCCTGTCCAGGTCCTGTCCTATCATTCTGATCTATTCTGTCTGTGCGTCTTGCTTGTTCCTAGCAGAATGTACCCGTCATCTCGTTCACGTGCTTTCTCCACATCCAAACTCATCTGTCTCAACTGCGTCTCCATTCAAAGAAAAACCAAGATGTTCCAAAAGCCATCACGGCGTAATAACTTTTCCACTTCCCTTGCTTGCTTTTGTTTCAGCTAGACACAGCACCCACTTATTCAACAACCCTCAAGATTTTCCCATACAGCACACGCCTCTACAGCGCGCGTGCATTACTCACTCTCAGATCGCGTTCCTCTATGAGGACAGCTTGGTGTCTTTCCTTTCTTTTCCTCCCCCCCTCTTCTTGCTGAGCATCACACTAACTTCACTCACAGTCTGGCCTCCTTCGCTTTCACAGCAATAGGATACACAGTGGTATGGTGACTGCAACAGCAGTGACAACTTTCTATTTGAGCCACCTCTATCATCAGAAACCCTTTCCCTCTCCGACTGATTTCATCCACTCTTTGTCTTATTGGTTTGTTTCTTCTGACGTCACAACAGCTCACGACTTTAGTTCTTCTTTGTACCAACTCCATTTGTTGCACAACTGAGAAATTCGACGTTGAACGTTTGGGACTTTGGTATTATAAAAAAGAGGTAGCAATCTGAACAGCGAAACAGCTTGATAAGTGTCGCAGCGCATTTCAAACAAGTGTCAAAGTGTGCATTTGTTATTTCTCTTCTGCATGCTAAGAGATCTCCAGTTTTTCAGAAAATGGAGAAAGAACAATGGTTACGAGATGCCATCCTCATATTCTCTTTCGTATTTTTTTTTCTTCCCGTCAAAAGATAGATGCTTGTGGAATCATTATTTTGTCCAACTGTGATCATATTCCAACGTTGCAGTTTGTAGCACAGTTTTGCTATGCTGCCCAAGCACCATGTTTTTGTATTTCTTTCTTCCTTTTTCATGTATAACAACCACAGTCATAATAATTATTTTTTTGTCTTGATTTCTTAACCCCTCCCCCCCCCCCCCCCCCAATCATCCCCATTGTGTGTGAGAGAGAAAGCTATTCGAAAAAATAAGTACAAGAAGACATTGTGTTGGTTTTACTTGATGGTACAGAATTTGTCTTCGGAGAAAAGTTCTTACCTACTTTTAAGCAATATAGCCGTGGAGCATTACATGAGAGCCTGCATGCCAGTTTTAGTGTAATACCTGTACTAAAGCACACATCGCAGACATGAAGGCGACAGACCGGGGTAATTAGACGAACCTAAGTAAATTCAATAGATATACTAAAAAGTCTTACATTTCTGTCTAAAGTAACATCTCATTCTTGGCTTTTTTTTTTCTCCAGTCAAATCTCAGCGCATCCAATGAACTACTGAATCTTCTTTATCTGTTGTTAACCATTTGGCTGCTAAGATCACAAAAGAATGCATTTCATGTCTGATAAATGAACATTTTGTGACAAAAGTAGTGTCTCCTATTCGTGAACGCATTCTTCTTGCCCCTTACAGTGGGACAAAAGGAAAGAGGTGTTTGTTGTTTTTTGTTGCAAACCCCGGCAATGCTGGACGAGTTACAAGCAAACCGAATGCAACATTCTAATATCCATACCAAATCTAAAGGATGCCAGGAAAAGTTTGGACCCTGTGGCCGTCTTTGTTAGACATCCATTTTTCTTTCGACGCGTTCAGATACTGCAAGACTTCTACATTGTATCCATCTTTATCTTTTTTGCTGCCTTGAAGACAATATTAACAAGATTTCTGTTCGTTACATCAGATTGCTTTTCGACAAATATATGGAACCAACTGGCCACTGGGACAAGTACTAGAAAAAACCCTCAAATGAATTTTGGAGCGGCGAGAGGAGCCCGTAATACTATGGGGGTGCCAGGTGTGCTGGGATTCCTGCCATCAATTCAATTCATTCCATCCAATTGCTTTTCGTTAATTTTTGTTAATGAAGTTATTGTTATTTTTGTTTTTCCATGGCCACGTTATCGAATGTTATTGTTGTTACTGCATCACGCGGGCAGCTCGTGAACTACTCTAAAAAAAAAAAAAAAACGACGTGTAAAATTCATTCATAAGTACACTGTAATACAAAGAAATACAAAATCACTAATATTTATCCATCTGTCCACCATATTCATTTTGATCCAAGAACTTGGCATTTTTGTGTTAGATCCCATTCATAATGCAAATAAACCTGTCTGCATCAAGCTATGACATTTCCCGAAGAGCTATGATATGGTACATGGTGAGTCCCTTTCCCATAATTTCTTCTGTGGTCGATACTGTCATAATTATTGTTCTTTCTTCTATATTTTCGCAATATTCAATTTCATATTTTATTCTGCATTGTTTTCCTTCTTTTACTTCATTTTTTTCTAGATTGAACATAGATAACATTTCTTCCTAGGGACAAATGCTCATTACAATAATGTATTTAAATTATAGATACACAATGTATAATGTATATAAATTATCATATTATGAATGCTTCCGGTTTCCCCGGTGCTGTGACGTAGTAAAAAAGACCGTACATTTGTCAGATCAGTTGCTTAATCCGTACGTAAAATGGGAGACTTGGCAATCCCAATGTCTACTCTTTGTATGAGTTCTGAACTTGGTGTAGGAAACGGTAGAGTCAAAGCTTTATCTGACATTTTGAAGAGTGGTGTAGTTAAGTTTGGGCTCTGTTTGTCTGTCTCGCTCAAGTCGCCCTCTCCTTCACCCTAGCCCCTTGCTTGTCAAGACAGCCAAGACTAGCAAGTTTTACCGGGCGGCCGCTCCCTCCGTCCTGTGTGTTGTTTCCTAACTCGGCGTGACCAGAGAGGAAATCTCCTCTCGCCCACCTCCGGCTATCGACGGCCAGGCTGTTAGAGAGTTCTACTGCTGGTTGGGCCAACGATGTGGCTGCAGATCTGAGGTTTCAACTCTGAGGCCCTAGGAAGCTTTTGCCTGGCGTGGAGTCGATGAGAGGCAGGAGACTCGGTGAGGGAGAAGTATAAAGGAGAGGGGAGGACGAGAGGGTGGGGCAGCCAACTATCGAGGGCAGAGGAAAGAAAGAGGAGAGATCTGCGTAGGCCAGCTGTGGTATGTACACGAGCCGGTGTATGATTGTTGTATGGGAACTCGCAACGCCTAGTGGCTGTCCGGGATAATGGATTCAACACTTGGACTGGGGCTTTTGAAGAATGACGCAGCTGAGTTAAATGAATGTTTGAAGGGGCCACCGTTCACAGAATGGCGAGGAGGGGAAGAGGAATAGGCGGATGCCGGTTGTAGTCAACTAACACGGTATCACATAAACTGAACGGTCGACGATCAAAACATTTGTCAATAGACATGTTGCAGGTTTCTTGGAGACCGAGAAAAACACAAAGTGTTGGAACCTTTTATGTTAGATGTGCGTGTAAATTGTTAACGTTACTGAATGAGCTGACTGATTTTGGACGTCGCTAGTTCATTCTCTGACCCGACTGAGCCGATTTAACCACCGTTAATTTCTACAGTATCGTCACGTCCTTGCACGAGTGATGTCCAACAGATCAGTGCTTCGTGAAAAAACTGGGAAAATAATCGTGGTTATATACCAGGATTGTACGAGCGTCAGTTCCGGTTTAACGGCGCGTCGGCAAGATAACGGCCACTTTCCACCTTTTGCGGTTTTTCCATTGTCTTACTTTGGGCGAGCTTGTGCACACATAATTATACAAGTCGTTATTTACTGGACGGGACTCGGGTATCGCTAATGCCCACCCAGACACCAGCAGAGGGCGGATTGGAGCAGCGGGTTTTACAATAGAGGCTAAACAGAAGAAGAAAAAAGAAGTAGCATAAGAAGAGGAAGAAAAAACTGAAGAAAAGAAAGAAAAAGAAACAGGAGAAGAAAAGAGGAAGCGTGGGACCTGACAGAAGAAAAGAGGAAGCGTGGGACCTGACAGAAGAAAAGAGGAAGCGTGGGACCTGACAGAAGAAAAGAGGAAGCGTGGGACCTGACAGAAGAAAAGAGGAAGCGTGGGACCTGACAGAAGAAAAGAGGAAGCGTGGGACCTGACAGAAGAAAAGAGGAAGCGTGGGACCTGACAGAAGAAAAGAGGAAGCGTGGGACCTGACAGAAGAAAAACAAGAACAAACGGAGGCTACAACAAGAACCAGGTGTGAACGCTAAGACAGCGATATCCTCCTAAACCAAAGACATCAAACGATAGAAATGGTGAGAAAACCTCCAGATTGTCTAGTGACACAGTTGGGAGACTGTGTGGTCATTTAACGTAATGTCTGTAAACAACATACACATTTCTCACGGATATCTGAAGGGCAGAGAGTGGCTTTGAGCGAGTTTTGCGATAGAAATGGTGAAATATCTCCAGATTGTCCAGCGATATATTTGGACCCTGTGTAGCCACTGAACTTAATGAATGTAAAAAAAAAAGAACAACAGCCAAACATACAAACTGTTCACGGATATTTAAAGTTTTACCTGGCGTATTGTAAACGGATGACAGACTTAACAGCTCTATATTATTGTTTTGTCGGTTATTTGCCATATTTTTTTTTTTCATCCCGCTCCTTTTCGATGCCGGGGCGGTGTTGGTTAGTACTTTGTTCTTATCCGACAGTCCATAGAGTGTTGTCAAAATAACTGGATTTGCCTTTCTTTACCAGGGTTATTTTTTTGGTTATGGTTATTGCATTAATATTTCATTACCCTCTTGTTGACAACTCGCTTGAAAGACTAGGTAGACAGAAACTGGGAAGGGGAAGGAGAGGAGGGAAGGACTGATGTTAAATCTACACGTGCAGAAAACTAGTTACTGGTTAACATCAGTATTCCATGCTATGTCCCCTTCCCACACGGGGCCCGGACGAGGGTGGTGCCATCGCTACCAAATATTTTTCCGTCACCATCTTTTAACCTTAGCCAAAAAACAGAGTAGTGCAAGAGGACTTTTGCTACGGTGACATTGTTACGGTTATACCTTACACTTATTCGGATTGATTAATTGAATTAATTGCTTTATGTGTAGCGAAAGTGGTGCTTTCTTGTCCTGATTATATGTGCATGTTTGTCTTTTCGAGAAAATGAGGATTGAAGCTTGTTCGGCAAAAAGACTAAAATAAAACGCATAAAACATTACGTTACAAGCATATACCTTGAAAAGTTTTTAACCGATTGGAATGACACTTATACATAATGAAATTAGGAGTGAGATAACCACTTTCATGATTGTCAGAACCTCAAAATCAGCAAAATGTCACATACAACAAAATGGCAAATACCCCTCGGTTAATCACACCAAACCCAATCTGTAGGCTTGTGGCACACTGACACTAGGGGGTAAAACCTGGCCCATCGTGACAATTTCCTGGGTATTTCTCATTCAGGTAGGGTGGCACTAAATTTCTTTAGCTAACTCATCCATGCACTCAAACAGAGGAGGTCTGGCCCGTGGGTCATGACTGAAATCAACTTTCTTCATGACGGAATAACATAGCACAATATTAACATCACTAGCCCACCTTTTGCCCAGAACAGGGAGAAGGAAATGATTGTGTTTGTCTTGGTTGTTCTTGGAAATTTTGTATATTCGCCATCTGTTCTAAACACACACTAAAACTTCATATTAAACCTTCGAGGCTTGGTCTCATGTGGTATGTCAGGCCCCAGAACATACGAGTAGTGTTAACCTCAGTAAATAGTAATGATCACTGAGAGTAAGCACAATCGTTTTTGTGACCTGTCACCCATCTATGGTGCAAACTTTGTAAAATTCCTCACTTAGACACTGTAATTCATGTGATTTTATTTATTATCATACTGATTTTTAAGACAAAACTGAACTATTGGTATTTTTCTTACTGCATTAAAAATTTGTATGATCTGGTCAGAACTGGAATTGTCATTTAGGACTGACTAGGCAAGACAAACGGGGTGGCAGACTGAAGATTCCACCATTCATTCTCTGGTACGCTCATGTTTCAATAACCATTGCATACACTCTTACTTGTACATCTCTGTTGATACTGAACTTTAAACTGTAAAAGATTTAGTGATAATAATACTGACATTATACATGTACTAACTATTAGTTCGATCAGTTCAAGCCCTTTTCGTGCTGGACACTGCCCAGGTGAATATTTCACGAGCATGGCTGAGTATGCACCCCGTAACGTTGGCATGCGCGGCTACAGTGTATGTATGTAGCATGACACGGAGAGAGGCAGATGGAAGATACATGATTGTACGATGTACATGTATACCAAGGATAGGAGACTTAGTACATGATTGTAGTCCCAAGCAAAAAGCCTAAGTCTGATGCCCCTGAGAAACAAAGAGTCTTTATTTGTCGTAGGAAGAGGAAGAAAGGCGAAGAGGAAGGTGTCACAAATCCCAGACTGGGAGATGTAATAAGTATGACAGGACAACAATCACGAACAAACAAGTTTAACACTTAACAGAACAACCCATCAGACTCACACATTTATTAAACATAATTATACATATAATAGCGCAATTACATACATTATATTATTGAAATGCACTGCCGTACAACGGCCTTATTCTCACACACACTCTCCCTCGGATCCACAATCCGGTAGTTACTCCTAAAGGCACTTCGGCCTCAGCCTCTCCCTCCTGGGTCTTAATAGCACATTAATAATTTACTGTCACCGCAGTCTCTCAATATCCCCTTCCTATTGTCATACACCTTAACACTCCCCTAGCACCTCAGCAGGGCAATAACACATTATTATTTCCATAGCCATCAACATGGCAACAACATAATATCAGTTCACTAGCCTATCAACATGGCAACAATATAGTATCTCATTCACTCTCATATCTACGTCCCTGTCCGTGGCCTGACTGCCACGACTTATGTGCCTCTACTGTCCTGCACTGACAGCCTCACTTCTGGCCTATGTGTGGCCTCCGGCCCTATGCTGGCCTATCCCCTGTGCTCATCGAGGTGGCTCTGCGGCCCGTCCCCGACACCAGTCATAACTGGAACAACACTCATCCGTCTCCCGACTGCTTTCACTTATGTCCGCCCGCTGGGCTCTTATTCACAGGTCCGATCCGTAGGACCTTCTAACTTGCAGTGATAGTTATACAGCGCTTTCGCCTCATTCAGACCCCCCCCCCCCCACTACTCACAACAGCACGCTTAACTTGCTGTCTACTGTGAGTCCTTACTCTACACCCGCTCTGTAGCAATCCCCTTAATTGCACTCATTCCACTCGTGACAGAAGGGACTTGTGGAGAATGAAGTAAAGGTTGAGAGAAAGGAAGAAAAAAAGTGTTGGGAATGAAAGAATGAAAGCGAGGAGCAAGCGGAAGAAGTAGAGAGAATGAGAGACAATGAGTTTGAGCTTGAGTTTCAAGAAAGCACGTTGATACGATAACGGTCACGCTGTGCTGGGGAAAAGCAGAAAGATAGACAGAATGTAACAGGTCGACAGGACAGAAGAGAGGCAACAGAGTCGAAAAAGGAAAAAAATGAAAAATTGCTAATATTTAAATTATTTTTCAATATCACATCATATACGTCCATAACGACTCTATTTTTTCCCGAGCTGCATGTCTGCAAAATGCATTCAGGGAGAATTAGCATTTTGTTGTTGCTGTTGTTGTTGTTGTTTTTATTTCTCTGAGGATAGCGTATAGTGAGGACTGAGGATATCGTATAGTGAGGACTGAGGATATCGTATAGTGAGGACTGAGGATAGCGTTTAGTGCGGACTGAGGATAGCGTATAGTGAGGAGTGAGGATAGCGTATAGTGAGGACTGAGGATAGCGTATAGTGAGGACTGAGGATAGCGTATAGTGAGGACTGAGGATAGCGTATAGTGAGGACTGAGGATAGCGTATAGTGCGGACTGAGGATAGCGTAAAGTGAGGACTGAGGATAGCGTAAAGTGAGGACTGAGGATAGCGTATAGTGAGGACTGAGGATAGCGTATAGTGAGGACTGAGGATAGCGTATAGTGAGGACTGAGGATAGCGTAAAGTGAGGACTGAGGATAGCGTATAGTGCGGGAGTGTTTCTGGAGGTTGTTGTAATCACACCTGATCATATCCTGCAGCTCTTTGAACTGCCATCAATGCTCCCAAAGTGACAAAAGCAATCAGGCCTTTTTGGTGTCTCAGAGCCATAAGTGGTAAAATTGACAAATGGAGATGTAACCATTGATTACGTCAGATCTGAAAGCCGTCAAAAAGCGAGGAAATTTAAAAGACCTTATTTTTCAGAAAGTTTAGCTTTTTCACAGGAAGTTTTTTTGTTTTTTTTTCAAAGAATATCTTTTGAAATGAAAGGCAAAATGACCTGGAGCATGGCGTCAACACATTCCTACTTCACTTTTCACAGCTTTTTTCTTCTCTTTGTTGGGTCAGCCAGGAGACCTTAATCTGAGTCCAATCCTTTTTAACTTTTTAGTTTAAGCTTTAGCCTTGTATACATTCTAATCACCCATGAATGCTCATCTTGACCCTAGACTCTTGGTGTTTTGCTCCACAGGGCTCCACATGGAATTTTTCAGTTGTGTCATATCACTATTGTTAGATTAATCAGTGCCTGTTTGTCTTATTAATATTTACACCTATTCAATGCCGGTTGTTCAGACGTACGAAACCGACGGAGCCTGAAAGTGCTTGTTGAAATGAATGCATTTTTTGTTTAAGCTATATGACCAGAATAGAGTTAGTCAAATGGTGCCATAGAAAACTTGCTTCATGTCGGGCTCAGCGTACGGGAAGATATTGTACAAAGACACTGCCTTCAGTCTTGCCCCTCTTCTATGTTGGGTTTGGGAAATTTCTGTGTCTGACGATTTTATTCAGTTTTATTTCTCAGTTTGGTGTAGGTTATTCTTGGTCGTAATTTTCTAGAGTGGTGGGCAATTTTTCTATGTGATTTCCATTTTCCTGTAATATGACATAGTGTGTGTTTGTTTTTTGCGTGTGTTTATTTCTATCTAAGCGCATAATACATGAAGAGATGAGTTCAACGCAAAGAACACTTGGTCTCTAAAAGAAACAGAATACATTTAGTTGTACGTGTTAAGTTGAGCTAGTAAACTGCTTTTCCGCCCAAGGCACACCATCCCAGGACAGTTATCGTTCGAGTGTAGTACCTCGAGCTGAAATTTTCAGATTCATGATGTGGAGAACACTTCTTGATCCAAATCTCAAATTTAGGTCTAAGGGACATGAGCACGGTATATGAAAGGAACTGAACCATTAAATTTTAATTTTATACTGTGTTTTCCGCGTAAACTTGAAAACATCCTTGGGCAGAGCGCATTCATAAGGCCTGCTGGTTGTATAGATACCTCTCTTTCCGTCCTGTCCTTCATCTAGCTGACTAATCGACATTCGCACCAAAATACGAGTTGTGTGTACTGCACACAGTGAACACGGCAAGCCCGCTGACCCCAATCCCACAAATCGCCAGCTGCATCCCAGCCCCAGCACTCGGGCTCGCTTCTCCACCGACAAACGAGGGCAGCTCGACCAGGATTTGATGACGACAACAACGGCAAAGAGATCCAGTCTTCTTGCAGCTCTAGCCTGGCAGTTCCCGTTGGGGTTTTGTGCTATTTTCGTCCTCCTCTTCAGTACGGCCTGGCCTGGCGAGAGCACAACCATAATCTCTTCCAACCAGCAGCTGCTGCGCCGAGGTCGCGAATGGCAGGCAGTCTGTGCTGTCCGCTTCTTGGCATAGTTCACTCTGCTAATGGCCGTTATCTTTTCTAGTGTGCCTTTTTTTCTCTCTCTCTCTTTCCCCCTCTCTCTCTCTTTCTCTCTGCCCTTTACTGTCCACATCACAATTTCAAGTAAACCGTTGTAGTGGGGAATTGTACATGTAAGCAATTCTTTCATTGTAAGCCGCTCTGAAGTTGACACAACATATTGAAAATCACGCAGAGAAATTTCCTGTATTCACTTTTGAACAATATTATTATTATTCATGCAATTCAGTATGTACTAACTATACTTCCTCAAAGCCGCACCAGGGGATACCAAGAGACTTTTGAGTGAGCATGATAGAATGTATGGAAACTGTCAGGAAGTGAATCAATTAAAAACGGCTTGTCTGTGCACTGTCCCTGGCCAGCGAAATGGTCCAGTTACTAGACTGGGGAGTAAGGTGAAGGAAGATTTTAAGAAAACTTTTTTGACTCTCTGGATGTTTGGAATAGTTTACTCCTCTCAGAGAAGCGCCCTGTTGGCTGGTAAAGATTTCTTGATTAACACAGAATGGGAAATTGGAAATAATAATCTAACAGAGAGCCATACGCTGTTTAGAATTTCTGGTATGGTTGCTTGGTAACCAAAACTCCTTAGACGGAGTTACAGTAATGTTATTATAGTTCACTCACCTGTTCCACATTCAAATAAAAACTATGACTGCCAGCAGCACCCCCCTCCTCCTCCCCTCCCACCTTTTGACGACATCAAAGATAAATTCTGATCGCTGTGAACATTATACCGACAATAATCTCTCTGGGTCATCTTCTTTTCCTTCTATGCTTCCCCTAAACATCTGGATGAGGGAGAAATTTGCCATTATCTCCTGATTTAAGAGATTCCTCGGGGTCTTTTTGACTCTAATTTAACCAATTATAATAATTACTTAGTATATTTTTGTGAGGAGGGCTGAGATTTTGATCATGCAAAGGTTCAGATAGAAATGTTTGATTTTCAAAAAAATATCTGGACAAATGACAAGTAACAAGAAAAGCGCCAGTCGACCGCAGTTAACTTTACCTTCCCACACCAGCGCATGCAGGCGGTTGTTATCTTGATTTGGGACTCATAGGCGGACCACAGATGGAGGCCAAGTTTCCGAAAGGAATAGGGCCTAGGGGCAAGGGAGGAGATGCATGCAAACACGGCGTATTGAGCTATAGTTTCTGGCTGTATTCGGAGATCGTGTCAGAGCCGCCATGTAGCTTTGGAATTACATGCACTGTTATTTTTAGTTATATAAATGTATAATAACATAATCTGATATACAATTATTCACGTGCAGCGGAACATGTCAGACCCGAATGCCTCAGAACTTCGAGGTGAAGAACAAGGGATTTTAAAATAATTACATGTATTGTGATTTAAGCAGCAGTATGGATGGATGGATGATGGATGGATGGATGGATGGATGACTGAGTGGATGGATGGATGGATGAGTACTAGTGTAGGTAGATGGATGAATGGGTAGACTGATGGATGGATGGAAAGGTGGGTGAATGGGTTGACTGGTGGATGGATGGATAGATGGATGAATGGGTGAACTGATGGATGGATGGATGGATGGATGAATGAGTGGCTGATGGACGGATGGATAGATGGAAAGATAGATGGAAGGATGGACGGGTGGATGGATGGATGGATGGATGGATGGATGATGAATGAGTGGACTGATGGATGGATGGATGGAGAGATGAATGGATGCAGGCATGGACAGATGAAAGGATGGATGATGGATGGATGGATGGATGGATGGATCGATGGATGGATGGATGATCTGAAATAAACTTACTAGCCGAATGACAAGAATTATGATACATCTACCTAAAAGGGAACCGTTGATAAGTGACGACCACAAACAAGAGTTCAGGCGTGTATACACCTACTCACTGGATCGATAACTACCCCAGGGACTGGCAGAGATACTCAAATCTGAATATTCTGATCGTAAAGAACATTCAAACAGATGTGAGTGACGTGTTGATTTTGCTTCTTTACTAATTTTACCCTAAATGTTTTGCCATTTTGTCATTCTCCAATACACAATCAATGCCAGATGGATTTCCGTATGGAAAGATAGATAAATAGATAGATAGATAGATAGATAGATAGATAGATAGATAGATAGATAGATAGATAGATAGATAAATAGATAGATAGATAGATAGATAGATAGATAGATAGATAGATAGATAGATAGATAGATAGATAGATAGATAGATAGATAGATAGATAGATAGATAGATAGATAAATAGATAGATAGATAGATAGATAGATAGATAGATAGATAGATAGATAAATAGATAGATAGATAGATAGATAGATAGATAGATAGATAGATAGATAGATAGATAGATAGATAGATAAATAGATAGATAGATAGATAGATAGATAGATAAATAGATAGATAGATAGATAGATAGATAGATAGATAGATAGATAAATAGATAGATAGATAGATAGATAGATAGATAGATAGATAGATAGATAGATAGATAGATAGATAAATAGATAGACAGATAGATAGATAGATAGATAAATAGATAGATAGATAGATAGATAGATAGATAGATAGATAGATAGATAGATAGATAGATAGATAGATAGATAGATAGATAGATAGATAGATAAATAGATAGATAGATAGATAGATAGATAGATAAATAGATAGATAGATAGATAGATAGATAGATAGATAGATAGATAGATAGATAGATAGATAGATAGATAGATAGATAGATAGATAGATAAATAGATAGATAGATAGATAGATAGATAGATAGATAAATAGATAGATAGATAGATAGATAGATAGATAGATAAATAGATAGATAGATAGATAGATAGATAGATAGATAGATAGATAGATAGATAGATAGATAGATAGATAGATAGATAGATAGATAGATAGATAGATAGATAGATAGATGGACGGAGATTCTGATGGATGGATGGATGGATGGATGGATGGATGGGTGGATGGGGGTGAATAAATCCATTTCTTGATCGACCAATCAACGTGTCCAGAGGAACATCACACCTCATTCTGTGAGGGACAAAAATGCACAGTATCAAAACATCATGAGAATTGTATTATGTTCACATCATACTGATTCATCATGCATTTCTATTGACTGAACACTCCCCCCACCGACCTGTCTAAACATGCGACTATTCTATCGATTTGTCTGAACTTTGTCACTTTGCTTGTGCACTTCATACGGTTGACTTGCACTTGCCAGATAAATCAGATACATTTACGTGTACTTCTAAGTCCCCACTTGCATAAGTTTACGTCAGGCTGAAATTCCGGGCCGTCTGATCTGTCCTAATCACAAAAGTCTCCATGTATTTCCAAGTCAAATATACATTGTGTCTCTTGCCGCATTCAAATTTATAAAAGTAAGCATGAGCCAAGTAGTTGTTTTCTAGACGAAGCAAGTTTGCCTCACACTTGTTGCACATAATATCCCCATATACAGTCATGTACTCAGTTCTTTCAGAACATGAGTGAACCCCAAAAATATGAAACAACAACAACAAAAACAAAAAGCTTTCAGTTACTTCATTGTTTGTTTTGCCAGACTTCACAACAGCCTCAAAGAACCCGTCACCATAATTTAGAATTATACACGTACATGTACATATTGCACGTATGTAGTATATTAGTGTACGCTACAGATTTCCAGTAATTCGTGTTTTTGACTGGAGGGATAGAGACTTACAAAAACTGTTTCCAATGACAAATTAGTGGTCTTGCCCACAGCATCCAATTTTACGGAAAATGACGTATGAAAAAAGTAAAACACTATTTGCCTCTATAGCGGTGGGGAGCGGAGCGGAAGGGATGCTGTAGACAAGTATAGGGAGACAAAAAAAAAAGAGTGTTTTGCTTTCTCCTACGTCATTTTCCGTAAAATAGCGGAACGGATGCTGTGGACAAGGCACTTATGATTCCAGAATCACCACCGAACAAAAGAAAAACTATGGCATGCCAATGTGGTCACAAATACCCTAAGATTATGCCCGTGGGAAAGTATCCATCTTGTTAGCGCCAAATCGAATTAGTTGCTTTCACAATCTACAATACAGCCTTCTGCAACAATGTACTGGCAGAAATCGACAGCGTACACTTAAAAATTTCATTCGCATCGCTTGGTCCATAGACTTGTTTTGGGATGAAGAGTGCTGAACAAACACTTGTCTTTGTACACACGGATATAACCAAGACATACAGCTGTTTGTGTACAGACTACACCGAGAGATTTCAAGGACATACATGTACACCTATTTATGAGAGGTTGTTCTTGTTTCAGATAAATTTTAAGTTTGAAACTGCAACTTGTGGGAGCGTGTCAGTACCATGCTCTATAATCTGCCTGAGCAGAGAGTTATTTTCTAGGTTGCAGACAGGGTTTTCTGGTGTACACATTGATCTACTCGGGAACCGTTGATGCTGGCACCTGTGTGGCCACTGTGTGACTCGTCACAAGTGTGCTCGGGGTTTGATGGAATCAGCCAGCGGGACATGATACTTGACAGCTATTTAGACCAGACAATGGAGGGGAAACGGAGCAGGTGCCCATATTATACATTTTGATATGTACTAACACTGTTGTGTGTTGCCTGGTAATCTGTTGGGTTAGATGCGCACATGTGATGCTTCCATGTTGCAGTAGTGCCGCAGTTGCATTTTCCTACACAGTCTTGCATTACTTAGCAGTGTGCTCATATCTGGCATGAGTGAGCAATGGCCACAATTTACATGATGTATTCGCCTAAATTTTTAAAATATGCGACGCAGGTGCGACGCGACTACAAAGTTGCATGTGAGCGCCTAGCCTTGACCGTTAATGTTTACGACCAATGTCGCGGACTTTTACGTTGTTATGATTCCATCTTAGGTGTGTGCCTGTGCCCAGACAGGTGGGAAATCGAAACTCTTCACAGAACTGAGCATGGAGCGAACCCACTGGTCAGGCCAGAACATATCTCACGACCTTAGTTCTTGTTTGTTCTATCTCCATTTCCTGGAAAACTGGAGATTTTTTTAGTACGTAGTAGAGGTATAGCAAATGTACGTGGCACTCATCAAGCTGTTGCACAGCTCCGATTTATTCTAACTCATTACCACACTAAAGCCTCGAATGTTTATTTAACATCGAATTTCTCAGTTGTGCAAAAAGTGGAGTT
Source organism: Onchidella celtica (assembly GCA_963931925.1). NCBI lineage: Eukaryota > Metazoa > Mollusca > Gastropoda > Systellommatophora > Onchidiidae > Onchidella > Onchidella celtica. The sequence continues at coordinate 22,114,230 of OZ007579.1, read as the reverse complement.
GGAACAAAGAAGAACTAACTAAGGTCGCTATCTAGCATCGTGAGATAGGTCAAATCTTTATGAATTCATGTCATGTATGTATGTATGTTACAAGAATTATACGCAGGCTGTGTGCCGACGAAAATTTCTGATTTCGAAGACAATTTTCACCTTTCCCATCTTTATTCACCAGAATTTATTGGCCTTCGTACGGCCCAAGGACTTGCCTGATTCTGTTCCGAACTTCTTTGTTCGTGATATGATCTTTGTAGGAGATACCCAGGAGTCTTCGAAAGCGTCTCATCGCAGTGGACTGTATTCTCTTTTCTAGCTCAGCTGTTCAAGTCCGCGATTCACATGCATACAAGAGTATTGATGTCCCCAGGTTACGCATCAGTCTGATCTTTGAGCCGATTGCATTGTACCGGTCGTTCCAGATGTATTTCAACTAGCTAGCTCCTCTTCTTTTCCTGATTTATAACTAGAACCTTATAAAATTTACATCACAACCACCATCAACCGCATTACCACTTTCTTCATCATCAGCGACACAAGCACTGCCATCAACACTACGACAGACAGACAGACAGACAGACAGACAGACAGACAGACAGACACCACTATCACAAAATGGCTGTTCATTTGTGGAGAGGTTGACGAACAAGAGATCAAAACAAAATTTGATTTGAATGAATTCACTGCATCTCTTATCCTCTCTCACTCTTCGACAGAAAGATCCGGCAAGGGTTTCGGTCATAGTATTTGTGATGTTTCCACTTTCTCTCACTCTTCCTCTCACTAACTTTCTTCTGACACCAGCCGTGATAGGCACGGCACAAACACACTATCTCTCTTCTATAAGTTATAACAAACGATATCTGTATTGCTTATCTATACAATAATTATTAATTCATTCAATAATAATAGGAACATAGGTCATACAATTTCACGTGAATTTCGATGGAATGAAATCAATGCAAATCAGTACATGATAATTAAAAGGCTTCGTAATATTCAATTCCTAGCACATTTTATAAAACACATGGGTGCATTCAGCATAAGGAAACCTCTCCTTTAGGGGTGTATGGCGCTATCTGGGCACTGGTTCTTCCTCTCTACTCTGGCTTGACTGCGCAGTTAGATCAACAGGTATCGGCAGGTACCAATAGGTCGGGAAACCAAGAAGCCACGATGTCGTTTTAAATCAAAGGACAAGAAGTTGAGAAGCCAAGAAGGTGTTGTTCTTCCTCCTCACTCAGCAACAGCTCAAATGCCGACAAGATACCAAAGATACCACGCTCTGACAAAGGATGTTTGCGGGTTCCCTGACCTTCCCCACTCACAAGACTAGTACAAAGTTACAGTTGCAGTTGTGGTCTCCTCTTCGGCACGAAGCTGGTGAGTGCTCTCAGCGGTCTGAAGTTGGAAGGAGCGTTCGGGGATTTATACCCAGTCGGGTAGCGTCCCAAGACGCTCACCGAGTGTACATTAGTTATCCTAATAGCCACCCCCGTCGACTCCACGTCAAATACTATTGAAGCATCTCTACCCCCCAAGCAATTCCCAGGTGATCTGATCGTCAAGTACGGCGGTCAAGTAAACACTACCCTTTCCGGGTGTCAAAACGCTTTCCGTTGCATCGGCTACTTTCCCCCTCTGGCCTACAATAACTCTGTCTCCCCGCCGTTAACTATCTTCCCACGCTAGTTATACCTTGCCGGTCTGTCACCCTGTTACAGTACTTATTAAAACTAGAAGTGACACTGCATAGATTCGAAAACACAGTTTGGAAGAATAAATCCACACTGACAGTACCTTGTACCTGGTGTAGCTAGCACCAATTTGTCCTATTACACTCATTTTCAAAATCATAACGAAAGAAATTATACGTGTATTCAAATGCCCACTGAAGCGTTTTCTTCTAACTAAGAAGGCATTATTGGAATTTTTGTTATCTGGTCAGGCCTTAATTTTTGGTACCTAGATACAGTACATGTGTACATGTAGTGTCATTATTAATCATTCATACAGTACATGTGTACATGTAGTGTCATCGTATTCTGCAGGCAGTATTTGAAAGGAATACAGTTGTTTTGACTTAGGTAAATTGAAGGTTTCGTTCTGTTGCCACCCTTTCATTTCAGTGAGATACAATCTTGTAAGTAATGTAATACGATGTACATGTATTAACTTACAGAGTGAGATGAATGAAGTGAAACACAGTGCAGACTTTGTTTTATTAATAACCAAAATGAAGAATAACTTAATGAACAGAAAACAATCAGATCAAATTCTTTTTCACTTTCCTCATTCCTGGTACTCGTGCATTGTATTATTTAAATGAAAGTGATAATTAAGGATGAAAAAAACTGAAGAAAGAACAATAATTGATGTTTATTACATCATGTTTAGTTTCATTTTGTTTTTTAATGAAGCTTCGTAAAATTTTCAAATTTCTATCCATGCTTAAAATAAAAATAAAAAAAACAGCCACAGGAACAACAAAACTATACAGATTATAGTATTCAAAGTTAGTCAAAACATGGCATGAAACTGACATGAAACAACCAGAATACTTTTTTCTTAACAATGGAATGAATGAACGTGTGACCACTGAACTGACTCTGCCAGTGTATCAAAAATTGCCCTTTGACATTTTATAAGATTTCTCAGGTATCCACAAGTAGGTACACTAGCACTAACAGTGATAATGTGAGTCGGACGCTGAGTTATGAGACTGATATGTCTGAGGTACTGGCGAGCTGGACACTTTCACAGTGACAGGTGCTGAATAGGCAAACTCGTCCACAGTTTCTTGCACACGACTTCTGAATCTCAGTTTCTTGTGTTGGGGAATTTTCCTAACATGTGGCATCAAGGATTTAAAGAACAACATATCTTCATCATTTTTGTCACGGGTTTCTACAGATTTATCTAGAAGATATTGAAGTGTTTTTTCCTCAATCTTAAGGCGGCTGTCGCCAGGTTCTTCGTTGAGTTTACGTTTCTTTGACCCTTCCTGATATACTAGAGGGGAATTGACCCACGAGTTTATTTCCCACCCCTCCGAGTGTTCATGGCCCTCTGTTATGTCTGTTTCGATACTGGCATCTGCATCAACCGAGGCATCTGTATCGCTGTTGTGTGCTTCCTCCCGTCCTCCAGCGTTTTCTGACGTCAGGTAAACCCTGATGGCTCCAGATGACATCCTGGGCTTCACGATGTCATTCAAGAACTGTAGTGACTCGAAGTACCTCCACCTGGACCTTGTCGGGGTGTATTCTGTTCCATCAGCTGACTGCATAGGTATGAGCTTCCCCCGCTCCACGGCATACTGGTCCCTCAGATACTTCCACTTCTTCCTCAGGACAATCTCTAAAAATGAAAAAAAAAATCAAAGTTTAGAAAATATCTCAATATGCTTCTTCTACGATGATAAAATGCAGACGAGAACAGAGTGGTGGTGGTTTTGGGGGGGGGGGGGCAATGATTTCGAGGGGATCTACGAGGAAAAGTTTGTTGTTGTTTTTTTGGGGGGGGGGGGGGCTTTAGCACGAAATATCAATATCTCAAAGACGATTCATAAAAGATTAGACTAGTGGCGTAGTGCACACAATATTAATGAAACGTAAATAAATAATTTTATACATTATTATTTGACACTAACTATAAAAATACTTAAGGAGCAGTCTGAAATGGGATGGGCTGTGGGGGTGGCTGCATTTCTCATCCGGCCTGGGCCTGATGCATGTACCCGCTTTGCAAAGGCCGGATAAAATCATGTATAGTTCCTTGCTACAAAATCATCATCTACATCTATATAATTAAAACGCCTTCTCACAGCTTTATACTGGATTTCCCGATTTTCCTACTAGTACTAGCTGCGTATTTTTCGGGGCTCTGCCTGTCGTTGCTCAACAATCTCAACTTGTAACTGTTAAATGGGAGAAACTGCAACAACAACAACTACAACTACAACAACAAGAACAATAACACATGAACAAGAATTTTTTGATAAAGCAGCCATAGACAGAGGACCTAGTTTTCAAAATTTCCTTTTTCTCAAGTTATAATATTAATATGTAGCAATCTAAATGGATTTGGACACATACATTTATGTAGTTGTACAGTATTAAGTAAAACATGAAGAGAATTATTCTTCCGCCATCCGCTTGACCCGTCTGGCGTGTGGCGAGGAGAAAGAGTTGACGGCCAGCACGTTGGTGCTCTTACCTGAGCCTGTAGCACCGTGTTAAAGGTGTTATTAAGGACAACATGACAAACTGTGGGCCCTCACTAAACAAAAATTTAAGTCGAAACACATTTTGGATGCCCATCTCATTCAAGCTAGATACATTTTCTTCAAGATTCGCATAACTGGTCAGGATGTCTGGTCCTTTCGGGTCAACCTGACCAGGTTATTGGGACTCCATTGGGAGCATGTTTGGCTATGCCGTGGTGGAGATTCGTTGGCAGCCAGCGGTGGTGATATCCAGGAGAGGGGGACGAGCCCCGTGTCAATTTGCAACAAGTCTGCGCTGCTACCCAGCCTGGACATATTATTTACGGGTAGAACCGAATTTTTTATTGAATGACACGTAAAGATCTTCAACGATACATTTTCTTCAACTAAGATCTAGGCCAGTTTTTCAAGCTGTGCTAAATGCACTGTATCACTATTAGAAGCCTACATCATTGCTGATTATTATGTATACATGTATGCGACTGGTTGAGATTCCCCAAGTTGTTCGGGTGCGTGATTTTTTTCGTACTTTACACTTTTTTCACTTTACCAAATTCAGGAGCGGGGCAGCAACACACCCCCAAACACAGGTCATTGGCTAAGGGATTTCTCGTCCTACCGAACACTGCCATGGATGCTGCAATCTCTGGACTGTGCAAACTAACCCTAAACCTAAAATGACCCTGAACGTCACCGAAAATCCCTGTAATATGTTGGAGCTGTTGCTGCCACGCTCCTGAATTTGGTAAAGTGTGTACGAAAAAAAATCACACCTCCCCGCGTACTAGATAAACCTGCTTTCGCCTCTCTCTCTCTCTCTCTCTCTCTCTCTCTCTCTCTCTCTCTCAGATAGATTCTATAAAGCCAAATTTACCTATATTTTCCAAGGCCAAATGATTAAAACCGTGAATTAGCAAAAAGTGTTCAACGTGATTGGAGTACTGTTCACCGAGTACTCACCAACCGATTTCTCGTTCAAGGTTAGATAGCTCTCATTTTTTCAAACCGACATTCATCTTAGTATAAAAAAAAATATTTAAAAAGTGGCGGTGGTAATTCATTGTTGAGCAATTTTGGCCCTTTTTTGTTTTTTTTTTGCTCGACAGTACAGGCTAAATGACAGTTTCAAAAATTATAAAATTAATTTCCTGAAGTCTCTACTAAATCCAGCCCAATCGCTTTTGTATCGACCGATTGGGTTGATTCAAGTTTCGGGTATTTTTAAATTAAAAATTATCTTCGTTTTGGCTCCCTGAAGCAAGCCCAACGCACCGGAAACGATATTAATACGCGTTCATTTCCGTGCCCACAATTTTCCCTATCACAAATGAGTGAGTAGTGCTGTGGAGCGCATGGGGCCTGCAGTATGACTGCAGAGTATGGGAAGCTTTGCAGACCAAAAAGAAAGAGAAATAAGAATGGTGGGTTCAAAGGTTTATCCCGGATAATGCCGGGAACTTCATCTAGTAGACCTAAAAGAAGGAATATCGCACAAAAATCCAAGCGAAAAGAAGAAGAAATGGCAATGAGACTTCTAAACTTTATGTGAATGAATTGCTTTTACAAAAGAATTTTACAAATAATCCTACGATTCATAATCAATAATACGAGATTTGTGAACGCCAAAAGAAAACATTATTAACATAATACAAACGTAGGTTTAGCCTGTTTTGTGTGTCTGTCACTTGGTTTGATGTTTCATTCACTGTGTCAGGTCAGGCGTGTTGGGTAAAAGTACATGCATACATAGACAAGACTAACATTATACTGACCGTCAGTGTTCATCTCTGCACTAATCTCATTCCAGCATCTATCCACAAGATGTCTGTTAGAATGGAGTTTATTTCGTTTGTCCCACAGTTGAGGCCGTTCTTTTACATAAGAGATTAAACGTTCGCAGTCCACCATGTTTCTCTAATTTCAGTCTAGCTGCCAGCACGTGTGCAGCAGTTCAACACACACAGTCAATACCCCGGCGCAGACAGCCGGCGCCGAAAAGTCTTTATTATGTGATGACTTGCACACACAGGCGGCTGAATACACACAGCGCCCCACGCCAGTCGGTCGCACGCGGGTAACCAGCTTACTCTCTTTCCCCAACCGCCTAAAAATATCCAGTCAATTTCTAAAGTCCTTGGGATTTGTATGGGTGTGAAGACAAGCCTAACACCTAAACGCATCGTTTCCTGTTTATGTAGCGTTCAATAGTGTTAGGAGTTTGGGTTTCAGAGTATTGACACGATTCAATGCAAGATGAACCAAAAAGGAAAGAGAGTATTTAAAAGAAATGTGTAAAGACGAAAACGCTGCCTGTATATTGGGCAACATCCTGAAATACTCGACAGAAGATGTAACGATCGCATCAACTCCTGCGCTCTACACTCCATCTATCTTAACACTCTATTACTCTTTCTTTTTCCTTCACTTCATCTCCTGACCTGTCTATTCTGGCGCCTGCTTGTCTTGAACAGTGTGATAACACAACATTTGAAATGCCATAGGAAATAAAGGCTTCTAAAACATTCTCGCGCAGCCTATGGACGTCAAATGTGGGGGCATAATTATATTAACATATTTTCAAATGCTTATCTGGAAATAATAGATCAAATTATATTGTTGCAGTATTGTTTCCATAAACAACAGTCGGCAGGAGTGTTGCATGGCTCTCTGTTGAAGCATTGCGATTATAGGTTTGCAGGGTATCCGTGTGCACCACACGTAGGGGGATCCTTTACCCCACACTTACATACAAAAGGAAAGAGATGAGTTCCCATTTGATGATGGCTGGAAGAAATCAGTTGTGAGATTTCTTACTTAAGACGCTACTTTCATTTTAAAATGAACAGACCTCTTGTCTAGCTCATTGGTTTTCTGGGGTTTTCACCAACTCAAGATTTGCCCAGTCTCCCGACAAGCCAGTCTAGAGGGGTCAAGATGATTCCATTACATGTATTTAAAGAAAAACAAGCCCATTACCAAAGATCTTACATATTCAATGAATTTCTTCATGAATACTCGTGAATGGTGAATAACATTGATCAGATTTTGTTTTCTTTCATGAGGGGCGAAGGGCTTAAACGATCTGTTTAGTAGACAGGCATTCGTTTACTGGAACAAAAATGTGAATGATTTGTTCAGTCTGAGTTCTAGTGGGAAAACTGCACTGTTACCTGTGAAATAAACACAGATTGGAGTCTCCTTTAGAAAATGTCTCCATTTAATGATCTGTACAGAATTTTTTAATGCCAGCTTGGCCCAATTCCAGCTTTTCCCCTACATTGATGCATTTCGCTACTGGTCAACTCAGACGGATTACATCGATACAGGGGAGTATGTCACGTGACAACTGACATTTCGTAAAGGCTGGGATCTTTAATTTTGCACAATAATACATGTAATATCAGATCATTCTAACTCTGTGTCCATGGGTTCACAATGGAGACCGGAGTTTGAGAGAAGTTGCACAGGAGAGCACTGTGATAAACAAAGGAGATGTGTACGTAGCTGTGCCGACAACATTGTTTCGACAAATCGAAGGTCGAGTAGTAAACCAGCGCAACTCGATTTTTAGATTTTTTTTCAAAAGCAAAAAACTGAATTATTTTCTTCATCAGACTTAATAGATATTTCTTTTTTAAAAATTAACCTTAGTTTTCAGAATTTAACCACCAATATATATATAACACAGCATGTGGACTGTCAGGTGCTACAAGCATGGCAAACATCTCAATGTTTAAAAGTCAAAATTACATAAGTTTTGCCTTGCGGCCTTCGACATTAGATTGGCTGGGAAAGGTTGCCATCTTGAATCTTGCACAGTACATTGTATGACAGTAATCATCCAGGCTTTGTACTGCTTGGGGGCGGCTTGGTGGTTGAAGTCTGAACAAAGCTCTGCAGCTGCATGGTGAATGTAGAGCCAATGCTGCTAGAGCCGCTTTAATGCATGGGAGCACTGGGCAATTGCCTAGGGCCCCAAGAGTTTAAAGGGCCCCATGCATGCAAATTTACATTGGTTTTTGAAACGGGGAAGAAAATCCCGAGCCTTACAAAAGAATCTGCTCAAGGGCCCACCATGATATCAAGACGGCCCTGAATGCTGCACTTCAGCTCCTGTTGTTCAGCAATGTACACTATTACTGAAGCAAGGAATTCTGTTGTTTTTGTGTTTAACGCAGAGCACTCGCTCCAGTGTTGCTCCATTTATAAGCGAGAAAGGGAAAACTCCTGGCCTGGAGACAATGCGCTTCAGTCGAAATTCTGCAGGAGAAATTTGAAATCACTGCATCTTTCATACCGGTCACTGGCCACCTGCTCTAGTTATGACCCACATGAAGATCGCAGAAGAAGAAGGTTTGTTTTGCTTTTGATTTTACCTCAGACATTTTTTCACATTTAGAATCTCAGGGCTCTCCCACGGGCCATCAATATTTCAAACTGTGCAGGTATCACTAACGAATATGCAGCAAGATAGTGACAAATTACTTTGAACATCCAGAATCTAGACGCATCTAGAAAAAGTAGAATGGGGATTCTGGACTGGTAAACGAGGAGGGATGTTGAACCAGGGGAAGTAATCCAGGAAATGACGATAGACAGTTATGAGAAAAACTAAAGGGAAAGAACTATGAAAATGTCATCATTTATAACATCACAGTGTGTCTTTCTGAACCCTCGTACCAAACCAGACATTGTCAAGGATACAACCCTGGTTTGAAAAAAAAGTAATAATAATAACTGTGTATGAACAAGTTGACTAATATTCCCTAAGTTCCAGATTTTTAAGAACTAAAACAAGAGTAAGAATTGTTTCACAGATGGGTAGGGAAAGAAAAGGGAGAGTACACGACATTTCAAGGACGGTAACAATAGTAACATGCGACATAACTCTAGTTCGGCCAAGCGTTTAGAATTGTCCTCGTTACCACACTTGGCACTGTCATCTGTTACAGTAGTCGTGCCTTGGGCAAGTTCATCTTCACATTAAGTGGTTTTCCTCACGCTCACGTTAAAAATATCAAACAAAAGAAACTTTAGCACAGGGAACCGCGCACAATAACCATTATTTTTTATATTTTATCTATGTGTATTATAGTAGAACACAAATAATAATACTATTATGATAATAAAAGTACATAACATTTTATATAGAGTGCTCCACTGATTTACATCATTAATTTTATACTTACATTGACTCTCTCTCTCTTTTTCTTACCCCCCCCCTCCCCCCTTTCTTTCACACACACACACACATACATTCTTAATTTGTTTGAAAAGAAATAACAAAAAAACATTCATGGACAATCAGAGTGTACAAAGATAACCATCAGCTGATGTCTAAAAACCATAAAATTTTCTAAGACTGGCGGAAAAAAAAAAATCCAAACCTGACGGCCTTGAAACGAAAGCATTTCCTCACCCATGGCCTGCACGGATATTTGGGGAATTTTAAACCTTTTAGTGTCAACTGATGACAGACACGGGCAACACACGGTCCGTAGGTCGAATCTTGCCAGCTAAGGGTAGCCACACAAAGGCCACCGAATTCGGTCACCGAGCCACTGGGCGCTTTAGGTGAGAAGAATTGCACTATATAATTTCAACAACTGCACATAGAGCCCACCTAGATTCGGTCCGTTTATATAGTGCAATTCTTCTCACCTAAAGCGCCTAGTGGCTCGGTGACCGAATTCGGTGGCCTTTATGTGGGCACCTTAATACTGGCCGGCCCCGGAGGTCAAGGCCGCTTAACATCATTACGGACCCTGGGCAAAACGATAGGCTGCGGCAGGATTTTCTTCCCGTTTCAAAAACCAGTGTAACTTTGCATGCATGGGGTGTCCTTAACCCTTAGGGCCTCTAGGCAACTGCCCGGTGTGCCTTTGCGTTGTGACGGCACTGAACGAGCCTGATTGATAATTGTCCTATACACCGGTCGCTGAACTATAAAAAAATATAACGAGTTGAAGTTTCAATTTTAAGTTTATTGTAGGCCTGGAGGCCAATTCAAAATAGACGCAAGAATCACGCAAACAAGATTTGAAAAGACAAAAGAACAACAAAAAAAAAGAAAGAAACGCACTCGGCCATTCACTCTCTGCGCTCCTTGCTACTTGGGACAATTTATTTACTTATAGTATATAATGTACAATAAAATGTGACTTAATTGATAATTGCCAGCAACAGTCATCATTCTCCAACCCCCGTCTCCATTCCCTACCTCGGTCTTTCCCCACCCTCGTCTTTTCCCCACCCTCGTCTTTTCCCCACCCTCGTCTTTCCCCCACCCTCGTCTTTTCCCACCCTCGTCTTTCCCCCACCCTCGTCTTTTCCCACCCTCGTCTTTTCCCCACCCTCGTCTTTTCCCCATCTTTCCCCCACCCTCGTCTTTTCCCACCCTCGTCTTTCCCCCACCCTCGTCTTTTCCCACCCTCGTCTTTTCCCCACCCTCGTCTTTTCCCCACCCTCGTCTTTTCCCCACCCTCGTCTTTTCCCCATCGTTGTCTGTCGTAATGATAAATAACACACACACTCACACACACACAAACACTCCAAATCAAACAAGTATTCGAGGGATATTTGCCATATTGTTGTATGCGACATTTTGCCGATCTTGAGGTTTTGTCATGAAAGTGATTCTCTCACTCCTAATTTCAGTATGTATAAGTGTCATTGATTCATTCCAATCAGTTAAAAAACTTTTCGAAACATGCGTTTGTGGCGTAATGTTTTATGCGTTGTTGTCTTTTCACCTACCAAACTTCAATCCTCATTTTCTCGAAAATTCAAAAATGCACAAACAACAATAAGATAATACCTTACAAAATGCTTCTGTAAAATCATCCACAAAAATGCACAGAGCTCTATAAATAGACTATTGTATAACTCTGTGCATATTGTCATTGACAGGAAGGCCTTAATATGAGATGAGATGAGTCAATTCTCTGCATTCTCATTTTTTTCTTCAGATCTAACCCTTTACTATAATGGTTGGCTGCCCATGCTTGCTCTCAGCTGTTTCCCAAACTTTTTCCTTTCATGACCTACGCAATAACCTGGCGTACGTCCGTGACCCATTTGTCAGCCTTACAAGGTCGACGTTATATTTATGTAGCACTGGTAGCGGGCAAACCGAGCGGGTCTCTCTCTATCTATAGCTATCACTTCTGACACCAAAAATGTAACACTGGTCGAGACGAGCGGGGCTCTCTACACAGTCAAACATACAAACAAAACTATCAGGTTTTGAGAGGACAACAATTTTATTAAAAGGAAAAGAAAATAACAAATCAAATATTAAACACAATACAATAAACAGCACAATAAACCACAATAAACAATACAATTAAACCAGGACAATAGACAATACAATAAACCACAATAAACCAGGACAATACAATAAACAAGACATTACGATAAACACGAGACAATAAACCCAACCGATAGGCGCGGTGAACTAACCAAATGAATTCACACTTGAACTACATCATCAGAGCTGGCACTTCACAAATCTTGAAATATAAATTATACAACTTCTTTTACTTTTATGTTAGTCTGGACACAATGACACGTCCTGCTGTCTTGAAGACTTGGGTGGAACTGACTGACCCACGCTATCATCTAAGCGTCACCCAAACACGCGCAACCCATTCACTCCTTACAGTTCACTAAGTGCAAATTCTAATAAAACATTAAAACAAATAAAAACATTTTTAAAGACCACCATCTTGCTCGTGTATGTTCCAAATACACTATCTTAAGGAAATATTACTTAACAAGATAAAAACTAAACAAAACTTACAATGTAGTGATACATAACAAGGTTCTACTTCTGGCACCAGGGATGGTCACATAAATTGACCAATCCTGGACAATACAGACCACGCTAAGACTATGATTTAAAATTGGCGCAGTGAGTACACCAGTTGGCAATGTTACTCAACACTGCATGACTCATCTCAGTGCGTGATAAACAATAAGGGGAGATTATCTACGGTTTCTGTGTGGTTACTTCCCCTTGACCACGTCTGGTGGTCCAGCTGATCAAAATAACGGGTTTATCTCCCTTTCACTACAATGAGCTATGTTCTCAGCCCTGTAATGGTTCACCCCATTACATTTATTTTCTTTGTTGTCACCAGAAATTAATTAGGAACAACATTTAAGTGCGGGTTGAGGCAAAACTTACTTGACCATAATATTATTTCTATAGCACAATTATATTACAGCTAAAATACATTTATATTTCAGCTTGCACATGGACAGCCCTACGCAGCTGAGCTTTAAGTTATTAATTGTTTGTTTGTTTGTTTGTTTGTTTGGTAATTTCATTCAATGTTACTAAGTGAGACAAACATGTTTCAGTCTGGCCAATGCGCGGGGTTCCGTTTAACTCCATAGTTCACATCTCACACTAAACCCGAGACAAAAACAGACTTGATTCAGTTTCATTGTAAAAACCAGATGCACTTAGTTATAGATCCCTTCTAAGTATAAACCCTTCAATTTCAGATGGATTCAGAATTAGAAGGTCTAAGAACAAATTGCCATTAAACATTGCAGAGTGAATACCCTCAGTGTAACCAATAACGTGCTGATACACATACAAATAATATTAATATTCTAGCACAGCTGCTGTTCATGCAATTTGTTTTGGCTTTTGTGTGGAATGTAAAGGTTTTGGTTTGTAAACAAAACGCCTAAACACAATGTTCGCCACCACTCGTGTTGACCTGGAGGAGCATTATTTTAAAATGTACGAGTACGAATAGATTACTGTCTCCTCCTCTCCCCCCGCTGCTGGTGACTGGTTCTGTGACCCTGTCTGTGACGAGTGAGGGGTTAGATACCTTCCCCACATTCACAACGAATACTCTGTGGCTAACAGAAAAACAGAGGAAGAGAGATTTGAAAACAAAACGAATCAAAACAAAACCAGCTGCTTCAAACTGGGCCCTGTGCAATTTCTATATCATGTGCATTAGAACTGTGTAATCGCTTGCAAGCTGACAAGCCTCCTGAGACAACTGTGCCTTATACACAGGTCTGTGCTGAGAAAGGTAAGATACATTATTACTTTATTAGGGATGTTGTACATGATAGGCACAGAACTTTACAGAAGCATTGTTCGTGTTATGCACTTTTATCACCTGTTTCGCCATTGTCTCCTGATCTGGGGGATAAGAGATGACTTAAAAGTCGCTCATGCGTTTCATTTCTTACAGGTGTTTGATATTACGTAATTATTCCATCTTTGACGTCGGATGCTTTGTTGTTGTTGTTGCTGCTGCTGGTTTCTTTCGCTAGGGGTCAAGCGCCAAAATAATTTACACAGTTTGCCTCAGGTTGAATGGGACTCAGATTCAGAATAAAAGAAAGGAAGAGGGTATCAAATGACATAGATCTAGTACATGTATAATGATAATAGGACTGACCACGAACACCGTGAGGGGATAGGGTAAGTGATAATGGTAACAACAGCAACAATACAATTATATAATATAATAGGGAGAGACTATTTTCACTATAATTATAACAGTCGTGACGTCCACGTCCTGAGTTTGAGTTTCAAGAAAGCGCGTAGACACGATAACGCTTCACTTTGTGCTAAGAAGAAGCAAGACCATATTAGACAGAATATAATGCAGATCGATCGGTCAGAAAATGTAGCTAAAGAGTACCCATCTATGAGCACCTAAAACTGCTTGACTGTATGACCAAAAAAATTATGAAACTTTATGTGTCCTGTCTCAGACGTCTAATGATAATAACATGTTCAAACTAGGAATGCAAGAAGTAAGTAAAATGTTTTTAATTAGAGAAAATTCGAAGAAAGACTGACCTTGACTTTGATTTGAAAAAAAAAAAAAAAAGTGTGAGTAGTTTGAGCTAAATATCATGTGATGTTTTGTTTATACATTATTCCTTATACTTATTAACATAGGCAGTGAACTGGCCTACATAGCTAGATAGACGAAAAAACGTTTCGTAAGTTCTATTTCGGGGGAACTCATGTAACTTCTATTTCTGGGAATCTCACGTAACTTCTATTTCTGGGAAACTCATGTAACTTCTATTTCTGGGAATCTCACGTAACTTCTATTTCTGGGAATCTCACGTAACTTCTATTTCTGGGAAACTCATGTAACTTGTATTTCTGGGAAACTCATGTAACTTCTCTTTCTGGGAAACTTCGCAAGGGGGGGGGGGGGGCAGGTAAATTACTCTGCAACTCACCAGCGCCTGAGTGTTGTGTGCATGGCTGTATTATACATTTCTGGTGTTTGTTTATAGGTCAGGCCTTTATTTTAGAAGTTTCCCTGCTATTGGCATTTACATCTCACTTTTCTTGTTTTTATTTTTCTTCTTCTAGTTTCTGTGTGTTTTTATGGTAGCGATTTGTTTGTTGGTTTTTTTTTTTTTTTAGAATTTTGCCCGGGCAGCGCCCTTGTTCTCGAGTTTTAACTGCCAAGGTATTTTTTCACATGCGCAACGTGCACACGGGCCCTCCCAGTTTTTCCTCCCTATCCGTCTAGGTGCTCGATCATAGGATCAGGGACAGGACTTTTTCCCCCGACAAAATGTCCAACATGCCTGTACCGGCCAGGGATCGAACCCGCCACCCTCAGCATGAGAGTGTGTCCCCGCCCCTACCTTTTTGGTGCAGGAATGTGGGCTGAATTTGAAAGCGCTCCAGCGAAACTACTCTGTATTTTCAGTTTTAACAAGGACGGTTTTTCTTTTGTTTTTCTTTGGGACACAAAATACTTGAGCGAAGTTAACATGGAACCTAAAACATTATGCAACCACCACCACCACCCCCGCCCCCCCCTCCCGTTATGAATATCCCAGCCAGCTTCCCTACGTCAATCCGACGTAAATTTGTATAGGATTTCCGTAAGGCTGGTAGGGTTACGGCAGGGACGGATTCCCTACATCAAACCGACGTCTACGGTATGTCATAACCTGCATATCTCCATAGAAGGAATACATTAGTCCTATGAGGAAACGACATCAATCCTATGCGTCGGATTTCCGTCCGGTTGCTGGCTGAGAAACAACAACAGCAACAAACGCCATGTAATAAAATTTCTCCCACGTTGATATCTCTCTCCTCTCCCTCCCGGGGTCCCCCTCTCCCCCCCCCCCCCCCCTCTCTTTCCTGCGACCCTTCTGCAAGTGCAACATTACTACAGCTGCTTCTCCTGCTATCCCATGATTATAATGTTCTTTGCATTTGTGAACTGAATGTAAATTAAACAACGACTCCAAAGCGCTTATCTGCCCAGGACCCCAAAGATTTAGGGGGTCCCATGCATGCAAATTTACAAGGGTCTTTGAAACGGGGAAAAAAATCCCGCCCATTACAAAAGAATCTGCCCAGGCCCCATGATGGCGTTAAAACGGCCGTTTCGCCTGCATTTGAAGCGATGAGATGCTATATCAACGTTATTTATTTATTTATTTATTACCATTATTACTTTTATTATTAATGCTCTGATTCTTCCACCTCTTGCCCTGGACGTTGTTGTGAACGAAGCCTCTAAGTCTAGCTCTGTGCTCAGTTCTGTACTAACTGGTAAAAGGATGTCGCAAGGACAATATTATGGACAATATTTCCGTTATTGTGCAGCTGTTATTTGATTGGAAGAGAGATTATTGCCGTGAGATTTTAGCAACCCATCCAGTCATTTCACAGAGGGTAGATGCGTTAGTTTCACTCTCGGAAATCAAGGTCACTGTGAGATGGAAGGGCGGGGGTGTGGGGGAGGGGGGTGGATTGACAGGGAGAAAGAGAGAGAAAAAATGAGTGAGAGGTTGAGAGAGATGGAGAGAGGAAGGGAAAGGAGTGAGAGAGAGATAGCGACAGAGAGAGCTAGTGAGAGAGAGACAGACAGGCAGACAGAGAGAGAGGGGGGGGGGAGGGGAAGAGAGAGAGAGAGAGAGAGAGAGAGAGAGGGAGATTATCCAACATTGTATCAAGCAAATGGATAGATTTACTACATATTACAGCACTGTCAATGACTGCAGACGACAACCGCTGCTCAAGTTTCCCCCTGATATATTACTTATGAAGTATAATCCCGCGAGTGAGTCATATTGACTAACACCTGTGAACTTCAGTACTGCCACGCCATTACGGGTTACCTTTTTTTTTTAAGACCACTGTACTCAATGAAGGGTTGGTGTGTCCGACGATAATATACGAATAATAGGGGGCCGTCCTTAAAGAACCTATGTTCGATTTCGGCGATTTGCACCCCCCATGTACGATTTTTACGTGTTTGGCCTCACTCCCCCCCCCCCCCTTTCCCCCTTTTCTCCATTGTCCAGGAGTGCCGCCATTAGAATGGTGAATGCCCACGACAAAGCCTTGAAGTTCTGAAGCCTTGAGTGACATTTTGCAGGGACAATTTGACAGTTTCATTACATACGTAGCCTAAAGTCCATTTTTACGTGCAACTCATACAACTACAATTCATTTTGTAAAAAACAAAATGAACAAAACCAAAACTTTTTAACTTGTTGCAAAAAGTGCAATGCGTAGGTATGCTGCCCAGACCCCCGCTTTTTATACACTTGTGCCAATGCACTTTCGAGTATCCCTAACAACAGCCTTCCAGTGTAGGAACTTTGTGAATGGATGGCACTATATAATATTATATAGTCGTGGTTCCTGTCCCAGCGAATATCTCTTGGTTCCTGTCCCACCGAATATCTCTCTGTGCCCGGGTTTTCTGAAGTACACATGTGAGAAAGACGAACGGACGGACTGACCAATGAACAGACGGAATGACCAACGAACGGACGGACTGACCAACGAACAAACGGACTAACCAACGACCAGGCGGACTGATGAAAAGACGAACTGATCAACGAACGGACGGACTGACTAACGACCGGACGGCATGACCTACAAAAGACGGACTGATGAAAAGACAGACTGATCAACGAACAGACGAACTCACAAAAGAACAGACGGACTGGTGAAAAGGCGAATTGGTCAACGAACGGACGGACTGACCAACGAACAGACGGACTGGTGAAAAGACAAACTGACCAACGAATGGACGGACTGACCAACCAACGAACGGACGGACTGGTGAAAAGACGAACTGACCAACGAATGGACGGAATGACCAACGAAATGACGAACTGACCAAGGAACGGAAGAGCTGACCGACGAATGGATGTACTGACAGTGACATAAAATGACAAAGAAACATCAGAACCAGGTTTGTGACCCAGCAGCTGTTGTTGTTGACGAGTACAATCCTTGAAGGATCATGTGAGAGAACACAGCAGCAAGTTCTCATGTTTTTACGTCCTGTTTTGTTTATGTTGTTTTTTTTTTCTGAAAGAATTCCCTTTTATCTTCACCTTTGATCCCACTCAGATCCAACACAGCACACGTTCAGTGTCAGGTCTTGTGACTGTCGGTCTCATGATTATGAAGTTCTTTGTGATTGGGGGGGAGAACACTTGTACAAAATGTAATATTTCGGCACTGTGTGTAGGTAGGGAGCGAAGAGTTGGATGGGGATGGAATGTTGAGATGGATGCGAGGCCATTAGTGGACTACCCTACGCTGGGAGGGGGATTTGAGGGGGGGGGGGGGCTACCCACTGCATAATATGGGGAGGGAACAGGTTTCTGAAAATTATATCCCTAGGAGCTTATACTATCTTATAAGAGTTTTATTTATAAATTATATATTTTTTCAGTCAAATAAAATACAAGAATAAGACTCAAGTCCAGGCAGTGTTGCTTAATGACACAGTTCAATAGTCCCTGCAAAATGCTATCTAAAAGGTTTCAAACTGAACATGGACATTCAACTCTGGTCCTAATCTCGAACAAGAGGAGGAGGGGGATGTAACGCCAAGTGTATGAAAAACGCACAAGCGGAGGGGAGGGGAGGTCAAATATTGCCGGACTCCAGCTGAATTACTTTGAAATAAATATATATACACTCATGCACATAAGAAACTATACAAATTTCAAATATTCTGTGCTTGCTTATAATCATGCAAAATCAGTTCAGTAATACATCAATTTAAAGAACAGAATCTAGGCTAAATTTTAACTACTTTTTGAATTAAAAACAAAAAACGATATTTTCACAAAAACGAGTAAAAATCTGACTTGGCAAAATTTCAAACATTCATTTCATGTAACTTTACACTTACATGTGCGCATGAAGTGTCATTAGTGCTCAAAGTATGTGTATGTTTAAATTGATATGTGAAAGCTTTTCCAATTCCGAGTCAGATGATACCACAATCAGATATTTCTATAGCGGGAATTGTGAGGAAACGGTTAAAATGTAAACTCTCTTGGATGTTATTTGACAACAAAAGAAACAGATGTTGCGATGCTTGATGCATCATAATCAATCATTAAATTGCTTCGGGTTTTCCCTGATGTGTTCAGTTCATTAATTGTGCTTTTTGGTTCCAAAGTTCCATCTGCTTCCTGTTTTGTGTCCATTGTCTGCTGTTTTGTCCCAATCACTTAATGTTCATTTGTGAGGAGCCACTGTATAACTGTTTATCCAATATGCCAAAACTAAGCATTGAAGAGAGGGGAAGATTGATAGGTCATTTGGAAGCTGGTTGTTCAGTGGCGCAAGTTGCTGAAATCTTTCACGTAACTCGCAAGGCAGTTTATGATTTGCTCCATAAGTACAATGCATTCCACTCTATAAAAGATCAACCTAGGACTGGTCGTCCGCATATTACAACACATGACGAAGACCGAGAAATTGTTTTTCGACATGAGAACAATCCTTTTCGGACTGTTGTATCAACATCGTTAGAGCTGGGAACCTGCAGCAGAGAGACTGTCAGGCGTAGGTTGAATCAAGTCGGTTTGCGAGCTCGGAGGCCTGCAGTGCGTCCGCTGCTGACACCGCTGCACAGACTCAATCGTATGAACTGGGCACGTCAACACGTGCGATGGAACATTGAACAGTGGTCAGAGGTACTGTTTACTGATGAATCGAAATTTGAAATTGATGCTTGTGATAGGCGGTTACTTTGTTACAGAAGAAATGGCCAACGACACGACGAAGACAAAATAGTACAAGTTCAAAACCGTGGGTATGGCTCTGTGACTGTGTGGGGCGGCATACTTGGTGGCACGAAAACCCAGCTTGTAAGAGTCAATGGCAGACTCAACGCCGAACAATACATAGAACTTCTTAGGAACCATGCATTGCCCTTCATCAATGACAATAATGTGGCCTTCATGATGCAAGATAACGCACCTGTTCATAAGGCCCGTGTCACACAACAATTTTTAGAAGAACAGGGAGTATTGATGATTGACTGGCCATCAGTAAGTCCAGATATGAATCCCATCGAACATGTCTGGAGTTACATGAAGAGACAGCTCAAAAAGCACAATTTGGCAGCAAATCCTGACGATTTATTCGATATTCTGGTTCAGATATGGACTGAGCTGGATGAAAACTTCATCCGTTTGCTAACACAATCTATGCGGAAAAGATTACGCTGTCTTCACGATGTAGACGGTGGCTATACAAAATATTAAACATTTTGCCAAGTCAGATTTTTCACTTTGTTGCAATTTCCGGTTTTTGTGAAAAAATTGGTTTTTATTTTTGATCCAAAATATGCTCAAAGTGTAGCCAAGACTCTGTTCTTTAATTTGATGTATTGTTGAATTGGTTTTAAATGATTGCAAGCAAGTACAAAATATTTGAAATTTGTATAGTTTCTTATGTGCATGAGTGTATATCCCCTATTTGGGCTGGCCTGAAGGGGTGTGGGGGTTGAAGGGATTGTGCCTGGTGAAGAATATCAGAGGGAATATTTCTGCTTAGCTAGGCGCGCACACACGACTTGCTGTCGTCTTGCTGTCGTGTCGTGCTTTCACGTCCCCGTTGACTCTGTAAGTGTAATGAACGCGCGTGTCGCAAGCGTACGCAGCTCCATTCATTGGCCTAGAATGTAAAAGAAATCGGGACCGACCGCGACGCAACAGCAACACAACAACGAAGCCGTGCATATGCACCAGGCTTAGTGACCAAAAAAAATCAACAGAGCCTCAATACACCAAAAGCTTAATTTGTCTTTCCTTTTCCTTTGCGTTCGATTGTATAGTTTCTGTATTATTTCTTACGTTAGGCTTTGCTATTGACATTTTGTTTTCTTTTTGCCACATTTTGACTGCACCTGGGCTTAGAACCTCAGCGAATCACTAGCATGGTGCGCATGTTTTAATATAGTCCATCTCACATTAGATTATGCGGGTTATTCTTTGTCTTGTACTAAGTGCAGCATTTTGCAACACAATAAACCCCCACGGATTGGAGTTTAAAACTACAATAACAATAACAACAAAAAATAATAAGAAAAAAACATTCTTGGTATTACACAATACTACACGTACTCACTACTGGTAACTACTAACAAACACAGCCCCCCCCTCCCCCCGCCAACTGCTCGTTGCTCATGCTGTGTGAGAGACCGAGAATCCACTGTGAAAAAAAAGAAGAAAAACATAGGCCTATTTATGTATGTCATAATAGTTGTGGGTAGTGGGTGGAGGGGTAAAACAGAGGGAAAAAAAGGGGGAGAGGAGGGTTGAGGGGTGGTTTTTGTGAGGTATTTATGACTCTGAAGGGTGTTGTTATTATGTAATCCCCCCCCCCCCACCACCCCACCCCTTTCACCACTCCCTCCTTGAGAAAATTAATTTGATAATTTTTGAAACTGTCATTAAGGCTGCAGCGTTCAGCAGTAATAGGGCCAAAATTTGAACAACAGTGAAAAACTCCTGCCATTTTTTTTGTACGATAAGATAGAGTAAGTTAACTGCTTAAAGTTGTTTGCAACTTTATCAAACTACGCTGTCATCAGTGTCTGGCCCAGAACGGCCATCAGTGTGAACACATGTGATAAACTCAAAATAATTACACATCATTTTCTGTCTTCTTTAATTTGAACTATAAATCTTGGATGTGCATGTATCTCTATGGACAGTGTATTAATAGATATTCAAAGTGTTTGTGCATTTTTCTGTCAAGTCTTGTATGTTTCATTTACGGTACATCCTTGCGGTCAGAATGGTTGAAAATGAAGACCTCAGTCGAGCGAAGTGACTCAGTCTGCAGGTTTCAACATAATTATCAGTTATGTACCATATTGATACAGAGACCCACCTTTGCCAAGCTGGGTGACAGGTGGCTGATGGCTGAGTGAGAAATACATAGTTCTGTATAACATTATTTTGTGTTCGCCAAAGTCGGGTTTCATACTGAATCTACCGAGCATTGACATCTCGGTGCTGTGTGTCAAATCTGTTTGATGTCATGACCGTGTGCAAACAATACAGTTAGTTAGACATGTGTGTTTTTCAGGGGGGGGGGGGCGGCGAGGAGGGAGGGGTCAAACATCTGCTGCAGTGCTAGCATGCTATGTAGATTTTGGTTAATCCCATTTTAAACCCATTAACTCTGGGCAAAAACCACGCCAGAATTGACGAGTGGCTGCTCACACAGAGCTCTGTGGTCGCTCATCATAACTCCATCATGATTGTCATCCGAGAAACTCGTTATAAAACACAGTAAGGCTTACGGCACAGTGAGTCAAACTCTGTTTTGCCTCAGTTTTGTGGACTATTGAGTTAAAGGGGACCTTGCGCAACCAATTACTGACAACTCAGAGTTGTGTGTCAAGTCTGTTTGATCTCATAATTACAAACATACAGTTAGTTGTGTCAGTGTTTCATGGGGTGTAGGGAGGGGAAAGGGTTAGACAGCTGCTGCAGAGCTATATGGATTTTGGTTAAATTCATTTTAATCTGAGCACTAACCATAACCATGCCGGGATGGACGGAGATTTGTCCAGGTTGGATGCTCATCTAAACCAGTGAGCTGAAAAGGTTTGATGATGCCCGGGACGCGTGATTTTTTTCCATACGAGGTTTAGCAAATTCAGGAGCGGGGCAGAAACACCCCCCTAAACAGGTCATAGGCTAAGAGGTTTCTCGCCCTATCGAACACTGCCATGGGTGCTGCAATCTCTGGACTGTGCCTGATATGACTCTGAAGGTCACCGAAAATCCCTGGGACATGTTGGAGCTGTATGTTTGGAAGTGTGTTGCTGCCCCGCTCCTGAATTATTTTGCTAAAGCTCGTACGGAGAAAAAAAAACACACGCCCGCCCCGGGCTCGTTGATTGCATGTCCCAAGACTGTTACTTTATATGATCTTAATCAACATTATGCACAGTATTTTGATGTAAAAGGTTCTCTTCTGTGGTCTCACTTATTAAAACACGGATCCACATTTACACCACCTTGTGGGACTGTAAGGCAGCTTGTACAAAGAAGTCAACAGTGATAATTTCAACTTTCAAAGAAACTTGATTTTACTTTCACCCTTTGATCAGGTACCAACTGAAATGGATGCACATGAGAAACTCATAGTGACAGTTTACCCATTGCGCACACCAGCCGACTTCGATCGGCCGATAGCTGGATGGTGAGGTCACGACATCGAGTTTCAGTGAGACCTCGCACATCAGCAAACTAGTTGGACCTCATTGATACCCAATAGTGGTGACGTCATCATCCAACTAGTCGGGCTTAAAGGCTAGCTTTGTCAAGTCGGTTTTGCCTGGGTTTTGTGGACTATGTAGTTAAAAATGACCCCGCGCACTGACGAGACGGAAACATATCTGTCTCGCCAGTTCATTCAAAGGACGTTCAAGTCTGAGTCAAAACCGACGCAAACTTCGTCTTGCCTCAGTGCGCTACTGGCCTGATAACATCCCCGCCCCCAACCCCCCCTTCCCCAGTACCCCGGGACTATAATCAACAGAAGAAGAAAGAAAAAACAGTGAGAAGAAAAATGAAGGTAGAGATGAGGCAACAGTGTAATGCTCGTATGATAGAAAACCATACAGTAAATATTCAACTAGTAACTCTAATAACTAATACAGAATGCAGTGGTAATACGAGGAGGAAAAGACAGGGGAAAGAAACGGCCAGGCTGGAAACTAAATCGAGTTCTCTCATTGTATGGACAAAGACAGTATACACACACACACACAAAAAAAAACAATAACAGAATTTTACAGAAGATGTAAAAAAAAAACATTTCCCGTGGTGCTCTCTGCTTTACTCTTTGTTCAATTTCCTCGGGCATTTGCTGATGACCACGAGAAACATGATAGTGGTGCAATTTATTATACATGGACAAGTACTAGCAGTCTCATGTCTCTCTCAAACTAAATTGCAAATCTTGTGGTATTAGATCTATAGTCTAGTTCATAATCGGCTCTCTCAATATGTAAAAAGAGGTGCAAGACTTAGCTAGTACAAAAAAAACAAAAAAAACTCGCCCCAACTTTAGTCAAGCGTGCAGACTTTATTTGGCAACGTATGTTGCTGAAATTTTGCACAAAAATAAAAAAAAACAATTTGGATTAATCGCCTATACCGTCAAATACGTGTTCCTTTTTTTCTTTATTGACATTGACGTTGATTTCGCCTGCCGTCCTCCTTTTCACATAAACATGAGCCCGTGATGTCATCATTTCCTTCTGCCAGACCCTCCACGCGGAGTCGACACGCTCTGGTGAACATACATCAAGCTTACTTTCTTTCATTCGCTACGGAACAGAACACATCGCTTGACCGCCTCCCACATCTCCTTAATCGCTCACGTTGTTGGGTAAGGAGAAACTTCTATAAACTAAGTAACCGGTGTGCGGATGACCGCCATTTCATGACGAACTTCGCCCCAAATGCTGGACGGGGTGCGTAGCGCATTAACGCGCGTGGGGAACGCAATAAAGACTTATCTAAAAGCAAACAAACCAACAAAAATAAAATAATGACGAAATAAACTCAGAGCAACGTGCAAACTGAAGCATATAGGTTATAATTATAATTCGGCATCTAGGCTGACACAAACACAGGTGAGGAGCGTGGAGGATGTAGACACGTCTGACATACTTACAGTTCTGGTGACACGTAGCCCAGGCAGGGCGACAGGATGTTTTCTTTCACAACAGGTCCTTTCTTGTCCAGTTAATTAGATGTGAAAATCAATTATTTTGTCCCCTATGATTGGCTGAGAGAGGGAGAGGGGGGGGAGAGGACAAAAAGAGAAACCAAGAGAGAGAAACTAGAGGAGACAGGGAAACAGAGAGAGAGAAAGAGGGAAAGAAACAAGGAGATAGAAATAGGGAGAGGTAAAGAGAGAGAGAGAGAGAGGGGGAGAGAAACAGAGGGAGGGAAGAAAAGAGAAACAAAGAGAGAGAGAGAGAGAGAGAAATAACAAAGAGAGAAACAAAGAGAGATAGAAATAGAGGCACGATGGGAAAGAGAAATGAAGAGAGAAAGAGTGTGAGAGAAAAAACAACAACAGAGAAACACACACAGAGAGAGAGAGTGAGAGAAGAGAAGTAGAGAGAAAGAAATCTTGAATGAATTATGATGAAGACGACAACAGCTAAAGAGAATAGTGAAATACGAGGAAAGGAAGAAAGTCAGACAGGTTCATGAAAGAGTAGAGACATATTCGATTTGAGGTCTTTATTTTAGGAGGTTCGCTGCCCTTGGCATTTACACCTCACTTTACTTGTTTTATTATTTCTTGTTCTGGCGGGGGGGGGGGGGGGGGGGGAGATGATATGGATAAATTTTAATCTATTAATTTCAATTTTGCCCGGGCAGCGGCCTTTCGGCCTGCTCTTTACGATTTCCAACTGCCAAGGTATCTTTAACGTGCGCAACGTGCACACGGGCCCTCCGAATTTTTTCGTCCTTATCCGAGAAGACTAGGTACTCGATCCTACCCCCCAATAGGACCAGGGACTTGAAAATATGAGAAAAATCCAATTTCCAAGAACTACTCGATCCTAAAGAGTAGAGACATTAATTAAGGGTATCTATTTAAAAGAGTGCATTTGTGTGTCTGTGTGTGTGTGTTTGTATGTGTATGTGAATTTCATCTGTTGCCATCATCAGCATTTCGTTTTAATGTTGCATAATTTGCATTTTCAGTAATAATGATAATATTATACTACAGTCCTATCGTTGTGCACTGTCGCAAGGGGGGGGGGGGGGAGATGCATAAATTTCTCTTTCTGTGCATTTATCTGAAAATGGGGGGGGGGGCAGCGGGGCGGAAGGGGATGCGTGCATAATTATTTTCGCTCTGAAAAAGAGGGGGAGGGCCGGGGAGGGGGGGGGTGAACCACCAACATTATTATTATTTATCAGCGTGATCACACTATTTATTCAGGCCAATTTTATTATTTTTTTATATTAAGTAAAAACTGACATTTACGTCATGACACAAAGATTGAGTATGTGAATCGGGATTAGGAGGTTGTAGTATTACTGGTATGGATACGGACGTTCACAAATGGCTATCTGTATTTACCAAAAAGTGCTACCAGAGAGTATAGATGTATAGAGAGATCTCACTTCCGCCAAGTCGCGAAACAAGAAATTGAAGAATTGAAAGAGACCGTCTCCACCAAAGATAATGTGCACATCGTTTTCTGTGGTTTGTTCATATTTTTGGGCTGACAAACTATTTTGAGCCGTTTGTAAGCTCTTACGTCCCGTGGAAATGCGCAAACGGGTATCGTTTACCGCAGCGGCCTACTTTCCGCTCCATGCTAACAGTAGTTTCGCGGAGCCTACTGTGTCTCGCAGTGCAAATCGGCCAATAGTGAAACCTCTCTATACAAAAATCTGTACTCGCTGGTGGTACCAAGAGTGTGCACAATGGCCTTTCTCGTTTTGGGTTATCGGTGTGAAAAAAACAAAAATTTCTTAGACGAAGATTTGACCTGAATGTTGTCAGGGGGGCGTAGACTAATTGCACAACCAAATCAAATAGAGAAAATACCGTACTGAGTTGTGTTCGCTGTTCAGCTATTGCTTATAGTAAGTAATAGACCCATTGCGGATATCGGCCATTTTAGTTGTCAGGACCGACGCATAACCATGGCGATGGTAGCATTGATTTTGATTCGTTAGCTGATTTGCACTAAAAACACTTCAGGCGTCGCGAACCAATCGGCGGCGAGCTTTAAAAGTTCACTACAGTAAACAATGACACGTGTGTTCACACACATGGGAGACGTTCGGTCAATTCTTTCACTTCCTTTCCTTTGTTTACACGGATGGCAGGGAATCTGACCAGTTTGGATCCATCCTTTCCACCCCTGATATAACACTATAGTCAGCGGCAATGCAACCAGCAGGCATTTTAACCGCTTAGACATATCTGGAAGTTACACTCATCAGCTGATCCACCCGCCATTTTAGGTGTCGGAAGTACAAAACAAACAACACTCTGTGACGTCATTCGCAACGGGCCTATAACGTAAAATACATATACTACGCGCCCATAACAAAAGCCCTCTGGGATTGCCCTACCACGGACATGTAGAAAAGGCGACAGTTTGAACTCTTTAAAAATCGAAACTAAAAACTGCTCTTTTTCACGGAAATTATACTTTAAATCTGTTTTCTTATGCAGTTGCATTCGAATTGAGTTGCATTTTTGCCTTGAATTTGAAAATTTACTTCTGAACTGTAAAGAGCACAGAACCATAAAAGCCAAAAAGAGGACACCAAGCGACAAGAAATAGACACCTCAGTTGGTAATCATCATGACCAGGGAATCAATTGCAGCCTGTGTAAGAATTTTGAAGTTTTTCTCTTTTACGGTCTAGTCAATCACTGGCGCCAACCATCGGCAAGTCCTGAGATATAGCGTTGATTGATAATGATAAATGACCAGGCTCGAACCCTTCCTGTAATACCCTTTCCAACTCCCGGAGGAGGTTTAGTGTTGTTATTGTTGTTACTGCTGATCCATAATATTATGAACTACTGAAACCATGTTGGCTATTCGCGATCTTAGCTCTTGTTCCTTCTATCGCCGTCTTTTAGTATGTAGAAGAGGTATAACAAATGCACACTTTGACACTTGTTTAAAAAAATGCCCCGTGGCACTTATCAAGCTGTTTCACAGTTCCGATTTGTTCTAACTTCTCATGTCATACCAAAGCCGCAAACGTTGAACGTCGAATTTCTCAGTTGTGCAAAAAGTGGAATTGGAGCTAACAAGAACTAAGGTCGCATGATGCCAACCATCTGCACGTCCTGAGATAGCGCATTCATTTGATTGATCATGATAGGTAATCCGTCACGTCTCCGCTCTTTAATTCAATACTTTTCCAAATCCCGGGGGGGGGGGGGGGATTTATTTGCTGTTGTTGTTGTTGTTGTTTTGTTGTTTTTGTTGCTGCTGCCGATCCATAATATCATGAACCCATGATGGCTATTGTATGACTGTATGCACAGAATGCTCCGCCCAAAGCGTGTGCTCAATGAAGGTCAACATTTCATACAATACATAAAACGTCTATCAAGTGCTCACTGTTTATGGCATGATAATCTGAGCGCAAGAAATGTCAGGGTGAGTGAGAACTTTTGATCTGGCTATGGACACACCCACAAAAACAAGAAAGGGGTGCTCGTGTGGGGGGACAATAATTATTGTGGCCAATTTTTTCTGGTATTCTGTCCAGACAAAAAAAAACAAAAACAGACTGGCGTATAGTGTGTGTGTATGCGTATTTGTGTGTGTGTGTATGGTTATATGTGACTTTTGTGTGATTTTCTCCCTCCACCCCTTTTTTTTAATAATTAAAGTTCATGTACGTCAGGCCACATTCCTCAGGTTTCCTCAGTTCCCTTCCAGATTTGGGATTTGTGTTTCACGGCATGTCCACACCACAATGACCACTTTACGCCTTGCCCAAGTTTGAATTGTCATTTTAATGATTTTTTAAATTTTTCTTTGTTCACCATTGTACTTTTACAGTTGTATGCATCGAAACAATCTTCGAAACTAAATTTCTTGATTGTTTGCAATCAAATGAAAAACCAACGCTTTTCAAACCCCAGCAATCCTGAACGGGACTCAATCTGAAGCAGCAGTGTTTTTTTGTTCGTTTTGTTTTAAAGTTTTAACTTGTGTTTCATTCGTATTTCATCTGATAAACACAGTGTACCGGGTATACCCTTTCCCAGTTTAGAGTTCCTCCTCTGACCGCAATTCCTCCCAATTCCTCCTCTGGCCAAAATTCCTCCTCCTAGATTTGAAATTCCTCCCCTGGAAGCCAAGTGACCCCCCCCCCCTCTCCCCCCAATCGCCAGTTTGAGGTGAGAATCGAACCATTTGAGCTGACATAACAGATTTTCGTGGCCTGATCATTGTGTGTGCCCTGGACTGATATTGTGACAAAGTGGAATGGTTTTGTTTCCTTGTTATGTCGCAGTGTTTGTCAAAGATCTTAGACATTCGCCAGTTGAAGTTAACTTTGTATACCAATATTAATCATTGAATGGCAAATGTTCTGAAGTGAAAGATTAGTTTGCATGTACTCTCTCTCTCTCTCTCTCTCTGTGTGTGTGTGTCTCTCTCTCTCTCTCTCTGTCTCTCTCTCTCTCTCTCTCTTTCTCTCTCTTTTTCTTTCTTTCTTTCTCTCTCTTTCTCTCTCTCTCTCTCTCTTTCTTTCTTTCTTTCTCTTTCTTTCTTTCTTTCTCTCTCTCTCTTTCTCTCTATCTTTCTCTCTCTCTCTCTTTTTTTCTCTGTCTGTCTCTCTTTCTCTTTGTCTTTCTCTCTGTCTCTTTTCTCTCTCTGTCTCTCTCTCTCTCTTTCTTTCTCTCTCTCTGTCTGTCTCTCTCGTTCTCTTTTCCCTACCTCAACACCTGTGTGCACTCACACTGTATACACTTCTTCCTCTCATCAAAGCCCCTCTCTAGATACCTCCGCTTACTGAGTCCTTCTGTCTCTTCTTCCCCTATGAAGTTCACTCTGACCACTCGTTCCATATTCATAAATCCTTTCATTTGTTATGAATTTTCTGATACCATCGATATATATATATGCGAAACTGTTAATAACAGATGGGTTTGTCATATTAAGCGCAAAACTCCTTGCATCTTTTCTTATTATGTAAGAACAAGATGTAGCTTGAATTGTAACCAAAATAAATTTGTGATTGGTGCGTGTGGGGGAGGAGGAAGTTGAAAACAAGGGACAGGGGAGACATAGGCCCACAATAGCCACATAGGCGTGGTCAGTGACTGAGCCCAGGCGGACACTTGCCGCTGTTGATGGGGGCATCAGTGGGATAGTGACGTCACAACATTGAGTTTCTGTGACTGTGAGGTCCGTTACACCAGCCGGCTAGTTGCATGTCACTGAAAACTCAATGTCGTAACTTTGCCGTCCAACTTGTCAAAGTCAAAAATTGGCAAAAAGAAAAAGTTGTATGTAGCAAAGCCTCGCGTAAGAAATAATATCCAAACGATACAAAGAAACGCAAACTAAAAGAGAAGACAGAAAATGGCCGATATTTCGGCAACAGCCTTTTTCAAGGAGAAAAAAAAAACAAAACAAAAAACAACGAAAAACAACAGCAGAAAAAAAATGGAAAACTGTCAACCGATCAAAATGGTCTAGTGCGCGCAAAGCCCTGACCGTCCACTTGCTCACCCTTTAGTGACAGCAGTGGCGGGGCATGGGGTGAGTTTTGTGACTGAACCCTGAACCTGCAGCTGCCACCCCAGCAGTTAATCGTGTGATGTGACAGGTTTCATGTTCAGAGCTGACGGGCTGGAATGTCGATGGAGGGTGACTATGCATATGTTTGTATGTATGTATGTGTACATTCTGTAAAAGTACTCAACAACTTTACGCCCTCTAGAACTTACATATTATACAAGTATTACGGTAATGTCCATTGCTTTTCTTCCTTTTCTTCTTTTTCTTTTCCTTTCACAACAAAAATGATCCCAAGTCCAGGCCTGCTCCAGCCGATTGTGATGGGCCCATAGTTGGACGGTGTCGTCACGACAGTTAGTTTCAGTGTAATCTCGGGCATCAGCCAACCAGTGGGATCTCAACGATACTCAATGTGATGATGTCACCATCCAACTACTGGACCCACCAAAACCTGTCGGTGCGCGCCTAGAGCCTGATTGTCGCGTGATACGAACTCAGATCAGTTTTTCAAAGTAAAAGAGTTTAATCTTTTTCAAGTAATGTGGACGTTTTGGAGAGGGTTGCGAGGGAGGGAGGGGGGGGGGTGCTTAAGGAATGGCAATAAAAGTAGGAGTAGCAAATATGTATGGATAGAGGGATAAATATCGATGAATGAATAAAACAAATATGAGTCACTGAATGAGATTGCTTTACATTATGCATGCCAAGTCAGAAATTGGCAAAAATAAAAGTTGTATGTAGCAAAGCCTCCCGTGCCAGTTGAGGATTAACGGATTTTAAAATATCGATCAAATAAAACTGACTCATTCGTATTGTGCATTTGCATAATGTCAGTTATTGATTATGTTTGAAACAGACCTGAGATTGATGAAAGCATCTTGTACAATACATGTACGATGTGACGTGACCGACTTTTTCAAAAATCGAGATTATTATTTCGCGACCTTTCTTCTTGTTTGTTTCAACTCCACTTTTTGCACAACGAAAAATTTGACGCTAAACGTTTTTTGGGTTTAGTATTAACTATTATGATAAGAAGTTCGAACAAATCGGAACGGTGAAACAGCTTGATAAGTGCCACAACGTATTTTAAACAAGTGTCAAAGTTTGCATTTGTTATATCTCTCTACATACTACAAGATACCTCTTCTACATACCTCTTTCTCTCTCTCCCTCTCTTTGTCTCTGTCTGTCTGTCTGTTTGTCTCTCTCTCTCTCTCTCTCTCTCTCTCTCTCTTTCTCTCCCTCTCTCTCTCTCTCTCTCTCTCTCTCTCTCTCTCTCTCTCTCTCTCTCTCTCTCTCTCTCTCTCTCTCTCTCTCTCTCTCTCTCTCTCTCTCGTTCAGAAAATGGGGATAGAACAAACAAGAACTGAGGTCGCAATTTGGTTTGCCTGTAAACCTTGACAGCCCGCAGGTTGTGTTGTAAGTTCGGGGTTAAATTCTGAAAACTAAAGTTTAAGTAAAGAACATTTTTTTAAAAATCCTAACTATTAAGTTTGATAAAGGAACTAGATCTAATCAGTTTTTTGCTAGTCCTGAAAATTTTGTTAAAACCGACCTACGATAGTTTACCGATACCGATACCATGTTGCCCTCGATTTGATAACTGGACAAACATTTCAACAACAACAACAAAATGATTAGATGAATTTAGTTCTTGAAGAATTTTGAGGTTTATTGTTGAAAATCAAGGCAGGAAAGAAAAAAAAAGGACTAGAGAAAAGAGTTGACAATGGAGAAATACACCTGGTAGCGGTGAGAAAGAGAGAGACCAAAACAAACATGAAAAGTGAACAGATGTTTAACCTGAAGTACTATAAAAATGGTTTTGCAGGTGGCAGTTGGAGATGAATCACCCGCTGTGGAAGAGTAACACATTGTGTGCATAATCTATTGTGTTACCGTTACAGAACTCTGTCACTCTCTCTTCTTTCTCTCTCTCTCTCTCTCTCTCTCTCTGTCTCTCTCTCTCTCTCACTCACTCACTCTGCCCCTTCCTTCCCCTTCTCTCTATCTCTCTGTCTCTCCCCCTCTCTTTCTTGCTCCCCCCTCTCTCTCTCTCCTTTTCTTTTTCTCACCCCTCTCTCTCTGGACGCTTCTCTCTTTCTCTCTCTCTCTGTCACCCTCTGTCCCTGTCTCTCTATCTGTCTCTGCATCTCTCTCTCTCTCTCTCTCTCTCTCTCTCTCTCTCTCTCTTAGGGAGAGATTTTTTTATGCCGTTCACAATGTCATTTCAAAAATACCGTCCATGCTTCAACACTTAAATTTGCAACACTTACAATATTAAAAACCGATAAATTTAGCCAAGAGCATAGTTACATTAATGTATTGTAATTCAACAAGATATTGGATTTAAGACGAACACCTACAGCATACAAGGAGCTTGTATTATAAACTTAATACATGATAATAAATATTACTTAGTCTGTAACAGCTAGTGGCTGCTCTTCTGTTATGTAATAAAATGTTATAAGTTGTGCGCGAGTGATGTTAACAACACCTATTATTCATAGTTCGTGCATTTGAAGACTGCTCAATCTCAGTCTCTCTTGATACGGAAGATGCTTTAAGCATTTCGCAGACATGAAAATTGGAGATTACCTTGCAGTTAGGGCGAAAGTTAGAACAGTTGATATCGGTGCATGCACGCGACAGGAAGGATGCTAAGATGTCCAGATAGCGGACAGTGAGGCAATAAAAATGACATTTTAATATCCTGTTTCCCCCCCCCCTCCCCCCTCTCTTGGTTGATTGTGATACACGACAGGTAACGCAAGCAATAGCTGATACCGATAAGAGTATCGCGACGTTAGTTCTTGTTTGTTTCAACTTCTCTTTCGCACAACTGAGAAATTCCATGTTAAACGCTTGCGGCTTTAGTATTATGATAAGGAGTAAGAATAAATCAGAACTGTGAAACAGCTTGACAAGTGCCACAACGCATTTTAAACAAGTATCAAAGTGTGCATTTGGTATACCTTTGCTAAATGCAATAAAATCTCCAGTTTTTCAGAAAATGGAGACTGAACAAATAAGAATTAAGGTCGCGACATGACAGGTTACCCAGTGGTTGATACATTCAAACAAGAGTATGATCAGATCTCAAAGGTAGCCGGTGGGTAATAGTAATACTGCCGTGATGTAATACGTCTATCGTAACACACCTGCGTTGGCTGACCTTGATAATATATTTGATGACCAGGTGCAGATACTGGTCGAACCTGTTACGGATAGTACAGTTGGAGTCTATGACCTAGACAGACATAGGACAATAAGACATTAAAGTGCAGCCAAACGGCGAGTCAAGGTACAAATGCTTAAGGCAGTAAGCCTATTCAAAGACAGATCTCTGCACAAAGTAAGCACTGTACCATCATGTCAGCGCCTATTAATGCTCTTTCAAGTGTACATAAGGCATAGTACTGCATGGACTCCCAAATCCCCCCCCCCCCCCATTTTGTTGAAATTTTGAGAATCATTTAGGATAGAACATGATAGCGCTATGGAGTCACAAAGGTCAATTTTAACTAATCTGAATGTCTAAGTAGACGGTCTACTCTGAATCTTCCAAAACAAGAACAGTTCGAACCAAGAAATTTTGCCCTAAATTTTAAGTACGAGTATCTTAATTATTTTTCAAATTGTCTAGAAGTCCGTGATCCTTGTATGACGAACATGAACGTTCATCATCAGACAGTCAACGGTTTGCAACAAAAGGATGTATAATTGTCTATGAAAGCTGAACTTGCAAATTTTGCCCTAAATTTTAAGTATGTTAATTTATTTTATCAGATTGTTTAAAACTCCGCGTAGCTTGTCAATAATTATGTCAGACATCCCACAATTTATTACAACAAAACGAAACATCGTATATTTGAAGATGCCGGGTGTGAGGCATCTTCTATCTATCTACCTATCTATCTATCTATCTATCTATCTATCTATCTATCTATCTATCTATCTATCTATCTATCTATCTATCTATCTATCTATCTATCTATCTATCTATCTGTCTGTCTGTCTGTCTGTCTGTCTGTCTGTCTGTCTGTCTGTCTGTCTGTCTGTCTGTCTGTCTGTCTGTCTGTCTGTCTGTCTGTCTGACTGTCTGTCTGTCTGTCTGTCTGTCTGTCTGTAGAAGTGTGTTATCTATCTATCTATCTATCTGTCTGTCTGTCTGTCTATAGAAGTGTGTTATCTATCTATCTATCTGTCTGTCTGTCTGTCTGTCTGTCTGTCTGTCTGTCTGTCTGTCTGTCTGTCTGTCTGTCTGTCTGTCTGTCGAAGTGTGTTGATCCACAGCCAGGTTTGAGGTCTTTAATTTAGGAGGTTCACGGCTCTGGGCATTTACGCCTCGCTTTTCTTGTTTTTGTTTGCCTTTTCGTCTGTTTCTTCTGTTCTTTCTCGTCTCTTGCTTTTCTTCTGTCAGATCCCATGCTTCTTCTTGTTCATCCTCTTCACCGGCATCTTTGTCTTCAATTTCTTCACTTTTTGGCTAGTTCTTATTCTTCTCCTTCTTTTTCTTCTTCTTCATCGCCTCCAAAAAGGCTGTTTGGTGTGTCGGGTAACGAGTGAGAGTGCTATAGATAAGGAGGGGAAAGACTTCCTACTGGGATTGGTTTAGGAGAGGGGAAATATGGGTTGGTTTTGTCCTTACTTAGTTTCCGATATGCTTTGATACACCGCTGTGAAGGATTTTTATATCTTTTTTTTTACACTAGTTTTTAACCTGCGTTTTTTTTTTTTGGATGTGCTCAGTCTTGAATCAGTCTGTGTGAGTTTTAGAATTTTGCAAAATCGATGTCAAGGAAACTGATCATGGCTCAGTCTGCCCCAGATTGCTTTCTTTGTCTATTCCTGTTCACCGAACGGATTCAACAATGCGTACGTACCAAAATGATTCATTAATGGCGAACCAGGTGCTGACAACAGTGACTTTGTGTGCTCATTAAGATTACATTTGTCACAGGAAATTGTTTCATTATTTCAATAAATTCAATGTCAGGGGCTCGCCAGTGTTAATGACCGGTGCTCACTCGTGACCCATTCAGTGCGGACATAGGGTTGTACATTAATTTATCCCGTCGTCCGGGAGGGGGGGGGGGAGATATGAACAAGGACATAGAAACAGTGGCCCACATATTGAAACACACACACACACAATCTTATAATTAGAGACAGGTGATAATGATAAAGATACAATCTGGGCTTGCTAGATCGCTGCTGAACAAAGAAGTTTCACACACCCACTTCCCCCCCCCCACACACACACAAAATTCCGCCAAATCCTTTTACCATAACATTCCACGCACGCACATTCAGACACCAATTTCCCACAGAAGCGTACACACTGTTATATACACACGCAAATGTTTTTGTGATAAATAATAATAAATATTAAATAAGTATTATAATTCAGTCTAAGGAATCAGACTAGCTGGAAAGTACTGCACAATATTAGAGCAAGCCCAATTTAAGATGATTAATCCACCTGTGGCACTGTCAAACTGCAAAATTTATGCAAGTACTACAATTTACCAATGTTATCATGTATTTCATATGTCTTTACAATAAATCATGCTGACAAAACAGCAGTTTTCATAATGTGTGTGCCCAATGGTACGACAAGTAAACATCTGAGTCAAATACCATTAAAGCATTCCATTGGTATTGTGTCATGCCAGGCTTATCTCAGCTACCGTGTATTTAGAATCCATAAAGGTAAGCAGAAACTTGGTGGATGGAGAACTAACAGCACTAACAAAATAATTCATAGAAAAGCTGAGGCTACCACATGTGTATTTGCGAGGTGGGAGTCTAAGAAAGAAGAAAAACAAGTCATCAAAGTGGTTATCGAACAAAAAGGGGAGTTGAAGGGGTGACATGGGTGGTATTGGTCCCAGCAAACGAATACTCAAGTCAGTAAGAGTCACCGCTTCATAGGTTGGTTGCATTTTTTTTGGGGGGGGGGGGGGGAGAGAGAGACGGAGTGGTCAGAATGGTTTAAGGGAGTTGTTACCTTCTTCCTGGCAAGGCGGTTGGTGCTGTAGCAGAGGTCGCGGGTTCGATCCCCACATTGATCTTTCTTTCTTTTACTTCTGTTCGCTTTTCCGAGCACTAACTAGGCACATACACTTCTAATCACCTCACAGTTTTGATACGACGCTACCTGTTCCCATTGTCGCTATGATGGTTCTTCAGAACGGGTTTTCAGGTCACGTCTAATGCCTATCGTTCAGTAGTGTATATCTATGCTGTATATTGACATCTGTGTGTACCAGTTTTTTTTAAACGTTTATATTCCTATACTTGCATTCATTATAGCCTCTTTCACGGTTGCGTTTGGGAAATGGTGTGGAAGTCGAAATCCTCTTTGATCACCATTATTTTCAGTCGAATGGGACAGCTGTTTTACATGCCTGAGAGTGACTTCGGCTTTCTTTGGTGGCAGCTGGTACTCGCCTTTCAGATAACGTGAAAACATTTTATTGAGCTGTTTATGGTAGAGTGGTGTGTATTTCCAATAACATGTTACAGTCATGTAGGCCTGCATTGCTTTCTTTTCTTTTATACATTCTTCGCCATTATGTATCAACATGAAACATTTAGAGAACCATCGATTTGCTCTACCATAAAGACTTTTGTTTGAGGTCGTGGACCATGGTAATAATTATTTACATTATAAGTATAAGCCATAGCTGAACAGCGAACTCAAGCAGGTATTTTTTTCTATTTGGTTTTATAATCAGACCACGGTCCCATAACAAAAGCTACAAAGAAACATCATTCACTGGTAGCTGTACCCACAGGCGTGCGGGAACTCTTTGGTAAAGGCAGGCAGAGGGGTTGATTTACCCGAAATCAATATCTCTTGTTAATTTGTTAATCCTTTTTGCTCTCTCTGTCCGATTTTTATCCACTTGCTTTACTCGGAGTTTTGCCACTGTTTTTTCCGAATTTGGTGGAGGGCGTCGGGGGAGACCCATTACCCACTGTCTCCTCTGGCTCGCACGCCCATGGTTGTACCACGTTACGCCCATGCATTAAATGTTATTGCATATTTGCGGCTTTTGCCATTTTACATCATTTAAAGAAAAGTATAATTATCTGTGACAGTGTTACAGTATTACTAAAAGCCAACAGGTTGATGTCGTCCATTCATGCTTTTCGCACTCCTCTCTCTCTCTCTCTCTCTCTCTCTCTCTCTCTCTCTCTCTCTCTCTCTCTCTCTCTCTCTCTCTCTCTCTCTCCCCTTCCTTCCTTCTTTCTTTTTTTTTCTTTCTTATTTTTTTTCTCTCTTTCTCTCGTTCGCTTTGTCTTCTTTTCTTCCTTTCTTTCTCACTCTTTCTTTCTTTCTCTCTTAAGTTCTCATGTTTTTGCGTCACTTTATCGCAATTTAAGTCGAAATTTTAAACCGATGTATTTAAGTGCCACAGTTAACCGGGGTAAAATCTATCCCCCCCCCCCCCCAATCCCACCCCCACCCCTGCCTATGATAGTCTAGCTCCATTCGTTCAAATATTCATTTAAGATCAGGATTTTTTCCTTCTCCAGCATCAAAAACTGACGTGTGCGCTCTGTAGCTCCAATAACCTGTCCAGGTCCACTTAGCTCTGCCCATCGGTCAGGAAATACACACGCGAAAAAAAAAAAAATGTTCTCCTTTCTGAAGAGGAAAAAAAAGCATGACAAACATCTCAA
This sequence comes from Onchidella celtica, assembly GCA_963931925.1. Taxonomy (NCBI): domain Eukaryota; kingdom Metazoa; phylum Mollusca; class Gastropoda; order Systellommatophora; family Onchidiidae; genus Onchidella; species Onchidella celtica. The sequence goes on along the minus strand of OZ007579.1, from coordinate 22,076,734 downwards.
GGACTCAAAGGAGAAGGAAAAAGGAGATGAAGAGAAAGGAGAGGTCGAGATTTCTGATGAAACAAAGCGCCTTTATTTCACATCAGGTTGGTCTGCCTTTTAGAAAGAGATAAGAAGCGAGAGAGAGAGAGAGAGAGAGAGAGAGAGAGAGAGAGAGAGAGAGAGAGAGACATGATGAGAGAGAGAAAGAGTGTGTCAGAGAGTGGAGGGGGGGGGGCAGAGAGAATGAGAGAAAAAGAGAGACAAACAGACAAAGACAGAGAGAGCGTGTGAGAGAGAGAGAGAGAGAAAAGGTGCGAGAAACAAATCTGAACAGAGAGAGACAGGGCCAGAGGGAGTGAGAGAGTCGGAAAGAGAAGAGGAGAGAGAGAGAAACAGAGGCAGAGAGCGAGAAGAGAGAGAAAGTAGCGAGAAAGAGTGTGTGGGGGTGGGAGGGGGGGTTGAAGAAAAGCAGCAAAGGAATGATAAAATACATGCATATAATGTATATATGAATTCACTTTCGTTAGGGAAGGCGAAAATAAATGGCAGCAATTTCATATTACGAATAGCTTTCTCGATAAAGGAAGTTGTCACAGAGTGGTTGATGGACTGTGTGGCTGACAGATTGCATTGTCCACACTGATTTAATGACCATTGAAGGTTGTATTGATTGACTGATTGATTGACAGAATTCAAAGTTCTGGGAGACATGACCAAAGACAGCCATCTCAGTTTAGAAGAGTTTTATCGCCTGATGATGTTGCTGCAGTTTCCTGGAGACAGAGATGGTGCAAAGGTAAGAACATCTTCACCACCATCACCAGTAGCATTCGTGTGGCAATTTAATACGAAAACCCACGTGACATCAAAACTGATAACTGACGTAAACGACTGTGTTCCAGCAGATCAGATATCTTAGGTCAGTGGTTCTCAACCTTTTCCAAGCAATCCCCCCCCCCCCCATTAGGCTCCAGAGTTTCTGTCATCGACCCCCTTCTGTCTCCTATCCTCTTCCCCACATACCTACTTAAAACCCAACAGATACATTTCACAAAAAGAGAGACTGCATACAAATTATGACCTAAAGTTTTTTAAAGCCTTATCAATGGCAATAAATGTGCTGTTTGTTCATTGTGAAACAGGAAGCATTCTCTATCAAATGCACAAAAAAAAGAGAAAAATTATAAGCCTTTTCTGTTCATAAAATCCACCCACTCTTGTTGTTGGAATGCCAGTGGCTACCCAGTATTTGCTCCTACATAGCCGCCCCCCCCCCCTTTCATCGTTTTCACCCCTTGACACCCCCCCCAACTCCACCCCCACCCCCACTGGAAGTAAAACTGGTTCCCTGACGGGCGATATTACCCACGTTGAGAACCACTGTCCTGGGTCTTACATAACGATTTATATTACCAAATCCGTGCTATAAAGGACATATGTTTCAAACCTAAAGCGCCAGTGTTTAGGACCCATCGAATTTTCATCAAGGCATGTCCACCTTCACTACAAGGATTATGAAAATCATCATTGCTTCGAGGAGAAGAAGGACACAAGCAAGCAACTTAAAGAGGACATTGTGTGAAACCATGCCAGACCGGACACTGAAATCACATAAACCAGGAAAAAAGAATGCAAAACACAAACACAAATATCATCATTATTTTTAAGAGAATGAAATCACTTCCCCTTCAGAAATACCCAGAAACGCTGGATTGTTCATCCTCACTGAACCTGTCAATCACGGTTGTGCTTGTACCATCCCCACTCCAACCACCCCCCTAACTCAAGTAAAGTGGAAACGCCAATGATAAAAAGATGGGTTTTTTTTAGTTATTGTTGTTGATTTTATGTTATTTATCACCTCTGCCACTTCCACTGCTTTATCATGCCTTAATACGTCTATCCCTTTCCCGGGGGGGGGGGGGGGGGGAGAAATGTCCTGGGGGGGGGGGGGAATAGAGATGAGAACAAGGGAGCGGGTGGACAGAGGATAATGAGAAGAGAAAGGCATGAGTGTTGGACGGAGAAAGAGAAACTGTTGAGGGGAGTGGGTGGAGAAAGGTGAAATAGGAATTAGCTAGTTCTGCACCAACTGACCATAGCTCATATCAATAAAATTGACCATCACTCAAATCGTGTGTCCAACAAACAGAAAATCTGGAAGTCCCATGGCAAGAGTGAAGGCGCAAAACTCACTTTGGAGGAGTACATAATGATGATGTTTGATCCTACCGTGCAGTCACAGTGAGTAACTATGAGTACATAGCCATAATGCTTAACTCTATTTTTTTCACAGTGAGTTACTATGAGAACATAGCCATAGTGTTCAACTCCTGAATGTAATCATAGAGGGTAACTTTGAGTTCATAGCCACAGTGTTTGATCCGTTTGTGGAGTGTGTCCCTCGCACACCTATCCCCCGTTCAGCCCAGTTCCCGAGCGTATTGCCCACATAAATTATGCTCGACACCTTCATCTGTCGTTGTCTTTTTCAGGAAATTCAAATGAGATCATATCCTGTTCACAAACGATTAGCACTGGGTTAGAAATCAAGAATCTCTGTGTGGTAGCATGTGGGAGAACTCTGTCCTAGTATGTCAAGTAGCCATTGTCAATGGGAAGCAGATAATACTGTCTGGGGATATGATACTGGCTCACATGACTGTGTATTCCTGTCGGATTACAAGAAGTGCTATATTTGACCATGACAAACAAAGATAAACCTTGGTGTAAAATTAGAAGTATTTACATTTGGTATAGTCCTGCAGATTTAAGTATAAAGTAAAAGACATCAGAGATGCGATCATAAAATGCATAAAATTGCACACTGTGGCTTTCAGAAACGTATTTTAAAGCATACATGTGGTTTTAAAGGCATTTACCTAAAAGGAATAAATAATTAGCAAAAAATCAATGACACCTTTTTAAAAATTCTGAAAGACAGAGTATTAAGAGGAACATCATCATGTTGTCCAGAGTGTCGGACGTAAAATCTTGAATACCCAAGATATTTCAGTTCAAGAAGAACGGGCCTGAAAGTTCTAACACTCGTTAAATGAAACACTCTAACCGAGAATCAGTTATTATTTCCTTAATGAAGGGTCTTATACTTTGTTTTGCGGCTGTTATATTTTGTAAGGAATCTGAAGATTCTGGGCGCTAATTCAAAGAGAGCAAAAAGGAAATTGGCGTGAGAGATCATGGGAGACGGGAGACAACTGCGTTTGTACCTGAATTATTATGGCACATCATTCTCTCCCTTGCCTGCTCCAATGTTGTATGGTTTCATGAGCATTAACGCATACTTTTTCTCAGTTAAACATTTCGTCCCCTAAGAATGACAAGGGTCTAACTATCTTCTGTCAACTTTTGAGAAACTGATGATGGAAGTTTCATGTGCTCATAGCCTGTAGAGATAGGACTTATTTTTTCTTTTCAGTAATACTCGCAAAGTACACCCCGAATGGGCTTGATACTTTCACACACAACGGAGAAGTAGTGTGTAGGGTGTAACTCAGTTCAGCCAAAAAGTGGAGATAGAACCCTGCCAGTCTAAGGGGACAATTTATGCCTGTTTGTTCATTATTGCTTTTGGAAGTGGAAAGAGTTTGGAAAAAAAATGGTAGCTGGTTAAAATATCAATGTTTACACAGCTTTTGTGTTGAAGAAACTACACACAGAAACAGGTGCAGTACCAGAGACAACAGTGAACATGTAAGATGCAATGAACATCATGACTTCAGGGGCATTATAACAGCAGTATGCTTACACTAAAAGAATAGTTTTTTTTAAAAATTCAGAATATCTGGAATGTCGCAGCCGAGATTGGAATGAAGTTAAAATGTGGCACAAAAAAAAAGCATTTGTAGCAAACTCTTGCATTAGAAACAAACAAAAAAGTAACATTGCAAAAAAAAAAGCAAAAACAAAGCAAGAAATAAAAATAAAGCTTTCCATCATTAAAAACCTTCCTCGGGCAATATTGTCATTATTATTGATATTGTATTTTACTGTCGCCACTTTGATTATGTGTTTCAACAGAACTGACTCCTGGAGGAACTTGTTTGCCGAGATTGATTGGGACGGCACTGGACATGCCTCACGGAAGGAAGTAGTGAGTGGGCTGGAGAAAATGGGACTAGAGGTTACTCCGCAGATGCGTCAGAAACTGGACGATATGGACGCAGACAAGGACGGCCGGATAACATACGGGGATTTCCTGAAACAACAGTTGAAACAATGAGTTATTTACATAGGACTGTTTTGGCTGCAATAAGCTTGTTTGCATTGGTGGATGAGAGGGAGAAAGAGTGAATTATTATAAGAACTACGCAAATGTCATTATGTTGCCTTGACATTGATGACACTGACAGATAACCAGCAGCAACTTGTCGTATTGTATAACATTCATGTAATGACATTCTAAGACATTCATGTAAATACGATTCACCATGAATTATCCAATTTATAATTACGACATGACAGTATTGAATTATGCAAATAAATTCAATATGATTGCTTTTGTTTATAACAATCATCACATTTTCAGTTTAAGAAAATCAGAATGAGAATTATACAAATGTCCAAATACATTTTCCATCCAGATGCAAGTTTTGAAAAGTATTATATTGATACAGATGAAGTTTTGAATTCCTGGAAATGAAACAAGAAAGTTTCGCCACAGTAAATATTTCACCTTGACAGTTTAGAAGAGGGTATACAAACATGACTTATTTTGTGTCTGCTAACTTGCTGAAGCAAAGAAATTGACTCATTAGACATAACAGTATCATGACAATTATTAACCTCCTATTCTGTCCATTAGTAATAATATTTAATTTAATTAATCACTGAATGTTGCCTGTCACAGCCAATAGGTACAATGGGACGTAAACATTGCATACCCTGGCTTTATTATGAGAACTTTAAAACACATTTGCTCTGACTTTGTTCATTAACATTGTGGTATTTAGGTATAACTATGACCCAGTCAGTATCCCTATGTTAATCCAATGTAGATTTGTACAGGATTTCCATTGCATCCTCCCCTATGTCAAACCTACATCAAAGCTATGTTGTAACCAGCAGATCTACGCAGGAACAATGTCATTCCTTTGTGCAAACTTGATGCCAATCCTGCAAGTTGGATGTCCACAGTGCTGTTGGCTGGAGAAGTAAGAATTATAATGTCCAGAAAGCTTTCAATGGAATACATAAAATACAATTCTGATCTATTACTGCATGCAGCTAGGAAATTGCAAGCAATCCTTGCCACTTCAGACTGTCAGTGTATTCAGTTTTAAAATACATAGCAACTGCAAGTAAGTCAGGAGTATATTAAAAAGCTTAAAAACTATGCAGACTCACTTCATGATACAAATCCATCACAAGACAGGTAGTTTCAAATTCAAACACATAATGAGAAGAAAATGATTAAGAAATTAAACAAACAAACAAACAAGTAAAACGACACCGAGGGGTGGAGCCGAGGTGAGGGACAAAGTGTAATGCAAAATGTCACTGTCTTCATTCCTACTGTTTTATCCATAATTATTTTCTTTCTTCTGGATTTCTTCTCTCCTTGTCTACCCTTCTTTTATTTCATTTTTTTTCCTCTAGCGATTCTGTTTTCATCAGAGCATGTTTTGTTAGTTTAGGCTACCTCCTCCAATGTAGAGGAGTAAAGTGTAATGACAAATGCTGTAAAACAGTTGTATGTATGTTTGTGATGTATAATTTTATGTTCTCATAACACATATGCATAATACAAATTTAACAGTTAGTGTAATTATTGTTTAGTAACAGTAGTATTAATATGACATATAAAAACCAAGAAGAATCCATGATATTTTAACTTTAAACAGCTTTAACTCCAAGTTAAGCCTATCTCATTCTGTAACTTGTATTTTCATATCATTTTACCCTCTTTAACATTCACTGATGGAAACAAGCATAATTATATTTTATACACATATTATAGTCATCTTGCCATTTTTTATATTGTTTGCAATAATTAATAACCATTTTTAATTAATTTACTCATTATCTGGTAAGCTGGTATTTTCTAAAAGCATTTCTCAATGGCTTACATTTTTCTTCCATACAATTTTGATTTTTTGTTCTTTTATTATGTTGTATCAATGTATGTATTTCAGGTTGGTTGAATGGTGATAGTAATGATACATTTTGAAAAGTTTGTTGAATATAACCATTAATCACATGTTGAATGTGTGACAGATTTAGGGGTGAAACAAACCAAGGTTGGTGTAGGTGTCAGACTGCTGGCTTGCCGTCCATAAATTATGCACATATCACCCTAATACTCCAAGCAGTGCCCACAGTGCTGCCTAGTATGGTGCATAATTTATGGGCGACAAGCCACCAGTCTGGCGCCTACACCAACCTTGGTCAGTTTCCCCCCTTAAGGTGGTGGTGCTTGGAGTCTGTTTTGTCTCGGTTTTAGTGCAAAATGTGGCCTGTGGAGTTAAATGGAGTTTAAAATGTGTGTATATTTGTGTGCTTTTCATTTAGGCATGCTTGGGGGATTGTTTATTTTGTCCTGAAATTATCATGATTGTGTGTTCTGTCAATGAATGAATGACATAGGAATGCGGGAAGGGGAAATTCAGAAACATGAAAACATTCACTGTAGTCATGTCATCTATGTCATATGCAGGCTGTGCCTCAACTCAGTTTTCAAATTTTTAATATTTTTTTTTACAAAGTCATGATTTCACACTTTTCCTCATAGCAATTAGTAAGAGCTTGTGTAGACATCATTTTATGTTATCTTAATTTGGTTGTATTTTTAAAGTAAACCTACAAGAATTTACAAAAAAAAATTGAAGAGCTCAGTTCTACTCCTGTATGTATTGTGTTTCAGTCCCAAAATGCTTCCCAAAGATAGATAACGAAAAAAACTGTGAGAGGTGCAAAGTGGCTGTTATTGTGCTGACACGCCGTAAAAACCCAAACTCAAACAAAACTCAAAATGCTTATACTGAGATACTGAGCAAAAAGACAGTGTTCTTCGCAAACTCTGAAAACTCCAGCTCTTTCAAAGTGCTTTACTCTAATACTAACAGTCATGGGTTGATGTGCTTTGTGCAAAAGTCATGATAGTCACTGATCTCTATAACAAACAAGTACATATACTGTATATTTAGAAATCTAGGAGGACATTATATAGAACTCACTCCTTCAGGAGGGTTTCTCCTTTCTTTTGTTGGGGGGGGGGGGGGTTCTGGTTGAATGATGGTTTGAAGAGCTGGGAGATAATATTAATTCCGTGAAGATATGGGTTCGGTGGGAATGAAGAGAGAACTATTGAAAGAAATTTATGAGAGGCAGCAATTATAGTTTAGACCCTGCCACGAGTACTATGCAGTGAAAGTGATGGTAGCACAGAGGAAGAGATTTTATATTTTGTATTATGTTATTCTTGAAAATGATTGACTTGATGAATGAGTGTCACGAATGAATGTCGTAACCACACAATAATAATCTTTTTTTTTTTTTTAATTAATTACTTATCTTCTCCCGCTTCCAATTAATTTGACTGGCTTTGTACTTTTATTAAAAGTGTAAGAATTAAAATTTATTGATTTCAACAATTTTACTTGGTTGTTGTTTTTTTTGCAGTGTGAATTTGTTAAACTTATTCTCGTCTGTTTTTAGCTGTAAATATTGTAGTGTTGTGCTTGAGCTTTTGATGTGGTGTAAACAGTTTTGTGCTGGGCACAAGATGTACAAACGGGTATTGTTTACCGCAGCGACCTACTTTCTGCTCCATGCTAACAATGGTTTCGTGGAGCCTCCCGTGTCTCGCAGTGCAAATCGACCAACAGTGAAGCCCCTTTACATACATACTCTCTGGTTTCACTTGAAACGCCATTAAAGCAGCTCCAGTCATGAAAAGCAACCAACGAGAATGCTTTTAAGTTTCGCTGGCCAGAAGGGGAGAGTTCAGAAAGAAGAGGGGATCCAGAAATCGTAGCCGCAGTCGCGGTAAAAACTCACTTTGATGGTGTAGTCCAAGTTACTCTTTTCATACCCTAGGGTGATTAATGGGAAATGCAGCAAAACAACAACAAACAAACAAAAAACACGAGTTTTACAAATGATAGAACTTTTCCTATCCAATGCCGACCTTTAGCGGTAATAGGACTGTTTACCTGACAACGTAAAATCATGACAATTTCCAAAGAAGAATAAGAATAAGAAAAGGATCTATAGCAATAGTGGCACACCAGTGGTCCTCCACCCAGGGGAATACCCAAGACAAATTGTGAGATTTCAGAAGAGAAATATCTAGATCTAGGTGGGCAATCTTTTGTTAGTAAGGATAGGCCTCATAGATCTATGTGAGGATACTCTCGCCTCATAATAATAGTGACTGATGTGTACAGAAATTTTCAGTCATCCTCGGGGGCAAGCCAGAATTGCTTGGCTCACGGGCCGTAGGTTGCCCATGTCTGTTCTAGGTCTTTAGGCTGTGCATACAGCATGTGTTGCGAAAGTCCAGAGACGCTCACATTTTTCTTTTCCAGACTGGGCATTTTAAATTTTACTCATGTTCAGCTTACTCTCCATTCATTCCTCACTGCTTCATTCCGTTTTACCAGGATTGCTCTATCCGTGTTGCAAGTCAAAGGGATCGAACCTGTCAAATGATGCCTCAGAAACCAATGGTAGAAGTTTACATGTGTGTGTGTTTGTGTGTGAGAGAGAGAGAGAGACAGAGATGGGGGTAAAAAAGAGAAGTAAAACAAAGTAGAAATGGTGTAAAATGCAATGTGACAGATCTGAAACAAAGAAAAATAGACAGTGTGACAAATCACAAGAAAAATGAACTTTTTGTAAGGTGAGATCGGATGCTGTGATATGACTTAATAAATACCACTACAACATGGCCCACTAGACAATGCACTCTCTCTCTCTCTTTCCATGTCTATACGGGTTGTTTGTTTGTGTTAGCATAACGTGTTTTCTGTTCTTTTCCTTTGGTACCTTAATTTTTTTTTTCTTTTATTCAAAGCTCGAGGAAAATCTGTAAACTGTAAACCTTCTTCATTTCACAGCTTGTTACATGTAGTACCTGGCCCTCACGTTTTTCTTTCCTTGAATATTTTGCCACAGCTCCATTTCACAGCGATAACCTTGACCCTCAAGGATTCAACGCGAAAAAAAAAATGTAAGTTGTGAATGTCTCCGTGATTGCGAGTACTGGTGAAAAAGTCAGTGAGTGGATGCATTGCGGGATGAAAGGAGGGCTCAGAATTAGCCCAAAGCGGCCACTATGTGGAGGTGAAGTTGTGGTCCTAATCATCTTGGTAAATACGTAATTTCTTAGGATGCAGATTAAATATACACAAATATAATAATCGGTTTATTGTTGTTTTATTTATTATTATTTTTTAGAAGACAGTTTTTTTTTTTTTTGCTTATTATTATGCCTAGTAACTGTTCCGATCTGCGGACACTTGAAGACAAAAGCCATAGCGGAGGAGTGATCTATTATGTAACAGACGGGAGAAAATAGGCCGTAGGGACACTACTCCTGTGTGCACCATGGCATGTCGACTCAGCGTGGATGGCCTAGCGTAAGCCCAAAAATAAATGATGTCATCATGGGCTCATGTGTTAGTGATTAGAAAAAAAACAAAAACCGGGGCGATATCAGCGACACAAATGAAACTCAAAAAAAAAAAAAACAACTTCTCCACCATTTCAAGTCTCCAAATCTGAAAACGAACCTTCTGAAGGCCAAAAGGAAGGCAAATCCGAGATGCATGAGCGATGGCAGGTCTTGTTAAAAACCGGTCGAGTTTTCTTTTATAGTACAGGGTATTAATATTTCGCTTTTGTTCGAACATCACTTTTATTGCTTACGGAACCGTGTTGTTTCCCTGGATCAATCTTCCTGGGCCGCCAACCTCGTGACCCGAATAAAAACTTCAGAGTATGGAATGCCAATTTCTCGAAGAAAAATTCAGTAGACAAAATTCAGGCACCAGCTAGGAACATCTAGATTTTGACAAGCGGTTGGATCTTCTCTTAAAATAGTTACATTAATTTGGTCAGACAGCATTAATTTTTGTTGATGCCATTATTTCTATCCATATGGGAAACCAACGTCATATTTGTCATTATGGAAAGTAAACCAAAGGGACTGCAAAATAGTGGTAGAATGTCTACCATCTGTTACTAAACGACATGAAAATTTGTTTTTCTTGACGTTTTATTTTCACAATAAAGAAATAAAAAACAAGACATCCCGTCCTTTCCAGCGTATTGCTGATTTGCTAGTTACACCGTATTTTTCGCAAGAAATGTCAAATGTTTCTAATTGGCTTTTCATACTTCCAGAATTTTATGGTCTCAGTGAAGCGAGAACAAATTCTATTGAATTATACCTACACAGTATAACAATAAACGGAAAATCTCCGACAGAAATAAAAGTCGTATTCACAACAGAAGGCCATATCGTGTCTGGTTGAGCAAATACAAAGTATGCCGTGACCACCGCAGTGTAGGGACCGTTGACAGTGTGGACGGCGCCTTACAGCAGCAACTAATAATAATAATAATAATAATAGTTCGTCCATCAGGTATGATGATGACCTTAACAACACCAGAGGAATAAAGAACAGAAATTGTTGAGAATTTCAACACATGGACAATAAAGAGAACTAAAGGACACAGAGGACAGAATGGAAAGACTGTTCTTTCATGACTTATGGCTTCTCATGTGACTGATAAGTCCTATTTTTGCCCTGCAGACCCTTCCGCATAAATGGCAAGAGTGCTCCGCTGGTTCAGTACCACTGGGCCTTTTCTTGCGCCGTTCTCTTTTTTTGATAGCCTGCTGGACTCTGTCAGCTTCCCATGCTTTGCTGCCTCTGGTAAGGGCCGCCCTCCAATTGGCACGATCAAGCGAGAGCTTTTCCCACTTACTCACATCAATGGCAAAGGCCTTCAGTGATTGCTTGAGAGTGTCTTTGTAACGTCTCTTTGGGGCACCAACATTCCTCGTTCCATTGGAGAGCTCAGAGAAGAAGATTTGCTTAGGGAGTCTGGAGTCGGGCATTCTGACAACATGTCCTGCCCAACGTAGCTGAATTTTTTTCAGGTGGCAGAAGATGCTCAATTCCTTGGCACGATTGAGGACCTCAGTGTCTGGAATTTTATCCTGCCATTTGATCCTTAGGATCTTTCTAAGGCAGGCCAGATGAAAGTGATTTAGCTTTCTGGCATGCGATTGGTACACTGTCCAGGTTTCAGCCCCATAGAGTAGGGTGGGAAGGACCACAGCATTGTACACTTTCAGCTTAGTGTCTGTGCGAATGCCGGCAACATCCCACACTCTCTTTCGAAGCCTGCCAAATGCAGAGCTGGCTTTGCTGATTCTTGAGAGAATTTCAGTATCAACACGAGCCGCGGAAGACAGTGTACTGCCAAGATAGGTGAAGTTCTCCGACACCTTCAGAAGACTGTCATGGACTTTGATATTTGGGGTCACAGGATACTTGTCGTCTGGAGTAGGCTGATGGAGCACTTCCGTCTTCTTTGTGCTTATTGTGAGGCCAAAGTTGTCACAGGCACTAGAGAACTTATCAACACAGTTTTGCATGCTATCCTCATCGTGTGCCAGAAGTGCACAATCATCAGCAAATAGTAGGTCACAGGCTTGAGTACTTTTGGTTTTGGTTTTTGCCTGAAGTCTCCTGAGGTTGAATAGACTGCCATCAGTTCGGTACTTGATGCTTACCCCTTGAGGAGGAGAGCTAAAGGCTTCTTGTAGCATTGCAGAGAACATGATGCTGAACAGAGTTGGGGCTAAGACACAACCCTGTTTTACCCCATTTGTGACAGCAAAGGGCTCTGAAACACTGCCGTTGCTTTTGACTGCAGCTTGCATGCCATCATGAAACTGGCGCACTATTGTGATGAATTCGGGTGGACACCCAAACTTCGCCAAGATTTTCCAGAGGCCTTCACGACACACTGTGTCAAATGCTTTTGTGAGGTCAACAAATGTGATATACAGCGCTTTATTTTGTTCCATGCATTTTTCCTGAATCTGTCTGGCAGCAAAAATCATATCCGCCGTTCCCCTCTCTTTACGAAAGCCACATTGGCTCTCGGGAAGCAAGTCATTTGACGAGAGGTGATCAAGAAGGCGATTCAGAAGCATTCTTGCCAATATTTTGCCAGCAATTGAAAGTAGAGAGATTCCCCGATGGTTGTCACAGACTTGGCTGTCCCCTTTGTTTTTGTACAGATGGATGATTGAAGCAGCAACTACTGCCGCACTATCAATCATAGTTTTATGGACTTAAGCGGGAAGCACAAGTCGGGCCAATGGACTTACGTCATCCGTTAAATGTTCTCATTACAAGCTTTGTATTGTTTACCCTACCGGGGGCCGCCTTCGATTTTGTGGTAGCACTGGCTGGGGCTCTGAACTTATTACTGGACCAGTGGACAACGGCTTACAGACCTGGTGTGAGGGATATATAGGTAGGTAGCTGCTGATGTTTGTTGTTGATGTTGTTGTAGTTGTTGATGTTGTTGTTGTTATCATGATTATGTGCATGCTACATTCTCTCTCTCTCTCTCTCTCTTTCTTTCTCTCTCTCTCTCTCTCTCTCTCTCTCTCTCTCTCTCTCTTTCTCTCTCTCTCTCTCTCTCTCTCTCTCTCTTACTCTCACTCTCTTTGTTGTTTTTGTTATTGTTTGCAGCTTAAACAAAATTTGCGTCATTAGTAGCACATTCTGCACGTCACTTTGAAAGGAGTAATTCTTGCACTATTATAATTTCTATTTTCTTATATCTGCGTGAAGTTATATATATTTTCTGTAGTGTTACGAAGAAGAGTTTCAATAATAATTATATCCAGTCTGTAAATTGTAACGCACTTAAGGCCCGCTACTTAATTGCCTGATTTGTCTGTCCACCGTACGTCATATTTCAGCGAGTACAGTTGCAGCAGTGTGTAAGGTAAGATCAGTGGTAAATGTGGCATTTGTGCAGTAGCATTAGCAATGGTAGTAGCACAACTTTTGTATTATAAAGACGGCAGCTTAGCGGTAGTATGGTACTTCTACTACATGGGACAAGGTGGTCTAGAGGCAGGGTGCTCGCCTCTCATGCCAAGGGCCCCGGGTTCAAAACCCGGCCTGTGCAAGCATGTTGGAAGCTTGGGATTTTTCTCAAATTTTCGTGTCCCTGGTCCTATTGAGGGGTAGGATCGAGTACCTAGTCTTCTCGGATAAGGACGAAAAAATTCGGAGGGCCCGTGTGCACGTTGTGCACGTTAAAGATACCTTGGCAGTTGGAAGTCGTAAAGAGCAGGCCGAACAGGCCGCTGCCCGGGCAAAATTAAATAAAATTCATCTCTACCATTCCCTTCCCCTCCCTCCCTCCCTCATCTCCCCCCCCTAAAAAAACCCGCCGACCGGCGCTGCACTGTGGCGACGACGTGCCTGCTCCAGTTGTAACTGGGCTGCAATGGCACAAAGGCAAATTTCCCAAATGGGATTAAAGACTTATACAAATACAAATACAAAATAGTAGCCATAAAGTGATAACGGTAATAACAATGCCGTGCAGTGAAGTAAAAATGGAAGCAACGATGATACAAGTGATAACACCAGTATAATGCAATTGTCGCAAGGCAAATCTTTATAAATGGAGCAAAAAGTGATGTAGAGGTGGATAAAGTTGGTCGCAGCAGTACTGTTGCTGTAGTGGCTGAAGAACAACGGCTGGTTATAGTAGTAGATTTTATGTTTGTAGGCGTCGAGACAATGGTGGTAGTGGACAAAAGGAAAATGTACCAGGTGCAACAGTAGTTGATATGATATATGGAGAAGGCTAGGCAATAGTTATAATAGCCGTAGACAGAAGAACGGCCAGGATAATAGTAGTAGTGATGTAACTTTTGTAGAAAATGAAGCGATTGTAAAAATAGCAGACAGGAGAAAAGCCAAGATTATGGTAGTAGAGATGAAACTTTCCTAGAAGATGTGGCAATAGTGATAGCAGTAGACAGAAGAAAAGCCAGGATAATAGTAGTAGCGGTGCAACTTTTGTAGAAGATGAGGCAGTGATGACAGAATTGAATAGGTGACAGTAGTCATGGTGCATCGTTTTATATAAATAACACGACGTGACCATTACACAGTGTTTGTTTGTTCTATTCTCCATTTTCTGAAAAACCGGACATCTTTTAGCATTTACAAGAGGTATAACAAATGCACACTTTGACACTTATTTCAAATGAGTCGTGGCACTTATCAAGCTGTTTCACAGTTCCCATTTATTCTAACTCCTTATCATAATAGTAGAGCCGCAAACATTTATGTCGAATTTCTCAGTTGTGCAAAAAGTAGAACTGGAACAAGGAAGAACTAAGGTTGTGACGACTATAAATGATGCTATAATAATGGCAGGTAGTATTACCAGCAGTAGCGGTATGGAACTCATGAAAATATTGGTCATGCAAGATCTACTTTTGAGTACTTTCCTTGTAGGATTTGGTCCATACCTTGAAATTAACCGGCTTATCGATGACAAGCAAATCAAAGATCAGCGGCGTGTCCTTGATCAAGAATAATATTCTTTGTTGACCACGGCCTGCTGTTAGTGTGTTAAGACTTTTCTCCAAACATTGCTCCGACTTAAGTCCGATCAGTAACAACCAATGATACAATGATAATCTTATAGGAACTGTTGCTGGCCTACATATTTCTTAGATGGGCACAAATACGTGGTGGGTCGCAGCATAATGGGGCACCAAAAAGAAAAAAAAAGATGCATGATTTTTTTTGGGGGGGGGGGGGGGCTGTGGGAGTGAATAGATACATGAAAACGTTATGTGAAGACCGGAACAAACTCAGGAAAGACGCTTTTTGTCATTTTTTTTTCCGTCTCTGACTTTTTTTTTTCAAGCACGTAAAGAAAAGAAAGGACACGCACATTATACCAGTTGAGAAATATACGTAAAGCATAATATACTCTCTCTCTCTCTCTCTCTCTCTCTCTCTCTCTCTCTCTCTCTCCCCCTCTCTCTCTCTCTCTCTCTCTTTCTCTCTCTCTAGCGCGCGCCCCGAGGTGGTTGGTGGGCGCTTCCCGTAGGGTCTCCTTCTGTCCTATAGCTCCCTGTGTGTGTGTTCATCTATTGTCTTGCTTTGTCCTAGCAAAATATGACCGATATCGGGTTGACGTGCTTTCTTCAAACTCTCTCTCTCTCTCTCTCTCTCTCTCTCTCTCTCTCTCGTGTATGTGTGTGTGTGTGTGTGTTCAGGGGAAAAAACAACCTGGGCACATTTATTTCTTCCGTCTTTTCTCAGATTCATTAGCTCTGCTACCGGACATCAATGTATCTCTCACTGAAATGACAGATCAGTGTGTATCGATTACCTGAACTCACAAATGCGACACAAGAACTGATTGATTGATTGATTGACTGATTCTTTCACCATCAATTCTCTATCTCCACTAACATAATACCAAGGTGGGATCAGACATCATGGCCGGAAGCCACACATTTGTCTCTTTGATACATCTGTGAACTACCAGTGATTTACGATAAATTCTTAGATTCTTAAGTTATTCTGGAGTTAGAGTTTTGAGATTGGGTTTTACGGCTCTTGGGCACGACAACGGCCACTTTGCCCCGTACAAGGTCTGTTTTTGGGTATTTTATTTATAATTGGTATTCGAAGCTTCATCAATCTTATTTTCACAAGTAGAATTAAATAGTTCAGTATAAATTTTATTACACTGGCAAAGTTCTCAAAAATTATTTTGTATGGATATGAAAAGAGTTTTGTAAATGAGTACAAAAGTGCTTAAGTCAAGTCGTAGATCCTAGCCTCTATCAAAGAGGACGAGACGCACTGTGGGTCCACGTCAGAATATAAATCTTTAATGGGTCCGTAGGCATAGTACCTTCTTCGGATTTGCATGGAATCTACATATTCTGTCAAAAATTGGGTACAGCAGATAGCTGACTGAGATAATATGACACCAACAAAGACCAGATATTGAGAGAAGTCTAAAACCCAAAACTGTAACCATCTAAAACAGACATAAGGAGGACACACGACACAGGGTAAAAAGGTGGTGATTATTATCATAGGATTACTATAAATACTATACTGTATGGCGTTTGCAGAAACTCAGTGCAGTGGATCCAAGACAATTTGTCACTTACGCAGTCTATGGACTCTATATGGCGACCTTAGTTCCTTTTTTTTTCTATTTCCATTTTCTGAAAAAACGGACATCTTTTAGCATGTCGAAGAGGTATAATAAATGCGCATGTTGACACTTGTTTAAAACGTCTTCTGACACTCACCTAGCTGTTGCACAGTTCCCATTTATTCTAACTCCTTATCATAACACTAGAGCCGCAAACGTTTACTGACGTATTTCTCAGTTGTGTAAAAAGAAGCAAACAAGACCTAAGGTCATGATAGAATAGGCGCAGTATTTTCTGCTTTTCGATTTCATTGTTTCTTCAACTCAGCAGTGAAACTACTTTTAGTTTATCGTTACGCAATATAACGCTTTAAACCGTCTCTAATTAGTTCTTGCCCGAAAGAAATTCATAAATTCATATTATGATAACTTTTTCGCCACATAATTTCACTTTTCCAAATCTCCCAAAATGTATCTTGAAAAGTTTTCCAAATGATATACCAAGTGTTTCCACCTAAGCCCATGGCTGATCGAATCTTCCAGCATGAACATCAAGCATGCCTACAACGAAGCTCTCAGTATTGAACCAACTGACGTTTACCTGAATCCGTAGCTTTGCAATAAATGTCTGAGCGCGTGCCCGGTTTGTCGCTCCATAAATGTCAATGTTTCGTGCAGTGGTGTCTAGTGGCGTGCAGAGGTTTGGTGACGCCGGGGGCCAACTCCTTGATTGTATGGCCCAAGACTCAAGTACAGGGCCTAGCACTGAGAAATATAAGAGTGGAAGACATTTTGAATATACAAATACAGATGAAATAAATTTGTTGTTGTTTTTTTTATTCAAATTGAATATAAATCTGCCATATTAAGTTCGGTGCCCCAAATGAGATCTCCTGTCAGAAAATTCTTGAACTACTTCATTTTTTACATCAACTGAGAGGTATAATTCAATGTAACAGGTTCTCTACTCTGGCCTTGCTTATTAAAACACGGATGCACATTCACGCCAGCTTGTGGGACTGTGGGGCAGCTTGAAAAACGAACTTAACGGCGATAATTTCAAATTTCAAAAAACTTATAATTTCACTTTTTGATTGGATGCCCCCTGAACTGGGTGCCCCTGGGCGGCCATGCCCCCTGAACTGGGTGCCCCTGGGTGGCCATGCCCCCTGAACTGGGTGCCCCTGGGCGGCCATGCCCCCTGAACTGGGTGCTCCTGGGCCGCCCCCCCCCCCCATTATCTCCCCGTTCTGCACGCCACTGGTCTTGTGAGTGAGGAAGTCTGGCAGTGGAAATGGATGATGGGTGACCCGATTGGTTTGCGGACGGAACCAGTCAATAATTTCCTCAACAGCAGCGGAGTTGTAGTGTTGAATGAATGCTGGTAGTGAGTAGAGATCTGGCACCTGTTAGGGGTCTTGTAATGTTAAGGATGAGTGGTTGTTGTGGTATTGCGTAACTCGTGATGAGCTGCTGTGAGGGTATGTATTTTCTATGTCTGTCTGTCTATCTATCTGTCTGTCTATCTATCTATCTATCTATCTATCTATCTATCTATCTATCTATCTATCTATCTATCTATCTATCTATCTATCTATCTATCTATCTATCCACTATCTATCTATCTATCTATCTATCTATCTATCTATCTATCTATCTATCTATCTATCTATCTATCTATCTATCTATCTATCTATCTATCTATCAATCAATCTATCTATAGATATCTCTGTCGTTCGGTCGTTCAGTCTGTCTGTCTGCCTGCTTGCCTGCCCGCCTGCCTGGTTCTCTTCATTGAAAGATAGTTCCCCACATAAAGTCCGTATTAGCGTGCCTCTACCTAAATCAATGAGATTGTCACAAATCCCAGACTGGGAGATGTAATAAGTATGACAGGACAACAATCACGAACAAACAAGTTTAACACTTAACAGAACAACCCATCAGACTCACACATTTATTAAACATAATTATACATATAATAGCGCAATTACATACATTATATTATTGAAATGCACTGCCGTACAACGGCCTTATTCTCACACACACTCTCCCTCGGATCCACAATCCGGTAGTTACTCCTAAAGGCACTTCGGCCTCAGCCTCTCCCTCAGGGTCTTAATAGCACATTAATAATTTACTGGCACCGCAGTCTCTCAATGTCACCTTCCTATTGTCATACACCTTAGCACTCCCCTAGCACCTCAGCAGGGCAATAACACATTATTATTTCCATAGCCATCAACATGGCAACAACATAATGTCAGTTCACTAGCCTATCAACATGGCAACAATATAGTATCTCATTCACTCTCATATCTACGTCCCTGTCCGTGGCCCGACTGCCACGACTTTATGTGCCTCTACTGTCCTGCACTGACAGCCTCACTTCTGGCCTATGTGTGGCCTCCGGCCCTATGCTGGCCTATCCCCTGTGCTCATCGAGGTGGCTCTGCGGCCCTTCCCCGACACCTACAAGAATAATATTACATTGGTATAATACCCTACCATTTCTATTCACTCCACCTCTCCTTACAACCCATGAAACGTACACACACTAGTTCACCTTTCACTCACCACACATCTTACGGTAACACACTTCCATCGGAGTACACACTACTCACTCGCGCTACAAATCCATGAACTCACTTTCATCTATCGCTCGTGGCGCACATTGCTATATCCAATATCAAGGACTTCCACATTCCTCACATATACTTATTCACATCATGGTAATAGACGAATATAATATAATACATCAATCATAATAATCAATCAACGTTCTACATACCAGTCATTACTGGAACAACACTCATCCGTCTCCCGACTGCTTTCACTTATGTCCGCCCGCTGGGCTCTTATTCACAGGTCCGCTCCGTCGGACCTTCTAACTTGCAGTGATAGTTATACAGCGCTTTCGCCTCCTTCAGACTTCCACACCACTCATACACGCACGCTTTTCCCACTTGTCTGCATGAGTTATTTTTACTCTTCCCCTTTCACGTCTTTTCCTATCCGTCTGTCGTGAGCTCTTCTTATTCTACACCCGCTCTGTAGCAATCCCCTTAATTGCACTCACTCCACTCGTGACAGAGATACTGAAATGGGAACATTTGCAGGTGACCCATCCCGTTTTTGGTGATCAAATCCGCACCCCCCACCCCCCCTTTTTTTTTTTAATTGTACACACCACTCACTGAGCTAACACACACACACACACACGCACACACACACACGCGCATACACACATACATACACATACAATTAACGCATAAAGCCAGCTATTTTAGACGCCCCTTTGTCACCCTTTAAAATTGCAAGTTTTTGTTAGAGTTAGTGTTAGCATAAGTCTGACAAATCTGCTACACAAGTCCGACAAGAAAGATGGGCAAGTCCAACGAGCTGGCCGAAAAATTCCAACAAGTCCGAGGCACAAGTCCGACAAGTATGCCGAAAAATCCGATAAGTTGGCGCAAAAATCTGACAAGTTTAACGTGCAAGTCCAACAACTTGGCTGAAAAATTATGCCAATCTGACATACAAGTCCAACAAGTTGGACGGAAAATTCTGACAAGTCCGACACACAAGTCCGACAAGTTGACGGAAAAATTCCAATAAGTCTGTTGCAATAGATTGAAGAGTTATCCAAAAAGTTTTGATAAGTCTGACAAGTTGGCTGAAAATTGCGACAAGTCTGATGCACACGTTTGACAAGTTGGTCAAAATATCTTACAAAACTGAGGCACAAGTCAGACAAGTTGGCCAAAAAATCTGACAAGTCTGATGCGCAAGTCCGACAATTTTGACGAAAAATTCCGACAAGTTCGATGCACTAGTCTGACAAGTTGGCCAAAAAATTCCGACAGGTCTGATGCACAAGCCCGACAAGTTGACTACAAAATTCTGACAATTCTGAGGCACAAACCCGACAAGTTGGCCAAAAAAGCGAACAAGTCAGATATGGAAGTCAACAACGTGGCCGAAAAATTACGACAAGTCCGATGCACAAGTCCGTAAAGTTGGCCAAAAAATTTTGAAAAGTCTAATGCACAACTCCGAGAAGGTGGCCTAAAAATTTTGACAAGTCCGAGAAGTTGCCCGAAAATTCCGACAAGTCCAACAAGTTGGACACAAAATTCTGAGAAGTCTGGTGCACGAATCTGACAAGTTGGCCAAACAATCCGATAAGTCTGATGCACAAGTCTGAGAATTTTGATGAAAAATTCTGACAAGACCAACGCACGAGTCTGACATATTGGCCATAAAATTCCGACAAGACCTAGGTGGAAGTCCAACTACTTGGCCGAAAAATTCCGACTAGTCTGACACACAAATCCAACAAGTTGGCTGAAAAATTCTGACAAGTCTGACGCACAAACCCAACAAGTTGGCCAAAAAATCCACCAAGTCCGATGTGGAAGTCCAACAACTTGGCTGAAAAATTACGAAAAGTTTGATGCATGAGTCCGCAAAGTTGGCCAAAAATTTTTGAAAAGCCTAATGCACAAGTCCGAGAAGATGGCCCAAAAATTTCGACTAGTCTGACGCACAAGACCGAGAAGCTGGCCGAAAAATTCTGACAAGTTAGCCAAAAAATTCTGAGAAATCTGACGCATAAATCTGAAAAGCTGGCCAAAAAATCCGATAAGTCTGACGCACAAGTCCGAGAATTTTCATGAAAAGTTCTGACAAGTTCGACGCACAAGTCTGACAAGTTCGCCAAAAAATTCCAACAAGTCTGATGCACAAGTCCACCAAGTTAACCAAAAAATTCTGACAAAGTCTAATACATAAATTCAACAATTTGGCCGAAAAATCCGACAAGTTCAATGTGCAAGTCCAACAAGCTGGCTGAAAAATTATGCCAATCTGACATACAAGTCCAACGAGTTGGCGAAAAAGTCTGACAAGACCGACGCACAAGTCTGACAGGTTGGCCCAAAAATCCGATAAGTCTAACGTACAAGGCCGACAACTTGGCCCAAAAATTTTGACAAGTCTAACACACAAGTCTGACAAGTTGGCCAAAAAATTTTGACAAGTCAGACGCCAAAGTCTGACATGTTAGCCGAAAGAGTCTGACAAGTCTGATGCACAAATCTGACAAGCTGGTCGAAAAACTCTGACAAGTCTGATGCTCAAGTCCAACAAGTTGTCCAGAAAATTCAACGAGTCCAACAAGTTGGCTGAAAAATTATGTCAATCTGACATACAAGTCCGACGAGTTGGCCAAAAAGTTTGACAAGATTGACATAAAAGTGCAACAAGTTGGCCCAAAAATCAGATAAGTACAACGCACAATTCCAACAAGTTGGCCAAAAAATCTGACAAGTCCAACGTGCAAGTCCAACAAGTTGGCTGAAAAATTATGCCAATCTGACGTACAAGCCTGACGAGTTGACCAAAAAATTTGGCAAGATTGACACACAAGTCCGACAAGTTATCCAAAAAGTTTTGCCAAGTTGACAAAAAATTCTGACAAGGCGGACATGCAAGTCCAACAAGTTGGCCAAAACGTTAAGACAAATCTGACGTACAAGTCCGACGAGTTGGCCAAAAAATCTGACAAGACTAACGCACAAGTCCGACAAGTTATCAAAAAAGTTTTCACAAGTTGGACAAAAAATTCTGAGAAATCTGACACACAAATCCGACAAGTTGGCCAAAAAATCCGACAAGCCTGACACACAAGTCAGACAATTTTGACGAAAAATTCTGACAAGTTCGACTCACAAGTCTGACAAGTTGGCCGAAAAATTTTGACAAGTCTGACGCACAAACCCAACAACTTGGCCGAAAAATTACAACAAGTCCGATGCACAAGTCTGCAAATTTGGCCCAAAAATTTTGAAAAGTCTAATACACAAGTCCGCAAAGAAGTTGGCAAAAACATTATGACAAGTTGGACAAAAAATTCTGAGAAATCTGATGCACGAATCGGACCAGGTGGCCAAAAAATCCAATAAGTCTGACGCAGAAGTCCAACAAGTTGGCCGAAAAATTCTGACAAATCCGACACAAAAGTCTGACATGTTGGTCGTAAAAATTCCGATAAGCCTGATGCACAAGTCCAAGAAGTTGGCTAAAAAAATATCGACAACTCCGGTTGATTGGCCGAAAATATGGCCTGAAAAATCTGGCAAGTCTGCCTTCCAAGTCCAAGAAGTTCATAAAAAAATTCCAACAAGACTGACGCAGTAAGTCCGACAAGTTGGTCCAAAAATTTTGACAAGTCCGACACACAAGTTCAGCAAGTTGGCCGGAAAATTCCGAAAACTGATGTGCAAATCCAACAATTTGGCCGAAAAATCCGACAAGTTCAACGTGCAAGTCCAACAAGTTGGCTGAAAAATTAGGCCAATCTGACGTACAAGTCCAAAGACTTGGATAAAAAATTTTACAAGACTGACACACAAAAGTTGGCCCAAAAATCCGATAAGTCTGTCACACAAGTCCAACAAGTTGGCCAAAAAATTCTGATAATAATAATAGTAATAATAGAGATCATTTATATAGCCCAACATATTTATGTAAGTCTGACGTGCAAGTCCAACAAGTTGCCCAAAAAGTTACGACAAGTCTGATGCACAAGTCTGACAAGCTGGCCAAAAAATCTGACATGTTGGCTGAAAAATTGCGACAAGTTTGACGCACTAATCCAACAAGTTGGCCGAAAAATTACAATGAGTACGATGCACAAGTTCAATGACTTGGTAAAAAAATCTGACAAGACCAAGGCCCGAGTCCAACAAGTTGGCCCAAAAAAATCAGACAAGTCTGGTGCATAAGTCCGGCAAGTTGGCCAAAAAATTTTGAGTCTTCCGACAAATTTGTAGAAAATCCGCTGTCCAGATTCGACGAGTCCGCTGGACAAGTCTAACAAGTCCAATGCACAATTCTGACAAATCCGATAAGCCATCCGAATAAGTTTGACAAGTCCGACAAGTACGACAAATGAAGCAAGTCATTCGCACAATTCTGATAAGTCCACTGCACAGGTTTGACAGGTCCAACAAGTCCACTGCACAAAACCCACAACTCTGACATGTCTGACATGCCGGCTGCACAATTATGACAAATCTGACAAATCCGCCGCACGTCCAACAAAGTTTGCCGAACAAATCTGCCAAGTCTAACATAAATGATAAGTCCACTGCAGACATCCAACAAGTGCGACAAGTCAGCAGCACAAGTCCAACAGGTCTGTCGCATAAGCCTCACAAGCCAGGGGTACAAGCCTGACAAGGCTGACAAGTCTGCTGCACGAGTCTGACAAGTCTGCTGCACGAGTCTGACAAGTCTACAGAATAAGTCAGACAAGTTTGTCACAGAAGTCCAACAAGTCTGAGAAGTCTGCTGCACAGGTTCGACAAGTATGACTAGTCTACCGAACAAGTCTGCCGCATGTCCAATAAGCCCAGGGCACATGACTGAAAAATCCAACATTTTCAGCAATCCTTAGAAGTTTAACAAGTCAACCATACAGGATCGTTAAGTTTGATATGTCTGCTGCAAAGGTTCGATAAGTCTGAGAAATCCAACTAATCAATCGCACAAAATCCAACAAGTCTGCGGCAATAGTCCAACAAACCTGACAAGTCTGCTCTGCTACACAAGTCAGAGAGGTCTGAGAAGTCCACCGCACAAGTCCGGGAAGTCCGAAAAATTTGCCACACAAGACCAACAAGTCTGACAAGTTTGCCGCACAAGTCCGACAACACCGACAAAGTCAACAAGTACATTCCACGAGTCCGAAAAGTCTGACAAGCCTTTCGTAAAATTTTGTTTCCATGAGATAAGTGGTTTGACCATGACATCAACATTATATATCATAATTCAGAGGTTGTAAGATTTTTAGTGTTAAAGATGGTGAGGTAGGGCAAATCCGACAAGTTTTACCCTTCGACTATAAAATTTTTTTGTTTCCATGAGATAGGCGGTTTAGCCACGACACCGACAATGAATATCATAATTTAGAAGTCATGGGATTTTTAATTGTAAGGGTTGTGAGGTCATCTCTGTGGAAATGGATCTGCCTATTTGGTATCGAATTTCTAATCCTAAATACGGACTTTATGATACTGTCAGACATGAAACTATTATCAAATCATTCCAATGTTTTGTTAGACCTATTTTATTTTTATTCAAACTTGCAAACCAGAGGAAGAAAACCCTAATGCAAATGCAAGTGAAAAATGTTCGAGAAAGTATTCAACACGTTGTGACAGTCAATGAAATGACAATATATAATGGTATCGATTCCCACTTTTGCTTCCAGTTTGTAAGCCAAGGGCAAAGGAAGGTAATCATGTGTGCAGTTTACACTTTCTGCAGAAAAAGAATATTTATTGCACTATTTCCAATAGAAGGCTTGTACCTTTGGCTTATGGTGTTAATCGAACGTCTTTGAGTGCAAACCAAGTATTTTAAGTAAGGTTTGTAAAGAAACGGATTTAATATCGGCGTTTATGCATAATGAGGTCAAACCCATAACGGCAGACAATGTATGAATTTTGTGTCATATAAGAAAAACCCAAATTTATTTATAGTACAGAACAGCCATCTTGGGGAAACTTGGGTGGTTACTGGCTCCTGCTCCCATGTAGCGTTGAGGTCGGCGGTCGACCAAGGTTTTCGCACGGCTAGTCATGCCCAACTAGTCTGTAAAGCTTAGGGTCTGGCGAGATTTCTCCCTTGAGACGCTTACTGAGGGACTGAGAGTTGGGGTGGAGTTTGGTCGGGGGTAGGCCAAAAACATACGGATTAGAACCTACTTCCTCAGATCTTAAGGGGCAACTGGTATATTAGTGTATTAGACTTAGGATCGTCCATGTCATGGGAAAAGTGCTCTCGCAACCACATAGTCACACGGCACATGTGTGCTAGGTAGGGTAGTGTGTGCTGGAGTCCCCGTGCCACTATTTTTTGTATGTTTTTGATCCACTTATTTTAAGTTCTCTAAACAGAATCCAGTGCACAACAACAATAGCATTTTTTTTTTTTTTTATTGTCTCTGTTAGGGGATTTCTTATTGCTGTAGCGAATAAAACTTTAAGTTTCAATTGTGAAATGCCGGAGTTTGTTTATTGACTTGTCGAAAACACAGCGTGTCAAAACACTTATTGTTGACTGCAGGACTGGTTGTATAAAAGATGGCAGAAAATGCAGATTTTGAGTTATTACTCGTTGTAGCGGAATAGGATCGGCCCTGTGCTCTTGATTTATACAACAGTAGAATCAAAACTGTCTTTCGGGAGAGAGTATCGAGAACCCTTCGAGGGCGAGAAAGCAAGCACTTTACAGCTTCGTGTACTCCACTCAAACCGTTTTGACACACAGAAAACGCACGTATCATAAAGCTTGCTTCGTAGAGCGTCGCTTGTAGATTCAGGTGTGTTTTGAAATATTTAAATTGAATTCTTTTTCGGGCTTTGAAGCGACTTGCTGTGAAGTGCAGTATGTCGTTACTTTTACTTTTCGAATTAGTTATATACTAAGTAAAGTGAAACCCATGCTGACCAAGACATGGTGTAACTGACGCATACCTATTCTGCCAGGAGTTCGAAAAGTACTTAAGTAACCACACACCATAGAGCAAGTCACATCAACGCCAGAAAAAGAATTCACTTTCAATACTTCAAAACACGCTTGATTTTACAAGCAGCGCTCTATGCAGCAGGCTTTATGGTATGACCGTTCTCTATGCGCGTTAAAGGGTTTGAGGGGATTCCTTCACGAAACTCCACAGCGCTTGTCTTAAGGCGTTAACTTTCTGGCGCTTGAAGCCTTCTCTATGTTCTCTCCCCAAAGTAGATGTTGCTCCCTCTGATCTATGGACTGTAAGCACTCTCTGAGCCCCCTCCACTAGTCCGATATTGAACCAACCTCTTATTAACTCAATCGGGATTAGAAAATACTTTTCGAAAATACTTTGGATGCGAAATAATTAAATGCTTTTGAGACAACGTTTATAAAATGATTTAATATGCCACCTGTGGCAAGAACTCAAGTTTGACCCAGTGTCTCTTTGCTACCATTTTTATCTTGAAGCTTGACCCTCGAAAGGCGATAACTGCCGTATTTTCACATATACACATACGACTACCGCGTTAGCAAGATAATCATCACAGCAAAAAACGGACATAAGATAACCTGTTGACGCTCCAGAGAACAAAAATTCAGGAAACGTTCGAAATCTTAACGACACACTCACAGTCACACACTTGCATGACAAGTCCAACAAGTCTGAACGTCGTCAGACAAAATACTCAAATATATATTTATCACACACACACACACACTACACACACACACACACTACACACACACACACACTACACACACACACATGCGCGCGCGCGCCCGTGCGCGTTCTCATCCCAAATCAAACAAAAAATATTTAAATTTCAAATTAAATTCCAAATAAATAATGTTATTTTCATAAAAAAGACTTGAATATTTATGATGAGAGTATCCCGCCTTCTCTACCCTCACATTTTTCAGGTCTAAACAATTACACTGAAAGATTGCCCATATCTGCTGTAAACAAAACCCGACGTGAACAATATTGGTCAGAATGAGTACAGCTTGTCTCTACTTTTGTTTTCTCTGTCACAGCGCCGGTAATGGTGAGAGTAGAAGACTACATCTACACCATATCTCAGCTATGACGTTATGCCATGAAAAGTTGAATGGGGAGGTAATGATGTGGTTGAAGTGGGAACGAGTCTGAGGTGATTTGTTTAAAGTGAGCATCAGCCAGGTAGGTTTGATTCGTAGTATACATTCATCGTCATCATCATCATCATCATCATCATCACCATTATCATCATTAGCACCATCATCATCATTGCTAACTATCATCATCATCATCACCATCATCATCCTCATCATCATTATCATCATTATCACCATCATCATCATTGCTAACTATCATCATCATCATCACCATCATCATCCTCATCATCATTATCATCATTATCACCATCATCATCATTACTAACCATCATCATCATCATCATCACCCCCATCATAACTGCATATTAACGACATTAACAACAAAAGAAAACAACCCCAAGATTTATACTAACGGCATCTTCATCACCATAGCCACCACGATCATCATCAGCAACAGCCGCAGTATGAAGGAGCAGTTGCAGCAGTCAAGGAGATCACCGCCGACTACATTCTGCATAAATGGTAATATAATATGGAATTGTCATTCCTGTTTCTCAAACTTCGCCTGTCAATGTGTCAGAGATAATGAATGTACAGCAAAGTTAATCAGGCGTGTCACTGTGTTAAGTGTGTAGTAGTGGTTGTATGTCTGTCGGGGAAAAGGGGATTATAATTATATAATACAGACAGAAACAGAAAGGAAATGCCTTAGGCTGAAGTCCTCGGGAATATCACAGCAAAAAACCGACATACACTAACCTGTTGACGCTCCAGAAGAAAAAAAATCAGTAAACGATGGAACTCCTGACGTCACAATGAACTTCCCCTGGGGAATGAAGGGAGGAGATGTAGCGGGTCCTGGGGCAATGGGAGAGAGGGGAAGGGAGAAAGGTCTAGAAAGAAAGAGAAGTAGATAGAGCAAAGGGGGGAAAGAGCAAAAAAAAAAAAAGGAAGAGAGGAGGTGTGAGAGAAAGGAGAGATTGGAGAAAGAAAAAAAAGAGGGAAGGGAGTGAGAGAGAGAAAGACGTAGAGAAGACAGAGGGGGGAGAGAAAGTCGGAGAAAGAGAGAGAAAAGTGAGATGGAGAGAGAAAAGAGAGAGGAGGCGAAAGAGAGAAGAGAAAAAGAGAGGTAGAGAAGGTGGGGGGGGGGGACACAGAGAGGGAGAGCATAATAGAGACATAGAGAGAGACAGCGAGAGTTAATTGTGGACACAATAAAATTACATCCGAACTGACCCGAGCATTCACCTTTGACCTCACGAGTTAGACGCCACCAACAGCCATATGACGTGCCCTGGGTCAAGTCTGGGTTTAGGAATATTCTGGGGTTTGTTTTCCATTATTTCCAAAGAACAAAGAGCTGGCCTAGTGCCAGAGTACAGTGTGTGATTGATAGTCTTTTGTGGAGACCTATGGGTTTGTCGCGATGTGGGTTACATGGGGATATTTCGACTGACACTCTTTCGAGGTCCGCTCCCACAATCGACGAACACACAAAAATAAATACTTGCACTCTAAAAACTAAATAAATCAATTGCTTTCAATTTTAGCAGAACTGTAGGGCAGTTTAATTACAGGAATTAATGTAACAAATATAATTATAAATATAAATATCAATTCAAAGGCAACTGAATCTAACTAATGGAACTACAGCTTTTATAAAGACTAACGTATTCAATCTAACTACTTGCAGGTCATATGAGTTATATAGCAAATTGGAATCCGCGCGCGTGGCGACGGATCTAACAGTTTAAATTCTATTAATTCAATGAGACATGTTAGGATATGGACATTTCCTCTAGACACGCCATGGAGAATGCTTGTACAACGATGCGTTGTCTGGCGGTAGCTCTGAAACTGTCTTCAAAAGTAAGTAGAACGGTTCACTTTCATCATTACAAATTAGTATGGACTCTCACCATGCGGCCCTCACTGAGAGTGAGAGCGCTGGATGTAAACGCTGTGGGTTTATATCAAACCAAGTAGCTTAGGCTCTGGAGCTTTAAATCAGGCCCCTCACAATTGACTGCTCAACTGCGTCTCTATGTCTCTCATCTGGCTGAGGACTATCGCCGACCACCTCGTAAATGGATTGTCTACATGTGGCCCAGAACTAAGTTCTGTATGGCCTTAAATACTGGACTGCATCTGCAGCTTACCGTCTAATTCCTGGATTGTGATTGGTGCAACCACTTCTAGCTCAGCTGCCGAACTGAGTTATTTTAAGTAA
Source organism: Onchidella celtica (assembly GCA_963931925.1). NCBI lineage: Eukaryota > Metazoa > Mollusca > Gastropoda > Systellommatophora > Onchidiidae > Onchidella > Onchidella celtica. The sequence continues at coordinate 22,047,636 of OZ007579.1, read as the reverse complement.
CAGCCCTACGCAACGACCTTGGGTCGACATCAAAGGTCGAATTACTTCAATACAATATAATATAAATTTTATAGCAATAAATTCTTAACATGTTCAAAACCCCGAACTTTTACTCTGGATCACGGTTTTTTCTGTACGTCAACAGAAGTCTCAATAACATTTAATTCCTACTCACCCCTTCCCTCTTAACTAAACCTAGTTCAAAACACGAGATACAACAAGTGCTCAGTCATGCACACCTACGCTGTCCGTCTATCCTTCCCCACATCTTCTGTCTATCTATTATTAAAAAAAACTGTTCAAAACAACTTGTTTACGAGACCAAGTTATGCTGGCTCGCACAATAATTACGTTCGTAAAAATTACTCACTGCTCTCTCACAAAAATTTAGTCAGTGGAAACATTTATGAATTAAATCTGTTCTTGACAGGGTTCTCATTCACCAGCCCTATTCTTGTGTGGTAGGTGACGCTATAAGCTGGGCAGTTAACAAAATATTGGGGAAAAAAATCTATAAGCCGGGTAACCCTTTTAGGGCTACGGTCTTTTATTCATTTTGACCAAAAAAAAATTTTAATTTTTTAAAAATGTTTCTTTTGTGACATTTTTTTAAAATTTTAGCCGGACGAAGGATTTGTATTCCGCAAGCTTGCATCGCTTTCACTTTTCATTCTTTTGGAACTTACTGTACAATTTTCTTGTTCTTTGTTCCTAGCGCGACGTTTTGTGTAATATAATTCTCTCTGTCTCTCTCTCTCTCTTTCTCTCTCTCTCTCTCTCTCTCTCTCTCTTTCTTTCTTACTCTCTCTCTTTCTTTCCTTCTCTTTCTCTCTCTCTTTCTTTCTCTCTCTCTCTCTCTCTCTCTCTCTATCTTTCTTTCACACTCTCTTTCTTTCTCTCTCTCTCTTTTCTCCACCTTTCTTTTAAGTGTTGCTGGGATTATAGAATGGAATCTGAATTGTTGTGGGGAAAATGAAGTCATGAGATTGTGATGAGGGGTTAGAGTTAGGGGTGCAGTAGGATTAAACATTTTAAGAACTGTAATTGAAACCAAACTAAATTATGTCCAGTTGCAGAGCTATGTAAACAGACTATTTACAGGACCGACATTGAAAATATCGCTGCATTAAGTTCGCCTCCCCTTTTGTTGTTTTAATTTTCCCTCACAATATGACACGACGTGCTATCTTTAGATGGTCCTGCCTGGCTGTGTGATGTCATCATTCTGTTTAAGACTCATTCATTACAGTGACCAAGTAAAAGAACTTGTTCTTTTCTTGTCCTCTCACCGCGACTTTTGTTTCTAGACGACAAACTATTTATCGTATATAATATCATAATCCCGTGTCAAGAGTTCACTACGTCATAAGTAAGTAAATCTTTGCTATTTATAGACCGTAGGTATTGATTGGTGACGTCAGACTACGTGGTGGAACGAGGGATCAAATATGCCTAGCTGTTCCGGCCTTTTGATTGTAGTTACTCCTTTGTACAGGTCGTTTTGTATAGAATTTAACGCCTGAGCCAACGTTCTTGGCCATACTCATAGGTTTCTGACAATCTAGCGAATGCTGAAATTACAGAAATGGCCATCTCTCTCTCTCTCTCACTCTCTTTCTCTCTCTCTCTCTCTCTCTCTCTCTCTCTCTCTCTCTCTCTCACACACACACACACGCACACATACATATACACAAATCCGTGAAAACTATTCTGGCTCACCTTTTTGGATTACAAAACGAAAAAGAAAAAAGGTCGGATGTCTGAACTTTACAGTTGCCGATCTACAAGGCAGAGGACATTGACTTCAGTAACACAAACATAATTATGACAGACTGTATCAAGCAAATAGCAAAAGTAAAGACTCCAAACTACATTTTTCTTTACCTAGTGATAGTGGACGTAGACTGAAGAATCTAATTCCGTATCGCGCCCCAGTCACAAACATGTTACAACTGAGATATTAGGCAAAGGGTGTTTTTCAAGCACTTTCTGAAAGCCTCAGCTCTTTCATGGTGCCTCCCTCAAAATTTAATAACAGTCCTGGATTCGTGTCTTTTGTGTTTTGTACAGAAGACAGTACACGCACTGATTTTTATGCAGTCTTCTTTGGAGTCCAGGTGGACGCCTTCATTTGGGTTAGGTCAAATACAGTCATAATATCCCTCTTGGAAACACATGTGAGCCAAATGTTCTGTCATCAAATTACGTAAGTTTGAGCCACTGATCATAATATGGCCATGGAAAGACTACTAGGTATATAATATATTATTATGCTTGGTAATGGACGGCCCATTGTCCGTGGAAATTTCCTCGGGCCAACTGTCACTGCCCCGATTCAATGAATGGCTGTTATGGAGTGGAAGATCTAATCCCTCCAACAAGCTTAGAGCTTCGGCAGTATGACGCCTGATCCTGATTCTCCACACCTGCGACCACTCCAGCTAGTTAAGGAGAACTGTATTTACTCAGGGGCAAACTGGTAGCTCCCTAGCCCAGTGAATTGTCACACTCACAGTGGGCAGATCAGTTTGGAACTGCCATTGCCAAAAAAAGCAGTAAAGAGTAAGTCAGTAAAGTATTTCCCTGGGAAATTGACTATTATCGACGATATTCTAAAATGTGGAAAACTGCTGTGACTGGATTGTGAATATTCTTTTAAAAAGCAGTAAATCGTAACATCTTTTTTCCCGGGAAATTGATTTTTATCGTCGATGCACGATATTCTAAAAATATGGAAAACTGCTGTGACTGGATTGTGAATATTCTGTAACTTGACAGCTTTCAGTGAAATTTGTGATGACAAAGTTTTCAGTGTGAATGCAGAGTTTATTTCCATTATCTCTATGGCTGTTTTTACATGTTCAATCGTTGATAGTAAGAGTGAAATTTGTTTTTATTGTTTTTATTTCGGTCTCACCACAGCTCTCGGTATACCTGAATTGATCCCCAAATAGTTCCGATGTTAATTTCGGAAAGAAGATGTACTCAATGGGGTGTCATTTGAAAGCCACCGCAGTAAAGTGATACATGTAGGCCTACGCTCGTATTTAACATTTTCTATGGTTATGAGATGTAAAAAGTTTCATTACTTTGAACAAATAATAATTATACTATGCATTTAACTTACCAAGAAATTGTCTTATCAAGATTCGTAGCAAGTAAACAAACAAAATCATTCACAGAAAGCCGAAAATAAAGACAGTGTACAGAGTCGAAGTGTAACGGTGCTGTTTCAAAATGCTCGTTTCTAAAAAGCTGCCGAATTACCCTTCGAAGATAAAAATACCTAACACTTTCCTGTCACTTTGAACAGAAAACATTATTACTGTTCATTTTGACTTAGCTGCTTATTATCCTTTAAGGGAAACTCCCCTGTGTTTAGACACCAGGTGTTAGAAGGTTCAAGTCTTGAGTATCAAACCATTTGGTAACTAGACCTTTGTTTATGTGATATTGGGGTTGGCTTTAGGTGGTTCTAGTTTCAAGTGGGCTGTCTACTTTTGTGCTTTAAACTGTAGTTTTGTGAAATTGCTTGTACAGCTTGAGAGAAATGGCATGTGCGATATTTGTCGAATAAACATCTCAGATCCTCTTGGCAACGTAATATTTCGTCACTACTCCACGCAGCATTTTCGACACTTTTGAGATAGCAAGAAAAAAAAAAGCTGTTTCTTTTCCTGTCATTTGGTGACTTATGCCAGGATGATTCTTATAGATTTAGTACATTTTCCTATTGGCGCAGTTCATTTTCTATAACATGATCTGATAGCCCTCATGGTCAGGAGTGCAATGAACCGTCAGTTGCCTTTTGGCATAAGTCTGACATGTGCCATTATTGTAGAGCAGTGACGATTTACTGCTTCTGGTCACGTGGGCACGGTTCTTAAACTTCCCTTTCTTGCCGGCCGAGAAGTTTCAAGAGAGGAAAAGGAATGAAATGATTTAGTTTGTAAGCAATGACTGCTGTCACCTTTTTAGAAATTTAGAATAACTTAGAGGAAATTAAATTGCTTTATTAGAACCGAGTATTGATGAAAGACTACGACATACAGAAGCTCTCTGTGTTTATTTCGTTGATTCTGAGGGTGCAGATTAAAGCTGGATTTGATTTGTATTTTTTTCGTCTCATGGGAATCGTTGGTCATGTAGATAATTATCGAGGTCAAAGTTCACAAAATAGGTCTTACATCTAGAGCCTGTATGACCCATTCGGGTCAGGCCACTGGATTACAGTAGAACGTAAATCTTAAGCTTTCACTCCGCGTGGTCAGCGGCAAACTTTTCCGGTCATAAGTGCATGCATCTGTATTATCTATCTATCTATCTATCTATCTATCTATCTATCTATCTATCTATCTATCTATCTATCTATCTATCTATCTATCTATCTATCTATCTATCTATCTATCTATCTATCATCTACCTATCTATTATCTGTTGGATAAAAACGGGACATAGCAAGTTTTAACTAAACGCTTACACCTCGTCTTGCACTAATTTTGAATGTCTGACTGATGCAAAATTTGACTTTGCCCAGTTTTGGAAAAATGCTCTTCATTTATTTTTGGAATTTGGGGACTTCAGGGAGAGTGAATATAGATCTGATGCTATTGAAGGACGGTCGATAAATGTCGCCTTAGTAGACACAACGTATGTATACCTTGGTTTTTACTCATATCACAGCGTGTGAGAGGCCTTTCAGAATTTGACAATTTTACAGCCATAAAAATGGTCACTGCGTCTCAGAAGGAAAAGCCCAGGTAGAAAAGACACTGTGCATAAATAATGAGATCTTCAAATCTTTATTTTCCAAAAACTACCAAACATAATACACTAGAGAGACGTGTGTGGAGTACCTGAGTAAGAAGACATGAACGTTTAGAGTCTGAGACATCATGAATACGCCCGTTATGGAAGGTAAAATTACGTCATCAAAAACTGCGAACATGAAGGCCTCAGAACTACAGTCTTCGAAAACTGGCCGAGCCAATCAGGTCGCTGGAACTGTCACACGTCAACAGTCGTATACAGTCATGGAGGTCGGTCATGACCATTCTGAAACGTCGGGGGGTGGTAGGAGTGTCCTCAGTGCTAAGAAAGACTCAGCAGGCCTGTTAAAAGATTTGAACGGTTCTGCTGGCGACTTGAAAGTTTCACCCCGACTCGACAGCAACGCCAGCAGGCGTAGTACTAGAGGAGGAGGTGGTGGGCGTGGTGGTGGTGGCGCAGCTGTAGGAGGTGGTGAAGGGATGGAGGAAGGCATGAGGTATGAGGACTACTTCAACAACAGCGATGATGGCGAGGAATTCGGGAAAAAGTCCAAGTCCATATTCAAACGTTTCTTTAAAAAGTGAGAGCTCATGTGTTGGTTTTGTGGCCATCGTCCTGATCTTCATCGTCATTATCATCATCAACATCTGTCATCAAGAATATCATCATCATCAAAACTAGCAGCAGTAGCATCATTATCATCGGTACCATTATCAACATCGTCATAAGCATCATTACCAACATCATCATCAACTTCTTCAACATTATTATCATCAGCACTACCATCTTCATCACTATCATAACATCATCAATGTCTTCGTCAGCAACATCATCATTATCAGAACTGGCAGCAGTAGCACCATTATCATCATCATTATCATTATCAACATCACCATCAACATTGTCATCATCATCAGCAGCAGCTGCTTAAATTATCATCATCATCATCAGCTTTATTATAATCATCATCACAATTGCCATCATCACATAATTGTCAGAAGTCCCATCAGTTTTTGTCACTTGATCATATATAATTATTATTTGTTTCACCAAGGTATTGAAATATCTTAGACTGTTCAATGAAGCTCACTATAACTATCATTTGATTGCCTTCAAATTTAAGTTGTTGTTTTTAAACAACAACAACACAAAATGAGGGTCGGGTATACCTACAGAGTGAAGGAAACAAGGAATAGAACGAGTGACTGCGAATGCCTTAGAATAGGTGTAGAGGTGAGAATGAATAACCAACGTTCTGAGAAGATGCCAGGGAGTGTTGGAGGGGGAAAGATGAAACGTGAGGTTAGAGAGGTTAAGAAAAGAGACTGGAGACTATGGACTAGCGTCATGCGTGGACATATATGGAAGCATCACGTGTGTAAGAGGTGTAAGAATGTCAGGAAAAGACAAGGGTCACATGATTAATATTCTATAACTATACACATGGAGCAGATCAATTTCTCAAAATACAAAAACAGCATGCGTCTCTCTCTCTTTCTCTCTCGCTCTCTCTCTCTTTCTCATTCTGTCTCTCTGTCTCTGTCTCTCTCTCCCCTCTCACCCTTCGCCCACTCTCTTACCTCTCTCTCCTCTCTTCTCTCTCTATTTCTGTCTCTCTCTTTCACTCTCCCCTTTTTCTGTCCCTCTCTCCCCTCCCCCTCTCTCCCCTATCTTTCTCTCCGCTATTTTTTTCTCTCTCCCATTTCTGTCTCTCTATCTTTCTGTTCTCTTTGTTCTCTCTCTCTCCCCTCTCCCTCTTTCTCTTTCTTTCATTCCAGCCTTCATTTGTCCATTACTGTTTCTTATGCTCCACCGGGATGAAGCGTCTCCTATCTATCTATCTATCTATCTATCTATCTATCTATCTATCTGTCTATCTATCTGTCTGTCTATCTATCTATCTATCTATCTATCTATCTCTATCTATCTATCTACCTACCTACCTGTCTATCTATCTACCTACCTACCTACCTACCTACCTACCATCTATCTATCTATCATTCTATCTATCTATCTATATAATCTATCTATCTATCTATCTATCTAACTATCTATCTATCTATCTATCTATCTAATCTATCTATCTATCTATCTATCTATCTATCTATCTATCTATCTATCTATGCCTACTGTATACATAAATGGTGACTGTATAGCTGTGTGCAGAGTATTATGTGGAGTCGACCCTTATTATATTCTCAATATAACCATCTAGCACCAATTGTTCGTTAATACGTCTGTCGCCCCGGCCCCGCCTCCCACCTCTATGTCCCCAGGATGGGGTGTGGCACCAGTCAGGTTTCTTCCCTGGAGAACTCCATGCCTATCGTGGTGTTCGGGGCCACGGGGACAGTGGGAGGGGCTGTAGCGCGTGCCTTACTCAGAGACCATAGATTCAGTGTCCGGGCGGTCACTCGAACACCTACAACTGACCAGGCTAGGGCACTAGCGGAGGAAGGTGAGTGTTGGAATGTGTGTGTGTGTGTGTGTGCTTATGTATGTGTATGTGTCTGTTTTTGGGGGGGGGGGGGTTCGGGGTCTGGGGGTGGGGTGATGTGGGGGGGGGCGGGCGTGTTAGGGGAGCGTGGTATTTTGCAAAGTAAGTGATGGTTGAACAATGAACACAACTCCGTAGATTCTCTATTCAGCTTTGTAATTAGGCTACGGTCCAGTAGCAGTCTTTTTTCTTGGGGGGGGGGGGGGGGGGATTATATGTGTGTGCCTGAGTATGTGTGTGATTAGGTGTGCAGATGTAGGTGGTGGTGAAAGGTGCATCAGTGTGTATGTGAGTGTGTGTTTATGCATTTATGTGTGAACATATGAATCTGTTTGTATACATGAGTGTGTGTGAGAGTGTGACTGGGTGTTTTGTGTGTGTTTGTGCGTGCGAGCGTGTGTAATATATGTATACTCACGTCTATGTGCTGATGTGTGTGTGTGGGGGGGGGGGGAGGGGGTGTCTATGCACGTGGCTAGACGTCCGTAACTGATAAAAGCCTTCTATGAAGGAAAACTGAACCAGACGTCCTGCCTCTGGATGAACACTTTAATTGTTGTTGTTTTTGTTGCTGTTGTCGCTGCTGTAGGTGCAGTGGTGGTACCAGGTGACCTGAACGACACCCGGAGTTTGTTGAGGGTAATGGAGGGAGCAGCGGGTGTCTTTCTTCACATCAACTACTGGGAGAACCTCAGTAAACAGAAGGAAATTACACAAGTCAGTACTCGGTACTTGTTCTGCTTTCAACTTCATCCATTTTCATCTTGCATGTGATCATATTATTTGGGGGGGGGGGGGGGTGTGGGATGATTTAACTGGTTTTGTTGATTTACATTATCTTTATTTTCATTAATCCATCCTGTCATCCTCATTGATGTGATAATTTATTGCTGTCATCATCGTCAACGCCATCATCTTCACATGGTCATCACCATCATCATCATCAGTGTCATCATTATCACTGCAGTCATGATTTTTATTATTGTTGTTGTTTTTATCATTGTCAATATATGATTATTATAGTTGTTGTTATTTTATTAGTATTATTATCATATATCACCAGCTTTATCATTATTCTACCAAAGCCATCCCTAGTCCTAAGAAAATGTAATGATGTATAAGAAAACGAAAGAAAAAAAAAAAGGCACAGAATTATTTTTCTGTTACATGGAAACGTAAACTTTATCACGTGTCTTTTATTGAAAAATAGAATAATTTCTTGAAAAAGTCACATACTATTTTTCACCTCTTGTCTTGCAGGGTATGAATGTGATCGATGCGGCTGTAGCATGCAATATTCATCATCTGATCTACAGCGGGTCTGAACCCACCAGAAGAGACGAGAAACCATGTAGATATATGGACGCTAAGGCGGCCGTGGAGGAATATCTCAAGGAGACCTGTAAGTTGCCATAAGCAAAGATAATAAGTTGTGACCGGGCGATTTTGCACCGCCACCTTGCGGCGAATGTGCGAAAGTCTTGATCTATGCTGTTACGAGCTGGGTCCTCGAGTGTTACGAGTTCAAGGAAGGGTGTTACAGATGGGGATTACTGTGCTCGTGTTTTACGGGGATGGTTAATTATAAATTTACGTGTTCGACTGCATTTTTAATAAATATCGAGAGGTTTTAGAAATTACTCTGCCATACCATGCCACATACACTAATAACAATTTCGAGTACGTTATATCAAGGACCTTGTAGGGCCACAAATTTATTACTTAAAATTCCTAACAATTTCGTCTATCTTACATATTAAAAAGACAACATCAGCAGCATCAAATGAAAATACTCTAATACATAACTAGAAGTCTCCTCTAGATTCTTACAAGATTAGAAACTCTATATCATTCTGATTCATTCACAGTTTACTTAGTAATTATTTATCTTCAGAAATATAGACTGCCTACTATCTCACAAATGATATACTTAGGTCTCAGACGACAATATTAACTCATTTAACTGCTTATAAAGGATCAAACCGTCAAGACACACTGACGTAGTTAAAATAGATCTAGATCTGCTCTAGGATGGGCTGGCAATCCCCAGCCTCATCCAGACACATCAATTACAATTTACAAATGTGTATATCAGTCACTCTTTCTAGATCTTAATTGCAAGTAAAACTTTATGGTCTTGCATTCCTTTGATCGCACTTCTACTGGAAAGTTAGGGTCAGATTCACATCATCTCGAATCATTTTGATGAAACTTACGATTGGTTCCCTGAAACGATTTCAGGGAACTGGAGAAAATAGCTGTGGATTATTTTCATTGTCTATCCAGGACATAGACATGACTTAACAGTCTGTTGGTTCTCTCTGGCTGAACCCCTAGCCGACGACCTTCGTAGCTGGAAACTCTACATGGAAGTGAGGTAGCATAAAGATGTTCCCGCTTATCTTCTGCAAAACCACGTGACTGCTCAAATTTGATTGGTGCATCCACTTCGAGCTCCGCTCGCAGCGCCAATAGATTCTATTAATAGTAACAGACAAAGTAACTCAACTATGTCAAAACCGTTCGCAAAGTCTCTACACCCTAAACGTTTTATGTACGAATTTATTCACTCCTTATTCGCCCCGTCTTTCCCTGTTAAGGTACACCCAAACCACGGGGTCGAAAACTGCATCGTCACTGTTAATTTATCCATTCGTTCTATCCTGACCCACTTTCTTTCCATCTCCAAGAAAAGCGTTACAAAAACAAACTGTCCACGGGAATAGTTCAAGGACGTTTGCACTGGCTAAAATCAATGATGCCATGTAATAAACAATGCGTGACCTAGCACGGCAATTCAAATCCTAATCCTGACATATCCCCCACCCCAGTGAAAATTTTAAATAAAATTTACACGATAGGATCCAAGAAATCCCAAAGTTATTGTGGTAGGGACTTAAGTAGTACTGTAGAAAGATGAGCCTTAAGCTTGAGAAGAAAAATCTAACTAAGAACGTGCATATTGGATGGACAAAAAGCATACAATTATTGATGCCACGTTCTATAGAATTTATTCTATTTAAACATTCTAACTGCGTACAATCAAAATTCTTAGAAACATCTCTAATAATAATGAGTATATCACTTTATACTGGTGGATTAAAGTATAACTATTATCAAATAATGAAGCCTTACTGAAGGAATAGGCTTATAACTAAATAGTCAACACACACAATTGCTGCTTATATACACATTCACACACAATATATTGTTAATTAAAATACTGTGGTATCCAATGGCAGCAGTAGCTCTGGTAGCTTGGTTTGCCATGTGTCCATCTCATTGACCCGCTGACAAGGGCGTCAGGTTTGCCAGAAGTTCAGGTCACAGTCAGGAATGACGCTGGTGGAAAAAGGATATTCACAAAAAAGGATTGTAAAACTGGTTCATAAAGTAATGAACAAGATAAATGTGAATCCATCCACCGTCTAGAATTGAGGGGGACAAGCACTATCCAACCCCAATACAAGACACAACACTCTTTAATAGGAATTTAAATGAGACGTGACAAAATATCAGCTTGGGAATTGTCACCGCCCGGGATAGACCGGATAACAAACCGGTATTCCTGGAGTGCAAGACTCCACCTCGTTAATCGAGCATTTTTAGCCCTGTTAGTCTTTAAGAATAACAACGGACGATGGTCCGTTTCAATTATAAACTCGGACATAAGTAGATATCTCGAAAATGCGTTTACAGCAAAAATGATAGCGAGGCACTCTCGCTCGATAATTGCATAGCGGCATTCCCTATCTAGCAACTTGCGGCTGGCGTATAGACATGGCCGCAAGGTATCGTCTCGTTCCTGTAATAACACAGCTCCCAATCCCTTGTCCGACGCATCAGTGCGGACAATAAATATTTGGTTTATGTCTGGAAGTATGAGAATGGGGGAAGTGGAAAACAATTGTTGAACGGTACGAAGTGTATCAGCACATTCGGTTGTCCATTTCACTTTATTAGGAAAATTCTTTCTTGTGAGGTCCGATAACGGAGCTGTAAGCGAAGAAAAATTTGGAATGAATCTCCTATAATAGTTAAGAAAGCCCAATAAACTACGAACTTCTTTCTTAGTTCGAGGAGGTTGGAGCTTTAAGATGGTAGTTATCTTCTTGTCATCAGGAGTCTGAACGCCGTGGGCAATTGTATGGCCCAGAAAATTAATTTCATTATATCCTAAAAATACCTTACTGGGTTTCGCCGTAAGGCCAGCTCGACGAAGAGCAATAAAAACTTGTCGTAGGGCTGCGAGGTGGCCCGACCAATCGGTTTCATAAATACAAATGTCGTCAAAATACGACAATACGGAATTCATACCCTGGAGTAATATTGTCATCATACGGGCGAAAGTAGCAGGGGCTGTAACTAACCCGAAAGGCATAAAGCGCCACTGCATAAGACCCAACGGAGTCTGAAATGCGGTATATTGCTTGCTATTCTCATCAAGCGGAATTTGCCAATAGCCTTTGGAAAGATCAATTTTAGAATAAATCGTTGCCCTCGCTAACTGAGCAAAAAGATTCTCCTGGTTGGGAATCGGTTCAGCGTCATATATCGTAACCTCATTAAGTTTACGATAGTCAATACAAAAACGCACTGTATCATCTTTTTTTTTCACTAAGACGATGGGTGAGTTATATGGGCTCGTCGATCGCTCTATCACTCCCAGGTGAAACATGTTACGTACCTCGGTTATTATAGTCTCTTGTGCGTGCAGCGGACGCGGGTATGGTTTAACAAAGACGGGTATATCCGTCTTTAATCTTATAACATGCTGTACCAATGAAGTATTACCTGGTAGATCAGTAAAGACAGTAGTAAACTCGTTAAGCAAATCTCTTAAATCTTGTCTTTGCGATTCAGATAAATCTGGATTTATATTCACATCCGAAGTGTTTTCAGAAGATCGAAGTGCGGGGATTGAATTCTCAATCTTAATAGGATCATCATCGTCAACTGAAACCAAGGCCGCATTGGCCTGAGCAATCACATTTCGGTGATTATTCTGTCGATTATCATCGTCGGACAGGTATTGCTTTAACATATTTATATGGAAGACTTTGTCCTGTCCTCGAATCTTGATAAGATAATTTACTCGAGAAAGTCTCTTTAGAACTTTAAAAGGTCCCTTCCATGTAAGAAGGAGTTTATTTTTTTTCTCCGGAAGGAGAACAAGAGTTTGGTCTCCGACGGCCAAGGTTCGCAATCGGCTACCTTGATCACGATATTGTTTATAAAGACTAGCATGCGCAGCCGAAGATTTTTGTGCGAGCTGACATGCGTTAAGAATTCGATGGCGCAAGTCTACAACGTATTGATATGCAGACCGCGTATCATTGTCGTCGGTGTCTGATCCGGCGAATAAATCATGGAGTATGGCCATTGGACCACGCGGCTTACGACCATACAATAATTCGAAGGGAGAAAAACCCGTCGATGCGTTCGGTAGTTCTCGGTATGCAAAAAGAATAGCGGGGAGTTGTCGATCCCAATCACTCGGTTTGTCGGCGGAAACTCGCGCAAGCATACTTTTCATGGTAGCATTCCACCGTTCACAGCAGCCATTAGACTGTGGGTGATATGGAGATGTCAATCTTTGTTTAATCCCGACCAACTCCAAGACTTTCTTAAAAAGCTCAGAGGTAAACTGTGGACCTCTGTCCGATAAAATTTCAACCGGAAACCCAAGACGCGAAAAAATAGTAATAAGGGCTTCAGCGACATGATCAGCTGAAATGTCTTTTAGCGGAATGGCCTCTGGCCAACGGGTTGCGTAGTCAATGACAGAAAGTATAAAACGATGTCCTCTGTCTGACTTGTGTAGAGGACCAACTATATCTACGGCAACGCGTTCAAATGGTCTGGATACCATTGGCATCTCCTGCAGAGGAGCTCGCGATGCTCTTCCTTTAGGAGTACGTCTCTGACATACGTCACATGTTGATACGAACCGGTTTACATCTGCGTAAATACTGGGCCAAAAAAATTGCGTTAATATTCGAGACTTAGTTCTGGCCTTTCCCTGGTGACCCGCCAAGGAAGTGTCATGCGCGAGACGAATAATGTCGCGACGAAAAGATCTCGGTACTACAAGTTGCATAACGGTCTCTCGCTTATTCCGAAAATTACGATATAATAAGTCATCTTTAATAAGAAACTTAGAGGTATCCGGTGCGGTAGGATCAACCTTAGCAAACAAATGTTTCAATGTGGGATCTGAATGTTGCTCATCATGAAATGCACTAGACGTTATGTTCACTTCAATAGTAGGATTACTCAATAGACTGTCTGCTTGTCGACTCGATTGTAGGCGTGTTGTCGCACAAGCAACACTCTCATCCTCAGTCCAAATTTCCAAGTTACCGATAGGAAACTTATTTACTTGAGGTACATTCCCTATGATTATATCAGCCACCGGATTAGGCAGTACACATGCAGTAACGATACCTGTGAGAAAAGGTGTATCAATATAAACTTCTGCAAGACGGAATCGCTCTACAGATCCGCCAAAAGTAATACAAGTTACCTCCTTGTCCAAAAATTGTGTTGGACGGACTAGTGACTGTCGAACGCCGATAGTCGTGCATCCGGAGTCACGTAGAACAGAAGCGCGAATCGCGTTTACGCGGCCCTGGTAAAATGTTAATTCACCCAGTTCATGTAGGGCAGACATGACTGGAATAGTCTTTGATTGCGATGAAGATTTATTAGTATAACCAACATCTGTATAGGGTGTAGATTGTACAGAGCAGGCATTTGCCGCTCCCATTTTTACGGTACAAAATCTTCGCATGTGGCCGAACTGATTACACTTGAAGCACATAATACGGTGTGAGTCGTGTCCACGATAAGGCCGATTCTGCGGTCTATTATAATTATGATTATCATCAAAATACACTCGTCGAGGCGGTCTCTGAGGCCGGTTATATTGTTGGCCTGTGTAGTTGCCACGATAATATGGGCGAGGCTCGTAACAAGAATAAGTCTGATATCCTCGACGCGGGGATACATCACCTTCATTCGGAAAATCCCTCTGTTTAACAAAAGGCGGCTCTGATTTCTTTAACGTTAGCTCACGCTTCCTCTCCTTCTGTTTCTCTCTTTCTTTTTCTCTCTCTCTTGCTGCTAGCCAATGCTCAAGATCTCGGTCTTGTTGTAGTTGTTGTTCGCACCACGAGGCGCGTTCTTCCTCTGGTATGCCGAGAACTTTGGCATATGCCAGGTATTTAAAAAACTCGGCCATGATATGTTAAAGTCTGTAAAGTTAGTAAATATTTACCCAATGTTACGGTATATCGCGGTATCAATTATATTATATGAACAGTTATTGACTGTTAATATTAATTCAGTGTCTTATGTTAGCACTGCTTCGCGAAAAGAACGTTCTATCTCTCTCTCTGAAAATTACAGGCAGTATCACTTAACTGCAAACACTTTATCTCTCTCTGAAAATTACAGGCAGTATCACTTAAACTGCAAAAACTTTATCTCTCTCTCTCTCTATGAAATCTAGTAAGGCAGTGCCGTCTATCCGTTGCTCCCACTGCAATAAAATAGTATATATCGCCTTTACTGCGATAAATTAATGTCTTGAGTGATCACTCTCAAAATTTACGTCTCTCTCAACGCAACGAACCAGTGTCCTCTGTTATCACTGTGAAAAACGAATCGCTCTCTCAATGCGATGAATCAACAATATATCTCTCTCTCAACACGACAAATTTGAAATATCTCTGTGTTCTCAAAACACTCTCAAAAATCTCTCTCTTCTCAAAACACGTACACGCAGTGTCTTCTGTTACCACTGCAAAATTATTCTCTCTAGATCTATCTTCAACGTGAAATTGTCACGTGAACCAAAAATTATTATATCTCTCTCTCACATATGTCAATACCAGATTACAATTCAACGTGGTTTTAGCACGTGAAACACCTCAGGCATATATTGCAAACATATCAATGTTAGTATAGTAGTTTAAAGGTCATTAAGCAAAAAAAAATACAATAAACAGGACGTATACTGACAAGTAAAACGAACGATAACAGACCCTACAAGTCCTAACTTATATTACAGATAGTTTAAGAAGAAAACAGGAGAGACATCTTCCTAAAGAAAGGTGAGGAAGTAAGAAACGCCACAATCTATACGAATAATGGATCCCTAAAAGAACTATTCACAGATAAGCAAATCCCCCCGAGTTATTTTACATAGCCACCAAGGCCTCCAATATCCTTCGTAATGGCAAAGAAGATATGCTAACCTATGATCCCAACCAACCTCCCGCACTTAAACTAAACATATAGTAAATAGAAAAATGGCCTGGAACACACACACAGAGCGGAAAGTACGTCGCCCTCCCCAAGACTGTTAGATAGATGGATCACTTATCTTTATTTTTGAGGAATTCAGATGTTAATATCCTCAATCCATAGCTCCAAGCCCAAAACTTGTATTTCTGTCTGAGGTAGATCTGGAAGGTGAAAGGGTTCCCTCGCCGGTGTCCACGGGTCAATGGGATGTTGGGATGTTCACCATATGAAATTGAAATACAAAATATTAGATTAATACAAATTGCTTAAACTCTATAATAAAAGACCTGAAAACATAATATTACAACAGTACAATATGAAATAATGGAATAAAAAAATACAATAGGTTTCAAAATAATCTAACTAAGTGGCATGGCGTTATTAAAGTTCTTTTAAGGGTCCCTCTCCAGTGTTACGAGCTGGGTCCTCGAGTGTTACGAGTTCAAGGAAGGGTGTTACAGATGGGGATTACTGTGCTCGTGTTTTACGGGGATGGTTAATTATAAATTTACGTGTTCGACTGCATTTTTAATAAATATCGAGAGGTTTTAGAAATTACTCTGCCATACCATGCCACATACACTAATAACAATTTCGAGTACGTTATATCAAGGACCTTGTAGGGCCACAAATTTATTACTTAAAATTCCTAACAATTTCGTCTATCTTACATATTAAAAAGACAACATCAGCAGCATCAAATGAAAATACTCTAATACATAACTAGAAGTCTCCTCTAGATTCTTACAAGATTAGAAACTCTATATCATTCTGATTCATTCACAGTTTACTTAGTAATTATTTATCTTCAGAAATATAGACTGCCTACTATCTCACAAATGATATACTTAGGTCTCAGACGACAATATTAACTCATTTAACTGCTTATAAAGGATCAAACCGTCAAGACACACTGACGTAGTTAAAATAGATCTAGATCTGCTCTAGGATGGGCTGGCAATCCCCAGCCTCATCCAGACACATCAATTACAATTTACAAATGTGTATATCAGTCACTCTTTCTAGATCTTAATTGCAAGTAAAACTTTATGGTCTTGCATTCCTTTGATCGCACTTCTACTGGAAAGTTAGGGTCAGATTCACATCATCTCGAATCATTTTGATGAAACTTACGATTGGTTCCCTGAAACGATTTCAGGGAACTGGAGAAAATAGCTGTGGATTATTTTCATTGTCTATCCAGGACATAGACATGACTTAACAGTCTGTTGGTTCTCTCTGGCTGAACCCCTAGCCGACGACCTTCGTAGCTGGAAACTCTACATGGAAGTGAGGTAGCATAAAGATGTTCCCGCTTATCTTCTGCAAAACCACGTGACTGCTCAAATTTGATTGGTGCATCCACTTCGAGCTCCGCTCGCAGCGCCAATAGATTCTATTAATAGTAACAGACAAAGTAACTCAACTATGTCAAAACCGTTCGCAAAGTCTCTACACCCTAAACGTTTTATGTACGAATTTATTCACTCCTTATTCGCCCCGTCTTTCCCTGTTAAGGTACACCCAAACCACGGGGTCGAAAACTGCATCGTCACTGTTAATTTATCCATTCGTTCTATCCTGACCCACTTTCTTTCCATCTCCAAGAAAAGCGTTACAAAAACAAACTGTCCACGGGAATAGTTCAAGGACGTTTGCACTGGCTAAAATCAATGATGCCATGTAATAAACAATGCGTGACCTAGCACGGCAATTCAAATCCTAATCCTGACATATGCTGTAAATTACCAAGCCCGTTTTATATAGAGAAAATATTGAATTTTGTTCACTGTTCAGTTATCGCTGTAGGGCTTGACTGAAGACACTTATTTTGTGGTTATAACTTCAATCTCTGTGGGAAAACTGGTGTTGTTGTTTGTTTTTTGTTATTATTTAAGTCGCAGTCGTAATAGTAGTATCGTAACAAATGTGCATAATTAATTTGTCATTATGTCAAGCAATTTTTTTTTATGTGACACGCCATTTACGGCGGCCCCGATCAGCGCGCAAATTGTGAGCAGGATTTTCTTAGAGGAGCGAAGAATAGAGTGTCTCATTTTATTGTATCTAGTAACCTTGTTTGGCTCCTACGGTGAGGAATTTCAAATCTAAGGGGAGAGTGGAATTAAGCACTTTTGGCCTTCCCGGCAACATAGTTGGGCGTTAAATCTCTGTGATCCCTTGAAATAACAATTGCTTCTTTCATTTGCTTGCAATTAATACAGAAATTTAGTTTCATACATTGTTTCAATCATTATCACTCTATAAAACTATAATAGTGAATAAAGTATTAAATGATAATTCAAAATGGGAGAGAAATTGATGAAACTTGGGGTGGCAAATGAAGGAATGTGGCTTGGTACTCAGAGAACCATTGGTGTAAGCATAAGGCAGGGGGGGGGGGGGGAGTAGGGTAACGGTATCTGGTGTGTGCGTGTGTGTGAAAGATAGTCAGGGTGTTCCAAAAGTGTGCATAGCGCCATCTTAGTTTTTGTTTCTTCTATCTCCATTTTCTGAAGAAAAAAAAAAGGAGATCGTTTAGTATGTACAGGAGGTACAACAAATGCACACTTTGACACCTGTTTAAAATGCGTAATGGCACTTATCAAGCTGTTGCACAGTTCCGTCTTATTCTAACTCCTTATCAAAATACCAAAGGCGCAAACGGTCAAAGTCGAGTTTCTCAGTTGTGAAAAAAGTGGAGTTGGAACAGACAAGAACTAAAATAGCGATAGGCAAAAATGCATTTGAATGTGTTCTTTTTTTTAAAAATTACAGTAAATTCTCTTATTGATATTCCTGGACTTTGTGACACCTGTAAACATGCTGAATACAAGAATGCTGAACATTTCTTTATGTGGCACAAGTGATATTGTTACATGCAGAGAAGATTTCCTCCTTCGGTGTAACGATTTTTTGGATCATCTTGGTTCAATATGTCTATCGGAATCGGACAAGAACAATAATAATATAGTTCGCTTGGGCTTGATGGATCTGTGAGAAACATGATGGTGTTTGTAAGATGTGCAGATGTGTGGGAATTAGGCGTTGTGCGTGAGTATAGTAATGTCGAGGTATTATCAGATAATAATATGTGAGACATGTTCTGTACAGGCCCGCACAGAAGTAAGATATGAGCACATTGGCCAATGCATTTCGGAGGTAGTATAGAGAGATAAATATATCATGCTGAGCTATGAATTATTCCTTTGTGTGAATTATTCCTTTACATCTGGTGGCTCTTGTTTCCTCTATTTTCAGCTTTGCCGTTCACAGTTGTAAACCTGCCATTTCTGTATGAAAATTTGATATCTCTGTTCAAACCACACATGATTAGGCCTAATCTCTACACATTACGTGAGTATTTTTGTTGTCGTCGTCGTTGTTGTAGTTGTTGTTGTAGTTATTGTTGTCGTTGTTGTTGAATTTTCGTTGTTGTTGTTGTAGTTGTTGTTGTAGTTATTGTTATCATTGTTGTTGTTGTGTTGTTGCTGTAGTTGTTGTAGTTGTTATTGTTGTTGTTGTAGTTGTTGTTGTTGTTATTGTTGTCATTGTTGTTGTTGTGTTGTTGTTGTAGTTGTTGTAGTTGTTGTAGTTGTTGTAGTTGTTGTTGTTATTGTTATCATTGTTGTTGTTGTGTTGTTGTTGTAGTTGTTGTAGTTTTTGTTGTTGTTGTTGTTGTGTTGTTGATAACATGTTGTTTTATGTCAGTCTTCGATGCATGCTGCGTTATCTTAAGATTTACAATTTGTATTTTGTATTTTGTTATGTTTGCCTGAATTGTGTGAATGTATAAGTGGTAATTGTTGTGATCATTTCGAAACACTGACTTCCACGTGTTCACGCACTTTTAAATTCTGATACTCCCATAATTATTATTTCCAAATTATTATTTTTTTTTTCTTATTTAAGAATCAGTTGTTCATGTTTTGAGAAGAAATTGTTCTTCTGGAGCATTAACTATCCATAGAAAATGTTCAGAACCAGAATTCCTGAGACAGAGACCTGGACAGGCCTTTACCTGGTATTTGAGAGTCCGTCAAATTCGTGAAAAGAATGTTTTTAAATCTGTGTTCATGACACATTAAGAGAACAAAGTGGTCATAAAATAATTTCTCAGAACCAGATCTGCTGAGGTAAGTTAAGATGTGACAAGAAAGAGAGAGAGAGAGAGGGAGAGAAAGAGAGTGTGAGAGAGAGAGAGAGAGAAAGAAAGGGGAGGAAGAGAGAACGATGGAGAAAGAGAGAGAGAGAGAGAAAAAGAGCATCAGACACACACACACACAGAGAGAGAGAGAGAGAGAGAGAGAGAGAGAGAGAGAGAGAGAGAGAGAGAGAGAGAGAGAGAGAGAGAGGTACTTCACAGGGCCACTCATTGGACACAATGAATTATATAGCAAAATATTCGATGAATTTTGAAATAATAAAAGAGGATTTCGATATGATCTTCATCAGAACAAAAAACTGAAATAATTGTAAGAGTTAAAAAAAAAACACACACAAAATAAACTCTAGCAAAACGAATAAATGAGTACAAATTGTTTCTTGGCAATTGCTGGTATTTCCAGGGTTGTATCTCAGTGCTTGTAAAACCAATGAAAACAGCAATTCCAGGAAATATATTGATGAAATCGATAATAACTTAAAAAAAAAAAAAAAGCAGTTGTAATAGCGTCAAACACTGGACATTTCCTTAGCTATCCCCATGGAGGAGAAGCCACTAGACATCATGGCCCTACAAGACGTTGCCCGGTGTATAGTCAACATTTTCCTTCGTCCCAGAAACCACATGTTACGTAGCGTGAGCCTCACCGGTGAACGTATGACTGTCCAACACATGGCCGATGTTCTCAATAAACTGTTTGAAGACAAGAAAATTTGTTATCATCGGGTACGTAACACAGACAGACAGACACACAGACAGAAACACACACAAAAAAATGGACGGACTGACAGACAGTCAGACAAACAGGTACACAGACAGACAGACAGGTTATTTAAAATTACAATTACAATATCACGTTAGAGATCGAAGGTCAAACACTTCTATCCGATGAAACTACCGGTACTCATTATTACGAAATATTTCCTGGACTGTTCTGATTTTCAGTATATTACACAGCCCTGAGAGAGCCTCATAGATGCCACACTAGTTTCTTTGTTCGTTTGTTTGTGAACTTGTTGTCTTTCTGCCGTTTATATTGTTACAAACTGTGTAGTTAAATATTTTTTTATATAAGTTTATATGCCTGGCATTTCAATCAGTTAAAGCTCGTACTCATTGTCACTGCACATAATTCCTCCCCAGATGTCACCATCGGACTTTGCAACCTTCAGCTTTCCCGGAAGTGAAGATCTGGCAGCCATGTTTCAGTTTTTACTCACAGCGCCCCCACGCGATCCTCGCATCACACGCAGAATTCATGCTTCCAGTATCATTCTAGACAAATGGGCGCATGAGCACAAGCACGAACTGACTGAAGCCTTAAAACCCGTTACTGATTCCTCTAAAGCATGACCATAATATGCAAATTATTGTAACTGCAAACTGCCAAGATGCCAAGACACGAAAGATATTACTCATTTACCAAACATCTCATTCACGCCACTTTTTAACTGACTCACTATGGAACTCACTATCGTAAATGACCGTCAGAATGAAACAAGAAACCAATTTTTCATGTGTACTTGTACATCTTAATTAGACAAAAAACAGTGCATAGCTTTCAGTTCGCGATATTATGTGATACCTCAAGAAAGAGTTGGTTTGAAGGACACAGAAGACAGAATTGTGGGATCGTCTCCAGTATGATATAAGCCAATGATTGTTTAGTGAAAAACATTAAGGTGGCAGGTCAAAACTGCCTTGTTTCGGTTTTAGTGGGAGATATGATCTATGGAGTTGAACATGACCTAGCGCACTGGCGAGATCAAAACGAGTCTGTGGGCGCCTCAAAACTGTCCCGCGTCAGCCGGCGGAGACGAAAACCTCGCTCACTGAGACAAAACAGACGTAAAGCAGACGATCCAGTTAGCCGTCAGCCTAATGATAGTTCAAGATACAGTGTATCTTGAGACAACACTGGTCACTGTAAAGTTTTCATTGTTCAAGCTGCTCAGTTTTGGACATTATACTAAGGGTATACCCTCCCCTCCTCCCTCTCCCCCCCCCCCCCCACATTATCGACCTTTTGTATCATGAAAAGCGTCTTTTGTCAGTTTTTTGTCCTTACGTCTCCCATTTCTTTTCCCCGTGGGTGAATGAAACCAGTCCGGAGGAAGACCAGCAAGAAGATGGCGGGATGACATCAGATGGCTTTGTGACAAATGACTATACTAGAAGTAGTAGTGTAAATAAAATGATGAGAGACCTCGAGTGGACACCATTAGAAGAGAGGAGAGCAAAAAACAAAGTAAAAATATTTTGTATATATATCCGAAGGAAATATCCATATCCCACTGAACCACCTCACCATTAATACCAGAGGCAACAGAAGGAATAATATAAAATATAACATCCCAAGCTCACGGGTTAACAGCCATCTTTATTCTTTTTACCCTAATGTCATCAGGATGTGGAACAACCTCCCGGCAGAAGTCCAAACACTATCGTCTGCAACGACTTTCGACAATGAATTTAAGAACATTATTATCCGTTGCAGCTACCATTGTAACTAAAGTGCGGGTTGTATTTCTGTGCACAATCTGGAAACCAAGAGATATTTATACCAGAGTTATATATACAAAAGACTTTATACAACTAATATATTTTTAAATGGTCTTAACATCTATGTAAGATTTTACCCTGTTTTTAGCCTCAGAGGAGCGACGTTGAGTCGCATATACTATAGTGCAGTTGGGGAATCGTCTTATAGACGAACCAACTATAAAAGAAGAAGAAGAAGAAGAAGAAAGAATGAAGACACAACATCGCAGAGGTAGGAGCCACATGGATGAAAATCTGCAGAGGGCTACATCCTGTAGTGGACGAACAACGCCCAGAAGATGAAGAAGAAGAAGAATGAAAAAAAAATGATGTCTTTGATTCTATACGCCTGGATCTGAATGACTGAATGTAGCAGTGTCAAACTTGAGTGGATGACTGTATTTTGTGTGTGCACGTCGTGGTGATCAATGAACAGTCATGTCGTTCGTTCTTACACAGAAATGCCAGGGTCGCTTTGAGACAAACTGCACAAGTTCCGTCGCTGTAAGATGTTTTAAGAAATACATGTAGATGTTTACTGTATAGCTGTGCTCCAAGCCAGAGGCACAGCAGAGAATCAGGCGTTTATGTGTACCGTGTGATCTGTGGGCCACTGGACACATCAGATAGAGCGAGAAAGACACATCAGTGCAGCTATTGCTATTCCAGCCGGTAATCTTACGGAAATCTGACGTGTAGGATTGACGTCGAGTTTGGACATAGGAATGGCGTTGTACCCACGTAGATCCGCTAGGGCGACATTGCGCCGACGTCAGTTTGATGTAGGCAACTTGGCCCAGTGGTAATCTTACCAACCCAATGGAAATCTACGTTGGATTGACGTAGGGTTGCAGGCTGGGGTGTTAATGATGTCTTCAGGAGCTCTGAGAATAATCCAGTTTTAAATGTTTTTATAATATCATTGCTTGGGATTTCGTATTGATAAAATGGCGATAGTAATGGGTTGGTTGGTTGGTTGGGTGGTTGGTTGGTTGGTTGGTTGGTTAGTTGATTGGTTGGTTGGTTGGGTGGGTGGTTGGTTGGTTGGTTGGTTGGTTGGTTGGTTGGTTGGTTAGTTGATTAGTTGATTGGTTGGTTGGTTGGTTGGTTGGTTGGTTGATTGGGTGGTTGGTTGATTGGTTGGTTGTTTAGTTGATTGGTTGGTTAGTTGGTTGGTTGGTTGGTTGGTTGGGTGGGTGGGTGGGTGGGTGGTTGGTTGGTTGCTTGGGGGGGGGGGGTATTTTTTGTTATTATTTCCCCCTTGTTTTGTCCATCAATAAATTGTTATGAGACGCTCATGAGAATTATGAAATTAGCCAAATTGTTTGACAGAAACAAAAACAACAAAAGGTCTGTGGAAATCCAGTTGGCGAAAATGATTACACATGAGAAAGATGGGCAGTTATTACGGAACCTTAGTGAACCGATTGTGAACCAAGCTTTGGTGTATACCTGTGTGTCAGACATAATACCTGTATGAATAAATTACATGTATTACTCGTACATACGATATATGAAAAAGCATGTAACTTATGGTAAGATTGGTATTCTCAAAATCCATTAGAGGTGATATGGTATTCGTTGTTGTTTTTTTCTCAGGTTGTTTTCAAATTTCGTTTTTTATCCGTTTCTGTATTGTCACGTTCTGTCCGTAATTTTACAGCAGCTGGAGATGAATTGATCAAATCGTAGAATTCGGTTTAGACAGCTTTCAGTGGGCTGAAAGAGGGATCGAATCGGAGCTCTAGAATGTCATTCGCGTCAGTAATAAGTGTGTCACTGGTGAAAGAACTACCGTAAAACTGTGACTATTTTGTGTGTGGTGACTTTTTGACATAGTGGCTTTACTGTCATTATGATCCACTCATGACTGTGATATTATGTTTAACAAAAAGTATAATGTATTTATTTATCATGAGAAAGTGTTGTTTTTTTTTTCATTCCTTACTCCACACACACAAGCTCTTTCTGTTTACGTGAACTTCTTTCTGTCTGTATCTTTCCTCTCTTCATTTTATTCATTGCCTTCGTGAACTTGAACTTTTTTTTCTTGTTGCTCTTGTTATTATAGAATAAAAAATACTAAGGAAGAAGAGGGGAAAGAGAAAAAGAAAGACAGAGATGAAAACAGACAGAGAGATAGACAGACGGAGAGACAGACAAAATGACTGACAGACAGACAGTAGGGCGGACGGAGAAACAGACAGATAGACACACAGGCATGCGGATGGAGAGACAGACTAACAGGGACAGGCAGACAAGCAGACGGACAGACAAACAAGCAGGCAGATAGACAGACACACGCAGACAGATGGACAGACAAACTGACTCATGGACGGACAGACAGACAGACAGACACATGAGACAGACAAATAGACAGATAGAATGACAGGAGTAACGCCAATACCTAAAGGCAGCAATTTCTTGATACAGATGTTCATGATAGGAGGACAGTATAGCTCATTTCACCAGCACCTTTCATTTTGTTCAAATTCAAAGAAATTCAAACAATATTTTGGTATTTTTGTATTCCTTTATTTTTATACCGAAATATCATGTATTTTCATGTAATTCATGACATGATTTATGAAAGGCAAACTTTGAAAATTCTTGGTAAGACAAGGTATCAGTAAGTTCCTACCATCAACTCAAAAGCACACCGTGGTCTAGAGGCAAGGTGCTCGCCTCTCATGCCGAAGGTACCGGGTTCAAATCCCAGGCGGTACAGGCATGTTGTAATTTTGGGATTTTCCTCATATTTTCCTGTCCCTGATCCTATGGGAGGTAAGATCGAGCACCTAGTCTTCTCGGATATGGGCGAAAGATTTGGAGGGCCCGTGTGCACGTTAAAGATACATGTACCTTGGCAGTTGGAAATCGAAAAGAGCACGCCGAACAAGCCGCTGCCCGGGCAAAATTATATAAAATTCATCCCCACCACTCCCTCCTCATCCCCCCCCCCCCAAAAAAAAACCACCGACCGGCGCTGCACTGTGGCAACGACGTGTCTGTTCCAGTTGTAACTGGGCTGACACAAAGGCAAATTTCCCAAATGGGATTAAAGAAGTATGAAATACAAAATAGAACCAAGAATAAATTGGACGTAATTTGTCTAGAACATCCAACCATATTTCTAATTTCGAAAGAACGAAGAGAGAAACACAGCATAACAACACTAGAACAGAAATTGAGTACGGAATAAAATAGACACTTCAAGTCCAGAATATTCTACCCTATTCCGAATTTCGAAAGAACGAAACAGAAGTACCGTTTAACAAGACTGAAACAAACGTCTCATGTCCAGAATATTCTAACCTATTTCCAATTTCAAAAGAACGAAAAGACAAAATGTATTACAGGACTGAAACAAACATCTCATATCTAGAATATTCTGCCCCATTTCCAATTTCAAAATAACGAAAATAGAAATATACAGTAAAGGGGTAGAACAGAAATAGAACAGGGTAATAGCCTACAATAGACAATATGGTTGTAGAATATTCTACCCTAGTTCCAGTTTCGAAAGAACGAATACAGAAATAATTTATGATGAGAATGGTGGTGAGATGATAAGGTTGATAATGATGATGATGATGATGACAACACTGCAAACTTTTCCCAGTTAACAAAATGCTGTACACAATGCTACAATACTTGTAAGTCAAGTTAGTGACATAATATTGTATACAACAGTTGCAAATCAAATTGATAATACACATGTTCTTGATAAGAGAGTTGTACTTATTCTAAAAGCCAATATGAGGATACACTGTACAGTATTATTAGATGGCTGTAGGCTTAAGCCTTCACATAATTTTAGTTTAGCATAAATTTACACCGTTAGCCGGATTCCCGACCTTGACCCTGGCGGCCATTTTGACGGGTCATAAGCGCTAAGTCGCTCCACAATTTCCTGCACCTGTTGACTGTTACACTTCTTGACCTTACACATTGTGGTGCGGCAGGGCTCCGTTAGTGTGAGTGGTACTGATCCTTTAGATTCAGGGGGACATCTGTGGATAGATGGATAGATAAGATAGATAGAGAGATGGATAAACAGATGGATAGAAGGATGGATGGATAGATAGATAGATAGATAGATAGATAGATAGATAGATAGATAGATAGATAGATAGATAGACAGACAGACAGACAGACAGATAGATAGATAGACAGACAGACAGACATATAGATAGATAGATAGACAGACAGACAGACAGACAGATAGATAGATAGATAGATAGATAGATAGATAGATAGGTAGATAGATAGATAGATAGATAGATACATGTAGATATAATCACTAAGAATAGTACTATTTGTACCTTTTGTACTATTTTCACGCTTTTCTATTTGCCTCTCCCTCTTTTCCTTTCACCTAATCTCCTCCCTTCCCAATTTTTCTTTGTCTCTGTCTCTCTTACTCTCTCTGTTCCCTTCACCCACCACTTCTTATCCGTCTTCACATTACACATCTCTGTTTTGATCTTATTCGTTATCTGTCTCCCAAGTCCCCTTCCTTCAACCCCCCCCCTTTCCCACAACATGCAATTCGTCCATCTTACACGTTCTCTCCCCTCCCCCCCCCCCTCACCTTTCAGGATTAAATGCCGCCAATCGGCTGACAATCGCGTCCAGTTCATCTTCTGTATATTTCTTCTTGTAGAGTACAGGAGTCTCAAACTTAATTCTGTAACCTCTGGATTCTGGCACCTGTAAGGAGATTGGTTGGTTAGTTGGTTAGTGGGCCAGTCGGTCGGTCACTCGGAAAGTCGGTTGGTTGGTTGTTATGTTGATTGATTAATTGATTTTTTCGTTGTTTGGTTGTGTGAGAGGATGAACGACTTTCTATTTTTAATGTGCTTTCATGGTAACGCTTGTGCGTGAGTAGGGGACGGCCACTCATAGTAGTTTATGGGCACTTGGCCGAGTACCATTAATTGGATTATTTCCCTTGTGATACTAGCGCGGGACCCGTTACTCACATCACGGTGAAAGCGCGCATTTTGATTGGTCAGTTGGAAATGTTGACCACCGGGCTTCCAACTCTTATATCATGGCTTTAAGTTTCTTACAACTCGCTCCTTCGTTGTTATCCACCGACAGAAAGACGGGAACCCGAATTCATTTTTGAGAGTAGACAATACCCTATCGGTACAAAATAGGTACTCATGATAACGTTTGTTATCAATGGAGATACGTCATATTAATGGACTGAAATATCCCACACAAATCTGGCAAATGTTGTTAGACCTGACACTTTGAAAATTTATATTAAAACTATTACCGGGTTTCTGGTATAAGTAGTCAGTTAGAATTTTAGCAGCAAATTTCTACTTTATAATGGTACCAATTTTGTTGTACTTTGATGCACATATCCTATTGAAATAATTGATAAGAGGGTCTCGGATTTAAAGTAAACTATGAGTTAGACGCATGTTATCCCCGATAATTCCAACCTGGGTCAAATTTATTCAATTATAGCTGGAGGGGACCATAGAGTAATTTCTGCAGTTTACTGGGATACCTAACTGACTTTTGTGTGCACCCTTTTAACCGTACTGTAAATTCGATTGTGTTAGGACCCTAACCGGTTATGTTGTTCGGCTGGACTCAATGTCCGAGCCTTTCACTTGTCCAAAACTGGACTACGTAATAGCTCTCTCGGACGTCCGCGCTGGCTCATAAATAAGATGCGAGTTCGAGTGGTCAGCAGACTCCATCAAAGACGCCGCAACAATAGGAAGCACAAGTGGACCTTGCAGTACAATAGACCGGCGGCGGCCTGCCGTGGCGCGCCTCGCCCAAAACATGGCCTAGTCCAGTTGCGCCAGTAGCAGAGAGACTTTGGGTAAGTTGGAGACTATAATTATTAGAAGTGACTTTAATTTGCGCACCCCCCCCCCCTTTCTTGGATGCCGCGTAGAGAATGCTGATCTACAGAGACCATTATGAGTCCGGCTCAACGGTAATTGCCATTGTCATTAGACTTGTAGGATGCGCGGTGCAGTGCAGTGTCTTGATATTGTGACTTTATTGTCAAAGTTAACGTTTGCGGTGCTAGATGATAATGATGGCTCGCTAACCAAGCTATCACGATTTGCTTGTGTGCATATATATAGTGTATGTGTAGCATTGCCTTGTTGTGGTAGGCAGTGAGGATTTCCTGACATGTTAATGTGGATGGCTTATGTTATAGCGAGCGGCACTATACACTTGATTGTATTACGGGTATTTGTGTACCTTGCCAGTACCACTATGCTATAGAGAGCAGTGTGATTGTGATTGCGTGTTTAGTGTTTAAGATGTGTAATTAATTACATGTATTGGAGATGTATAATATTAGTTGGGCCTCACATGGGTGAGCCCCAGGATTGTTCTATGTGCGGCGGTGGATGAACAATGTTTCAGTGAGTTTACACATGTTGCAATGAGTCTCGCCGACATATGTATATATATCATGTGCATGTATTATAGTTATCCAGATGTATTATGCTTCTATGAGTTTCGTAAGTGTGTAAAGGACAGTTTCATTTTAAGGAATGTACACATTACTTTATGTATCTAGTGGTGTGTCATACGCATGTTAGCCTGGCGGCATAGCTCCGCGGCTAAGGTCAAAGGGCATGACCCTTCAGTATCGATTGGGAAGGGAGGTAACCAATACAATAGCCCTGGGGCGGGTTAGTACTAATAATGGGAGTGGGCCTATGAGGATGGCCTGCATTGGGATGCAGCGTCTGTGTTATGGACGGTCAGTGGGCCATGTTGGCCACTGCGTTATTAAATTAATGGCCACTCTGGATGTGCTGTGCACCGGCTCAGTGGAGCGAAACTATTGTGTTCTTGCCCCTTCATTTGTTATGTCCTTCATACTTTGATTAGTACATTAATTAGTTTATGTTGCCAGTGTACTAGGAAACTCCTTGTGTGTATGATATAGCCACTTGTAGTTGTTATTCATTAACCTTAGCGCTATTTTATTCCATGCATACATATCCAGTTGGTTATTGCTTAAATTCTATATTATGTTGTTGTTGTTTGATTTAATACTTAATACTATTACTATGTATGTCCACCATTGATTGCCTGATTAATGTTGTCATTATATCCTAATCATATTTTTGTCTTTTTCTCTTGTTCTAGCTTATGGCTGGTTGGGCTTCTTTTTCTGGGTTTCTTTTTCTTTTTCTTGGTAGGGTTTTTTCCCATGCCTTTTTGGTAGTGGTACCTTTGTTAGGCTTTTGAATAAATAAGATTGCCAGCAGAACCCTGTGTTTGTTAATCCTGTGTATCCTTAAGGGAGTTACTATTGAACCCACGCAGTAACCACATTAGCCACTCGTAGTTCATCCAACAGTTGGTTGGTTGGTTAGTTGGTTGGTTGATTTAACTTCTGTGTATTGTTAAAGTAAACAAAATAGTGACGGTTTTGTCAGAGCCAGATAAATATACTTTTTAATCTTATCAAATAAAACTGATCTAATACCAATATTCCCTACTCTATTTACTATGATTTATAGTTATACTGTGCCTTCCTATTTTCTCTCATTTTCTTTTTGTCCTGTTTAGCCTTGGAATATCTCATCCAAACCTATTCATAGTTCATTACCTACATTTTCTCAGGCCTAACTCTATCTTATAACATTGTATCTTATACTCTCCTATTAGGTGCAGCTAAATTTGTCCCATTGACTTTTTATCTTTCATTTTGTCTTTTCTCACAGAATTGGATCTGATCTAAAGTAATTTAATCATAACTGATCCTATTGTTCTGCCGGAGGTTGATGTATCCAAGATTAAAAGTCTTAAGTTCACGAGTCGATCGTTCAATTTCGTTTAACTCTGTTACCCAGTGTGCCATTTTTTAAACCCTTCACATAGTCGTCAGTGGCTTGTATTTGAAGGACTTTCTGATTTGTCAAGAATAATTTTTCGTGAAAAATATGCATATTTTTGTCTTAGTTTGACCAATTCAATCCAGTTTTAGACTGTAGGATTATTTTTTTCATTTCCTTTTTTTACTACAGGAATCTATGACAGGATACCAGAGGATTAAAGCAAGAAACTGAGCCACTAATTAATTCCAAACTGGCCTTGCCCACAGCATCCACCATTTTCACAGAAAATGACGTATGAAGAAGTAAAACGCTCTTTGCCTCTGTATACTTGTCCACAGCATCCGTTCCGCTTCTCACCGCTATAAAGGCAAAGAGCGTTTTACTTTCACATACAATACGTCATTTTCTGTAAAGTAGCAGAGCGGATGCTGTGGGCAAAACCAGTGAGACGATCTGATGGGATTTTACTATAATACATTATGAGTAAGTTGAGTTTATTGCATCTTAGCTGACCTTCTCTGGCTCATAGGTAGACAGTCTGTCCACAATCTTGGTGACGTCAGAGGGAGTGTAGCGTCGACCAGGAAACACGGGTACTTGATAAGCTTCGACAGACTTGGTAAACTTTGGTAAGTGCAGGTAATCTATCTGCTCGGCCTCCGCTTCATGGATCTAATCGGGAAAAATAAGGTGTGGGATTTGGGGGGGGGGGGGGGGAAGAGCATGTAGCAAAGACGAAAATGTTCGATCAAGGGGGATCATACTAAGTAAAGCCCGGATCGGCAGAGTTAATTGCTGGCAGACAAGGAGTCCACACCATGGTTTCCTGTATTTTCTTAGTAAAACCGGAATTAGACAGAGTCAGCTTCTGCCATTATATCTTGAAGTACTTAGGGGTACATTTTGCTGGCAGCAACTGGCTATGACTTTCCGGGCTTAGCATGATACACCCCCCCCCCCACCCCCCCTTTAGACGAGACAGTGTCTTCTTTCTTGCACATAAAAGTAGCGTGCACAACGACGCGCCGATTTGAGGCGTACACTTAGCACAAAAAGAGCACAGAATATGGATACTGTGCTTAGGATTTTCTTACATGCTACCACAACTGAAACAATGGCCACAGATTTCCCACAGCTTTTGGCATAATAATTGCAGAGTATGCTACTACTTTCAGGCCAAAAGTGACAGAGTGCTAGCTCATCAGTAAACACAAATCAGTATTTACATGTACACTGCATTTCTCGATTCGGCTTTGTAAAATACACCATTATTTATGTCCATCACGCATTCACCGCTGGGTAGCGGTGCGAAATCCGTGGAACGCAAAACACTTCAGCTGTTCCAGTTTATCGTATTTAATATTTTTTTGGTATGAGTGAATGTGTCTGAGAGAGACAGAAGGAAATCGGGAAGAAAGCGAAGAATGGTAAAAAAAAAAAATTTTTAAATCATGATGTATATGAGTTGGGGAGGGTGGAAGGACACAAAATGGGAACAAGCTGTGAGAAACAAGGATAGAACACGGATTGAGAGAATGTTGAGACAGACAAGAGTAGGAGGATTGAGAGAATGCCGCGGAAAGAAAGCTAAATTATTCTGAAGTGTGTGTCAAATTGAGGGAGGAGAGGAGGGGTAGGAGAAAGTTACTTGGAAAGATGTGGAATGAATTGACACAGATGGATGGTTGGATGTTTGGTTGGCAGATTGGTGGCAGTGTGATTACCAGTTTTGTGTTTTGCTGATGGACGGGTGTCGTGGGAGTCCATTGACTGGCCAACTTGGTGAACAGACTAGCTTATAGACTTGATCAGAGTTTTATTCACTGATAGATTGGTTGGTTGGTTGGTTGGTTGATTGGTTGGTTGGTTGGTTGGTTGGTTGGTTGGTTGGTTGGTTTGGTTCTTTGGTTTATTGATTGTTTTGGTTTGTTGGGTGTTTGGCTGGTTGGTTCGTTGGTTGGTTGGTTGATTGCTTGTTTGATTGGTTGGTTGGTTGATTGCTTGTTTGATTGGTTGGTTGGCTAGTTGGTTGGTTGGTTGAGTTACTTAGTTGGTTATTTACCTCTTTCAGCAAACAGGCGTAGTTTGCACTTTTGGCCCTGCTGAAGCGAGGTAACAACCGGGATGCCATACGTTGGCGGTGCAAAATTCTCCTGGCTGCAGCTAGGTACTCGTCAGCATCGTGAAGTTCTGCTGGTTGGAGACGTTTGGGGACACCCTGGACAGATGGAGGACACATGGACCAACAGTTTATATTAGGACAAAAAGAAAATACACTGTACATGTATCAATTCATATTATTGTTTTCCTTTCTTTCTCTACTCTATCGTTCTGTTTAAAGGATAGGGGAAACTGAGATTCAATCTCTTAGGCTTTGAATGAAATGACTGATAATAATAGAAAGAAAGCAGAATGGGAGAAAGACGGAGAAATGGAGAGAGACAGGGCGAGAGAGAGAGAAGGAGAGAGAGTGAGAGACAAAAAGACAATCAAACAGATCTATCTATCGTGTATTATCTAGCAAAACCCCAACATACCTTATGCATAGTAGCCTGCAGGCCTCGTGTTGAAGAAGGCAGCACCCAGTTCAGATTTCTGACATCGGGTTTAATCTTGCTGTAGTCAAATTCAGGGGCGGGGCTTTCTTCTCCCATTATGGGGGGGGGGGGGGCTCCTGATCGTTGGTGACGGAATGAACAGGCAAAGAACACATGAAGAAAGATTTCATTAAGATATATCATTATCACCAACTTTTTATACTGCTACATTTATAACCTCTGTCATTTTAGCATTCTTTCTTCATCATCCAAAAATTTGTATTCAGTTTCGACCCTCTCCTTTAAACTGAGTGAAGCTACACTTAAGTGTATTCCCTGCACCACTGTAAGGACTGGCGCACACTAGCCGATTTTGATCGGCCGGCCAGTTGGATGGTGATGTCACAACATTGTGTTTCAACAGAGAATATAGATGTGTAGAGAGATCTCACTTCTGCCAAATCGCGAAACTGCGGTAAACAAGAAATTGAAGAATTGAAAGATACCACCTTCACCACAGGTAGTGTGAATATCTGTTTACTGTGGTTTGCTCATATTTTTGAGCTGATTGAAACTATTTAGAGCCCTGTGGAAGCTCTTACGCTCCGTGGAAATGCACAAACGGGTATTGTTTACCGTAGCGACCTACTTTCCGCTCCACGCTAATAATGGTTTCGCGGAGCCTCCCGTGATTCGCAGTGCATATCGACCGATGGTGAGACCTCTCTATATGTAGCGTCCCACTAGTAGGACGATCGATATTTTCTCACTCGGCGACCTTCCTCCCCCCTCTCGCCAGCAAGGCCGGTATTTTTCTTTGATGTGGTTTGTTTGTTTCACTGTAGAATGTCTAGAAAATCTAGAAGGTACTGCAGTGTCCGAGGTTACGCTAGGTCGATCTTGAGTGATGTAATGCTGTGACGTGTCTGTGTACGATTGGGTGGCCTGTATGTGTCCCGAACGATCTAGGTCTGTCTCGTGCTTATGGGGCGGTAAAGCCGCTTCCTGAACGTTCCTGGACAGAATATATATAAAGAGGGCCAGGCGAGTAGGATAGTGTGTGCAAACCATGGATGCAGGTCGTAGGTGTAAATCTAGTCGTGGTCAGATATATTATAGTGCCTTCCCTGATAGGTGTAAGTAACTTGTGGATATCAGCTCGTGTTTACACTTATTAAAGTTAGTATTAATTGTTCATCGGATCCTGTTATTTATTTCTACAACAGTTCGAGACAGTTTCGTTTTTAAGGGGTAGACGATCAGTTCATCTGACTCTCCCCATCATAACGTGCTGAAATTTGCATCAACTGTTACATATTGGGGGCTCGTCCGGGATCCGATCAGATCAGAACAGATTCAACTCAGACCATCGAAGTGTTTCTAAAGTACAGTAAAGTGTGTAAAGATCATCGAGGATATCCACAACATGTCAGAGGCTATTGGAAGGCTTGGCCAGGAAGCAGACGCCTTGGAGCTCACTGGGAAGGAGAGACAGGACTACATCCGTGAAGGCCTAAGGGAGGAAAGAGAGAGGCAAGAGCGCATGGAGCAACTGAAGATAGAGGCTCAAGAGAAGGAGGCTCAACGACAGGCTCAGGAGAAGGAGGCGGAACGACAGGCTCAGCTGGAAAGAGAAAAGATGAACCACGAGCTGGAGATGGAGAGGATCCGCCATCAGCGTGGAGGCGAGTCGACGCAGGGGACCAGCGACCACGCCAGTTCCAAGAGACCCAAGCTACCCGCATTTCAGGATGGGAAGGACGACCTTGATAGCTGGATACTTCGTTTTGAGAGGTTTGCCGAGACAGCGGACTGGCCCAGATCCACCTGGACGACATCACTGTCTGCCCTGCTGACTGGGAGAGCTCTGGAGTGCTTCTGTCGATTGCCGATTGATGAGGCCAAGGACTACGACAAAGTCAAGGAAGCTTTGCAGGAGAGGTATAACCTGTCAGAGGACGGTTACAGACTCATATTCAGACAAGGTAAGCCTGAAGATGGAGAAGATGTCGGGATGTTTCTTACTAGGATCAAGACTTACCTAGAGAGGTGGATAAAGCTATCAAAGACGGAGAAGACCTACGAAGGAGTGAGGGACCTGTTCGTTAGAGAGCAGTTTATGGATGTTTGCCCACCAGACCTTGCGACCCATGTGAGGGAGAGGAAGCCAAAGACGCTACAGGACGTCGCAGACTCGGCGGAGGCGTACCTGGTAGCGAGGAACCGGACACTCAGCGGGAGCGCCAGACTGCAGAGCCGGCCAGTGCGACGGAGGCCCAACGGAGACAGAAGTCTACAGGTCTGTTATAGGTGCCAGAGGCCGGGACACAAGGCGAGGGAGTGTCGTGCAAGGACAAAAGACAAAGGTGAGTTGAAATGTTACCTTTGTGGAAAGCCAGGCCACGTTCGGAGAATGTGTCCAGCCCAGAAGGATACGGGGCGAGGCAAGCCGAACAAGGCGGCGGCGGCCGTAGTTATAGCGGCGGACGAGTCGTCGAGACAGAATGCGACGACGGCTGACACCAGCATCAACGTTCAAGCGGTAATGAAGGACGGCAAGCTCCAGTTAGCGGTGCCTGTTACGTGCGGAGGATGCAGTGACGGAAGGACCGTGGAGAAGCTGAAGTTACCAATGATGAAGGGCTTGATTGGAAATCGAGCAGTAGACGTCCTAAGAGATACCGGCTGTGAAGGTGTAGTGGTGCGGCGATCACTGGTGGACGACGGACAGCTCACCGGTGGGAAGAAACTTATCGTGAGGATCGATAACTCCTTGTTAGCGGCGGAGGAAGCCATTATCGACGTGAGAACGCCTTACCTGACGGGCAGAGTGACGGCATTGTGTCTCCCGGAGACCATCTGCGACCTAGTAGTCGGGAACGTGGACGGAGCGAAGGACCCGTACGACCCTGATACTGAGGTGATGGTAGGAGCGGTGACCACGAGGGCCCAGGAGAAGAGGAAGGACCAGTCTACGTCGCTGAGGGTGCCGAGGGCAGAACGGCACGCGGGAGTGGATAGGAAGGAACTCATCCGACTCCAGGAAGAAGACGAAGACCTCAAGAAGTTGGGGCAGAAGAAAATTCCGACCAACAGAGGCAACAAGTCCGTACACTTCGAGAGACACGGAGGTGTACTGTACAGGATTTATAAGGACATAAGACAGGCCACGATCACAAGACAAGTGGTACTACCCGAGAAACTGAGGGAGTATGTACTGAGCGTTGCCCATGATTCTATCGTCGGAGGACATCTCGGCGTGAAAAAGACGAAGGATAGGGTGATGAGCAATTTTTACTGGCCTGGTATCGAAGGTGACGTCGCGAGATACTGCCGCTCATGTGACATCTGCCAGAGAACAGTGAACAAAGGAGCGACTCCTAAGGTGCATTTGCAGAGTATGCCAGTGGTAGACGTCCCATTTAGGAGAGTGGCCGTGGACCTGGTAGGACCTATTGACCCCCCAAGTGAAGGCGGACATCGGTATATCCTGGTATACGTAGACTACGCTACTCGTTAGCCTGAAGCGACTCCCTTGAAGAAGATTGACGCGGAGACAGTAGCAGAAGCCTTAGTAAATATCTACAGCCGTTTGGGTGTGCCCGAGGAGATCTTATCTGATCAAGGGACTCAATTCATGTCGGACGTCATGAAAGAAACGAACAGATTACTGGGAATTCGACAGTCGACCACCACAGTCTACCAGCCTATGTGCAACGGGCTGGTGGAGCGATTTAATGGCACACTGAAGAAGACCTTGAGGCGACTGTGCGCGGAGCAACCTAAGCAGTGGCACCGATACATTAACCCGCTGCTCTTCGCGTATCGTGAAGTTCCCCAAGAATCGACAAAGTTCGCCCCATTCGAGTTGCTGCATGGAAGAACGGTGAGGGGACCGATGCACATCTTGCGACAGTTATGGACCAAGGACGTAGAGGAGCCGGAGACAAAGACCAGTTACCAGTACGTCATGGAACTACGCGAGCGGCTGGAGGACACGTGGAAATTAGCGACGGAAGAGCTCTCAAAGGCACAAGGTAGACAGAAAACCTACTACGACCGGAAGGCGCGAGAGAGAAAGTTCCGCCCTGGCGACGAAGTATTAGTACTGCTGCCGACAAACGCTAACAAGCTCCTAGTCCAGTGGAAGGGACCATACAAGGTAGTCTCGGTTGTCGGCGTCAACGACTACAGAGTCAAGATGGGTGTAAAAGAGAAGACATTGCACGCTAACCTTCTCAAGAGGTATATCCCCAGGACTACACCAGCGACGACGCAAGCAGCGGCGGCGGCAATGGGACCAGCATCTGTCGTGACCGAGATGTGTGAGATGAACGACGGCAAGAGCGACACCGCACCTGGAGATGTCGACGCTATGATGGACGACGGCGGTGATGGTGCTGGGACTGTGCTGGCAGAGGACGACGTGATGGACGAGAGTCAACCTGTGGAGTCGGCTGGCATGACAGTCATCGAGGACGGCGGCCTGGAAGGCGACAACGGTGGAACGACGGAGGACCTTGCCGACCTAGGAAGCTGGGACCAGAAGGAAGGCTACGAAGATGTCCAATATGGAACGCAGCTGATGCCGGAACAACGTCAACAACTCGGCGACGTGGTGAAGGAGTATCAACGCATCTTCACCAATCTCCCCGGATGCTGCCAGTTAAGCGAACATCGCATCGACCTGACATCAGAGGTACCTGTTCGGCAACGACCATATCCGGTGCCCTATGCTATGCGCGACTCCTTGAAGGAGGAGCTCAGCACCATGGAAAGGTTGGGCATCATACGCAGGAGCTCATCAGCTTATGCTTCACCGGTTGTTGTCGTCAAGAAGAAGGATGGATCCAACCGAGTCTGCATCGACTACAGGAGGCTGAACAAGATCACTGTGTTCGACCCTCATCCGACAGCAGCCCCGTCGGAAGTGTTCCAGAGTCTGTCGAGAGGAAGAATATTCT
Source organism: Onchidella celtica (assembly GCA_963931925.1). Classification (NCBI taxonomy): domain Eukaryota; kingdom Metazoa; phylum Mollusca; class Gastropoda; order Systellommatophora; family Onchidiidae; genus Onchidella; species Onchidella celtica. The sequence continues at coordinate 22,010,011 of OZ007579.1, read as the reverse complement.
CTCGGATCGACTTGAGCAAGGGATACTGGCAAGTGCGAGTCCGGGAACAAGACATTCCCAAGACAGCGTTCGTCACCATGGGCGAACACTATGAATTCACTCGGATGCCCTTCGGGATGATGAACTCAGGAGCTACACTGAACAGGATCGTGAAGCCATTGATCCAGGGACTGAACAATGTGACAGCGTATCTGGACGACCTGCTGATCCATACAGAGACATTCGACGAGCATGTGAAGGCTCTCAAAGAATTGCTGCAGAGGATGGACCAAGCTGGATTAACTGCAAGACCATCCAAGTGCCTGATTGGAACGTCTGAAGTGGACTTTGTTGGACACTCAGTGGGAAAGGGTATGATTGGCTTGTTAGAAGAAAATGTGTGTAAGGTGCGGGATGCACCCAGACCCACCACTAAAAAGGAAGTGAAAGCATTTTTAGGACTGGTGGGATATTACCAAGAATTTGTACCTAACTTTGCAGCGATTGCAGCACCACTGTCTGATTTGCTTAGAAAGGGTCAGCCCAATGTAGTTCAGTGGGAAGAAGTGCAGGAGAAAGCGTACACTTCTTTGAAGAATGCCATTGTTTCCAAACCCGTGTTATGTTTGCCAGATTTTTCAAAAGAATTTGTTCTAGCAACTGATGCATCAGATCGCGGGTTGGGTGCTCCTCTTATGCAGGAATATGAGGGAAAGTTGTATCCTGTGGCATATACCAGTCGTAAGCTATTGCCTCGTGAGACGAAATATTCAGTCTCAGAGCGAGAATGCCTAGCCATCGTTTGGGCCGTAAAGAAGTTTACTTTGTACCTATATGGTAAGGAGTTTGTGCTCCAGACTGACCATAGGTCATTAGAGTATTTGAATTCTGCCAGATTTGACAGTCCAAAGCTATTACGATGGAGTCTATTTTTACAGTCATATCGATTCAGGATTGGGTATGTCAAGGGCAAGGAAAATGTCGGCGCCGACTTCCTGAGTAGAGTGTTTTGAATAGTACAAGTTCAGTGAGATGTATTGTAACCCAGAGTTTTGCCTGTTGGATACGTTTCTGGGATGACTGTATTGTACTGTAATGGTATATTCGATGAGTATTGAATTATTGGCCGGCAGAGAGCCACTATGTATTAGTCATATTTTGATGTTTTCATAATTTGTCACCAATGGGACAATGTAATTTTTGAAGACTGTAACCCAAATGGGAACTGCGAGCAAGCAGTGATTTTGTATGTTGCATTAATGTAATTTACGAGTGGCCTAAGCTTAGGCGGTATGGGTATTGCTTTGTTTGATCTGATATGATGAAGTTAGACCCTGATCAGTGGTCGGTATGTGTAGGTATACATGCCATTGTATATATGACTTCATGCATTTTTTTTGGACAATCATTGTTATGCACAACGTTTATGGGCTATGTTTCGTGCACGAAGCATTGTGTATTGGATGGCCATCGTTCACCATTGTATGATTTTTAATAGTATCATTGACCATCATTTCACCACAGTAGTGGTAGTGTATTATGTATAATAGTGGGTCTATTGTTGACCATGGTTTTGTAATGGTACTGTAATGATATTGTAATGAGATTGTATTAGTGTTATAAGGATACTATGGTTATTGTATTGTACTTAGGATATTGGGAAGGGCAATGTCTATTGTAAGATTGGAGATGAAAAGTATTTTATGATAGTGTAGACGCTTTATGATGTAGATAGTTGAAGAATGTTCAACTTAAATTGGGGAGTTGTGTAGCGTCCCACTAGTAGAACGATCGATATTTTCTCACCCCCCCGCTTGGCGAGTCTCACTCGGCGACCTTCCTCCCCCCTCTCGCCAGCAAGGCCGGTATTTTTCTTTGATGTGGTTTGTTTGTTTCACTGTAGAATGTCTAGAAAATCTAGAAGGTACTGCAGTGTCCGAGATTACGCTAGGTCGATCTTGAGTGATGTAATGCTGTGACGTGTCTGTGTACGATTGGGTGGCCTGTATGTGTCCCGAACGATCTAGGTCTGTCTCGTGCTTATGGGGCGGTAAAGCCGCTTCCTGAACGTTCCTGGACAGAATATATATAAGGAGGGCCAGGCGAGTAGGATAGTGTGTGCAAACCATGGATGCAGGTCGTAGGTGTAAATCTAGTCGTGGTCAGATATATTATAGTGCCTTCCCTGATAGGTGTAAGTAACTTGTGGATATCAGCTCGTGTTTACACTTATTAAAGTTAGTATTAATTGTTCATCGGATCCTGTTATTTATTTCTACAACAGTTCGAGACAGTTTCGTTTTTAAGGGGTAGACGATCAGTTCATCTGACTCTCCCCATCATAACGTGCTGAAATTTGCATCAACTGTTACACTATACATGACATAGTATTACATACTCTCTGGTTTCAATGAGATGCACCCAGTTGGCTGGTACCCGGGGTCCTGCTGGAACTACATGTAAATGTCATGACGTCACCGTTCAACTTGTCGGTCTATCAGAATCGGCGAGTACGCGCTGAGCTTTCTCGTGCATAAACAGTGGAATAAGAAAATAATCATGGCAAAATGCCTGCGTGATGTACCGGTAACCATATAATCAAGGAGAGATAGGATTCTCAAATAACAGAAAAGCACACTGTGAGGTTGGGGGACAACACAAATGTTACAGAGAAGAGAAGAGAGCATAGAGAATACATGTACATTGTATACAAATTTAGGAAAGACATGATAAACTAGGGGGGAAAAGGTGACCAGAAAATGAAATAATTACAAGACATTACTGAGAAATATTATCTTAACTTGGCTGTACAACAGCTGGATAAGGGAACTCAAGAAATTAATGTAACAAGTTCGAGTGGAACTAATCCCTACTTAGGTCACCAAAAATATAATTGATTAATACTTGAACGAGACAAATTATCGCAACTTCGCTGCCCGAAGTGGACCGAATCCCATACAGTTGTTCTGTCACTTGTAATGTACAACACGGTTGTATTCATGGTAACTTTTACAGTGGATTATAGCTGATGATTATAGGATGTCTGACACTGACAGATTCTCCCTTCCTATTACGTAGCAAACACCCAAAATGTGTGCTCAGCTTACCAGTGAGTCTAAAGCTTCGGATATTGCTTCTTTTCTGCCTTCAAGTGAGTCTGATGATTGGAACTGTCAGAGTCACCAATTCCGTCTATCTGCCTTAATCCACACACGTACAGGAGACAACATTCATGACAAAGATGGCGGTTTGTTTGCACGCAGAGAAACCAGGGAAGACTGAAAATGGCGTCTAGGCCGGGTGGTCTACAGATTTTCCGGCCTGGAAACTGTAGGTTTCTTTAACTAGGATTAGCGATCAGGCTGAGCCGATTATACTAATCAGTCCAGGCAAAATAATTATTCACACGTTACAAAGCAGTTTGTCTAAACTAAATCCTACGGCCTTTCCATAATAGTTAAAGCAGAACCAGAGCATACACACCCACAATTTGGTTAAACATACAGATAGCTGAGTTTCACTTGCTGAAGTGGTTGGCAGCCAAGTGATATTCCATCTAAACAGTGGAAGTCTATGCAAGAAAGATTCTATAAAGTTCTGCACGTAAAAATACATGCACTTCAACTTTTCTACAGGCCAAATTCTCTATGCAATTCATCCCAGACCAGAGACACGGTGAATGAGTGCATGCGGCACAGCGACTCAGTAGGTCTATCTTCCCCAATAACATTTTGTAATTTTTTATTTCCAAAAGTGTAGGCGTAGCTTCCCATCTCCACTGGCGCGCTTGGACAGTGAAACATGTAAGAAGAAACAGGGAAGGGGATAATGAAAGACAAAAAAAAAAATCATTTCTGGGGAGAAAATTATTCAATTTTTTTTTTTTTCAAAAATGGAGAGGGAAAGCACAAAGTGAAAGACGGGAATTCAGATAAAAGAAAATACACGTATAGATCAGGAACATGCTGAAAGGATGACCGAAAGATGAAGATAAGGGAAAAAAACAAAACAAACAAAAACTGCCACCACTGACAAAACACAAGTGTAAAACAAACACAGAACTTAAAAACATAATTGACACCAAAAGACGATTACAAAACTTTTATTTATAATTTCATTGTCTGGTCCCCAATGGACCCAAAATCACAGTCTATACATGGTACTGTTTCATTTGTGCAAATGGTAACATTTTCGTCAAACTCGCCTTGAGCTAATAGTTAATGCAAAAAATGCAAACAGTGGAGGCCACGACATAACTTAGCCAAAAATTCAATGATGACCAAGAAAATTTTCTGTTTTATGTCTCACATGTTTAGATTTCATCTTAATATGGCCCAGGTGTCACGAAAGACTTATAGACATAATAATACCATGGGATTTTTTTAAAACGGTAGATGCAAGCAGGAATGATTAGTATTGGTGTCATGAATACGGTATAAAAAAAAATTATGTATGTGCACCTGAGAAATGTGTGAGTACTCTTTCCTGTATGTGAGCGTAAAAATTATAGGAAAATAACACCCCTCACCCAACTACATGTACCAACTAAAATATAGGAGGTATGTGCAGAAATATGAACAAGTTTTAAGTATCAGCTGAAATAGGAACCACAAGCAATTTCCAACAGTTTACATTTCACAGTTAACAGTTTCATTTAAAATCTTGCAAAACTTCATGACCATACTGAACTAACCATGTTGGATCATCATTCTTGTCCAGTGGAAGAAACTGACCTTTGCCCTATTGCTAATTTTCAGGGACCTCTAGTACTTGTACTTTCACAGCGATACAGAATAATTTCATTTCTGGCCACTTTACTTACATGCAAATATACCTTTCAGTTGCTTCAGAATCTATTTGGACCTGATCTCTCCTCTCAAATTGTGAAATGAACCTGATTAGTGTGACTCTTGTTTAAATTGAGATTATAATTCTCTGCATACAAGTAGCAAAACTGTTATGAGATATTGCTAGACCCAATCCAAAAACTTAAAACTATTTCAAATAAAAAACATTACTTCTGGAATGTTCCACTTTACGTCTATACCTTGCCATGTGACACAATAAATTACAGTATTACACAATTATAAAAACTTTTGCAAAATATTATAGAGATATGGAATTCATAGAACTGCTGATGTTTTTTGTTTCATCTTCATGGCACCATGTAAAGCTGTCACAATTTTCAATTTCCACAACACATTTTGGATAATTTTTTTCAGCAATACATCTAGTTCAAATTTCCATGGATGGTTTTGAAAGCCCTTAACTCTTTCCCTACGGGCCAGCATTCCACGTCAGGACGCAGCACTTCCTGGGGTTATACACCATACTGTACTATACATTTGTAAACAAAGATGGCCGTACTACATAACAACTGTCCAAAACTATACACTTATCGCGCATGCGGTATCGCTGGACACGCTAGGACAAAGAATTCTATTTTTAAGGTTCAACATCATGGGATGTTGAAATTTTCCATTACAGTGGTCAAGGAATACTTTTACAACGTCACAATGCAGGCTGCATTGTACCGTCTGCCGCCAGGGAGCGTGCGACGCAGTGTGCGTTGCACCGTAGGGAAAGAGTTAACTTTCAAAATTGGAAATGGTACAAAATTAGTTCAGTTCTGACAGTAGGTTGTAGCTTCTCCTGATCTGCTTTGCTAAAAACCACAAACTGCACACCAGTACAACACTGACAATGGATGAGAGTTTCTGACAATCTACTTTATAATATTTGTAGTTGGTATTATTAACATGTTAAAAAACAACAAAAACAACACCACGACAACAAAACACAATTTAAAAATTCTCAGCCAATATTTTGTCCTTCACCACCTCTTCACAAAACCCCAGTACAGCCATGGCAGGCAAACAGGCTCCAAAATACATAAATAGTGTATTTAATTGTGCACATAAAGTAAGAGATTCTTATTATAACATATTTCTTCCAATTTACCAAAAAATTTCCTTGTTTGATATTGTTCAATTGTAACAGCATTCTGAAATTGATATGGAAGACTTGCTATATTGAAGACAACAGATACCATTTTATCTCAATGAAATAATGTGAAATGAAAGCAACTTGAAGTGCTCACACTGATGGCTGTGCATACATTTCACAGACCATGATGAGCAACAACTGACCAAGTTATTGTAATTCTTAACCAATGGGACTGGCTTGTGTCAGTGGAAGACGAGTAAATGTTCAGAAGTTTCAGAATTCATGAAAACAATAACTCATGGAAAACTGCAGTCAAGTATCTAAAAGATCATCAAAAGAATATAATAAGCAGCAGATTACAAGCCCTGGCTTTGTGAACACATGAGAAAACTGCAGAAAGGTTTTCCTAAGGCAAAGCTGTTTTCTTTGGCACTGGTACACACAACATAGTACGTTCTGACAAGCACTACAGTATAATGACATCAAGTTGCAAGGCAAAAACTTCACTGCTTTACAAACTGTCAGTTTCTTGGGGTGTAAAATTTTGAGAAAAATCAGATCTGAGATATCCATGACAAGCAAGAGTTAACTTTTGCAATATTTTGTGTTTAATATGACAATACCACCAAATTTCCGTACTGTTTTTCAGAAAAAAAAAAATTATGAATAAAATAAGCCTCAAATAAAATTCAACTTTATAATTTTGGTCTATCATGACATGTAAATTTAAAATGATTCATACGCTGGCCACTGTAAAATAGGACCATTTCATGGTAATTATTTAACTCCAACTGCTAACTGACAATTAATTATATTACTTTCACGCAACAAAAACATAATTATCTGAAAAATCTTGTACAAAAGTGGCAGTTTATTGACCAAATGAGTTCCAAATCAGAAAACAGATTGTACAAATTAAAAAATCCAACAGGCTGAAAAAATTATTGTGTCTGCATAGCAGTTTCATGTTATCAACATACATTTTTCGTCACGGTCAGAGATGAACAGAATGATTACAATGTCTATTCTAAAATAATACTGTCCTTCCTTCAGTTTGTCAAATTTATACAACATTAAGGAAGACATTCCACTTTTCTAAATTCTCATTTAAATAAAAAAAAAGTAATTTATAGTCATGATGTAGATAAAAATTATACATACATAAAACCAAATGGAATTGAAGACCATTTAAGCAAAATCCAACTGCTGAGACAATATCAAAGCATACAAACCTGGATTTATATAAATCACACATCTGGAATGTTTTTCGTACCTAGTCAATTTTGTTTGAACAGAGAGAACAAAATAGTTTTCTATTTCGTCTTTCAAGTAATGTTGCTTTACTCAATCACTGTAAATGTAAGCATCAATTTTGTCACTTTTAGTGCAGCCAAGCATTTACATTACCCAACACCGATATATTTTTTTGAAATACAGTTTTGACTAGTGTGCAAGGAAAAGGGTAGTAAAGTGATGATATTATTAGTTACACCAGAAAGGATGCAAAAATTTAAATATGGGGATAGCAATGGTAAAGCACTGACATCTGATTCCTACTGTGTCTTATGAATATGAAGATACATGTACCATTAACACTGATGAGGTCAGAAAAATTACCAATAAATGGTGAAAAAAAAAAAAAGTCAAAAATGTGTACTTTGACAACATACAATGCAGCCCAACACCCTTGGTAAATAAGGAAGAAGAAAGTAGTTCACATGTAGAGACATCAAATCTAAAGGTTTAACTGTAAGTGTAACAAACTATACACTTCCTCAAATAAACTGATATAAAAAGAGAATCATCAGAATGTCCCATTCGTAAAGAAACAATTTTATACAAGACTCTGAGAAATGGATTTCATAATTTACTCTCAAATTTTGATCCACAAGTATCTTTCAAAATGAGGATAAAAAATGTATTGCTTTGCAATATCACATTAAATGGCACAACCTAAGCATCCAAAAGAACAAGTAAATCAATAAAATCATCTTGTGATCTTGTTTTATGAAAGAACATGTCCAGAAAAAGAAAAACAAGGTTAAAAAAAAATAGGAACCAAGGAAATTCAACAGAAAACATCTAAATGACAATGAAAACAAAACACATCATCTGAACCAGACATCTCAAGGTGACATAGGAACAGTCATAGTCCTTGTAGAACCACCAGCAGCAATAGTAACTTTGAGCTTCTGCAAGACATGTTATGTACATAAACTTTCTTAACATATTGAGGATTCTTAATATAAAATCTGAACTTTACACATTATATTCAAAATAAATAGTGAACTAGAGCTGAGCTGATTGTAATTTCAAGGGCTGCCGTTTTTTTTTCTTCAACGAACTTGAGAGAGACAAATCTCAAATTATGCAATTATCATGCGAGGTAGACAGACAGACAACTGAGAACAAACCCATGGAAACTACTTAGGACCACAAGCTATACGAGGTACTTTCACCTGGCAAAGGTTCTTTCTGACAGTAAATGATATAGAAAACTCAAGAACTTTCATGTATATACTTGATTGATTCACAGCACTAGAAAATCAAAACACTTTTACTTGAAATTAAAAGTTTCTTGGCTATGAAAATAAGTGGGTAAAATTTATTTGTTCAAAATACTCAGATAAATCATATTCTTTTCTCTAGCACTTGCGCTCCATACAACTGTGCATTCTATGTAACACTGACAGTTAGTTTCTCTTCGATGGAACAAAACAAAACGCTACTTAAATTACTGCCTGGCAGTCTCCTGGACTTTGTGATTTAAAAGATAAAATGACTGAAAACAGCTAAAGATCCTCTACAAATCATTCTTGACATTAAAAACATGAATGAGATGGAAAACAAGGAAGTGCTCTTGCATTTATCCAAATTTCAAGTCTCTGTAGAGTTGGCTACCCAATGTACAAAGTATGACTTGCAGTGATCACCTGAAAAATTCCACATAATATGTATGACAAAAATGAGCACTGTTTTTGAGCTGGATTTTGGAGAAAGCATGTCGATATAAAATCTTAAAGCCTTAACTGAAAAAAGAAGAAAATCTTTACAACAATTTAAAAGAACTTTGCGTCTAATATGCATGTCATCCCCGTATTTATGTAAAAGATAAAATAAAGTGAAAATGCCATCTGTTATCACAATGGATTAAAAAACAAGTAACCCTGTTTAAAATTTTTACATGCACCATCAGGGCTGATGCGATCTAATATGACAATCTCCATGTTGAATGAGACATTTGTCATTTAACCGCAGACAAAAGAGTAGAATACCAGGCCGATACCCATAGACTGTTGAGAATAACAGCTGACTGATGACCATATTATCAGCTTCTGGTGTTTAAGTATCAAACAATATCTAATTGATAACTCTGCTAGTCACCACCTATCAAAGTTATAAATTTTCAATGTCATAATCCTGTCCTCTGGAAAAAAACCAGATAAAACTGTTCATAAAAGAAAATAAATAAAAGATGTTGCACTTTCATTGTTTCAGTCTAGGTCAAGAATTTTAAAATGTTTTACTTGAGTGAGATTTTCACTCTCAATCTTAGCAGTCCGTGACAATATTGATCAAATTGCCAGTGCTGGACTTTCATTGTTTATGCTTCTTGGTCAACAAAAAGAGTGTAGGGCGTAGTCCACACTGTCAGACGATTCTGCATATTTTGAATTAGTCCAATGGCTTGACTTGCTTCCAGTGCACTGAAGACCATCACCAAGAAGGAAAGACAGCAGCCAACTATTCCCATGTAAAATCCATATCCCCAAGTAATAGCATCTGGTGGCAGTGTGGGATCTGTCAGACCAAAATATTTCTCGTGGTTTGCGCCATAAATGGCAACTGCATATACACCACAAGCCACTGAGGACAAAAATAAAAATAGAACAAGGACATGAATGAAAAGAACAAAATTTGTATTTCATTTTAATCAAATTGGTGGAAAATAATGGGAGAGAGAGAAAGAGAGAGAGAGACAGAGAGAGAGACACAGACAGACACAGACAGAGAGAGGAGAGAGAGAGAGAAAGAGAGAGGAGAGAGAGACAGAGAGAGCAAGAGGCAGAGGGAGAGAGAGAGAGCGAAAAAGAGAGTGAGATTCAGTGCATAATGCGCATTAACATTTTGAAGAATAAATTTAAAAAAAAAAAAAGAATTATCTTCTACTTGGTGGCAAGGCCTAGCATGTGGCAGAGTAGATCTCTCGATCTAGATCTACGGTTATAAACAGCAACTGCAATGACAATAGAAACTGGTGAATGAACAGGGGAAACAGGGATTCTCCGGTAATGTTTTTCCATTAAAAGTATCATCTCTCTGGTTCTTGGAATTAACCTCCGGCTTTCCCCCATTGTCGTTCGGTGCCCACCTTCCCCCCCCTCACTTCACTCAACAGGCATTAGGTATCAATTGCACACATCGTAACAAACAAACGTATGAAAGCAGTGTCCATTTCTGCTTATTTAGGTACCTATTTTATTGTGATGGTATATAAAGCAAGGAAGTTACATTCATTTGTAAGAGAAGAACTAGATTGGCGCTTGCTGAACTCCACTACAGTGATTATGTCAGGCCTGAAAGCGGCCTGATTAGTCATGCTATATTACAAAACACTGACGCTTTTGTATCTTTTGTATAACTTAACATAATCAGCACTCCAAAAGTTTACAAGAGATATGTGAGTGTGCCTGAGAAAACCCACATAAAGTCGGCAGAGCTGATTTTGAGAAAAACGGCTTTGAAGTGAAAATATGGGCCCGACACAAACTTCCAACTTGGCTGTTGTTTAGGGGACCGTGGCATGTTACAGGGTAAACTGTAGATGAGCAGTGAACATTACTCACTATGATCTCTATAACGGCTTTGTAATTAGACTACGGTCTCCTAACAAGATCCAAAAACTTTCGACTTGGCTGTTTTTTAGGGGACCTTGGCATGTTACAGGGTAAACTGTAGACGAGCAGTGAACACTACTCACTATGATCTCTATAACGGTCTCCTAACAGCAATCACTCCAATATTACTTGGTCAATTAGCTATTGCCACTTATAGGATTAAATGCCGTTTTCTCAAAATCTTGTTTTAGGGGGGTCACTGACTGTCACGAGTGGAGTGAGCGATAGTTAATAATTACGGGGGGAAAGGAGGAGAGTAAAATTAACGCACGTAGACAAGTAAGTTAAAGCGTGCATGTGAGTGGGGGGTCTGAATGAGGCGAAAGCGCTGTATTACTATCACTGCAAGTTAGAACGTCCTAAAGAGCGGACGCAAGAGAAAGCCCAGTGGGCGAACATAAGGGGAGCAGTCAGAAGACTAGTGAGAGAGTTTTTCCAGTGATGACTGGTAGGTAGAACGTTGATTGATAATTATGATTGATGTATTATATTATATTCGTCTATTACCATGATGTAAATAAGTATATGTGAGGAATGTGGAAGTCCTTGATATTGGATATAGCAATGTGCGCCATGAGCGATAGATGAACGTTGAGTTCATGGATTTGTAGCGCGAGTGAGTAGTGTGTACTCCGATGGAGGTGTGTTACCGTAAGATGTTTGGTGAGTGAAATGTGAACTATTGTGTGTACGCTTCATGGGTTGTAAGGAGAGGTGGAGTGAATAGAAATGGTAGGGTATTATACCAATGTAATGTTATTCTTGTAGGTGTCGGGGACGGGCCAAAGAGCCGCCTCGGTGAGCACAGGGGATAGGCCAGCATAGGGCCGGAGGCCACACATAGGCCAAGAGTGAGGCTGTCGGTGCAGGACAGTAGAGGCACATAAAGTCGTGGCAGTCTGGCCACGGACAGGGACGTAGATATGAGCGTGAATGTGCTAATGGAAATGATAATGTACTATTACCATGTTGATGTGCTAGTGGAATGATAATGTACTATTGCCACGTTGATGGGCTCTTGAAATGATAATGTGCTATTGCCATGTTGATGGGCTATTGAAATGATAATGTGCTATTGCCCTGCTGAGGTGCTAGTGGAATGCTAAGGTGTTATGGCAATGGGAAGGTGATATTGAGAGACTGCGGGGCCAGTGAATTATTAATGTGCTATTAAGACCCTGAGGGGAGAGGCTGAGGCCGAAGTGTCTTTAGGAAGTAACTACCGGGTTGTGGATCCGAGGAAGAGTGCATGTGGGAATAAGGCCGTTGTACGGCAGTTAAATTCAATAATATAATGTATGTAATTGCGCTATTATCTGTATAATTATGTTTAATAAATGTGTGAGTCTGATGGGTTGTTCTGTTAAGTGTTAAACTTGTTCGTTCGTGATTGTTGTCCTGTCATAACTTATTACATCTCCCAGTCTGGGATTTGTGACACTGACTTCAATTTATCAGAAATGTCTTGTCTTTTATTATATGTACAGAACTCAAAATGTCATGTTGCCGACTTTTTGTTGGTTTTCTCAGGCACACACACATATGCAGAGCCAACTTCTCCTTCTGCCATACTTCCAGTACTGAACAGGGATGTGCAAATTTAAGTTCATTCCTTGCCCCACAGAACAGACATAATGACAAACAGTCCCATAAGGTACAACGAAAAAGCATATTATATTATGATTAAGGATACCAATGCTGCCCTTTACCAGAATAGTTTAATGTAATTCGAAGTCCTATGAATACTTCACTGTCAAACACAAGCTTTAAGAATATAACCTATGACAGACATCTGAAGCACATATTTTATAACAAAGATCATGTTTGGCTCACTTGTCCCAACTGATAAGATTAGTTCTGTCATCTGGCAAAGAAAACTGTTGATCCAGGGTTTACAAACATATTTTGTAAGCATCTTGAAAATCACTCATAATTCAGTTTGAAATTTTCTTTATAAAATTTCTAGAAAGATTTTCTGGAAACTATTACTTCCTAACGCCTCATATAGCAAGCACTCCTCAATAAAATGGAAAAATTTTATTTTTAATTGCAATTACTTACACGTGAGAAAGCTGAAGGCTGTTAAAGCCCGGAAGCTTCCTTTTGACTCCATGAATCTGATAGCGTAGAGAATGTAAGTGACAGTGATGATGAACAATCCCAGACTGTGGATGAGGTAGAGTGCTTGGACAGACCGAAACCAAGCTGTGGAGCAAACAAACAAGATACTGATGATAAAACCCATCCCTCAACAAATTAGTTCATGTCTTCAATCTTTTCCAGACATGCCCAAATTTTAAATTACTTTTAGTTTTAAATTATCGCTGAGGTCACACCACACCACATAACTTGTAAAATAGAGGAGCAGAAAAAGGAATGTATGTATTACACACAATACTACAATGTTGACTACAGGATATATAAAAGTGCCAAGACTGTTACAACTGTTACAATTTTAGTGTGTATGTGTTGGTCCTGTGTTTACAACTACTAACAAATTAACATGTGTTACTGTTAGTTTCAATCTAGATCTAGATCAAGTAATTCTAATAGGCTACTATTTTGTCAATGGCATTTTAACTCTTGCGCTGCCTGGAGCACTGAAATTCAACACTGGCTTTCCAGGCATTCACTGTGCACAGCTGGCGTGTAAACAAAGAAGAGATATAAAAATCTAGTTAGGTTTAGAACTGATGCCTCCTTCTGTTCTAGACCCCTTTCACACGGCGCGGGTCAACCAGCACCTGCACTTATGTGCGGGGCCCGGGCAAACCTAAGGCTGAAGTTTTCAATGGAGCCTTTCACACGGTGCCAGAGCGGGTCGTGCTTGTCTGCCGGCGAAATGTTTGCGCGGGTTCCTCTAGGGCACCCACGCAGTTGAAATTTTACACCGTATGCAGGATTGGCTGTGCTTTATCCCGCATTTTCATTTGATTCTGACTTCTTTTTTCCTGTAGAAACAGTATGGATGCAGATATTGATATAGAACTGCTAATATCATTAGTGCTAGGGAGGCCAGTTCTATGGAACAAGTTCTTCAGACAAATTATTAATGATACGTGGATAATGTGCATCTGTGCCTCCTCTTTTGTCGCAAATACAAGATATAGGTGAAACCGATCACTGTCCATATTTCACGACTGTACAGGGTAAAATAGAATAAAACACTAGTTAGAGAGATCTAACTTCTAAGTGCGGGTGTGATTTTCACCCGCGGCGTGTGAAAGGGTATGCGGGTGCGAGTGGACCCACGCAAATGTGTGGGCGCTGGTGGACTCACGCCGTGTGAAAGGGGTCTTACAGTCACCACCAAATACAACACGAGATCTATATGATCGCAAATAGATGTATCTAGTTAGTTTCAGAATCACCGCCATGTGGAATGATAATATAAATAGGTAGTCCAAACTGGACCGCAAAAGGGGCGAAATCCCGTTTTGGCATAATTTTTTTAGGCCAACGTTACAAGGCTATTTATTACTGCTGTATGTGAAACGCCATGTACCCTACATTAAAATAAAGTTCAATCCTTCCTCTGACAAAATATACTTCATTTTGTATTGTTTAATGTGTTTAGCTGTGTATTTTTAAAGCTTAACAGGACATAGTCTGGCTGTTTTCGCTCTGAGCTGCGCATACCGAATTGGCCCCCTCATAACAGAGGGTTGAGGCGTGTCGATCTATGTAGCGCATGTGTTTGAAAAAAACACACAGAAAGCCAGATAAATGAGGTTTAATTTTTTTGAAAATCATTTGTTGAAAAGTTTGTAGGCCATGAAACTAATGGAATCTTTCATTGATCAGCCTTTGTATTATAAGAGCATGCCAAGATCAGACATGGGGCATCTTTCGGAGCGAAGCGCCAACACCAACTGTTTTTAGAGACCCACCCAATGCTTAATTTCATCACCTTTTTCCCGACACTCAGGTGACACTGTTGACCTCCTTTTCAACTAAAAAAAAAACGAACATTATTTTTGCCTCCCCTGCAAGGGTTCACAAAAAATGACGTCGGCTGATGTTTGCTGGCTAGAAAAAGTCAAATGAGATGCTTGTAATTATGTTTGTACCCCTCGAAAAAAATTAAGTGTAGTGTATACCCCCTTGACTTGGATACTGAGAATTTTAAATGCCGTGGCTCAACAAACCGTCATTTTATGGGAGGTCAAAGTCGGCTTTGCAGCTGATGACACAATTACCACAAATTTTAAAAAATTCAATATGGCAGAACTTTCTTAAATGTGGAGATACAGAGACAAATTTGGTAACAAAATTCTTAGAATACTGAGATCTGTCCATTGGAAGACAAAACTTATTGATACAGCCACTTTCCAAAATCAGTTTGGGGTACCTAATATTAAGTAATATAAACGACTCTTAACAAGTTTAGCAAGTGATCAAATCCCTGAACGGTACAAATAAAGAGATAAGAAAGCGGAACTAACTGCCAGTTTATTCATAAAATTATTGCAATATTCCGATTCAGTGCATTTTGTAAAAGCTTATAATTAAAAACTAGAATCAGGAAGAACAAAAGTGAAAAAAATATTGCGAATTTGCAGGAAGAAATTTTATAAAAAATCGGAATCATGCCACCAATCAAACTGGACTGATTCCGATCAAATTGGAATGGGTGGCATCTCTACCATTGAACCATGGGTCAGAATCACAAGTCAAAGACTAAAGCTTTCAAAGGCTCTCCTCACACTATCAAAAGGTGCAACATCAACATGTATACAAACTGTTCTTCAACAAATTTGCAAAATTATCTTATTAATCATTTTCTTCCAAGCTGACCACCAAATCTAGAGTTGTCCATATCTAAGAACCAATCAGAAACGAGCTCTGAAATGACCTTTGCCCCAAATGCCCATGGTGGTTCATTAGTATGCGCTGATTTGGATGAAACCATTTGACTTGTTTAGGGCTTTGAGGGGCGTGGCTACTTAACAATATCATGCTTTGTTCTCATGAAAATTACAGCTGTCTGTCAGATCATTGGGAAGAGACTTAGTTAGAGAGAAAGGTTACGCTGGTAGTTCATTATTAGGCGTGATAAGGCATAGCTGGTCAGCGGAATGTTTTCATACTGATCAAATACAAATCAAACCACATCGACAGCGGTAGTGTGGTCATCACATATCAGTAAGGGTCAGTGCGACCCAGATAAGATTTACTGCGATTAAGGTCACTGACCAGCCAGGGCCTTTACGGGTAGCGCTCAGCTTGGGGCTTGACAATACAAGTTAGTTGCCTGTAGGCCTATTGGCAAATTTTTGGCTCATTTTGCCTTCCCGGATGTTATGGCACTGACAAGTCTAGATCTAGACTCTAGATCTAGAAGTCTAGATCTCTAATTGGAAGGTCTTCCGCCCGTCCGTGCCAGCCAAGAAAACACAACTACGCCAGCCCCGTTTCGCCTGATTAGTCAATCTGACTACAGCCCATTGATACAAACTGACTAGACCTTCACGCCCCCAGGTCCATCTGACCCTTCCAATGCAGGTTGTTTAAGCTTATATCTTAATCATATTATGTTTGTTAACTTTTTGTTAAGTGGCGCGGACGGGGGGAAGACCTCCCCTCTAATTCTTCCATGCCCATGGGACCAGAAGTTACAGGTGAGGGTAACACTGAGTGACAGTAGGCTACAAAGTCAGAACCAGTTTTATTTCTAACCTGTGCTGTGGTTTATGTTTTTAAGCTAGGCTATCTGAGGAAATTGGAACATAAACAGCTAGAATCTAGATTTAGATAGATCTACAGTAGATCTAGAATCTAGATCTAGGCTATTTCACAATAACTCACTGGCGTATTTGGCATCAATAAGCGAGCTGAGCCGTTCCATGTCCCCACAGTAATCGCTGTCCACATCGCAGTGTATCATCAAACCCACATCGTTCTGCATATACTTGGTTCGTATCCGAAACCACTGTGAACTCGCAAGAGCCACCACAACACAGGCAAGACTAAGTATTGATGAGCAGATACCCAGGATCAGACAAACAGTATTCGCCATCTTGGATTATGATACCTTCTCTTTTGTCTTCTTGTCCGGGTTCAACCGGAACTTGGCGAAACTCTCATTCGCGACCTTTTTTCAGGGGCATTTGAGGTTGAGGGCAGTGAAAGACGCAGTTTTATATTGTAAGCCTCCTAAAAGTACAATAGTAGCTAATTATTCTCAAGAAATTTGTGATATGATAGTTATGAACAATGGACTAAAAAAGACTGCCATAAACACAAGCAGGGAAATATAAATCTTCAGATTTATATTATTATTCAGGGCCAACCAGACAAGTATTTGCAATAATACTACAATGAGTCGTTTCTTTAATAGCCTGATTTTACGGTAGTGTGGTCACACCAAATAACGGATGGCAAAAGAAGCGAAAGTGTCGGACTATCGGTTTTCTTCCACGTGAACTACATATGAGTGGTGGAGGTTGTGGGTTAGGCAGGACAAAATTAATGTTGTTAATAACTGGCAGACATTTTCATAAAGCCACTAAAAAAACAACAACAATGGGCGACCCCTGATGTCATCTTTAACTTCAAAACGTGGTGTCTAGAGCTGGGAGGGCGGAGGGATAAAAGCAGGGGGGTGGGGTGATAATAGAACGAAAAATGAGTCGAATATTCCAAATGACATGTAATTTACTGCGCCAAGAATGAGAATACATGTCAACTGTCCAAAAAAAAATAATTTTCAAATAGGCCTACATCAAAATAACATAAATCAAAATACTGCGACCCTACAGATTTTCTGTGGTTTGTTAAAATATTTTTATCAAAGTGAATGCAGTCTTTACACGTATCAAAATGCCGGACAGTTACTACTGAGTGAACACACCCAAAGAGTCACTAAATTTTTTCGGTTTTAATAATGATTTTGTCCACACCGAAAGTTTATGTACATCAATTTTCAGGTCACGGTGCATAAAAAGGAAAATTTGGTTTGTGTGATATGGTGCATGTATGGTCACGTATAAATTAAATAAACAAAAATCGCTTGGTTGACACTGGGCGGTCGCTGGCTTTTCCACCTCCGCTAATTAAGGTCCAATGAGACCAGAGATATTTTAGACTCCGGGCGCAACCAAAATGATTGTTGATAATGTCCAGTTAATTGAACCGAAATGATCAGCTGGAGTGATGTGGAGCAAAGTGGCATCCGAAATACAGTGGCATCTGGAGTGGGGACTGGTACACTCCACAGAATAGTAATGCT
This sequence comes from Onchidella celtica, assembly GCA_963931925.1. Lineage (NCBI taxonomy): Eukaryota > Metazoa > Mollusca > Gastropoda > Systellommatophora > Onchidiidae > Onchidella > Onchidella celtica. The sequence goes on along the minus strand of OZ007579.1, from coordinate 21,991,957 downwards.
AAATAATTATTGACATCAGCGATACCCTCCGATTAGTGCTGTGTGGAGTGTCCTGGAATATGGAGTAGAGTGGCTTGTTGAATGGGTTGTGGCATGGAGTGGTGTCCTGGAATATGGAGTAGAATGGCTTGTTGAATGGGTTGTGGCACGGAGTGGTGTCCTGGAATATGGACTAGAATGGCTTGTTGAATGGGTTGTGGCACGGAGTGGTGTCCTGGAATATGGACCAGAATGGGTTGTGGCACAGAGTGGTGTCCTGGAATATGGACCAGAATGGCTTGTTGAATGGGTTGTGGTACGGAGTGGTGTCCTGGAATATGGACCAGAATGGCTTGTTGAATGGGTTGTGGCACGGAGTCGTGTCCTGGAATATGGACCAGAATGGCTTGTTGAATGGGTTGTGGCACGCGTGGTGTCCTGGAATATGGACCAGAGTGGCTTGTTGAATGGGTTGTGGCACGGAGTGGTGTCCTGGAATATGGACTAGAGTGGCTTGTTGAATGGGTTGTAGCGCGGAGTGAAGTGTGATGTAGTGATTAGAGTAGAGAGGAGTGGAGTGTCGATCAGACTGTCAGGCACTGTGAAGAAATTATGGGATTGGATGTGGAATTTAGTGTTTAGAAGGGAGCGGAACACTAAGTTGATTGGAGTAGGAAGTGGGGTGTAGAATGGAGTTGGGCGTGGAGTGAAGAGATATTTGAAGCCAAGTGGAGTGTGCATCGTAGTGGGAAATCTTTAGAAAACGGCGCAGAAATAAATGTGGGGGAGAGTGGTGCTAAACTGGAATGTTGTGCACGATGCTCCAATATCTCTATGGGTCTGTCAAACCCAGATCATTATTGTTTTGTTTGTTTGTTTGTCTGTTTCTGCCAAACTTTATAGAAAACTGCACTTTCTCTCCTGAAATTAGACTCTTCTTCTAAACTGTTGTGTTGTAGATGTCTGTAAGTGTAATACTATTTTTTCACAAAAGTCAGCAGGTGAGTAAACAGTGACCATCAATTTAGTTTATTCCTATCTTGCACTCGTGGGGCCTATCAGGCTTGGAAACACGATGTAGGATTTTATCAGCCCATAACAGGATCCATGAGGTACGAATCCAAATATGAACTAAGGAGATTAGACTAGGCTTAACCAGTCACATTCATATATATATACACACAGTGACCACTAATAGATAATAGTACATGTTAATAGAATTGTACACAAAAAGATACTCAACTCTGTGACATGTTTTATTGTATAAAATATACATGAAAATAACCATAAGAATTTCTTCATGTTCGTTCTTGTACCATGGAATGTAATGCACATATGTATTTCAATAGAGTTTTCAACATTGGTTTAGTGTCGCACAAAAGATGTTGAACAAAAAGGATCCAATGCAATTTTCTTGTCATTAAAAAGAAAATAAAGATCTGCCAATGACACAGGGTTATGCTTTTCGATAGATTCACATTTTTTCTTCTGAGTTACAAATTTGTTGAGACTACTGAACACATGCCTCAAGCTCCTGTGCAAAATATGACTTTAGCATTAACCAGTAAAATGTTGTAATGGGCATGAGCATCTCTCAAGAAAGTGCTATGATGTATACAGCTTCATTAAACCGAAAAGTGAAAAAAAAAAAAGTAATAGTCAAAAAAAGCTTATTTACATTTTGCACCCATTCTGCACTGGTGACCTGGAGTTAAATTCACGGTATAAGAAATATTGGTTAGTGTACAGTATATGTATGTACAGTTTGCAGCAGAGGAAAATATGAAAAACAATCTCTCCAAAGCTGATAAAATGACAATGTTGCAACTGCTGGAATGTGTACTGGACTGTAACGTATCTGTGTACAGTTGGAAATGAGAAACATTCATCCTTAATATGTAAATTGGAAATGAGAAACATTCATCCTTAATATGTAAACTGGAAATGAGAAACATTCACCCTTATTTATATATAAACTCGCTATAACTATAACAAACCAGATATGGAGTTCAGACCAATGTTTGTGTTAAGTTAGCACTGCTCAGTATTTCATAATTTTATGTTAGTTTCTATTATCTCTGGTACCCAAGATGCCATGAAGGTGACATATTTACTTATAATTTGTTCTACTAATCAAAGTCCAAGTCTCCAGAACAAAGAGCTTAAAGATTTGAGCATGTTAATTTTACCACGTTATGAGAGCTCAAATATTTGCTTCCCTATCCAGGCACACTTAATGAAATATTTACATATATATGCAAGGATGTCATAAACAGCAACTCTCACACAGAAAATACCAATAAAAAAAAAAGCTAAAACTGAGTTTAGAATCATTCAATTCATTCGTTTAAAGCAAAAGTTTCGATTGAATGATGTTGTGACATTGTCATTATGCAAAAAATTCATTCAACTTACTGATACACTTTACTCACATTTATTTGGGTGCTCAAATTTTGTGTGAACACTGCAGCTTCATCTTTATTTAGGAATTTGAAATGGAGATTACCCTCCTAGGACAAAATACAGCACCAATCAACATTGTTTCTGTGTGTCATTTGATTTTAAATACAAAATATTTAAAAAATGGAGGAATATGTGCAGGCACTTTTACCGACTGCAATAAAAAAAAATTCCTACGAATGGGAAACTTGACCCTAAGAAACAGTGTTATTTTGTTTTGACTTTGAAAGTTTTCACAGTCAGTGAATATGACATTCTTTACGTCCTATTCCTTTCCTCAAGAATACATAACCAAATCTGAGTGCACAGTGACGCTGCGGGAAAGTCTTATCAAACATTTTAGAAGTATACAAAAAAGAAATAGAAAGTCTACACAAAATTATCAGCAGTTGTCTTGTTAATTTGAGGAAAAAAACATTATTTTCCTAAAACCTTTTCTTACACTGAATTGGAAACCCGATGAAAAATTTTTTAATAAAAAAAAATATATATACTCTAGGACATTTCCCATTTTAAATTATTAATTGCATAATTTCCTCAAATTAATTTTGTCATGCCACACATGCCAAATTAACCTCTGTGGCAATTTTTCTAAATTTTCCAAAATGCTGAAGTACTCAGAAAATTTAGATCGGGAACTGCCTTGTTATTTAGAGCTTTGGTGAATTCTGAAAATTAAATCAATCTGTTCATAAGTCAATTTCTCTGGACACAAACTGTCCACTGGTACTGCTGCTGACTGAAGGTGGGACTGCTCCTCTTTTCTGGAAGCCAGGGGATGGCGGCCGGTAACCCATTGTTGGAGGTGGAATGTAAGCTTGTTGTGGCGGTGCCGGCGCAATAACCATTCCTTCATAGTTGTGGGCGTTGATGACAGGCTGCATGCCGTACATGTCTGGAGCAGGTCGAGTTGGAGGTTGGTACACATATTTCCTACCGACCTGAAATCAAACATGAGCAATATTTGAAACTACATAACTCAATGAGTAAATTGAGACAAACATGCACCAGACACCAATGTCAACACTGCAGTCTCTCAATGGCAGTTTATACTGAATAAAAACAAACAAACAAACAAACAACCACTTTCCAAAAATAACAGGTTAAACCATGCCAAACGTAACATACTTGGCTTAGACTTTCCTCCTGCTCTCAAATTTATGTTATTGGGCTTATTTTTATTACCATCTCACATACAATATTATGACAACAATCTTTTATTAATTTCAGCGGGAAATTTAAATCCATGCAACCTAACTTTGAAGCCCATGTTAGCTGTTAGGTATGTTCTTCAATGAAACAATTCGTATCACATCACTATCAAAGTTCAGTGCACCATCCAGACTTTTTCTTTAATTTATGAATATGCACTTCTTCCTATCTATGCTCCTGATAATCACTGCCTTTTCAACAACTATCTTCAGTCATTAATTTCTGTTTGCAAGAAAAAAAATTTCTTTTGTGCACTGGACAACACCTAACCAATATTTAGATGGTACATCATAAAGTTTATTGATTGCTGTACGGAAACAGAGGAAAAACAAAACATCTTAGGCTAGAATATTACAATACTGTTCACCTTTTATCGCTGTCCAATAATTGTCAGATAATAAAGATTTGAAAAGGCTGTGAGATGTAAAATAAATATGAAATGAGCATCAACGGTTTTGATGTTCTGTTTTGCACTGTTGTTCATGAAGAGTCATAAATACCATTCAGGCTTCAAATAACTAGCGAAAACAGAGATTGAGCATTAAGTCTGAGGAAGGCTTACTGTGATGTTTACACCAACTAGCAGAAGGCCAAAAAGGGTAACAAAACATCAGTTTTGCTTACTCAACACAGTAAAATTGGGCGAAAAACGACCTTTCCTTATACTTTTTGATTGAACTCCACGAAATTGAGTCATGATCTAGTCCAAATTTTGCTTCTGCTGCAGACGCATCAAGGAAAATGTCAGAACACTTTCTTCTGTTCCATTCAGAGTGGCTAAAAATCAACAAATGCATTACAAACACAGCAAATTTCAGAACCTTTCAAAATTGTCCACATACACCTTTGCAGCTCTCTATGCACAATATTATAACCTACTCTGTGAATTGAAGGCTCAGCGGTTAAAAAGCCTTTCATGATTACTTCATTGGAGGCCTTACTACCTTTATAATATGATTCATGGCCATTGTACTGGTGGTCTTGGACAATAAACAATCAATATCTATAGATGCTTTATATGAAAAGAATGACCTGTCATACACAGTGTAGTCATACTGTAGCCTACTTTTGGTATGTCTGTTGTGCTCTGTGGTAAGATATTTTTACATTATGATGCAGAATGACAGCCTCGTCTGTTTCTACCTAAAAAAGTAAAATAAAATTTTAAAAAAACAATTTTTATTTTGGTCAAATTTCAGGGTTGCGTGGTTGTTGCCAAGATCACCGACTTGCCACTTCACTGGATTCAATTTTATACCAGCAAGTAACACCTGCACAAGTGATAAATCTGATGACAATGCATGGTGAATACAAAATTATGACAGCAAATCAGAAATTCAATTGCTCACCGTAGGATCAATGTCATTTTCATAGGGATCTCTTGCTTGTCGCAACTGCTGGTAGCGAATGTTGTTGAGGTTGCGGTGGGTCAGCAAAGCTTCAAACCACAACAAGACGGCAGCCGCTGCAACCCAAACAACAAATACCACTGAATCACAAGGACCTTTGAAATGAGACTTGGTCATACACCAACCTTTCACTCTTTACAAAACTGCTCCCATAACACACAACTGTTCTGCAATCAAAATTGCAGATATCTACAACGTTATTCTGCTGCATCAGTTGTTAACCTTCACTAAATCTCCTATGCCTGGCCACATTTTCAGGATGAGAGCATCTGGAAAGGGCAACATGCACTGGAGGTTTAACTTTACAAGCTTTCCCAAAGTTTCTATGTTTGACGAACAAATCTAGGACAGGACTTACAGGTGTTAATTTAGCACATAAATGTTCACCAAAATCTTTACCAAGGTAGCAGTTATGTGGTTTTCAATGTCATATTTAACTTCTTATCAGGAAACTATGTAGCCATTTAGGCCCTGTCAAGACTGACTCTCAAGGATGTCTATACTAGACTCCTGTGGAAAATAGTGAAACTCCAGTAATATGTGAACTGTATCAAAACTGCATAATTTCACAGGACACCTCATTGTACCAGAATAATGGATTCACATAGTTATATATGAGGTTTGTTCATGAGATTTATGTTCATATTACGCTATAGATCATTATGTAAATTTAACATAGTTGCCAACAGTATTTCATTAAAGCTAACCATACCAATACACAGAAGAGGTCCAATTATAGCGATGTAGAAAGCCCAGTTTGGTTTAATGTAAGGTGTGATATGGGGCTCCACTCTGTAGATTTGCGAATAAATTGGAATCAGTCGCCACGCTAGGTTATCTGTATACTTGCAGTCACCACCATCATATGGGTCGCAGCTGCTAAGGCCAATCATGATACCACTAAGGACAATCACTGCAACCTCACACAAAGCTGCAGACAAAGTAATTGAAATCATCATTTTCATCTCTATCACTACAATTCCAACTTAAAAGTCACTTACCTCCAACATATGATTTACAGAAGTTGTCAGGGATTTTGTGATTTGCATCACTCCAATATATTTCAGATCCAAACTAACTAAGAGCTAAACTTTTTAATGAGAAACTGTATTGACATGGACCAGGTCCAGTATGCACTAAGTTCACAATTATAAAAACCAGCAGAATGATGATGTAAATTGCTGGGCTTGCAAGCCTCAGCATGTCTGTAAGGAAACTGCTCTCCATATTCTGATTAAGTTTTTACATGTCACATTGTGAGCATGTCAGTTTACAGCATTCTTTAGATGTTATGGGCTAATTTATGAAAATATATATATATTTTCCATGGCATTCTAAATCTGTCATCCCACATCAGTTAACATTTATCATAACTTAAGATTGTTTTGGAGCCAGTTTTCAAGGCATTGAGAGTTCTCCCTGAATAAAGATATGAAAATCTATTACATTTATAATGTGTAATTCGTTTATGAAGGGCATGCTGAAAAAAGGTTTCACATTCATGATATTGAGGTGTAAAAATGTTCAAATCAGGTCGGCTTAGAGTGAATTTTTCTGCAACCAACATTCAAGTTTCTGAGTAAATCAAGTCAATGTACAGTGTGGAAATAAAAACTTCCACAAAACAAAACTTGTATTAGTAGGTAGTCTAAACTGATTTTTACTTTTAATCGTAAGTCACCAGTTATTGTCTAATCTGATGGAGCCTATTTTTGAAAGAATTTTGAAAGCAAATTTATTATTCTGGATTAAAGGCTTTGAAAGTTATGGCATTTTCAAAATGGGGAAAAAGCACCTTGAATTTGCCACCTCTTGTAAATTATATGATAGTCCAAATTTGATCACCCATAAAGTGACAGTTTATTGAGCCACAGCATTGAAAAGTCCCGGCTTCCATGTCAAGGAGGTGCATACTGCAATCAATTTTTTTCAAGGAGTACAACAAATATATATATAATGAGCATTTAATTTTTGTCGTCAAACTTCCTCCATGTCATTTTTTTTTTTTCAAATTCTTCCAAGGGAGACAAAAATGTGCAAACTGACAAAGGCACCAACTTCGTGTGCTGGAATAGTGTCAGAAAAAGGGGGAGAAATCAAGCACATTTCGCATCAGAACATGCCCCATGTTTGATTTTCGCTTATCTTTAAAGTACAAAGTCTGAGGTTTATTTGTGTATACATGTAATTTTTATCTCAGTTTGTTCATGTTTCCACAAGTTTCTTGGTCAACAAACTTTTCAACCAATGATTTTCAAAGGAATTTCAACTCAAAATACTGAATTAAACCTCATTTATTTGGCTTTCTCTGTGAGTTATTTTCAAACATGTCTGCTTCACTGGTGCTCGGCAATCCTTTGTTATGAGGTCGCATCGGTACGTGCAGCTCTGCATGAAAATGTCAAGACTAAGTCTTGTTCATGCAATAAAAAGACACAACTACACACACCAAATAATACAAAAGATGGTATATTCTGATAGAAGAAGATCTGAGATTTATTTTGATGTAGGATATGCCATTTTACATAGACACACTGCCACAGTAGACTTGTAATGCTGACCTAAAATTATGCCAAGCGGGATTTCACCCCTTAAGCGGGGCAGTTTGGACTACCTAGTATTTTTTAGCACAAACCTGCCAATGTAACTGCGGCTGCCAGTATAATCAGCCCTGTTGGTGAGGCAAATTTACGCACCATCAGGATGACACCAGCTCCAAAGGATGGGAAAAGAATGCAAGCACCCATGATAGCAAACGTATGAGCAGCTATGAACCATTCTGTTGAAGTGATTAAAAACATGATTCAGACACCGTAATGGATCAATGCTAGAACTTATTAGCTGTAACTAAGTTTTTCTTGTTATGATTAATGCACATCCTGTACTCGAGGCTGAAAAAAAAAAATAAAAGAACTTTACAATTACAATATTTCAGGACAGTACAAAGCATTAAGGGGGCTTTAAAAATAAATAAAGTAAAAAATAAAGGTAGATTTTTAATATGTGATTGTTGAAATGAGACAAAATTTGAACATTTCTCATTAAAATCTGTACCTGAAAGAAAAAAATTGTCTTGGCAAAATGTAGGATATTATTGTAATATATGAAAATTACAAGGCAAAAACTTATTACAAAATGAAGATTTGGAGAAATTCACATTTTAAAGTTTGAAATCTACAGGTTGGAAAGAGGGTGCCATATCTAAATTTGCTCCTACTGCTGGACAACAATTGTTTTTCACTTAATCGATATGAGAAGAACAAAGATAAAGATATTAGCTAAAAGAGCTGAAGGAGGTAACCATAAAGCTTGCACTTTGTGACAACTGGCATTCTTCTCCTGTAGTCTTCATTAGTTCACATTGGTTCATATCATTTTTAAAGTCCCCGTTTCAGAACTTACTGGGCACAGAATCCTGGCCAGTGAATCTGTCTGTGAATATAAGGTTGTCAAATTCTGAAGGGTGCATGTAGAAGATTCCAGTGTCCAGGGTCAACTCCTTTATCTCTGGTTCCTGACCAAATTGACCCTGCGCTGGATCCAACACTAACTGGAACCAGAATGGTGTGATTATCGTTCCAAGGACGACCAAGACTGCCACCCCCAATACCAGTACACCAATTGCCAGGATTTTGGAGTCCATCATATGCCTGTTAGCACAATAACATTACATTATAATGCTAGTAATGTACCGTTGAGAAAACAATTGGACAGAAAAAGCAAAGGCCTATAAGAAATATTCATATATATACATGTAATGCTTCAGATGCCCACTGGTTCACTGTATCCTCCTTATCCCTCCTAAAGTTAATTCTATCCAAAACGACTGATGAAGTAAAGAGACAAATAGATAATATTGAAAATGATAATAGATAAACAATATGGAATTTCCAAAGAAAAAAAAAGAAAAAAACAGCAGCTTTAAATCCACTTTCAGTATCATAAGAATATAATAGCTCTTTTATTATAGCTCAGATGAAACTACTTGGGTTTTATTTTGCCCTGGCAAAATAGAATATTTCCTGTTGTTTTTCTGGAGCTTTTGCCACTTTCCAGAACCAAGCAATTTTTAGCTGATTCTATTTACTTTGTTGAGTTAGATTATGAAGGTACTAATAATTTATTTACCACTTTCAAAAGTCTGGCATAAAGAAACCCTGCAGGCTCAGCAGATCTGAAGAAATCCTAAATGATATTTTTAGACATGGCCAAAGTGCTGTCTGAACACAAAACCTTCCTTCATTCATAATGAAAATTTTCTTCAGTTTTGGGCAGATCATTTCATGAAAGATAATATTTTTGACACCTTTATTATAACTGAGTGGTGCATGTTACTATGTGCACCTTCTATTGTAATGAAACCAATAAACTATACATTGATAAACAATAAAAATTTGTACTTTCCCTCATCACACCATTCCTTCCCCTCACCCACCCTCCCCCCCTTGAAAACACAAAGCAAAAGTTTCTCAACAGTTTCTTACAGCAATACAACGTTCACAGTGTGACTGTTATACATATAATTTGGAAATAATTAACCCTACCGTCAACACTCTATTGCATTTCACTTACCTACACAAATGCGTACGTGTCAGGGACTGAAACATAGGTGGATAATCAATTTTTACAGGTGGGGGTCGCCATGTGTAGTGGCTACTGTACATCGAGGCAGATCGGTACATCGACATCTTGGCTCACTGTGTTTCTCCCCTAAAAAAACCAAGAAATTACTGAAAATAGTCAGCACCTGTGAAGGAAAAAACAAGAGAAATCACACACACACTTGTGACAGTCTGTCATTGAAACTCTTTTTAAAAAAAACTTTGACAGTCATTAAGAAAGCTGAAGGACAGAGAAAAAAAAAGACGGAGAGAGAGATTCTGAAAAATCAGCTGCTTCCAAGACCGAACCTAAGATCTCTACAATCAAATATATCCACTTAAAAGCCACGTAAATTATAAATTTATATTTAAAAATAAAATACTTTTGTGACTTGAGACATTTTAATTTTAATTAATTCCGTCAAGCAGTATTGATAGAGTGCAAAGGATATCTTACTATAATTGAGCTAGAGAGTGAAACTGTAAGCGGCTAAAACTTCGCGACTACGCCATCAAAAATGATGAAACCTGGTGAACTGCCTCAATTTTTGACGAAGAGTTATATGGACACATTCATTTTGAACAAAAATCAGTCTTTACAATTATTTATATTAACATTTTTTGAACCGCAAAACAAAAACAGAGACTCATTTTCAACGAGTACTGGTGGAATCAAAAAGTGTGATCGAAACTTTCACTCCGTGACTCCTTCGCCCCGTCTTCGTTCTTCACCTTTCTTAAAACTTTCTTCACACACTGTAGGTCGAAAATCAACTTTAAACATCACATCCATGTATTTTGTAAAGATCTGTAGTGAGAAAATAAGTTTTTTAGTATTTGCATTGAATAATCTAAGTTCCGTTATTAACATGACCTAGATCTAGAACTAGATCCAGAGTTGGGCTCAAGCAGACTGTGTCAGTGTGTGTTGTGTAGCACACGAAAAATGATTGTTGAATGAAGTTTATGTGTTCAGGTTCTTTCAAAAAGTTACTGCTGCAGTGCCTTTTGAAAATTGTAGCAGCTTTGTCAAGTCGCCTAAGCTTGGGGAAACTATCAGCACATCTGGCATTACAGTATGTCAGGGAGAGAGGGAGAGGGATGGGGAGATAGTCGAGAGAAAGGGGGGCGGAGGAGAGGAAAGGGAGAGAAGGGAGATGGGGGGCAGACAGAGTAATGGGGGGGGGGGGGGCGGGGGGGACAGAAATCTGAGATGGCATAGATAGAAGAAATTGGTTGTGGGGGGGCAGGGGGCGCGGAAGGAAGGTGGAGTCAAGTTTATCATTTGGCAAGGCCTCATCTAGACGTGCATGCCCAGATTATGTCAAAATATTATTATGTCCATGGTACTGTTCGCAGAGCGGGCGCTTTTGCCTGTATTATTAAAAAGGAAGTCTTGTAAGGCAATGTAATCATGATTTAAGGCTTTTTAAAAGCTTTGCAGGTTAACTTTGCCTTAAATTCTACAAATTATCAGATTATGCATAGAAAGAGGTAAAGGTGTGCATACATATTTACAAATAGGCCTACATGTGTATCTCAAAAGGTTTTTAAGTTCGATTTATTTTTTACTACTTTTGTTGATATTGAGCCGCTACTGAGTTGAACTGAAGAAAGTGTTCCTAAATTTTGACGGGAGACAAAAAAAAAAAAGATGCTTTTCCTTCAAGTAGAATTAGAAACGTGTGACAGGAAATTTCGTCCTGCGTCTTTAGTGACCGAAACTCAACTTTAAAAGTAACATCCGTGCATTCCCTGTGTCAGCGGGGCAAATCAGCTGGTATTTACAATGGTTTTAGCTCTATCATTAAATTAATACCATCAAGTTTTAAGCATTTTCAATTCACATCAAATCTGGCATGTTCAAACACAGAAGTCTTGAAAGAGTGGCCTATATTATAGCCTATATTAACAAAAGAGTGTCCCCACCTTTATTTTTTTTCTTTTAGAATTTGACTTTTTTTTTCTTCTTCAGCATAAGTCCACTTTTGGGGAAAATAAACCACCTGATCACTAGATCTAATACCTTTGCTTGCCTGCCAACCAAATTGATGGAGAAGAACAACTGGGCTCAGACTTCCTGGACAGCTCCCCACAGTGTCTTTTAAGGTGCAAGTGTTTTAATGGCCGGGCACTGGGAAAATAAATATCACTGATGGAATGCGGAACAATCTCCTTTTATAAATTCACTAGCATGTGATGGAACGCCGGTAACATCGTAGGCTTTGAGAAATCTTACGTACGGTATGTAAAGTATGTTTACTTTAAACGACATAATTGTCAGTTTTTGATTTTTCGACCGTTTTAACAATGTGACTGTACGGTCTACTTGCGCCACTCATCTTTTTCATCATTAGCCTATTTCAGTGCACGAAGATGCACTTCATGTTTGTACAAACTGAAAATTATAGGAAAATAAATCCAACTCACTCAGTTTCGAAATTCGATGCTTCCTTCTTCACATTACGCTGCCGCCATATTGAATGCGGAAGTCATACCTGTAAATTCAGGTAAAACTAGGTCAATAAAGAAGACTAAAATTTAACCGGAAACGGTTTAGTAGGGGAGGTAACTCTTAATCATAAAGAACTCTTCAATCAAAAAGTTCTTTGACGCCTTGATTTGATAAAAACGATATGGCGGAGAAAACATCGAATACTTTGCCTCTCTCGAGAGTGAAAACAATTATGAAAAGTTCTCCAGAGGTTTCTAGTATCAGCCAGGAAGCCCTTCATTTGACGGGGAAAGCAACGGTATTTCACATTACTATTGTATTTTGTATCATCATCATCATCATTGCCTTTCTCACCCTGGATCAGGGTATAGGCCACCAACAAACACTTTCCATCCCTCTCTATCATGGGCCAGCCTCTTTACATTATTCCAAGTCTTTCCGCTTCGTTGCACATCATTTTCTCTGGCTCTTCTCCACGTTCCGCGCGGCCTTCCTCTTGATCTCTTGCCCTGGGGATTCCAATCCAATACCTTCTTCGCGATGCTGTTTCCTGGCCTCCTGAGAGTGTGGCCGATCCATCTCCATCGCCTCCTACCAATTTCCTCTCTGACTGGGCTCTGTCTTGTTCTTTTCCAAACAATTTCATTGCTGACCTTGTCTGTCCATCTGATCTTAAGTAGCTTCCTCAAACATCTGTTGATGAAAACTTGGATTCTCTTTATGCAGGCCTGGGACGCATTCCAAGTCTCACATCCATACAACAGGACTGACTTCACGTTCGAGTTGAATATCCTCAGCTTTGTTTTTAGAGATATATCCTTGGTTCTCCAAATCTTGCTTAAGGACGTGAAAGCTGCCTGTGCCTTTCCAATTCGTGCTTTGACTTCTGCCTCTGTTCCTCCCTTATTGTCAATGATACTACCAAGATAGCAGAAGGACTCTACATCTTCCAGTGGTTGATCTCCTACTTTGACTTGTTCGCTTGGGGACCTCCACCCAATTCCTCTCTTCATCCATTAAAAAAAAAGTTGGAAAATCGAGACAAGAATACTTAAATCCATACTAATGTAGATTTCTAGATCTAGTCTAGATCTATGGATGGTCAATGCACTAGGTGCGGTCACCAGGCAGGAAATACAGTTGAGCAAGGAAAACTCAAATTCTTTGGGGTGGCCTCATTTAGATCTAGACTTTAGATCTAGAGTCTAGATCTAGTCTAGTTCGAGTTTGCCAAATTTCGAGGAATACATTCAATTTTAATCATTAGGTAGGCTATTATTATTATTATTGTATATATTCATCAAGGAAAATAGTAGTAAATACAGCTGACATGTAGGCCTACCACGGATTACCTCCCTTAATCCCCTCCATCTCCCCTTTCCCGTGATCAGTTGAAAGAGAAGCAAAAAATAATATTAAAACTGACGTGCATGGCGACAGCGGCACGTGACCTTGTGCCCGATTGCTTTTTTTTTTAGGCCACGCTTATTCGCAGACGTCTGCGAATAAGATCAGAATCTTATTCGCAGATGGATTTTCTGTTTGTGATTTTTATTTAGGAAGAGTTCCTTATGTGTCACGTGACAACCTCCTCGGCGTAAAATGGCATTCGATGAAACTTTCACCAAACTTTGATGGTGAGAGCTGTCTATGGGATACAAAATTGCCCAAGTACCATAACAAGCAGGCAAGAACCAAAGCCCTCTGAATTTTAGCGAGTGAAAAAAGTCCAGGAAGATCAGATTAACTTCACATACATACATTGCAAAGCTGAAACGAACAATTCTTTCGCTCAACGAGTGAGAGGCCAGCGGCGGCCACCCGAGCGTCCATCTCAATCACATGACCAAAACAAACGATGCGCATTGTCGTGATGTTGCTATGTTTATGTGCTTTGTGTTACTTTAATCGCTCGTCATGTACTGTTTGTTTTATCTGTTTGTCTAACTATCTGCTATCTGCTTGTGTTGAACAATAACGCGCCACTAATGAATACCACTGTGCGGAGATGACGTCACAGACGTTGCAATAAACGATTTCGTCCTTCCTAGCGCCATTGCTCGGTAGAAGGATTATAACTGGATCATGCTTCTGATCCTACTACAGTTGAATGTTGAATAAAGCCAAGATAATTGGCTAAAACAGACTTCAGACTCTCCGCTTTCAATTTATTCATATCAGTTTATTCAACATTTCAACATGGAGCGTTTTCTCCGACCTGAGAGGTTCAACGCGGACCCAAACACACCAGACGCATCCAAACGCTGGAATCACTGGCTGCGAACTTTCAACAATTTCCTGTCATCTCTACGACAACAATCTTCCACTCCTACTCTTGATGAACTTGACTTGCTGATAAACTTCGTTGACCCCTTTGTATATGAATACATCATCGATTGTCCCACCTTTGCCTCTGCCGTGGAAGTCCTGAAAAACATTTATGTTAAACCTGGAAATGAAATATTCGCTCGGCACATCTTAACAACTACCAAACAAGAACCAGGGCAGACACTTGACCAATTCTTACAGAGACTGAAGATTCTTGCAAAAGAGTGTGAGTTCAAAGCTGTTTCAGCCGACAAAAACAGGGATGATTTCATCCGAGACGCTTTCATCTGTGGCCTCTCTTCAAGTCAAATCAGACAAAGACTCCTTGAGAATAAGACATTAGACTTGTCTACTGCTTTTGATCAAGCTAGATCGCTAGAAATGGCCGAAAAACAATCCCAGACATACAACAATGTACCAGCTTCATCATCAGTGCCCTGCGGCAGTACCACCACTCCAGCCATCGACGAGAGTGATACACTATCAGCTGCAATCAGTTCCAAATGCTTCTTCTGTGGTTCTCAACGGCATCCCCGATCAAAATGCCCTGCTCGAGAGGCAACTTGCAAAGGATGTGGGAAGAAAGGACATTATCAAAAGGTGTGTCTATCAAAAGGAAAACGGAATGACTTCGCCTCTGCTGCTAATCCCATCCTTAATTCGGCCTTCACTGCTGCGGCCCCCTTAAGTCTTCAGAAAGCCATTATAAAAGTCAAGGTCTTTGACACTCCTCTGAGGGCACTGGTGGACACAGGAAGCTCTGAAAGTTTTATCTCAGCAGACAAAGCTCAATTTATGAAGTTCAAGACCTTCAAGTCTAGAAAAGAGATCTCCATGGCTTCCACGAATCTCTCAAGTACAACCAAAGGCCATTGTTTTGCTACTCTGGAATATAATGGCGAAACTTATCAAGGAATAAAGCTCTCTGTTCTACCAGGATTGTGCGCTGACCTAATACTGGGTCACGACTTTCTAGATCAACACAAAGGACTTGAAATGACTTTCAAAGGCCCCAAGCCTACATTCTCTGTCTGTGGCATAACTGCTGCAAAGGTGGAACCTGCCTCTCTGTTCAAGAACTTGCTTCCCGATTGCAGACCTATAGCTACAAAGTCAAGACGGTTCTCTACACCAGATAGACAATTCATAGACTCTGAAGTCCAAAAACTGCTTGCCGAAGATGTGATTGAACCTTCTGATTCTCCGTGGAGAGCGCAAGTGCTGGTAACAACAAATGACCGGCACAAGAAAAGAATGGTAGTGGATTATAGTCAGACTATCAATCGTTTCACCCAGCTTGATGCATATCCTCTTCCTCGAATAGATGAGATGATTGAGGAGATCTCGAAATATGAGGTGTACAGTACAGTAGACCTTCGCAGTGCCTACCACCAAATTCCCATAAAGGAGGAAGAGAAATTCTACACTGCCTTTGAGGCCAGTGGAAACCTCTACCAGTTCAAACGTATTCCATTCGGCGTCACTAATGGAGTCGCTTGCTTTCAACGCATCATTGACGGCCTCGTCAGAAATGAGAAAATTAAAGACACTTTCGCATATTTAGACAATGTCACTATTTGCGGTAGAAATCAGAAGGAGCATGATGAAAACTTCTCTCACTTTATGAAGTGTGCCGCTGGGTACTGCATAACTTTCAATGAGGACAAGAGCATCCTTTCCGCCAGAGAAATCAAGCTGCTTGGGTTCCTGGTTTCCAAGGGCAGCATCAAACCTGACCCTGACAGACTACAACCGCTGCGAGATCTGGCTGATCCTCATGACGCAAAATCACAACGACGGGTTGTAGGCATGTTTGCCTACTACTCTTCTTGGATCCCAAACTTTTCTGACAAAATACACCCTCTTGTCAACAACCACACTTTTCCATTACCAAAGAAAGTGAAATGTGCTTTTGAACTGTTGAAGAGAGAGATAGAGAATGCTGCTGTTACAACCATTGACCAGGATATCCCTCTTGTGGTCGAAACGGATGCTTCTGACATAGCGATAGCAGCTACCCTGAATCAGAATGGGAGACCTGTTGCTTTCTTTTCAAGAACACTAAATCATAGTGAAAGGAAACATTCATCTGTCGAGAAAGAGGCATATGCCATTGTGGAGGCTCTCCGGAAGTGGAAACATTATTTGCTTGGAAAACATTTCCAACTTGTGACTGACCAGAAAAGCGTCGCTTTTATGTACAATAACGCTCAGAAAGGAAAGGTGAAAAATGACAAAATCCAGAGATGGAGAATTGAACTGTCGTGCTACAGCTATGACGTAGTATACAGACCTGGCAAAGAAAACCATGCAGCAGACGCTCTCTCGAGGGGGTACTGTTCTACTGCTAACTCGAACGCCGAAATACTGCAAGATCTCCACAGCACACTATCCCATCCTGGGGTTACGAGGATGATGCATTTCGTCAAATGCAGGAACCTCCCTTATTCACTAGATGAAGTGAAGAGAGTGTGTGCAAACTGTAGAATCTGCTGTGAACTAAAGCCTTCCTTTTACAAATCGACTGATGCTAACCTTATCAAGGCCACTCAGCCTTTTGAACGCCTTAGCGTGGATTTTAAGGGGCCTTTGCCTTCTTCCTCGAGGAACAAGTACCTTCTGACAATGATTGATGAGTACTCCCGCTTCCCCTTTGCTTTTCCATGTGCTGATATGAACGCCTCAACTATAATCAAATGCTTTTGTCAACTCTTCTCTCTGTTTGGAATGCCATCCTATGTGCACTCTGATAGGGGCGCTAACTTCATGTCTAGTGAGCTCAAGGACTTCCTTCACAACAAAGGTATAGCTACTAGTCGGACTACTCCGTACAACCCTATAGCTAATGGGCAAGTGGAAAGATTGAACGGCACGCTCTGGAAGACAATAACGCTTGCGCTGAGGTCTCGTGGCCTAGAGACCCATCAGTGGGAGCTCGTTCTCACAGATTCACTTCATTCCCTAAGATCTCTTCTATGTACCGCCACAAACGAAACTCCGCACGAGAGAATATTTCGCTATAACAGGAAATCCACAACTGGTATAACTCTTCCAAGTTGGTTAACTACTCCCGGTACTGTGCTCATGAGAAGAAACGTGAGGACTTCGAAGTATGACCCCTTGGTAGATGAGGTTGAACTGTTGGATTGCAATCCTCTGTATGCTCAAGTCAGACTTCGTGATGGGAGGGAGACAACAGTGGCTCTGCGCCACCTGGCACCACCTGGAGACATGACTACATCGCTTACTGATCCGAATGAAGCGGCTCCTTCGCCGACAAATAATGACTTAAATGTGAATGACCAGACAAATCAGATAATGCTTGTTCCTGAACCAGCTGTTATGCAGACCGGTACGCAAAATCGTAGCTTGAATCTAACAGACTCTCTGAACACCCCAGGTAGTAACCCTACGACTTCTCTCAGAGAAGAAAACTCTGAGATTCAACCGGAAGCACCTGATGAAAGTAGACCTAGTCCAAAACGCCGTCCTTTTGTTCGGACCAGGGTTTATAACTTACGGAACAGAGAAGCTTGAACTCTACGATCACCAGGACTTTTTCTATGCATACTTGATGCAATTTGTGACAATAACGTTTCATTGCATTTTTTGTTTGCTAGTATTAATTGGGGGTCATTGTAATTTTGAAAACGTGTTTAATGATGTCCCCGATTACCTGAGGGGGGAAGAATGTCGTGATGTTGCTATGTTTATGTGCTTTGTGTTACTTTAATCGCTCGTCATGTACTGTTTGTTTTATCTGTTTGTCGAACTATCTGCTATCTGCTTGTGTTGAACAATAACGCACCACTAATGAATACCACTGTGCGGAGATGACGTCACAGACGTTGCAATAAACGATTTCGTCCTTCCTAGCGCCATTGCTCGGTAGAAGGATTATAACTGGATCATGCTTCTGATCCTACTACAGTTGAATGTTGAATAAAGCCAAGATAATTGGCTAAAACAGACTTCAGACTCTCCGCTTTCAATTTATTCATATCACGCATCACTTTTCATTCAGAAAACGGACCAGAGTAAACAAACAGCGTATCGAGGGGGAAGTCGGAAAGCCAGAAGAGTTGTTCGTCCTCTGCCCCTCATTCCTTTTTTCTAATCCAAAAACCTATCAGAAGTAAACTCGGCTGCCGAGTTTGGGGGGGGGGGGGGGGGTTGAGGCTTCGCAAGATCTGCCTTTTTTTTTTGGTCACTTTTTTTCTGCGTTTTCCCCCCACTGACCATCGTTGCTTTGCTCCAGAGTATAAAATTGTGTCTAGGATTTTTATGTATTTTTTACAATTTTTTTTACATGAATCATTATTATTAGCCAATTTTGTCGGGTGTGAAATCACAGAGAAAGTCAGACAGAGCAAATAAAAATGAATTAAACTTCCATGGAAACAAAAAAAGTAATAAAACAAAACATGACAAATAGCTCCAGGTTACCGTGGAGAGAGATGAGCTGTTCAGTTCACACTGACTATAAGAAATCATTTACGTTTAAAATTTGAAGTACATTTTTATTTCTGTCCCGTTCAGTGAACAGGAATAAATAAAATGAACAGGAATAAAGTAATCTGGAGCACACTAGATCTAGTAACATTGATCAATTTTCCCACGACATCAATTTTGCAATAATCCTTTTAAAAAAAAAATTGTCTCTGAAAATGAGCAATCCTAGGGTAAAAAAAAAAATATGCTCCCGGTACTGGACCCATAGTCTCCCGACTGATAACTGCAGATGCTAGCCATTGCGCCATCGCAGACTGTGGAATACAGGAGAATTTTTCCATAGTAGACATCACAAAACCAAGAACCCCCCCACTCCCCCCCCCCCCCCATTTGCGAATAAAATCGGGATCTTATTCGCAGCACTTCGTTTTTTTAATCTCTTCTGGAAGTGCTTCGGTAAGGATCATTTCCAAGTCAAGCCCAACAGCGATAAAATAAACTAAAGGGTGAACACAACTCACCATTTTTCTCTGTTCGGCCTTACTCCCATTTGTACGGCAGCACTTCCTTCCTTTTTTTTTTTCTATCAGAATATGAGCGCAGGACAAACCAAAAAAAGAAAAAAGGTTGTTTCCTGGCCGAATCGGTCGTCTCCGGTATTTTAGACGCCGTTTTTATCAAGGGGGGGGGGGCGGCAACTATACGCACTATCCTGCCACCACTAGGCTATGCTGCAGGTAACCGAATGAAGTTTCTGGTGGTCGTTTTTTTTTTTTTTACTTCCAGACTACTTGGATCACACTCGCAGCAGGAAACAAAACTGGTTCGACGAATCCGTGTCACAGTTCGAGGTTCGCGTGAAATAACTACAAAGAACATTGAGAAATAAATTCAGGACCTTGATCGTTGTTCGTGGGATCCGTGATTTCGACTTAGGTGTGTTCGAGTTTCGAAAGCTCGACTGTAGTAACTGCCTGGAAATAAACTAAGTCTAGCGAACTTACGGCTTGTCATTGAACACCTAAATATTGTCTCCCAATTAACATGTGCCGGTCAGAACACTTTTTATGTGTTAGCATCAACTGCATGTCTGTGCGTTCACTGTATGTTGGTGCAGTCACAAGTTGTTGTTCATGCAATCACCTGCATATAAGTGCCATCAGTGCATGCTCATCTGTGCGATCAAAACAAAATAGATCTAGATCTGACAATCAACCTTCCCATTCTCCTTTTTTCCAATTTTCTGTCTTCCCACTCTTTCCTCATCCTCATGCTGATATTTTGCCTTATTTTTGTGGGCTGCTGTTCATCACCACACCACACCACCCACTTCTTCTTTCTACTTTCCCTTTTCTTTGCCTCTGCTAACTCTTTCTTTCTTTTCCGCTCCTCCTGTACCTTCTGTTTCTTCTCTGCCTTCTTTCTTTCCTGCTTTAAAAGCAGGGAGAACTGGAGAACTGTTCTCATACAATTTAAGTCACTGAAATTACATTACTAGATCTATTCTTTGATCAAGTTGAAAAATGCCTTGAAATATAGGCCTAGCCTATGTATTTGGATTTTACCACAATATTATTCTTTGTTTCTCATTTAATTCAGTTGTTTACTATTACTTTAGCTGGGAAGTGATGTGCAGTGGCTCTTTTGAACTCTTGTTTTGAATACATCATGTAATCATATTACATGTAGTATGTATTATAATTATAATGCTCCTAGTCCTAGTGATCCCAGTTGATGCCCACAACACCAATGTCACAGTGCAATTACCAGTGACCACACCTCATGCTGGGTGTCAAATGGATGCATGTCAGTACAGTCAGTGCCATATGTGCATAATCATGCTCATAATTCCCAGAAAACATATTTTCAATGAAAATCCACTTGAAGTAGATTGTCCAGAGCACTTCTGTGAGCTTACACCAGACTTTAGACTACGGAATGGAGAAAACTGTAGGGTCACAATGCACATATATTTACCTTTGAACTTAAGATGGAAGTTATGGGGACACAAAACTTGGGAAAGTTACTCAAGGCAAAATACAAACAGCAGTCATATTCAGTGTGATGTTGTGATGTCTTGATAAGAACGTCACAAAACGTGGATTAGTCACAAAAACACCAGTAAACTGTGGATATTGAAAAACAAATATTGACCGCATCGACGTGCTGTCTGCACCTAGTGCATTGTCAATACTGTGAAGACAGAGTTCTGGGGAAGAATTCCATTTGAGTCACGCAATAGGAATATTACAAGTATGTGATTTTAGGAGCGGGGTTTTGTGAGTGAGGTAGTCCCTAGGATAGATGTTTTTACAGAAAATGCATGGCTTGGTGGCTAACACATGGAACATGAAAGTGCCAGACTAAATTTGTGTAACTTTTATGGTACTCCATCTGAAAGGAGTTCCATTTGAATCACACAATAGTTATACTACAAGGTCAAGACTTAAGGAATGTTATTGATTTGGGTCAAACGAGATGTTGGTAATTGGATAATTTCTACATAATTCATATTTCATATGTGGCCCACTGCTCACTCGGTCATGCATGCGTGATGCCAATTCTTGTTACAAAGTCATTTATAAATAACTTTTGGTGTGGACACTTTTAAAAATCACACAGAGGTATTTTTCTTCAAGGTTTCGTCCAGTTTTGGGAGAATTGCCAAATTTTGTTAAATACAGTTTGTAACTTAAGAATGCAACTTCAAGAGCATTAAAGCCCAGAGGGCTGTAGGGATTCTGCCCCCCTTGCAAGTTAGTTATGCCCAACCAATTGGATTTGCATTCCACATCATGGAAATATCCTCCTCCTCATATATCTATACTAAAATACAGGCTGCAGATTCAGGGGATTTTCTCATCAGAGTGAAGCATTAAGGCTCAATTTTTAAAGTGTTCCTTTCCTATGGAAGGCTTATAAGGCGTTAAAAATTTTGATTACAGGAACTATTCATTCAAGCCCTTGCCAAATTTTCATACCAGCAAAGTAATGACAAAATGGCCTTGCAATACAAGGATCTTGCAGAGATCGTCAATTCTGAGGACACATTACAATTCTTACATGGTGAGTCACAGAAATGTGTTTTTAGGTAAACTTGCACGTTACATTGATCTGTAGGGCCCATTCAGGAAAGAATAATAACATACATTTATTTGAAGAGACAGTCCAATTTATTTACTGGGCAGTAATCCACTTCAGCACATGATTTGGGGTGTGATTTTCCTCTCTGTAACCATCATAGACTGGCTAAGTCACGGTTGATGGGGATTGGTACTGCCAGCTTTTAGCCTCACCATGTCCCCTCGCTGTGAAAAGACACTGTTAGTCCGAGTTACTACAATCATCTGTGGCCACCAAATACCATCCATTCCTCGCACACATTTGAGAATTTATATTTATTAAATGAAACACACTGTATCACCACCTAGTTCTTATAGTTTCTCTGGACAGAAAAATGAAAATGGAACTACAGTGCATGTCCATCTTATGGAACTAGTTGAGAAATATTATTGCATTTTGTTTTTATGCTTTTGAAATGTTCAGTAGGCAAGAGGTTATAGTTATCTTCTTGTTTGATTTAAAATCATATTATCATACTTGGTGAAAGTAATTGTATGTTATTGAGACATGGTTTGGCATGAGATAGTATGTAACTCTGGATGCAAATCAAGTTAGACTAATGTGACCTCAGTTTATTTTGAAATTTTTGTTTTCAGATATTGTTCCACGCAAAATAAAGGCCAAAGAATATCTCACGGTGTTGCAAGATGCTGAAGAAAATGAATGACATTAGTTTTGGACAATATGAGAATGATTGATTGACTCTGTAGGGAGTGGCAGATTGATTGAATCTATAGGCCCATTGCGGATATTGACCATTTTAGTTGTCAGGACCAACGTTTAACCATGGCGATGGTAGCATTGATTTTGATTCGTTAGCTGATTTGCACTGTGAGCATTTCAGGCGTCGCGAACCAATGGGCGGCGAGCTAAAAAAGAGTTCACTACAGTAAACAATGACACGTGCGTTCACGCACATGGGAGACGTTTGGTCAATTCTTTCACTTCCTTTCCTTTGTTTACACGGATGGTAGGGAATCTGACCAGCCTGGATCCATCCTTTCCACCCCTGTCATAACAGTCAACTTCAGTGCAACCAGCAGGCATTTTAACCGCTTAGACATATCTCGAAGTCACACTCGTCAGCTGATCCACCCGTCATTTTAGGTGTCGGAAGTACAAAACAAAAACACTCTGTAACGTCATTCGCAATGGGCCTATAGGGAGTGGCAGAATGATTGATTGTATGAGAACGATTTAAGATATTGAACATTTTAAAGACTGTTGTGTAATTGTGGTATTAAATAATGAGAGTTCAGAAAATATGTCGAGAAAGATTGATGACTTTGCGCACTGTTGTGTCAAGAATGGTTGAGTTTGTGAATACTGGTTGATTATACATGTACCATTTGTGAACCTATGACATTCTGTGGAGCAGTTGATTGGAGTGATGTCTTCATTAAAATTGTTTTCAGTGTGAGATATTCAAAACTTAAAAACAAATCGGTTAAACGGCTGGATATTTTGCAAAATGGATCATCCTTACATAGATTGATAACATTCTTTCTTCCATGGTTGAAAGTGGATGTCAAGTTTTCATTTTCTGCCCATAAAAATGAAGGGGGTATTTCATTTATTTTGACTTGGATTTTGCATCATTCAACAAAAAATATGCATTGGGGGTAGAGTAGTAACCATGTCCAGAGATAAGTGCTGCATTATTTATTGCATAAACATCTGGTTTATATCATACAGAATGAATTGTTTTGCAAACTTTTGTATTGTATGCATTCATGTACTGGATGTGTTTAACTGTGTTTGAGAATGTTTACCAAGCAACACCTGATGAGAATATGAGTAACCTAAACGTTTCACAGCTACATGTTTCTGTCCACCCACAGCACACGTCAACAACTCACTTACAGTTACATTCTCCATTTTAGAGCATAGGGTGTGCGTCCGCACTGCACTCAGGCAATTGATTTTCGATATTTGTATGTCATGCAGCGCATTAATAACAATATTTCTCAGATTACTGATAACTGATGATATTACAGTGTATAACTATCATTGTCATTGTTCATGTTGGACTTTTATACACATTTGAATCACAGTGAAATAAACATTTGTAATTCTTTTCACATTGTTTTCCAGACATTTCGTCTCTATTCCCATTCACTATCTGTTTCAATTCATTTCTTAATGGGAGTTATGCTGAGACAAAATTCATCAGTGTAAAGCAGCAGAGGTCAGAAATTAGTACACTGTACATGTAATTAGTTTTCAAGCAAGAGAGGAATTCACAATTAACATTACATAGGCTCCACAATTTTAGAAGCAAATTTATTTTTGTTATAAAACTGCAACATAATGAATGACATGCAATTCAGCTTCTAGAAGAAAATAAATTTGGTTTAAACTTCTATAATAAAATATTAAAACTAATATGCCATGTCAGAATAAACTTGAAACATTTAGCATCATCATTCAGAAAACATAAACCTTTCATCAGATCATATGAAGTGGGTGAATGTTGAATACTGCATGAACACAAAACAAATGTACATACACAAAAAATTATCAAACTACTTAAAAGGATTAAAATAAAAAGTAAAATCAACCATAATGTAATACAAATTTGAAAAAGAAACTGAACACGATCATTATTTTTTCAAGTAGTGTGAGATATTCAAAATTTAAAAACAAATCAGTTCAACAGCTGGATATTTTGCAAAATAGATCATCCTTACATAGATTTATATCATTCTTTCTTCCATGGTTGAAAGTGGAGGCCAAGTTTTCATTTTCTGCCCATAAAAATGAAGACTTGGATTTTGCATCATTCAACAAAAAATACGCATTGGGGGCAGAGCAGTAACCATATCCAGAGATAAGTACTGCATTATTTATTGCATAAAGTAGAAGATGAATAAATAAGTAAATTATGAATCCTACCTCCTCCCTTAACATACAACCTACATTATTCAGATTTAACATAGTCGTTCCCGACCCACCACACTTAGAATCTCGTCATATAAAAACATGGCTTTAATTTTATTATACTTTTTGATTTATTAATTCAATTTTTTCTCTTTAAATTGTTTTGCTGCTGGTCACATCTTTAAGTAAGGCCACAACTCACCTGATGTGATGCATTGATTTTTTTTCTGTGCACCAACAAAGAAGGTGTTCAATAAAACCAATATATTGTCACTGATGTCACGGCCAAATGCCTACTCCTGAAACAAAATTTTTATTTTCACAGGAGGAAAAAACTATTCTATTTCTATTTCAAACTGATTGAAAGGTAGAGAGTTGTTTTCCAGCTGAACCTCATTATTTCTCACTTTTTTTTTTTTTTGGGTCTTGTCCAGTATCTTAACTTTGCATAGGTTTTCCTACAATGTCAACAGTGCTCATCATAGATATCCTTTCAATACAGTTTAGACTGAACAATATGGTATGAAATTGTGACTACCATAGTAAATCACTCTATTGTATACTCCATCCCATCACCAGAGATTGCTGTCAATAGGGAAATTATTTATTTATTGTTGTCTACAATGAAAAAAAACAACAACCCACCGGTAACACAGATTCACCTCTTGCACAGACAGAACCAGTTATACTTATGGGCATTCAAGACATGACCCTGATGTTTCCTGCTGGTCATGCTTTGCTTTGGCCTCAAGTGCTGTACAGAAATTGATATACATGTATAATATTCCATATGATTGCCAAGCAGTGAAGCAATAATTAAAAAAGAAAATGAGAAACTGAAATGCCTACATAGTAGTATGAGGAAAACTTAAACAAACTCTTGACATAACCACGATGATGTCGGAGGATTGCAGTCTTAGGCTTCCAAGAATGGACGCTGAGAATATAAAAATATGATAAAACACACAAACATGATATTCTTGTGGCCCATTCTTGTCTCATCCAATTTTAAAAACCCATGCCGTAGCACTGATCCAACACATTAGCACACACATGTACACAGTGGTAGAAAATAATATTTACACCCGTTTCTTGCAGATTGAACAGACAACAACAATTATTATGCATATTTTTAGGCTCTTTGAGCCATGGTCAGAGTCAGAACACTGAGATTTTGCATCTCCCAAATAAAGATTTCTAATTACTAGCTACCCAAGGTTTAAACATGCGAGTGGATCTGGTGAAATCAGACTTAAAGGTGAAAGATCAAATTCCTGAGAAAATCTTTGGTGGAAAATTTTTCTGTTGAGATTTGTTTATACATGAAGTATGAAAGACTGGCTACTTTTCTGTATTCAGTTAAAATATTTTTGCTTGAAATTGTCATAGAAAAATTTTATTTTGATTTCTTAAAGCGGAATGAAAATTTCACCTCTAGCCCAGTTTTGTCATATCCACCCTCATAATATAACATACAATACATATAAGCAGTTCACCAAGTTGTGCAGTGAAATAAAAGAAAAAAATTGTAAAAAGAACAGCAATTTTATGTCATTTATTGCCTGGAGGATGGCTGGGCAACCATTCACATCAGCAATCAATGGTTAAACAAATGCATTTTACTACTTCACACAAATTATTGCAAACTTAAATAAATAATAATACTGTATCAGAACTAAACAAAAAAATTACGTAATTTTCAATGTAATGTAGGCCCTACATGTAACTGCGCCAGGGACATCAAATTCTTTCTGCAACAGCCTTTGACATGAATGCAACATACAGTATTTCAATTTCCATTTACTGCATTCAATTTCAAGCATTATGACTTGTAGCCTCAATACAATACAGATTGCAGCTTTCCTTTAACTTCGATACTGCACATCTTTCAATGAATGTTCATAGTAGTACCAGTGATGAAACCATTACTGGACTGTGACACTGATAGCACCAATAGTTTCCCTTGCACCCCAGTTCACTGTTACAAACTCCAGCAGTGACACAGTTTATCCTTTCATCATTTACAATGTGAGTTGTGACTTTACAAGTATAAACATGCTGTAGTTGCTAAATGAGTGTACACTACAAGTACAAGGGAAAATGTGTACATTATCTATTACATAAAACCTCTTTTATTCTAAAACACACATCAAAATTTAAAATCTTTATTTTACCAGGTAGTCCAAACTGCCCCACTAAAGGGACGAAATCCCATTTTGGCACAAATATAGGCCAATATTACAGGCCTACAACTGCTGTGTGTTTAAATGTAAAACGACATGCATCCTACATCAAAATAAAGTTCAAGTCTTCCTCTGTCACAATATACTATCTTTTGTATTGTATTGTTTAATTTTAATGTGTGTTTTTATTGCTTGAACAAGACATAGTCTTGTCATTTTCCCAATGAGCAGCACATACTGGCTTGATTCCCTCATAACAAAGGATCGCAGAGCGTCGCACCGATGTTGCGCACGAGTTTGAAAATTACTCAGAGACAGAAAGCCAGATAAATGAGGTTTAATTTGATGTAATCATAGTATTTTAAGTTGAAATTCCTTTAAAAATCATTTTTTGAAAAGTTTGTTGACTGAGAAATTGGTGGAAACTTTAATAGATCAGGCTCAAAATTATACGCAACTGACCCCAGCCTTTATATTACAAAGATATGCCAAAATCAGCCATAGGGCATCTTTCGGCGCAAAACGCCGACTTTTTTTATAGATCCACCCAATGCCTGATTTCGTCCCCTTTGTCCGATGCTCAGTGCTAAGTCGATGGCTGACTCAATTGACCTCCTTTCCAATTAAAAAACAACAACATTGTTTTGTCTCCCTTGTAAGAGTGCACAAAAAAAATTGACGCCTGATGAAGTGGGATGAGTAAAAAAAAAAAGTAAGATGAGATGATTGTATGATATTTGCATCCCTCGAAAAGAAAATTGAGTGTACCGTACAACCCCTTGACATGGAAACAGAATTTTCAATGTCGTGACTGAATAAACCACCATTTTATGGGCAGTCGAAGCTGGACTTTGATTCAATTTGCAAAAGGTAGCCAATTCAAGGTGTTCTTTCACTTTTGAAAATGTCATAACTTTCAAAGCCATGAATAATAAATTTGGTATCAAAATTCTTAGAAAAGCAAGCTCCATCAGATCAGACCATAACTGGTGAGTTATGATAAAAAGTAAAAATCAGTTTGGTCTACCTACTTTTACAATCATCCTGTGGTATCCAAAGCAGTTAACTTCCCTTTAAGTTGTTTCTAATCATTCATACTTCAGCTTGGAGTACGGTGGAACCTGCCTAAGCCAAAATTCAGGGGGCCTACAAGCAGTATTTTGAATCAAGAGTAATTGTTTTAAAATCTCCATTTGAAGTCTCTTGAAGGGAAATGACAAAAGGCACCTTGATAATTTTACAATAACACCCTCCCCCATCTGTATCCGACCACCCAACTCCATTTAGAGTGTGTGTCAGAATGTATGTGAATAGGATGCCCATTTCGGCACAGCAGCCTAAAAGAACAGCCAAAACTGTATCTGAACTGCTGGACAAGTACTGAGAGTGAATGTATTGTTTTGTAATCGATGTGACTCCCATGACAAATTTGTAATGTGCCATCTAAATGGTGAGAAGACAAGAGGATGACTTTGAAAAGAAGAAAACCTCTTCTTTTTCTGTCTAGTGATACTATAGCATCATTAGTCGTGCATCAATTTAACAAGGCAGGATTATTTTATTTTACATCGAAAGCACTGAACTTTGAAGACAGCGCCCTCACTCGCACCAAATAAATGAAAGGGACTCTTTCAATTAAAAAGGGAAATATTTTACAAGTAAAAGGAGTGTAAACAAAAAGATTGCGGTAGAACCATGGAAATCGGGATAAAGGGAAATTTCTTATCATCCATTTTCAGGTAAAGTAAGTTCCACTGTATTCCTACAAAATACAATCCACTGAAGAACATTAACTCTTTCCATACTGCAATTCAGCCCAAATTAGTCCAAATGCGTCAGTCGGGGGGACCGATACATCGGCAAAAAGTACTCTCCTTGTTACCCCTGGGCATTTCAACGATACTGTGTCCATCTAGCTTCCCAGTGTTTTTGTTGTTTGTGGTACAACCGATGCCACTATTACTGCACTTCAGCAGAAATTAGTCCAAATGCGTCAGTCGGAGGAACCGATGTATCGGTGAAAAGTACGGAAAGAGTTAATTTTACAATAACATCCCACATTGCAATAAAAATGTGTAGGTGCATCAACTTCAGCAATGTAATTGTAACTTCAGAAGAATTTAACAAATTCACTAACATAATGGCCTACATAATTTTCCAAGTTACGATAAAAGGGAATAAAAATATTTACCATGGTGAAAATACATGTGTGACATACAATTTATCTTCATTTGTTGGTTGTTTAGCTTATAACTGGGTATGGATTGCTGTATCTGTTTTTTTGTTCTCATTACAGTGTTGGGCTTGAGCTCATGAAGAACACGAAAGGTAAAAATTCAAGTTTAGCCTAAGTCTAATTTATGCCATTACGTTAGCATAGCAATGATTTCAAAATGAATAAACTTGAATGTTACAGGTAGGAACATATTGGAGAAATCAAGCTATTGCAATTATCATAATACAGTATCAATATGGTATAAAAACTGAATGTTCCTCAGCAAATGTTCAAATTTTTTACTGTAAACAGGCATACAAGATAAAAGCATTTCTGTACATGAAACTAAGTATCAAACTACACATAATTAATATCCTCTCAGGACAATTTCAGGTTACATAACAATTGATATCGAAAACAACCTGGCACTTGTATTATGTCCAGATACCAACCTGCCAATTAAATAACAATTTCAGCCAGGGACAACTCATGGGGCACATTATACCCTTGCAAAGCGAAACTGTCAGTTATCCACGATTTCCAAAGAAATGAGAACACTACACAAAATACTGTAACACACTTCACAGTGTGAAACCTGAAATACAGAACAGTCCTGTGAAATAAGGAACAGCTGACAGATCTGAGGTATCTTAAAGCCATATATGCATGTATTAGTTCAAGTAACCTCATCAACACAATTCCATACTCTAGAAATAGGAGAATACAATTGCCTCTTGTGGGAAAATCCAACACAATGTTAGACACACAAAAAAGAGAAAATGATTGACAGGTAAAAAAAATCACAGATATTCAGCAAACAGTTGTCATGGATAAGTCTGTCACATAAAACTTCCTCACTGTTCCCTAAAGACTGCATTTATTAAAAAATCTGAAAAGTGATTTTCATGTGTGTTCAATAACACTCAAAGCCGCTTTGTATGATCTTAGTTATTCACTTTTAAGCTGAAAAATAATCAAAAAGAAAACTTTCAAAAAGTCATCATCATTACACCACAGTTATGCTAAAATAAATACATGTAGTATTTTATTTCTCCTGAAAAGTAGTCAAAACCAATACTACTGTTTTAGGGAACAGTGACGAATTATTTTGATACAAAATTATCAGCCACAGCACGTTACATGACCAACCAAACTGCGAATCCATCATAAACGAGATCTGATGTATGTTGTATTTATTCACGGTTTGCAGCCAACCTCCAAAAACAAAGACCCCCATCCCAGTCCCTTTGAATACTCAGGTATATGGGGCACAACATTCAATATGGGACTGAACATACCCTGTACTTGATGATGAGAGTGCATCTCAAGAGGTTGTAACAACTGAGTTTACACTGCTATTCAATGCCAAAATGTTGAAGGAAGTTAAATTTGTCATCCATGGCACTTACCATCTTATCCATGATTTTGATGGTTTTCAGTTATGAAATTTTACCATTGCTCATGGTGGGAACAATAGTCGAACAAAGTAACTCACTGATATCTTTAACAGCTTTGGAGTTCTAAGCTGAAACATTTTTGCCATATTCAAAAACAACAATTTACAGTAGCTAAAGTTTTGATATGCCAGTACATGTACATGAGAAGGGCAACGAATAAATGAATGAAGATAATGTCCATGCCCCTCATTAAGATTTGATATTCACAATTCAACTCCTGAATGAAGAGGATGTCTATACCACTCCTAGCATTTGATATACACAATTCAACTCCTGAATGAAGAGGACACCTATACCACTCGTAAAGATTTGATATTCACAATGACTGCATGAAGAGGATGTCTATACCACTCATTAAGATTTGATATTCACAATTCAACAACTGAATAAAGAGGATGTCTGTACCACTCGTAAAGATTTGACATTCACAATGGCTGCATGAAGAGGATGTCTATACCACTCATAAAGATTTGACATTCACAATTCCCAACTGAAGAAAGAGGATGTCTACACAACTCACAAACATTTGACATTCACAATGACTGCATGAAGAGGATGTCTATACCACTCATAAAGATTTGATACTCACAATGACTGATCATTCATAAAGATTTGACATTCACAATGACTGAAGGAAGAGGATGTCTATATCATTCACAAAGATTTGATATTCACAATTCAACTAAATTTCATGAAGAGTATGTCTATACACTATCACAACTAATAAGCTGCCATTTGACGCTCACAGTTCATCTCTTGAATATGTTAGATTTTCATCTAATTTTACGAATATCAAAACCCATCTGGTATAGAACACAGAAAAAGCTAATCTCTAAATTTATAGAGATCTGAAATTCTTAAAAAGCTGTTGCCAGCTGTACTCTGTAATGCATGCGTTCTAACTGACAAATGACACGTAAGTTGTGTTGAACGTACCAGCTGCTCACGTTGTCATTATCCAAAATTCTTCCTTTGTGTGTACTTGGAAATCTTCACATTCTTGGAGTTGCCTTCAACATTTCATCACTCTTTGTCATGGTAACCTCCTCCTTCCCCCCCCCAATGTTAACAAATATCAACACATACGTGGATGTATTCAACAGTGCATATTTCAATATGAGACAGCCTATAGGAATATCATGACCCCCACACAAATTCTGGCCTGTTGATCAGACTGGCCAGCTCCTTACTGCAGGGATCTAGCAACTGCTGCAAAATTTCTTTGGTAGCATTTTTCATAGGTCCAGCAACCTGTCGCTGTAGAGTCACTCTAGCTTTTTCCTCTTCAGCTATCAGTTCCAGTTTCTCATCTTTCAATGGACCTGTTGGACAGGATGAAGGGGTACCAACTCAAATAACTGAATTTGAATTATTTTGAAATAAACAAGGTACCAAGCTCTCTTACCACTAATGACAACAGCATGAGGTAAATATATTAAAAGACACTCCGGGCCTCTTCAACATTCAGTACATGTGTAAACGTTTTTTTTTCTTTTTTTTATCTTAACTCTGGTTTTTAAGATGAGTCAACATACAAAAGTAAATTTGACACACTGAGGTTGGAAAATCAAACTGAAAAATTCTGAAGTAAATTTTGAAATACAAGATACATGTACTGTGAGTATTTTCCATCCCTTCTGCAGTGATAACACAAAAACCATTGTGTTTGTTCTCAGAACAAAGCATGCTGTCAGCGATGTAAAGAAGTTAGACAGAAAAATATCAAAGCTGTCACGAAGTTCCACTAAAAATTGAAGTGTTCAATGTAGGCCACTGTCTCCAGTTAAAAAAATGAAACCTTGTTTAAAAGCAGTGTTGGCTGGCATGCCATGAGGGCTCAAATCAGACTCTGCAGTGGCTCTTTTTTATCAGCTGTGAAAAAATCTGTGAGTAATGCATTTCCTGCAGAAGCCAACAAGCGTCGCGTATCATCCATGTCGTGGCCAGACAACCTAGATCCCAGAAACAAAATTTTACAGGAGAAGGAAAAACTGCTCTATTATAAACTGATTGATAGCTGAGAGTTGTTTTCATCACTGCATGTTAGGAAATTACAATTCCTATTGTGTGCCTTAATGGCTGTTATGCAATTGGGAGATTGATGGATTGTACTCAGTTTATTCTCAGCAGACTGGCAGTAAGCCATGGTTTGGCAGTAAATTGACGCCAAGCTCGTTCTGCCCATAACCAGGCCGCAGGACAAGCACATCCAATGCATTAGCTGGCCATTGGTCAGCAGCGTTCTGTGCATGGTCTCCTGTGATTTGTGCGTGATGGAAACAGACAGATGTATCAGGGCGTGGAAAGGGCATAAAAAAATTCACCAGATCTCAAGTATGTACTATTGCACCGGTCAATGTATTTCTGCATTCTGGCTTGAAGAAGGCAAAAAAAGTGAAAACTGAAAATTTTCTGAGATATATGATGTGGCCTCAAAACCAACAATAATATATAAAAGAATATTTTTTTTTAAAAAAAGGATAATGTCTTAATCGAAAGTTTATATATGTTGGTGATCCACAACAGCCAAGAAATAAAAACAGCAATACTTACCAAGACCTAAAAATTCCATCACAGCCTTTAATGTCTCCTCTGGACTGGCTTCATACATCTCAGTCTTGATGAAAAGAAAATTCTCCAACGGGAAAACTTGTAACCACTCTCGCATAAACACTGAATAACAGGCAAAATGAAGTCGAACCTGGAATGAAAATGTCAACCAATTCTTCATTCCAGCTCTATGACCCTATTTTATGGTACTCAGTTTGTTATTGCGCTGAGTCATTGCACATGATGATATTATGTGCATTAGGACTGCACGGTTATTCATTGTTTTATGAAGCATGCATACTTTACTGCATGATACATACAAAATTTCCCCCACATCACTACTCATTCGTTCAGTTATAAAATACTAGATGACCAACCGGGCATTGCCCAGAATAAACAATAATGTGCCTCCCCCCCCCCCCCCCCCCCTCTCTCATATAATAAAAGTAATAATCTAGGGTCTTGCTTCAGAACTCTTGCGCACCAGAACACTACGCACCAAACTGACCGCTTGATATGGTTACTTTTTACGGCATGCACGGTACTATATATTACGAAACAAACTTGCAAAAATACAGATGTTACATAGCAATAAACGTTTTTTTTTTATAAAATACATGCTTGAAGTAAACAACTTTTAATTACAGCCATCATCTTCCTTATCTTAATTGCCACCTTCCTGCCAAATTTAAGGCCTGAAGAGTGTATAGTTTGGTCAGTTAGTCATGCCAAAGGTTGCAAGTTACTGAAATATATAATAGATTTTCTTTGAGATCTTCAGAAAAGAAAAGCAATTCTTAGCCCTTTCAGGATGAGAAAATTGTAAAGGGCAGAGTTTTTGTAGCTCTTGTTACCATTCTGATTCGACAAACTCAGTATGTCTCCTCCTCCTCCTCCCCCCCCCCTACACACACACCAGGAAAAAGAACTTACTGGCAACTTCATATACAGTTCATTGTCAAAGAAACATCTCTGCAAGCCATGCTGACTCACACATCTGGCAAGGAGGTCAATGGTTGCCAGGATATCATTGTGAAAATCTTGGGAGGTCAAACCGCCACCCACAAAAAAATAATCAGAATATAACCTGGGAAGCATACAAAGTCAAATGACACAGAGGCACAGAATTAATAAAGCGCGCTTATCTGCCTAATTTAAAAATACAACTTGAAGTCAAATAAATAATATTACATTACATTAAACCAACTTGACACAAATGCCCAGAATTTTAAAGACTATATCAAGCCGTATTATGAAGTGGATAATCTTAAAAAAACAAAAGAAAAGAAATAAATCTGAAAAGACGATTTCATCGGAGTTGGGATCCATATTACTACATGTATTACTTGTTGTGATCCATAGTACTACATGGATTACTTGTTGTGTTTAGCTCAGTCATTTTCCCAACTGAATACTATAGCTGCAAAGTGGATAAAAACATCCACAACCAAGCCATTTCAAACTTCAGGAGTAGAATTTTATCATCACAAAATATCTGACCATATTAAAAGAATTAAGAACACAAATATAATTTCTCCTACCTTTGCAAAATATGACTCAAGTAAGACTAGAGGAAACTGGTACAGCGGTGGGAGAGGTTGCGTAAAAATTTCAGCCACAAACTATCTAGAACTTATTTACAAATTCTGATATATGAGAAGCCTTCAGCTGAAAGAAAGATAGGATGAAATTCATGCCATAATTAAAGAAAAGGAATTTTACCTGTCAATAGGATCTCTGAACATCACGATGAATTTTGGGTTTACATACATATGTTTCATTAGATGAGGAGTGATGACGCGTGGAGTTGTGAAGTTCCGATTCTGGGCAATGCCAGGCCAGCCTCGGAAATCCCAGAAATCTGGAGGCGATGCGTCACCTGAGTAAACAACACCAGTCCTTACCACTTCATCAAACTGCCATTTCTTTCATTTCATTGGGTGTTTTATTTCGAGAACATTCTTTCCAAACTGTTATCATAATAATTACTTTCATGTTTTGTCAGTAACCTCAACCTATAGGAGCATAGAAATGTAACTCTTCAGAAGCCTGAAGATTCTCTGCTCTGTGGCAATACTAAGCTTGGCTCAGAAATCTTTCGGGATCTGCAGGGAAAGGTTTAATCCACAAATTTTGTTCCCAGGAAGACATAATAATACTATACTAATCTAGATCTAGGTCAAATTCAGAGATCGAGTCGGATCGTGATTCTAATAACAGTGAAACAGAACCTTTATCCTCTTTTGTCTTCCTTATTTCTCAATGGATTTTCATGAAATTTGTTGCAAAACAAGAAAGAATTGGACTCACAATAAATAAATTAGAAGAAAATTGTTGTCACTGATCTTTGGATATTTTTTAATCACTGGTGAGTCTCAACGCAGTTACCAATTTTTGGTGATCATGAATTTTTTACTCCCACTAACAGCATGAAAAAATATTTCTGGAAGTTTTTTCCCTCTCAAATGTTTCATTTCTGAAAGCTTATCCAATTCCCTTTATTTTAATATTTAATGTGTTTTGTTTTATCCATAAATAATGAACAATATAAGAATTTTCACATGTCTGGTTGAGTAAAGATTTTCACTACTAAAAATAAAATCCACGAAAACCCTCCAAATTCCGCGCTGAAAGCGTTAAGCTGTATTGATACTACATGGTGCTGACTTTATCTCTGTCATGGAGCAAAATTTACCTGTAATGAGGATCTGGTGATCAAGCGTCTCCATGTCCATGGAGGATTGAATATCACTGGCTACTTCTTGATACAGCTTGACATAGTCTTCAAAACTGAGGGCTTTCCACTTCTTATAGCCAGAGAAGCCTGGAAAATTAAACAAAGAATACCAACTTATTTAGATCAGGAGTAAACAATACAGCAAGATGAAACGGGCATGGTTCTGACACTAGTGTCGACTCCTTAGGTACTGACCTTCGTCTTGCAATTCCGACACCAGAATGTGGTACCGATACCAGCACTAGTGCAGACACTGCAGCGGCTCTCCAGTTTTCCTTCTTATTACCACTGCTTAATTTATATTTAATAAGTGTAAACATTACATTACAAAGATTTCAAATATTTAGAAAATTAGTTCTGCGTCCCCCCAACACTACAGTACTGCACCAGTGCTCCGCACCAGACAGGAGACAGCCAATCAAAGTTTGACTGTTCACCTTTGCATCATGCAAATTCTCACGGTCAGTGCCAGAGTCCTGGTCTAGGAGTTGACATCACGGAAGTGTTGGATTCGTGACATCACTTCCTGCTCACCAGCGTCAGGACCTTTCAGTTGGTGTTAACTCCAAGAGAAGTTAAGGTGTCGGAGCCTGGAGTCGCGACACCGAAAATATGTTGGTGCTGCCCAGCCCCAGTTATTAGTAAACATTTCAAGTATGACAATCTGCTATCTCATGAAACAAGATCCAAGTGCCCTCCTCCCATAGTGAAGAACGATGTGAAAATAATTTGTTCACAAACAGCAACAAATTTTAACTAATGATGCCACATACAAGTGAACTACATATTTTCTTGCATTTCACAGAATAGCATAAAATTTTCAGACATACACATCATGAGTTCTCCAACAATCACGTCAGATTGTGGATAAAAGCCACTTATTACTCAAGAAATCAACCCCGATTCTCAGAATGTCTGATCCACAGATACTTGAAACAAAGTGATTGGTCATCAAAGCTTCATGCCTTACTTAAAAACAAGAAGAAAAATTTTTGTTCATCTAAATATTATGAAAAACATACAGAAAATCTATGGAGCGATAGCAATGGCTTAGAACAAAGTCAAACTGTGGCAAAAAAGCAAAGTTGTAAGTTGCAAAGCCTCTCATAAGAAATAATGTATAGTTTTATTGCATCATTTCTGTATTATTTCTTACAAGAGGTTTTGCATCATGAATCTTTTTCTTTTTGATCACATTTTGAATTGTTATTTCTAAATAAATCCTTGCAATGTATCCTGCCCTTTCAATGACAAATGCCCAATGCAAAATTTGATGACCTATAAAGTATGGTTCTGAGATAACAACTCACCATATCGGCGCCATGACCACCACAAACTCTCTTTGTGGAGAAACCCATTGTTGCCCTTCATATGCGGGTGGGATGACAGGCGATTCCACAAGTCTGTGGTTCCTGCTTTGGCAGTGCCCAGGATATGGAAGTAAGGTAAACATCTGAGTAACTTCCGATTTGGATAAGATGGGTCTGGCCCATACCAACAGGGATTCTTGATATAGCTGAGATATTTAGGTCGTGGCTGTGGAGGTAAGAAAGAATGCATATGAAATGTGCAAATTAAGATGGGTATAATGATGTTTAAGGTACAATTCTATGACAAGCTTAACTGTGTAAGTGCACTACTACATAAAATAATCAATGAAATGAGTAAGTCATCTTATTATCCATATTCTCCAGTCATCTGGATAGAAATTGCCATTTCAAAGAGAATAATATCATCACTGGGAATCTAATTGGGAATACAAGAATTACACAGTAATGAGCACCATGTCTCGTGTAATTTTTTAGCTCAAAACTCAAACAGATCTTGCATTATTAACAAAGTGAAACTCAATAGTTCCATGTACCATAATTGAAAATGTAAGTACACAACAATACAAAATTTACTGAAGCGGAAACTTTTAGCTCACTGAACTAGAAACCCAGTATAATCAAACTGCATACAACCTACCCAGTGTTCACTTATCATATAAAGTTGAAAATATATAACATGTACATGCTCATATATATTTATTTTTCATGAGAACCAAACAAGCACCTCAAGTCTTTTCACACACTACTGGAATTTTCTGTCAGGTCTGAACTTACGTGTTCTAATTACCCTTCTGAATGCCTAGGTCTGGACAAAAAAATGTTAGAAATTGTGTAACTGAGAATTACAATACAGCTCATCACAATAAAAATGAGGTAGAAGTATCCAGAATCAAAGCTGAGTTGCCATCAAATGGTGGAAATCTATTCCAGACCAAACTTCACAAGTTTGACAATTTTTTTGTGTGCATGTTTCATGACTATTTCAATTTCATGCCGTATCAGTCCTGGTTGTGACTCTCTGAACTGATAACAGTAGCTCTACCAGTCATATAACACATATAAGGGTACGCATACTGAGTTGTATCATGTAACAATACTATACATACAATGCACAAGATATCCTCCACCTCTCCTGGTTGCAGATTGCCAATACATGCAGGTGGTTTGTCCAGCTTAGCCAACATGGTCATCTTGCTCAACATGGCATCCTTCAACACCTTTATTTGTGCATTCAGTGTCTGCAAAACACATAAATCTGGTGATTGGTCTACAACATAGAATCTATCAGTATCTAAATCACACATAGCCATCCTTTCACATAATGTGGGCCAGAACTCAAGTAAGTAAGGATACAGAGGGCCAGGTATATCATACTAAAGCCCTTCTATAAATGGTATGTTATTTATTCAGCTAAAATTTTAGATTTTTAAAGAAAAAATCCTTCTTGCTTTTGGAGGGCGGGGGTGTTATGTATTGCACTTATATTTTTAAAGCTCAGTGACTGGTATGTAGGGCGATTTTCAATCATCTTCAGGGACCAGCCAAACTGGTAGGCCAGATCCAGCCCACAGGCTGTAGGATGCCCATGTCTGATCCAGATATTGCTCTCTATTGATTTTACACATTTGAATATTGCCACTTGCCATAATGTCTTTCTGATATGTACACTACAAGAATGGTAACTTATATCATTTTATGTGTGAGTGTCATGATCACATTAGGATCATAAATGCCGTGCTAGGTCACGACGTCAGTGAGTTAATTTTTACGATCTTGTTGATTATAACCAGCGTAATTTGTCCTTGAGCTGTTCTCGTGAACAGTTTGTTTTGAAACACCTTTTTTCTGATAGATGGAGAGAAGGAGGGGCGAGACAGAATAAATGTATAGCTAGGAATGACAGAGCAGTTCTCGACCCCGTGATTTTGATTAACATAGATAAGGGGCGAGTAAAGGTAGTTTATTTAGACGCTTAGTTGGCGTTCGGAAATTCGTGCATAAGAGTAGAAAGCACGGGGTTTGAAGATTTTAGTAGTTAATGTTTCGCATTTCAAATTTTGTCTAGACCGTAAAATTGACCTTGATTTTGGCGCAAGGCCATGACAAGCATAAATTAGTATTGCAGGCTGAGCTCCCAGCGGCTGCACCAATCAAATGTATGAATCTGGACGGAAGGTCGAGACATAGCTTTAGTATTTAAATCCGTGCAGAGCTTAGATAGATGCCACATGTAGACAATCCATTTACGAGGTGGACGGCGATAGTCCTCAGCCAGATGAGAGACATAGAGACGCAGTTGAGCAGTCCATATTGTGAGGAGCGTCATGATTTAAAGCTCCAGAGCCTAAGCTACTTGGTTTGATATGAACCCACAGCGTTTACATCCAGCGCTCTCACTCCCAGTGAGGGCCTAATGGTGAGAGTTCATACTAATTTGTAATGATGAAAGTGAACCGTTCTACTTACTTTTGAAGACAGTTTCAGAGCTACCGCCAGACAACGCATGGTTGTACAAGCA
This sequence comes from Onchidella celtica, assembly GCA_963931925.1. Lineage (NCBI taxonomy): Eukaryota > Metazoa > Mollusca > Gastropoda > Systellommatophora > Onchidiidae > Onchidella > Onchidella celtica. The sequence goes on along the minus strand of OZ007579.1, from coordinate 21,952,067 downwards.
TTCTCCATGGCGTGTCTAGAGGAAATGTCCATATCATAACATGTCTCATTGAATTAATAGAATTTAAACTGTTATATCCGTCGCCACGTGCGCGGATTCTATTTGGCATCTAACTCATATGACCTGCAAGTAGTTAGAGTGAATAAGTTAGTCTTTATAGAAAGCTGTAGTTTCATTAGTTAGATTCAGTTGCCTTTGAATTGATATTTATATTTATAATTATATTTGTTACATTAATTCCTGTAATTAAACTGCCCTACAGTTCTGCTAAAAATCAAAGCAATTGATTTATTTAGTTTTTAGAGTGCAAGTATTTTTTTTGTGTGTTCGTCGATTGTGGGAGCGGACCTCGAAAGAGTGTCAGTCGAATTCTCCCCATCTAACCCATATCGCGACAGTGAGCATATAGACAAACTCGACAGTGTTTCTGTCCCATGCCACACTTGATTTTTCAAAAAAAAAACATGCGGCCCCACCATGATCGGACAAATTTAGTATACAGTATAAAACCCTATGCCCCATTCTGAAGTCCCACACCCCACCAAAATATTGCCATACCCCAGTGCTCTGGTGGGGTGTATGCCCTACCTTGAGAAACACTACTAGTTTGACTACCCTACTTTACTGGGTCTAGGGTAGTCACGCCCCCATTATTTACTGTACTAAGCACAACAGAAGTGGAAACAAGACAGGAAACAAATTCAATTAGACAAATGAAACTGGTTGCCTCATATACATGTATTTATCTGTGCTCATTAAATGTAATCATGATGACCTAACACAGCTCCTCGGAAGCACTGTTTGGTGGACATTAAATTATGATAAGCCAGCTGAGGTTAAACCTGCTGCTGTGGAGACACCCCCACGTACAATTTTACAATGCTCATTAGTGTACTATGTACTTTGACAACTTTGTTCCTATTGGAGAAATGTGCTCCAAATTGAATGCTCTCAAACAGCAGGCTGTTCAAATAAAAGCCTCAAAAGCCAAGTGAGCACACCTTGCAAGGACGAAATAAATCAAAGGAATAGATTTTCTAAAGAAATAGATGCATACAGTAAGTATCAGGAATTATCATCAATGATTGCACTGAGTATCAGCGCCGAGGACTGGTAAGTCTTGAAATGTATTGTCTGTTGCCTATTGGAACCTGGTTGAAGTTAAACTCAATAGCAGTTGTAAGGGGACCAAAGTATGTTACAGAGAAAGCTATAGCCAGAGAGTATAGGTGTATAGAGAGTTTCACTATACGTTGATTTGCACTGCAAGGAGACACGGGAGGCTCCGCGAAACCATTGTTAGCATGGAGGGGAAAGTAGATCGATGCGGTAAACAATACCGGTTTGTGCATTTCCATGGGGTGTAAGAACTTACAAACGCCTCTTAATAGTTTTAGTCCGCCCAAAAATACGAACAAACCACAGTATGCACACTATCTTTGGTGAAAGCAGTCTCTTTCAATTCTTCAATTTCTTGTTTACCACAGCGACCTAGTTTCGCGATTTGGTGGAAGAGAGATCTCTCTATACATCTATACTCTCTGCTATAGCTGAACAGTGAACACAACTCTGTAGTTTCTTCTATTTGGCTTTGTAATTAGACTACGATCCCCAAACTATAGCCTATGACTTTAGTTTGAAGGAGGTTCCAACAGCCAGCAGACAATATAATATACAGTACTGATTATAGGTGGCCCCATAGCAGTCCCAGGGAGCTACATCAGTTACCAACATACCTCCCTGTGCGTTGCCACAGTGAATGTTTCATTGGGGGATCTGTTCCTGGCCATCAAATTGATCACATCTGAAAACTGTTTCAAATCAGCAGAATCTCCAGGTGTCTCCACAGGCTCTTCTTTTTTCTTCCCTTTCTTCTTTTCTTTTCTAACCTCAACATGCAGAGGAGCTGGACTATCCACGTTTACATTCTGGCTGTGGAATGAAACAAATAAGGTTTGAACCTCAGAGTCAGATCACTTTAACTTATTTCCTACACAAGCTAATGATCCCCCATTTCCCTTGTTAGTCACCATTTTCACCTACTTTAAATAATTCTCTCATTTCTATTAAGAATTTACAATATATCTGACCTTTGCTGGATGGTTGGAAAGGTCTACTCAAGAGCTTTCATTTTAGCTATGTTTCAGCTGGATTAATCATTTTCCATTTCCACTCTTAGAATGTGAAAAAAATGTACATGTAGCATATTCAAGAGAAGAATGATGCATCACATACCAGCATGCAAATGAGTTGACACAACTTAAGATTGGATTTAAAAACTTCAACAAACCTTTGCATGTGCCATAGTTAATGATTTGTCTTCATACATAATGACGCAACCCAGGCGTGCAGAAAGAAAGCATGCAATATGGAAATTTCTGCACCACTGTATTTCTAATATAGAACATTTCCAAATCACGTATAGGGATATATGTAGTATATAATACTATACATATTTGTCTCCCCAAAGGGAAGATGGTGTGTAGAACTTACAAGGATGCTCTCAATGAGGACTGATCCCTTCCATCCACTTCTTTCAGCCTGCCTCCAGCCGCTTCTTTCAGCCTGCCCTGCTGCAAGCCCTCATCCCATTTGTTAATTGTGATCGCACCACTAGAATACAGGTAAGTGGTCACCAGAAAGGTGAGAATCACAAACAGAATGATGGCTATGAATCCATGGCGAGGGTTGCAACGCATGTGAGGCATTCGAATGGTGGACATAGAGGCAAGACATCCAAGCCTTCTCTGGCAGGTCCTACAGCCTGAAGCAAAGTCACAATTTTAATGAACAATGATACAATAAGAGAGAACTTATAGACTTCTGAAAAAAAAAAAAGCCATGGGTGACTGGTCTGATTTTTCTTAATATGGCAAGTGCCCAAAGCTTGGGCTCTGCAATAAATTTATTTAATAACCATTACAAACTGAACAACCTTGGCTTCCAAGAAGAGATAAAGATTTCATCAGACAAATCAAAATCTGAACAAGACAGTGATGCTGGGAAGTTTCATTCATAAAAATCGTGTTCAATTCATAGATTTTTTCACGGGTAAAAAATCTTAAAATATGTTCAGTGAACTTTTTTCTCTTATCTGTGCAGACGGCATGAACGTTCACTAACACCCTGAAATCTTCTAATCTACTGATGCAAAATATCAATCAAGACAGAACTTTTACCTGCCATGAGTGTCAGACTATGCACTATATATTATATTCCAACAACTCAATGATACTTCCTAGGGCTGCGGAAAAGGCCAACGGTAGCGGCTATTAGTCTAATAATTAGTCTCCAAATTAAAACTCGTGCTTACAGAGAAACTCATTTCCCATCATTTTTTTGGTAACAGGTGGCTAGTGAAATCATAGATAATAAAAAGATGGACAGATAGATAAAACTGTTGTGACACAATGTTGTTTCCTCTATCCCAACATGATAAATATGCGGAATTAAAATTTAAAAAAACACAAACCAATATAAAACTTACACTTTAGTATACCGGTATACGGTATCTTAAAATGAAGTTATCTCATAGATATACACTACTGAACGAGTTATCTTGAACTGCTACATCACTTTCCAACGCTATGACAAAACTTGACTGCCAGCTTACTGCGACTTATAAAAATGATAGTTCAGTCGAACAGGCCGCAGTGCCACCAAAGATACTAGTACTTCAATGTACTCCAATACTAGTACTTCACCAAAGATACTTCAATGAATTTGCATTCTAGTGACGTGACGGTAACTTGCCCTAGTACCAGAACAGAACATTTTCCAGGAGGCACAATGTCCACTTTATCTTTGTTTCATTTCCATTTTGTGATGACCAAAGTAAACCTCTAGGCGTACCAAGTTTTTATCCAGGTTGCATTACCTATAACAGAGGTGGCCAAACAACAGCTCGCGAGCCACATGCGGCTCTTTGACCTCCAACATGCAACTTGTGGAAATATGTTGGCTGAGTTTGTTTTTTGTTTTGTTGTTTTGTTTTGAAAACATTTGGTATAATATGACGTGTGCTTTGTGATTACTACTGAAATTAATACAAATTAACAGTTTAAAAACTTTCATACATGAGTAAATACTGTTGCATACACGTATTTCTTAATATCAATGTACTTTTTTTGTAACAAAATGTGTATGTAAATTGTAACAAAGAAAATGTCTATGTAAATTTTGTTGATATCTTGTGGCTCTCGAACATCTGAAGTTTATTGTATGTGGCTCTTTCAGCAAGTTTGGCCAATCCCGATCTACATGGTCTAGAGGCCCATTCCATCTTCGGACTGTGATTCTCCAGTGTAATAAATACGCGGGGGTTGCTGAGGTGTTTTAGAAATTTGAAAATGCAGTTCAAATCTTTCCAGTGCATGAGAGAGAGAGAGAGAGAGAGAGAGAGAGAGAGAGAGAGAGAGAGAGAGAGAGTGAGAGAGAGAGAAAGACACACACACACACACACACACACACACAGAGAGAGAGAGAGAGAGAGAGAGAGAGAGAGGTAACGCATGAGTGTCTGTTCTGGTTTTGCATTGAAAAACTTCGTATCTCACCGAGTAAATGTACTCCCATCTGTGAGTTTGGGGTGCTATAATCTCTTTTTTTGACACTATTATAAAATTTTGACATAAAGATTAAGGAAGCTACAGCAGAGACACTTGAAGTGACATTTAAGGTCTTCTATTCTATTCTAAACGTTAACAAATATCCTCCATTGAAGTATGACGAAACTTACCATACTCAATGTCCATACAGCTGGCAATTATTCTGGAGCAAGTTACTGTTCCCACAGAGGTAAGAAATTCTCCACGCTTTATTCGGCTACAGAAAATATCCATGTAGCGGGGAAATCCCACCGCGACTCCCTGTAACCACTCTGAGCTTCGGATTATATACAACCATAGAATGTGGGTGAATCGTATGAAAATCCGCCACAAATAGCCAATAACTGAGCCCAGGCAGCCAAAAATGTGACTGCAACAAGGACTGACGACACTGACAACCAGTGTTGCCACAAAGTTGAAAACACCCGGGAAACGACTGCGGAATGTCTCAATGCTGACATTGTATCCACGATGGAGAATCAACAGAAAGTACCCGATTGTGAAATGCCAGAGTTTTGCAGGAATGTTTCTATCTTGGCACTGACGAAATATACTGATTGTTTTCAAACAGGCAAATCCCAACCTGATCCCTGACTCAGAAGCATGCCTGGCATAAGACAATACTGTCTTGGCACAGCTGAAGCTGAAGACTACAGACCAATGTAAACAGTGACACAATTGCTGACCACTGTTGAGGAAGAAACGTGGAGTCAGCATCAAGAGCCCTGGCAATGTTACTGTAAAGGTAACACCGACAGCATTCAGTATCTTTGGGATAAGGCAACATACGGCCATATTGTAAATTTCATCTAAAGTAGTCCAAACTCTTCGACAACCCTGACCAATGGCATCAAAGCTAAAGCCTTCCGCTAAACGTGACCAAAGCGTTCGCGCTGCCTTGAGAAAAAGATGCCATATCCCTTTAAAGAAAACCAACGCAGTGCTGGGTCCATAATGGATTATAGTCTCCAGACACCATGAGACAATCAGGCGAAGACTGGTCAGGCCTATTAGAATCCACAACAAGATGCCTCTCCCGGTAGTGTTGACAACATCCACCAGCTCCACTGTCGTCTCTTTAGGATGACCGCCAATCTGCAGCTCCATACCCCCTTTCCGCTGTTCCACGCTTAAAATATGTTTGATTGGTTGTGAATTGAAAAGATATAGTGAATGTTTCAATTACTACCTCAAGGGATATAGCGGTTGGTTGAATCACTTCGTGATTTCAAAAATTTCGCCGTTTCATGATTCAATCTTTGTGTCCTCTTTCGTTTATAGAACATCCAGGAATGTCATTCAGCAACAGTCCGTTGGCATCGCTGAATACTACAGCATGGTTTCACAAACTTTTGGGACACCCAAAAAGACCATGCAAAGATTGCCCTGCAAAGTTCATACAATAGTTGAACTGCCTCGACAACTCTTCGAGACTCTTGAATATTATCACAATCTCCTGCCAAACGCAGTATTTCCTAATATACAACAAAATCTACAAAATCCACAGCGTGTGATTAATGGAATTCGGAACTGACACAGAGTTAATGATCACATCTGGTCAGTACTTTTGCGTTATCTCTAAAATATGTTTTTTGAAGCGCGACTATTTATGAACAACGTAAACAAAGATGCGTACATCGCACATGAGTCACGTGATCAGTTACTCAGCTTCTGGTGAAGATGATACATCAAGGAGTAAACATCATTGGGTTCGATCGACACAGTCAGAGCGTCAACAATTAGTTGTCAGCGGAGCTCAAAATGTTGTAGTATATGAACTTCAAATTCTATGTTACCATAAGATTATGGCTGTCCCACAATTTTGATGGGATTATGCTGAATATGATTGTTTCCATAAGCCTACTGGAAATATGTTGTAGATACAAAAACTGTCTCACTCATGTCCCTTCTCCCACCTTCTCGCACGTCTTTTCACCCTCCTGCCACGACAATAGAAAATCTTGTCTTCCGCAGTATTAATTGACGTGTAAACTTTCATTTGTATTTTATGATTAAATACCCCGCGTCCCCACAAACTTCAGAATGTACGCCACATACTTGATTCACGCTTCTGACTCATATTGAACTGAAAACAACTTTATAAAATGAAGAGGAACTCATGACAGGAAACAAAAAACAACAACACCAAAATGGCCAAGCACATTAAATCATCCGCAAAAGAAGAATGAATTTAACTACTTCGGGCGCAAAACACGTCAATAATTTACACTTCAGCACTGGATTTGATGGCATGTGCTAGGACACATAAACACTACACTAGAAAGGGGGGGGGGGATCATTTCAGTCTGGTAAGGACGCTATCAGCACGGGATTTAGTCTTGAGGGTCCTGGGTACTTCAGGTAAGTCATTTGGTGGTCCCTCTTATACAGAAATTGAAATACGCAGCAAGTCACCAAATTTACATATCAAAACCCATTTATTGCATGTAAATAGCACTGACAAGTTTATTATACATACACAGAAAAGGTTGAATTATATAACACACACATCTGAAGTAAATGTACTTGCACATACATGCCCCCACAATTCCAAGTAGAGTTTCAGGTAAGACAAATTACAAAGAAAAAAAGCTATGCTGATAAGTATTTTGTTTCCATAGATAACACAATTAAACTCACCACGTTATTGTAGTGAGCCCCCTCCCCCCACCTCTGGCAGGGGACCCAGGGGCATCTGCCCCATTTACTCCGTACGAATCCGGTCATGGGCGGCCTGGGCGCCGTGAACCCTCCCAAAACCACCAAGTTTCTGATTTTCCACTTTGAGAACCTTGCAAAGCGTCCATGTCGTAAAAATTACTCGATATCTCAAGACTTTCATGAGCATTGATTGTAAAAAAAATGACGAAACAGCTTAAGCGGCAAAGTTATGAGGGCTGTGAACTAAATCTACTGCACAGCCTTCCTACCATTATCCTGTAGCTAAACTGAATTACTGCTGAAGAAATTGCAGATCTTTACTGGTATCAAAACACGTTTGCACGTTTTATCCATAAATATTCACTGATAACCACGCATGCGGAAATAGAAACCGCTGGTATGTAGGCCCACAACGCCATCGTCCCCACCTATCCCCTTTTCTCTTCGGAGGCGACTGTTACGGCCGGGTTTGGAAAAAAAAAAACTGAGCAATTTGGTCTGTGCACTGGGTATATATTGGTCACTCTCCATCTGAGAGAACAGCGGAGGTACCGACGCGGACATAGGGGCCTGCATTTGTTGTTCTTTTGTTTTGTTTTGTTTTCCCTGTTGTTTTTTTTTTATTCAACTCCCATTTCCCATTCAACACTTTTTTTTTCAGTCTCCCGACCCCACTCCTTTTCATGCTTTTGGCTTTTGATACTTTTGGCCCCAACCACTTTCCCTCTCCAAAAAAAAAAACAAAAAAAAAAACAAAAAAAAAAACGTACGCCCACCGAAATGGTGAACGTCCAGCCTGATTCCAAAATATGTCCCACCACGTTCCCTTAGATCGGGTGATCAAAATTTGTTAACTCTCACCAGACCATTGAAGAAAGTAGGGGAGAGATCTTTTAACCATTCAGGTCCTAAAATATGGAACAACCTACCCCAAGAAATCAGAAACATCGAGTCAGAATCAGAGTTTAAGGCAGCCTTAAAGACACACTTGTTTAAACTGGCCCACCAATCCCCATCCATCTAATATCGACAAAATGATCTTCTGATTGTATGACGGTATACATTTGTTCATTTGATGTAACATGCTTTGTGTTTTTCCTGTGCTTATAAGACTGATTGTGCATATATGTGTTTATAAAATGTACAGCGCCTTGAGCCGAATCAGGGATAAGGTGCTATATAAATGATCTCTATTATTATTATTATTATTTTATTAGTCTGTGATAAGGCCTTAATGTGCCATAACCTTAACTGCCACTTTGCAAGGACTGATAAAGTGTTTCATTAGAAACAATTTTTATTTGAACAGTATACTTTTCTGAAAAGGGACAATACAACCAAACCATTTAGTTCATGGCGATCTTTGAAAAGCGCAGGCATGTTCCGAGAACCTCTCGTACGGTTTTTATACACCGGGGGCAATCCCACCCACAAAGGAAGTTTCTTCAAATGGGATTTGTTATATATATAAATATATAAATATACCTTGAGTGTAACTAAATCACGTATATATTATTTTGCATTTACAGAATTCTATTCCACTGTAAACATTACTAAACACTGACTTGATGAACAGCTCTGGCTAATAAGGCGTTTGAAGAAAGAACAACCTGATCAAAATATCGACATCAACTTCCAGGACAAAGGCGAAGTTTGGGCTTTATTGTCATGCACGTTTTCAATGAGTGAGTAATACAGGAGAGGTAACCGGTGGCTCTTTTTGAGGGGGGGAGGGGGGAGAGAAAAAAAGGGGGGGGGCATTAAAGATTGTTGTGTATCGTCTTCCTAACCAAAGCTTTCTATTCTCAGCCAGGAATACCTTTGTTATGCAGACGCGGATTTTTACATTGTCTCATAGCTGTTCTCAAGACCAAGGCATGCACATCCAAGGTGAAATAACTAAGTTGATGAGATCTCCACTGATGACATTATTCACATGGAAGACCAATGAAATGCGAAAGTCCTTGGAATTTGATGGTGAAATTGTGAGTTTTTGTGATTCTCAGCCAGTCATGGATTGTTGACCCATTCTACAATGCGCTTTCTAGGATCTCCTGGACAATGAAAACCGGTTAAAAGTCAGTAAAAAATCAACTTTTGCAAGACCTGAAGTTTTATCAATGGAATTCACATGTGCCATGATGTGGCCAGGCCCTGGACAATGTTATCTCTTTCTATTTGACTTGTGCAAAATATTATCTATTCAGTATGAATTAAGGGGACTTACACAAGACAGCAAGCTCAATTATTCAAATATTTAAGGCCACAGATTATCCAGAAATTTCTATAACCCTTTGACACTTGGATGAAACTACAAGTCTTTGGAGGCAAACAGATCAGTATTGGCAGTGCTAAAAAAAAAAAATGCTCTTGGTGCCTTCTTGGGACTCCAAGTGTATTATTTTTTAACAGTGATTTACATCATTTCAATTCCAGTGTTGGGGTGATTCAACATCCTACCCTCCACTAAACTGGCTGTTTCCACTTCATAACAATAATAATGAATCACTGACAGGGGCAGCTGTCCAGGGGCCCCAAGGGTTTAGAGGGCCTCATACATATAAATTTCTGAGTATTTGCGTAGGGGTGGACCCCAACCTATTTATATTACCTGGCCCACGGGCTCATAATATAATAAGACACCCCTGGTCAGGCCATTTACTTGCAACATTGTCAATGAATTGAGATCATCTGTTTGCTCACCTCAGTAATTACATCAGTAATTAAACTGATTGTATTTAATCTACAACCACTCAGAAAACTATTTTTTTAATGGATTTTAACTGTTCACGGCCATCATGACAGAAAATATCCATGAAGGATTTCTCATTACAGCTGAATTTTCTTGGCTTTAGTTTTCTATTTCAAATGTGGATGGCAAGAAACTGCAGCTTAAAGCAAGTACATTTAAGATTTTCCATAAATCAGATATATGTGCTGTGAAATGAATTACTGAAAATGCCAAGAAGCATGAAAAAAGAAAAAGAAACCGTGAGGATAGAAAGCGAACAAGTTTCAGCTGAACTGAGAAAATTAATGACAATGAACCACAAAACAATACATGTACTTAAGGAAAAAATACATGATGGGCCCATGTGGACATTTGTGAAAGAACAGATGGATGTGGCAAAGATCACTAGGTGGTGAGTATGATAAAATTAAAATATCAGAGACCTTGTCCCTTGTGAATAGAGACAAGCAAATACATATATGCACAGTATCATCTGTGTCCCTCAAGTTGCCTTTTCCTATGAAATATCTCATACCCTTTATCTGTCACTTGTGAAGTAGAGGATATAAAAGAATCCAAAAAACTGGAATGTGCCCTTTGATTTGAAACACGATCATCATTAACATCTCTTTAGAAAACTAGATATCTTCTTTTCAGAGGCAAAAATGTATACCAAAAAAAAATAATTTTGTGAGGCACTGTCTTTTTCTCGTGCCCCCTCACTAAATGGAATCTTGGAGCTTTCTCACCATAAAGTAATTTTGGAACTGCACATTCTATCGCTTGCTTAGTGGATGGGCACAAATATAACATTCTCATTATCTCAATATCATTTACTTAAAACTTAATATTTAAAAAGTTGCCAGAAAATGTTAAAAGTATACAAATGTTGGATTTTTCTGTGCTGAAATTGCTGTAGACATTTGTTTATCACAGCTCAGTTTTCTGTCATGCTCACAGCAGGTTACAGCCTTAGAGGCAATTTTTGACAAAACAAAGGCAACTTTTTTTTTTTTTACAATGTACACAAAATGAAAAGGGCAGCGTGGAGGAGTTCCATTTGAATCACACAATAGGAATACTACAACTACAAGGACATGACTATAGGAGTGTTCATGAGCTGGCGGTTGCAGTGAGGCCTGGTGAGTTAGTCCTTTGGATGGATGTTTTTATGGTGAAATAATATAAGTGAAAGAGTGTCTCAGTAATAACACTCAGAATGAAATTAAATGTGCCTGACTAAAGTTGTGTCACGCATGTGGTACCCCTTTCGGGCAGGGTGCAATTTATAATGTATACACACATTCGGGAGGACAAGAGATGTCTTATATTTTAGCCTTGGAACATATTTACGTGTACTTTTAAATCATGGGGTAAAGAATTAATAAATTTGGTTCTATCAATGTTTGTTTGTTTTTTTTTCAATGAAGTAGGGAAAAGACTTCCAAATGCTTCTCAGGCCAGTGTTGCCAGATTCTGAGATTGCACCTTTTATTACTCAGCAGTTATTCGCCGAGCTGCAAGTCAATTATACACACATTCGTATTGAGGATGAGCTCTCCAGCTCCCCCCCCCCCCCCAAACAAGACTGCCCCTTAAGTGGGAATCCATATATATATTATATACATCCCCCACCCCCACCCCGTTGTTTGGATTTCATTACTGTTGTAATAAAATCTGGCCACGAGACTCATTCAGAATCCCTCCCGAAGTAAGCTGTATAATAATCATAAGTAGAAGAAAAATGCAGAGCCTACTGTAACAGCCATCTACTGATCTAGTCTAGATCAAGTGTATGTGTTTATAACAGGGTGTGGTAGTCAAATAGTCCTTGCAAAATGCCACTTAAACTAAAGTTTTCTTACATTTGAGCAATCGTCATTCTAAATCGTCCCACGCTCTTACACGGGAGAAAGGGGAGTAAGTTTGCTCTCGGCATTATGAAAAGCGTACATTGGGGGGGGGGGGGGGGAAGTACCTATTTCATGGATGGCCCCTAAGCCACTGCGAGTGTTGTTGAGGGGACAACAGCTGCATTATTTTGAGTTCTCACCTTGCTTTCTGAGGCGACTTAAAATTCTTGCGACAATATCCAATGCGTTGAAAAGCTTGTAAAAGAAATGTCTCGCTGATCACAAAATTTAGCCCTCCATTGTTTGTTGTTATTGAATAAAGGCAGTTCTAGAAGACGAGAAATTGACCTTTCCGGAAATGCCAGTTTGTTGTCTCCCTTGTTGGACGAATCCATTTATGGAATGTACACGAAAAAAAACAACAAAATATTTTCTGGCCGTGAAATTTGTTGTTTCCTTCTCAGTGTTATACGGAAAGGATATGAAATTCCATTTTTACCAACGATAGGTCACCCATCGCACTTATTGAAATACTTTAGTGCTTGAATGTGCAATTCATTGTGCGATCACCCCTACATTTATGTAGGCTAGTCGGCTCTCTTTAACAAAGTGTAAGTTGAATGCATTCCATCATGTCCGTCTCATTCACTGCGCCAGTTACGAGTGGTTATTCTGTGTGCTGTCGGAAGTGTTGCAAAATTTGACGATAATTTATGTGTTAAGTGATACTCTAGAGACATCTTCTGATTATGGGGTCGGGATCGAGTAAGGCAGGGAACGAGAATGTTCCGAAAAATCAGGACACGAGTCCACAGAAGCTTGTTGCTAATGTAAATAAACAGGAACGCCAACCGCACGAAAATGATGGTACCCTTACCAAAAGTGTCAAACAACATGATAACGACAGACATGGGGCTCATACCCCAACTGCCTCAGTGGATCCATATAAGAATGATTTTAAACCCCAAGAAAAAGAAAACAAAAAGGAAAAAAATAAGAAAAAGAACAACAAAGGAGGTGACAGATCTATGAACAGCAACATAGCGAAGCTTCAGTTTGAGGAGGATTCAGACTTTGAAAATGACATTGATGAAGTTTTGAAGATTCCTGTAGCTGACAATTCCAGGCAAAGCAGAGACAGAGATAAGAAGAATAAGAAAGACAAAAACAAAGAAAACTTCGAGCATGATGGAATTCATGACTATAATCGCAATACAAGACAGCTATCATCTGAGAGAACTGAAGCTTTACCAGAGACATATGCGCAACGTTTGCAACGTGAGCAATACAAGCTGCAACAGAATATGCTTTTGCGAGAGAAAACAATAGTTCGCAACACCAAAGAGTGGGATTTTGATGATGAAGATGATATGGATACAGTAAGTTTTGTTTAATGCATTCATTACACATGTATTTAATCTTTACATAAATATAACAAATCATTTTAACTGTGGTTTTTATAATATTTTGAAAATTTACGCGTAGTTGTTGATATGATGCATGTCAGAATAAGCAATGAATTACAAAGTCGTAATTTTGCTTATGTAAGGGAGATGAATACTAAACAGCTGAGTTTTTAGAGGTACGTGCTTTCTGCAGTATTATATGTTTGCCTTCAAAGAAATTACAATGGTACATTATGGTATGATAAAACTTGTTTGTAACCAATTTATTTAAAATTTTGTTTTTGACATGTTCTTCTGTTGTACTTTTTAAAATTTTTAATTTGGCTGTTTATATATATAGTTGAAGGATCATTACTGTATTTCTTTTCTTATATTCCAGGACTCACCACGTGGAGGTGGCTTTGATGCATCTAAATTTCGTGCGGCCAATAGAGGAGGGGTTAGTATACATGATACAGTAAAGCTGTGTTGTATTTATTTGGGAATGTGACCAATAAAATGCTTTGGAAGTATAATTGTATATATTATATCTAACCTTGCAATCACTTGAATCCAGTCTGTTACTCAGCTTGATAGTATTTTGTGTGATAAATTTTTAGGAATGGTGAGAGGCCAAACTATGAGCAGTTTGTCAACATGTTTGTGTTCAGAGCTGTACAGGCATATTAATTACTCTGTAGGGCCACCCTTACTGCATTTTACCATTACTTTTGCACAAAACTTATAGCATTTAACATTGTTCACTTTTAATTAATACACACACTGTATTAACTCCTACAGCTTGATGTGTCTTGAGAATTAATGGTTTTAATGGTTATATGTTGCCAAAGATAGTAGAATGACAAGATGGTTCACTCGCTTCTTTGTGCCTCTAAAAAAAAACGTCCACTGCGAGGCTGCAGCGCCACCTAAAGGCTTGCGCGAACTGAGCCGGCGCGCGTCGTCTGCTAGGCTTGTGCTAGCCTATGGCCAATGGTGCAAAAGGTGATTCATGTAACTGTTTCTTATGTTTCTAAGCTCTTGCGTTTTACGTTTGTTGTAAGTAAAGACCTAGTAAAAACTCATCTAAACTTCGAATCGTTCATAGGCCCGACAAAAACCATGCAAACATTTTTTTTTTCAGTTCATCTCTGTTGTCAATGACCTACTTGGAAACGGCAGCAGCAGTTTATATAATTTTATAGGGTTACGGAGCGGAGACCGCAGAATAACATAGGACAGAATAGACTGAACAATAAAAAAAAAAACGATCAAGCATAATGAAAAGCACACATAAATTCATGATAATCTAGACCTTACAATGAACTTGAGCTTTTCCAGTCTCAGAGAAATAATTTAAAATGCGCAAAAATACAAGGTATGAATAAATGGTAATAATAAATAACTATGTCCTTTTTAATCAAGCAAAGTCTTGCTACGTACAATTCTGTTTGCTGATGTCATTTCAGAAAGTCTTGTCCTTACATGGTTGTAAGAAACACAAATCATAGTTGTATGTAATTGTAAGGAACACAACTCTTTAATTCAGTGTTAGTGGTGTTATGACAATAAATTCGCAACAAAAATAAGTGTTTAAGATTTGTAGATCAGTATCATTCAGTGACAGTTTACATATGGCATAGCTCTGCTTGTGGGGGAAACCTCGAGGTCTGCACAATACAAAAACACAACCATTGTTGACAATTATCATATAATATGTGAATAAGTTTGTCAGCCGGTGCCTGTAGTGTAAATGAGGTTTTGTAACTGAGGTACTGTTTTCTGTTCCGTTTCTTCCCCTTCCTTTTCCCTTCTGTAAAACTCTGATTGTTGAGTTCCAGACTGTGATGTGGTCTGATATTCACATAAACATGAATGACCCTTTCAAGAGTCCGGCAGAATGCCTGTAAAGCTGTGTTGCTATCCAACTTTCCAACATGAGCGAAAAGGCGGCTGATAAGCGTTCTTTTAACATTGTCAGCATGGCAAACTTGTTCACACATGGCAACATATTTTCCTCTAGGTGTATACATGAACACACATTAACTAGCCAATCACTAGGGACAACAAGCCCCTGTGTGCAATAGTCCCCATACAGTTTGTTCTGTAGAAACAGATGATGCCTGGCCTAGTTAAGGCTGCCTTTTAATTTTGACATGCACATGCCACTAAGGTGGTTGATGCATAAAAACAATTCCTAGAATTCATAGTAGAATAACTCTGCTCTCATGCCATAATATTTACCGACACCTCAATCAGACTGATCGTTTAGCTGACACTAGTCCCACAGACAGTGTGAGTCAGCATGCAACTCATCATGTTTACAACAAAGATAATTGTTTACAATCAGTGTCAGTGTTGACATTCTGAATCGGAGTCTCCCCCTCGTGTAGCCTAATTAAAAAATAACACACTGGTTTATCTAATTATTTAACTTTCTGGGTCGTTTGGGAGGCGAAAGTAGGGACAAGTCTGGCTTATTGTGTCTTGCATTTGTGCAGTTAATAGCGGCACAGTGTTGGCTGTTTCCACTCCTCACTCGTATCTGCTTCTGCAAGGGAGTCGCCATGTTGAACAGAAAGCGAAAGTAGGCCCTACTATAATATAAGTGAAAGAGTGTCTCAGTAATAACACTCAGAATGAAATTTAATGTACCTGACTCGGTAGGTGGCGCTGGCGGTGCGCGCAGATGGAATTTTGCTCGAGTGAACTATCTTGTTTGTCAATTATCTTTGGTGTTGCTTTGAGGAACACATAAACAGTCTTTGGTTCACGAGTATTGATTCAGCGATTTCAGACATTGATAGGTCCATTAATTCAAATTTCTTGTTCTCTCCAAGGAAGTTTAAAGTAAAAGCCAAGTAAAGGCAGTTACGGAAGGAATAAAATCAATGTTTGTAATTCTCATTTTCTCAGATAACAATTTTTAAACCTTCTAATGCTGTCGTTAAAGGTAGCTTTTATATCGTGAAGGCATATTTTGATCACATATGAAATGTTTCGGAATCTGCTTTTCACACTGTTACGATTGTGTGGCTTTACAATGCTTTGTTTGCTAAATTGAAAGAATAGAAATTGAATGCTCATGTATAGAACCAGCGATAAATAAATAAATGCGCATTTCTCCAAAACATTTTGTATAAATTTCAGTTTCTGCATCACAGATTATATGCTAATTTTGGAAAATCAACCAGGCACACATTTTCAGGAATGGAAATGTGCAAAATTTTTGTGCTTTGTCTAAAGCCAGCACGTACATCTTGCCTAATATGTAAATAGGCAACTATGCAACAGAAAAATTAAAAGTCTTTTATTTGTTCTTACAGGACACAAAGAAAGACATATTTACCACTGTGTCAGATGGTAAGACATAACAAGTTTGCTTATTGTTCAAATCTTAACTGCGTGATTCTAACAATTGGTTAGCACAGATTTTTCATGTACATAATGACACATCAAAAATGATTAAGTCATCAGCTAAGATGTGGTTTTAGTACAAATTTGAATTTAAAAGTTAATACATGTACATGTATTTGTATGTGCTGTATATTCATGTTTTAGCTAGGCAAAGTATAGATATCCCACCAAAGATACCATTATTGTGAAATTTTGGTAAATAATGTAAACTAAATTTCATTGTTGTTCCACTCCTTAAATGTCAAGGAAGACAGTGAAATGCATGGTATAGATTGCATTCACTTATTAAACACTGGCATGCTAAAGATTCAAGCATGAAAAGTATATTTTGTCTATTTTAACTGACATTTGGGTTCAGAATTTGGTCAAAAAAAATATTTTCAACATTCAGAATCAATAATTATATTATTTAGTGGAATTGCAAAACATATATTTTACATATTTGGTGCTCACTTTAAATTCATGTGCTAGGTCTTCTTCATACAACTTTCATTTGGATCTGTTTTGTGTATATCTATATTGGATTTCACTTGTAAAAAGTTAGTTTAATTCCATTTGCAAATTATACAAATTGTTACAAATTACATGTATGCATACATCCTCATGTGTATAAATTAACCTCTGTATTGTTTTTGATGCTGCACTAAACCATATGTATTCCTCACAATGATAAGTGTGTGATGGAAGTTGACATAATCACTGAATCAGTCAGGATACCATTCATTTGTAGTCAAATAAAAGAATATAATAACTCTGTGAGGAAAACCTGCAATCAAAAGGCAAGGATTAAATGGAGATGTAGCTATTCAGTATCTCTCTCTCATTTTGCTTCAGCATTAACAAGGCTTAATTTCTTGGTAAAAATATATTTGTAATTTCCATGTTTTCACTCTAACTTACAGAATAGAAAATTATAATTTAACATACTTCTTTCTTTGATTACAGATCTACAAACCCCCCGCTACCTCCAGTCAACAGGGCAGAATGTAGATGAAGTTGAAGTCAGGAAGAGAGAGGATATTTCTCCGTAAGGTTTTCTTAGGCGTTGAAGCAGTTACCGTATATAATTATTATCAATCTGATGTGATTAAAAGACAAGTCCAGACTGACATAACACATGGAGGCTTCATTTCTGTACTGATTCACTTGAAATTTTTAACACAATTTACAGATTGAAGACGAAATGCTGGCAAAAACAATTTTTCAGATAATTTCACTTTCAGGGGTCCATTGTTTAAACAAAAGTAAAGCACTAATGTTTGATAAACATTTAGTTTGATATGATTTCCTTACATGGAAGGAAAATCTGTGTGTAAGGAAAATAAGAAGTAGGTCTGGCCTTTATCTCATAGAGAAAGAGAGAGACAGAGGGGGAAATTGAGAGGGGCTGAATGTATTTGATGAAATGGGAGCTCCTATTTCGGAGAAGCTGGCTTAGGCATCAAATATCAGAGTATTATGATGATTTGTAATTGACATTTGCCATGGTCATTGTAGAGAACAGGAAAGAAAAAAATGTGTTGAAGAGGGGAATTATTCCAACACGGTGTTGTGAACCAAAGAAACCCTTGGACTTGGAAATAATATCTTTACCTGAAGTGTAAATCTTCAGTTATGTAACCAGCTCCCTGAAGAAAGTATGAAGATTTACCATGATAAACTCCGCCTGACTGGCAGAGATTTCATTTGGCACTATACTTGTCATGGTCAGGTGTTGGTAGATCATTTTCTGTGTTAAATCTAAATGTGCTTCAAACTGATGCGGTGTAAGTCTTCCATCGTTAGAAAATTACAGTGCTGGCAAAGTCATGAGAAAAATCTAAAATGCTATAAATAATGTACTTCAGTATTAGTTCTACTGTCTCTGTGACAAAACAAAGGTATGAAGTTTTCCAGTTAATATAGTGTGTGTATAAACAGTAGGTATAGAAATGTTTTGTTCTTTTTTTACTTTAAAATTCCATGAAATGAAATTTGTTTGTGGTTTGTACTGTGCCTGGTTATCTTACAATGATCAACAATGGCAATTCCAAGTTCTTGGACAATACTGTGGGTCAGAATTTGATTCTGAAGGGAATTTGGTCAAACTTTAAACTTGGTCAAGATAGGAGAAGGATTATATTTATTGGGATGAAAACTGTTGATACAAAGATATGTTTCCATGACTGAAAATGCACATTTACCTAGTAGGGGACAAGGTGGTCTAGAGGCAAGGTGGTCGCCTCTCACGCCAAGGGTCCCGGGTTCAAAACCCGGCCGGTGCAGGCATATTGGAAGTTTGGGATTTTTCTCATATTTTTGTGTCCCTGATCCTATTGGGGATAGGGAAAAATTCGGAGGGCCCGTGTGCACGTTGCGCACTTTAAAAATACCTTGGCAGTTGGAAATCAAAAAGAGTAGGCCGAACAGGCCGCTGCCCGGGCAAAATTAAATAAAAATTCATCCCTACCATTCCCTCCCCTCCTCCCTCATCTCTCCCCCCCCCCCCCCCCCCCCAAAAAACAAAACAAAAAATTGCCGACCAGCGCTGCACTGTGGCGACGACGTGCCTGCTTCAGTTATAACCGGGCTGCAATGGCACAAAGGCAAATTTCCCAAATGGGATTAAAGAAGTATACAAATACAAAAAAACAAAATACAAATAGATATCATTAACAAAATATACTATTGCATGTTTGCATAGTAATAGATAGTATTGCACAACACAAAACCCCACTCATAATCATATCTCAGCAATGATGAAACAGGGTGCACTTAATATTATTTCAGATATTGCATTGGTGTAGGATGAAGACACTTTGGTTGTAGTTAATTCTTGTATTGAGAATGACCAACTTTCTGCTTAAATTAGTTCATTAAGCACATGTAGTTCACTCCCATTAAACATTTTGTAACCATTTTTTTCATTTTCTGTCTTTTTCAGGCACAGGCAAGTTCCTCGTTACAATGAATCAGAAATTGATTTGATGAGACAACTCGAAGCAGAAATTTTGTGACAGACCTGAACTGCAAATTGCTGCAACCTTTGGAATTTCTTTTTCATTTCTTATTTGTGTCTTGGAATTGTCACCATGCATGAAAATGTTTTATTTTGTGTGTAAACTGTTTAAGGAGGGGGGGTGGGGGTCCTGAGAGTGATATTCTAAACAACACAGAGTAGGCAATTTTAACTTTTATATTTGAATTCAGCATGTCCAAATTAGGGGAGAAAAGTATAAAAAAAAGACTTGGACTTATTGGTTGCCATGGTAATGCCGCCATCTTGAATTTCGCCTCCATGTAAACAGCTATTTTTAAAACCTAAAGGCTCCGTCATTTTTCAACAAATGATCTTGAAATTTCGTATGCTTATATTTCAATACATAATAAAGATATTTTAGTATTTTTATTTGAATATCTTTGATGTTTTTCTAAGAAAGTCTGAAAATTGTATGTAGCGCTTATGCATTTTTCTTGATTTTTCACCACAAAAATAATAGATTTCTCATAAACTATGAAAGATACTCAAACGTGGATACTAATTTTTTTGGTATACAATATAAAGATGCTATAGTGTAATTTTCATCGAAATCCAACAAAATATAAAAAAGTAGTTAGGAAATTAACGTAGAAAAAGTAAGTTTTGAGAAAAACACGTTTGAAAATTTGCAAAGGTTTTTTGGCTAAAAAAAGTGTCTGAATGTTTTCCAAATGTCTCAATACATTCCTGGCCGTTCTGGGTCATTCATACAAGTGGGAGATTCCAAGAAAAGGTTCCCCATACCACAAATCAGCCAGAAATGGCGTTTCATTGTGTCTTGAACTGGCAATTATAGCGTATTTTCTTCGATTGGAAGCGAATATTTTACTCGACCATCTCCCATGAAAGTCTTGTTTTTTTATGGTCAAATGAGTATCAAAAACGTAAACAGAAATGGTTGAACCTTCCAAAAATCTACAAAAGCAAGAATCGACATTTTGAGCCCAAAACTCGATTTCAGGACCCTTAAGAAATGGACTCCTTGTTGAAAACTGAGAAGGGGAAGAGGATTATGAAGGGGGAGATTTAGATTTTGAAAAAGGTAAAATAATTTCTGTGGTATAAGTTATTATAATTATAACTTCACAAGAACAATACACGAGAATAGATCAGTTCACCTTCATCATATGGTTCCTGGCCAGCAACCCTATAGGATTGACGTCAAGTTTACACGTAGGAATGATATCACCTGTGAATAGGTCTGATGATTACGACAATGCGCTGACAGTCGGATTGCTGTTGGGAACCTGCCTTTACAGTAATCCTACCAATCCCCCCCAAAGAATGTGAATTTTTTACTTTTGATTTGGATGTTTTTTGTTTCTGTATTACTGTTTTCATTCTGTAATCGATAATTCTATGTCATTTGAAGTCACAAGTGCATGAAAACACTATGTCAAATGCTGCAGCCCATTGCCTTTTGCAGCCCCCACCCTGCAATTTTGATGGCATGTTAGGCCGTAGTGGATTAATGCTGTCAATAAGTTTTTATTTGAAGAAATTTAGTTTATCCACTTTCATTACTTAGAAGACAATTTTGTATATTTTAATACTGTAGAATGGTCCTTTTTCTTTCCCATTCTTCATACTGACAGGCTTTTGAGATATGTTTTATGTTTTCATCAGAGAGTATATAATAACAGTGTATATTGATTCTCTTTGTCAATGTCTGTGAAACTTATTTTTCAGTCTTTACTTCAGATCTTGTATATTTAGATATTGTATACAAATCATTTGGCAAATCGGTTCCACAGATGACCATATTTTAGCATCTGTAATGGCAGTGAAGCTTTGACTTTGGTATTGCAACATTTTGTCTTTTGAATGGCTGGATTAAGCCATATGCCAGGTATATGTCTGTTGATGTAATTTTGTTTGTAAGTACAGTTATTGTGACCAGAAAAACATTACTGATCTAGTAACACTTATCTTTATACTTGCTGGAGTTAATCATGGAGTGTTGGAGGTATTCTTCCAAAAATTTGCTGTTATTAATCGTAAACAATATGAGTTTTTTTGTCTGTCTTTCATCCTCCGGTCATTGCCGCTGATTTACCATGTAAAGAGGAGGAGTCATCTGTCCAACCAATTCCTTTGCTGTGCTGCTCCTACTTACTAATTTATGAATGGGACCACTTTAAGGCATATTACTTGTGTTAACAAGAAACTCAGATTGATGTAAAAAAGGAATACCATAGTGATATTTCTTGTATACTCCAGACAGTTTGTCTTCCTATTATCACTGCAGATTACCTGTGATCTCTACTTAATCTTTACCCATTGTTACTGGTTTTCAGTGTTCAGAATTGGCATGGAAGAACAGGAAACTTATATTTATATTCCTTAAAATTGTACACCATCCAAATCACAATTGTCTGTAATTATATTCTGTCTTATGAAACTGTTAATTCCATAGATAGATTTGTTTAGTCACACACTTTTTTCTTTTCTTTTTTTTATACTGAACGGTCGATGTGCATCTTGTGCAGTTTTAATGAATTCGTTGGTACCAGTTCAGGCATTTACATAAGCAGAGAAGCCAGAAGTTCAAATATATGAATTTTTTTCTGCTCATGATCAGTGTCTTCATTTCATTACAACACCCAGTGAGATCCTGACCTGGAAAAGCTTTACTTTATGTTTATTCGTTTTTACTTTCATTAAATAGTATCACTCTACATAATGTTTCGAGATTGTGGTGAGTAAGAAAAACCATGAAGAGGGGGATTATGAAGTTATCTCGGTTTGAAGTTTATCATTTTGGTGTTACAGTGTATAAGAAGGCTATCTTTCTCAGGCAGTTGTATCTCAAAATGTGAGTAAGCTAGACATGAAATAATACAGCTTTGATACAAACACAAATACAAGAAAAGATTCTTGAAGGGTCAACCCCCTTCCTTGCCATGCATTTGGCTGATCTGTCTATTGTAATACAGTTTCCATAAATCAAATTGCCCGAGAAACCTCCCTTTTTTATTTACCTCCCAGAACATCTATACCCCTTTCTTTGTGGGGTTTTTTTTGGTGTCATTTCTGGTATCATTTCCAGATTTCCATTTTTGTATATCTTCGTTTTTGTGTACCACCTGCATTGATTGTATATCTACCTGTTAGGAACGGCTTTTGTCTGCTATCTGTTTATAAGCTTTAAATTTTTTAACAATATGTTGTTTCTGAAACCAGTTATTCCACTCATAATTGAGATTAAGACTGCATTCTGTCTCCATACTTCCAGTTTTCCCTCCACCCTGCCCCATTCCTATGAACACATCCCACCCCTTAAGTTACATTACATATGTTTTAGCAGCTGCTAAATGGTCCAGTTGAAAAAGAAATTTAATGCACCATACGTTTTAATATATTCTATCCAGTTTATTGCTATGATAATGAAATTCTTTTCATGAATTTAAACATGGAGATAAATGTTATGCATAGTTCCTACCCTGTATACAACAAACTGTACAGGTAGGATTTCTTCTGTCCTTTTGTAAATTATAGTTTATCCATCCTCGACTAGAAGATGCTGCCATCATCTTCAGCTATTGATAAGAAATTTATATCTAGACATATTCGTTTTCTGAGACTCTTCGCATGTGTCTTTGTCACTATCAGTCAGTTATTCAGGGATTTATAGTATGCTGAAATTTTTTTCTTAGAGAAAATTTGTCATAATTTGTCATACAGATTGTCATAATTTGTCATACTTATAATCATACAGATGACAAATATGTCACCAGAATTTTTATCCAACAAAGGCCACACTCAAAAAGAAAGTCTCAGACTGTAATTTTGCAGTAAAGAATGTATATATATATATTATTACATATAACATTCAATGCTTTGAATATTTACTAGTGTATACCTATAGATTAATTTTTGTGAGAGTTGTTTTGATAAATTTTCTGGAAATTTCAATTGCTTTCTATGTAAATTTCTCTCAGCAAAACTATAGTAAAATCCATATCATGTACCAAATTGTGATACCTTCAGGATTTTGATGTTCAGGATAATGTCCACAGTATCTGCATGTACAGCATTTGTAGATATAAGATTGGTGGTATTGGGGTGATGAAACACTTTAGCGGCATTTGCTCAAGGAAGGTGGAGGTGAGACTTAAAGAGATTGTGTATTCCATCTCTGTGCTGTTGAAATTCATGGTTCAACATGTTTTCAGGAAACTCACACCCGTACATTGTCTTCATTTTAGGGAGAGCAGCCATAGAATGGTTAAGGCAAAAAAAAAGGAGTCAAAATTTTATTTGATTTTGTCAATTGATTTTCAAATTAAACATTTTTTATCAGCTTTGCTCAGTGTCGTGGCATAATGACAATCTTTGAATGCTTTTGTGATACACCAAACATGGGGATAATGACTTGCCTGTACCAATACATAGTCTGTTCTGGATGAAAGTTAACCTTTGTGAAATTTTGCTGTGATATTTTTATTATAAAGTCATTGTATTAAATTTACATCTGCAATCTGGCATGGAATTGTAAGTATATTGTGATTGTCATTTATGCATAATTATATTTCAGAATTAAAGAAGCAGTCTGTGATAAGGATTTATACTGATAAGAATTTATACTTTAGCTTTTACATAGTTCAACTTTTGATGGGTGTCATCAAATCGTTCTCTGTCAGCATTCCTGGTGAGATAAATCTGCTGACAATTTGGTTAGACAATATATTAATATATACCTTCTTATCAGTATATTTTGTGAAAGTTTTGTCCACTGGAGAAGCATTTCTGTCATGGGTCAGATTTTTGGTTTTTGACCAGATTTTGAAGTTGTTTTTGTTTTTGTTTTTTGCTATTGTTTTTCTTTTATGGTATATATATGTTTTATGAATTGTTTAGTTCTGTAGAAATTTTACCTGGAATTATTCCCTGGGCATGGAATACTCAGTACTGAAATATAAATATTTATCTTTTAAATCTTAAATTGAGCTGAGTTAGTTTTGTTAGTAAGAAAGATTATGGAAAAGATTAATTTGTTTTCTTTACTGCTTAAAACCTACTTTTTTTTTTTATTTAATAAGACTTTTTGTATTGGTGACTTATAGAAGTTTAAGATTTCTGATGTATTGATAAAATTTTATACTAAACACAAGCTTACAATGGAAAATGAGAATTTGTTCCAGGTATTAAGAATATGGTTTTGCTTTTCTGTTTGTTTTGTATTTGTAAAATAAATAATTAAATAAGAATGGCTCAACTTCAGTTAGAATATATATTAAACCTGATGCTTTGTTCCAAGACTAATACTTTTGTTTGCTACCATTTTGTGACCTGGTCTTGTTTCAATAAATTTCAGTTTGGCTCTCAGCTGCTTCTGGTGTAACTTATTTGTGAATATTAGAAACCATCACTGATTGACATTTCTTCACATTTTGTTCCGTGTACATTGTTGAAGCATGATTGTTTGTCACGAAAAAAATGCAATGAAGCCAATTCATGATGCTGATTATTATTATTGTATCACAGTGTCATCCCAGTCGTTTGCAGGACTGAGTTAAAATATGATTGCTGAAAAAATACAGAACTATTTAGATCACATTTATAAAAACTACAGTATATAATTAAAAGAGAGATGAATGAAGCAAAACGGGTATTACAAGAATACAACCAGGGGAGGTGATTTCAAGATACTGTAAAATGTGTAATATTCTCACGGTTACTGTCCCTATAAGGTACATGCAACACACGCACACACACACCCACACACTTCTACTACCTCAGCTACTACAGGTATTACGGACAATATAGACAATGGCGAGACAATCCATCGACCTTTGCTAGAAAAGATGTAAAAATAAAATGAGTTATTTCATTCTTGTATAGGCCTAACCTTTGATAACCGGATAACCAGCGAAATGTTTTTCCACCTTCTAAAAAAAAATAAAAAATTCACATTCACATATAAAAAATATTTAAAAAACGGTTATTTTCAAGCCTTTGAATCTAGGCTACTGTGATTTGGGGCAAAAGCGTTGGATTGGGTCTTGAGTGAAAATCGGTAGCTTTGCCAAGTTTCTTACGCGCACAGGGGTATGTGCATTTTTGTTAGACACTCTATGGGCCATGGAATAACTATGATAGCTATAAACTGGCAAAAGCCCTAGAATTCAGCATCGTCGTCGGTCCTGCTAGAAAATTATTTCCATTTCCTTCTTATCTATCTAATTTCTCATTTATAAATATCTAAATCTATATAACTTAATTTGGTTTTAATGGTTTCCATTTATTTATTGGGGTTTATTCATGAGCGCTTTCGATAATATGAATTTTCCCAAGTACTGTTTATCACAAATGTGGTTTCTGTGATGACATTAAATTATCAAGTTTGCGACTCAGTTTCTGTGGCAGCCTTATCGGGGAGTTCCCACATTGTAGGTCTTAGTTGTGTTTGGGAAGTTCCATTGAAAGTTACGAGTCTGTCGCAACAGAGGTTCGCCAACCTGTAAAATCATTGCGCGCTGGAACTGGAAGTGACGTACATTTGTTGTCCCATGAGTATAGTTCTCATGATTTTAATAAATTATAAATGGAATAGGAACAACATTTGCGTATATTTATGGTTTTGCCCAGAAAATGCAATTTTCACTCAGTTTTATATTTCAGATTACAATTCAAGTCAATATTTTAGTGTTTGAAAATCAGTGCGGGGGTATCTATTTTGGGCTATAGTGAGTGATAAGTCTGTGTCAATGAAGAAGACTTTGTTAGACGTGATGGTGTGAACATTAGTAGTGTTGCTTTCGTGTGGGACACTTAAAACGACAACAAAAGACAATTTATTATTATCAGTCAGAATATAACTGTACAGTCAAGATCTAGGAGTATGCCTTGGAGGACAAGTTGTATTTTCCTCGCCTTATTGTGCCTAAATGGATTTATTTTCGCCAGTGGTCAGGAATCTTTGCCAACATTTGCCCGCGGCAACTGGAACGTAAGTTGCTTCAGTTGAATTCTTTGTCAGTAGATCTAGAGTCTAGATCTAGATCTAGATCTAGGGCATGCAAGTTTTAGGACTCATTCCTAAGCATTTCACTTTGTTGTGGAGGGTGTGAATTCAGGTTCATTTATAATTTTGGGGAGGACACCTGATAGCACGAGAGAGAGAGAGAAATAGTATTCTGGTAGACTCAAGTAGTCTCGTAGGCCTCGGGCCCATGATCCAAGAAGCTGTAGAACAAAATAATGTGCAATAAAGTTGGCAGTCTTGTTTCATAGTCCACCTTCCTTGGCCCGATCTTTGAATTGAAGCACCATATGAAAATGGGCTATATTAGTTAAAGTATTACACTGTTGTCAGGGACCTTTTGAATTTACGCAAAGCACAGTACAGTAGACAAAAAGCCTAGACTCTAGTCTCGAATTTGGCATCTAGATTTCCAGGCCTAGCCAGATCTAGATCTAGACTCTAGTAGATCTAGAGTCTAGATCTAGATAATACCAAAGAAGTTAGAAAAGAGTATAACTTCTTTGACTAATACAAACTGGGAGACAGAGATCCGACTACTTTAAACTCCTACAGTAGGCCTACAGTTCTTTACAGGCTGTCTGAATACTTTCATTTTCACAGTCTGATTGAAATGGGTAGGGATAGGATTAATATTATGATAATAAGATTACAATTAGGGTTTGGGGTAGGTTTAGGGTTACGGATGTCTGGATAGTTGGGACATGGTGAACTCTTCCCAATCTAGATTCTAAGTCTGTTCGTAAACAGGTAAAAATAAAGGGTGAAAAGCAATTAACTTTTAACTTCCTATCAACAGAATTAAACAATCTTGTCATACTCATTATAGGCATTTGGGGAAAAAAGGGGTGGGGGGTGGTGTGTGTTAGAGTTGGAGAGTTCCAAGTGGTACTTCTAGTTGTGTAGAACATTTTATTTGGAATTATCATAATTGGCCTTGTTTTTTTTCTATTGCTCTAGTCAATTGTCAGAAGCGTACAAAATTGCCGCAATAAAACAAACACGAAAATGATATGTTGCCTGGATTTTAACTTGTCAGCATTTGTGCATGCAACCACTAGTTAATTTGCTTGAGCAACTGTAGGGAGAAAACTAAAAATGGACAATTCATGCATTGATCCCTTGTTCAGTTTCATACCCGTGAACATTACATTACAATTACATCACAATAAATTTACAGACTAGTTCAAACCTGATCATGGAAATTACTCATGGATGCTCAAGATTTTTTAATGTAACCCTCAAATTGCCCATGACATTTTATTTGGCAACACTTGATGACTTTGAACTCGGGTGGCCGCCGCTGGCCTCTGACTCGTCGAAGGAAGGAATTGTTCGTTTCAGCTTTTCAATGTATGTATGTGAAGTTAATCTGATCTTTCTAGACTTTTATCACTCTCTAAAATTCAGAGGGCTTTGGTTCTTGCCTGCTTGTTATGGTACTTGGGCGATTTTGTAGCCCATAGACTGCTCTCACCAAAAATATTTTGGTGAAAGTTTATTCGATAGATCTAACGCTATTTTACGCCGAGGAGAGTGTCAGGTGACGCATAAGGAGCTCTTCCTAAATAAAAATCATAAACAGAAAATCCATTTGCGAATAAGATTCTGATCTTATTCGCAGACGTCTGCGAATAAGCGTGGCCAACTGTTATAATTGAACAGGCATAAAATCCGCACATCATTTCCTTGTTGTATTGTGTGGGGCCTATATATCGGATCCTAGTGAAGAGATTCTGTACTGGGACACGTTTTTCAAATTAAAAAACGTATCATCTACAGTCAGTCACTTTATAGAAGAAATTGAAAGATCTAATCTTCAGTTTCACTTCTATGTGGACAACACACAGTGTCTCGGCAACACCTGCATGTACATAGTGACACAGGCAGACTCAGCTTGAATGTGGGCTGAAAATTATATGGCCTATCTCATGCATCAGAAGCTGGATAAATAAAGATAAATTGATACTGAATGAACATAAACTGAGGTTATTCTGATACTAGTGATAAGCAGGGTTGGAAAAAAATCAGATTTTTTTCGAAAAAATAAAAAAAAATCAATTTTTTTGATTTAAATCAGATTTTTTTGATTTTTTAAAAAATACATAATACATTCAATATTTTGTCGACAAAATATTTTCTATAATTTCATAACATAAGCATAAGGGTACTAAAAGGATATAGCTAAATGACTCCTAATGTACATGTAATTGATAAAAGTTAAGTCTCTTCTGTCTCTTCACCTTTTTTACACATACTTTTGATGTGGATGTTGAATTTAATAGGGGAAAGTTGAGAAATCGCTTGGGGAATGAGAAAGCGTCAAAACTGGTGTTTCTGTTCAGGGCCTTCAATAGTAAAGAATTGGAGACAACTGAAACTGAAAATGAGTAGAAAGTTTTCCTTTCTTATATATTATCAGAATTTTCTGGATCTGATCTGTATGCCTGGATTTCACTAACTCATAACTGTTTTATAAAAATAAAGATGTTTATTTGAAATAAAATATAAGCCTTTTTCACTTACTTGACTGTCTTAATGTCTTACACAGGTACACAAAATTCAAATTCAGACTTACATTTTTGTTCAAGGTGTTATATTTGAATTGTGTCCTGCGACAAAATCAGAAATTATTGAATGATGCATAATAATAATAGTAATAGAGAAGCACTCCTACTTATCAGTGCCCTTAAGTCTAGTGCTTTTGAACAATAAAAACATCAAAAACAAGCAGTTTGAAAAAAAAAAAATCCTTAAAAAGTACAAAAATCAAAAAGTGATTTAAATCACTGATTTTAATTTAAAAAATCAAAGTGATTTAAATCAAAAAAATCACCTTGATTTAAATCATGCCAACCCTGGTGATAAGCGGTACAAGGACTCTCAAACACATGAAAGCTGAGATGAAAGTCAGAAATAATTCCATTTGATTTTCAGAATCGAATGTGCTGAAAATCTTGGTGTTCTATTAGGTAATGATTTATCTATGTCCAGCAAAGTCAGACATCTACTTTGAAGACTATACCTAGAAATCAGGAAAATTTAGTAAGATTAGGCACAATGTATTGACTGAAAATGCCATCTTGTTGGTTTTATAACCATAATTTATTACTCATTTGTCGTCAAAATTAGTCCACTGTAACTCACTACTTGCTGGACTGCCTTAGGAAAAAAATTTAGAAAACTGCAATTATTACTAAATATTACAAAACAATGCAACAAGATCAATCCTTGAGAAGAGGAAAAGAGATCATGTGTCGCCTCTGCTGCGGAGTTGGCACTGGTTACTTGAAGAAAAATTTATGAATGATGTAGGCTACCTTTATAAACTGGCCACAGTGTGCCGTAAATGTATCACAAAAATGCACCAACCTATTGCACTGGTCCTTTGACTCCCATTATAAGTACCATGTGATTATGACATCTGAGTTCATCTAAAAAGATTTTAAAAGATTTAAAATTCCAAATATGTCCATGAAGATCATGGTAAAAAACTTTTTCTTTTCAAGGGCTTCAGATTTGGAATTCTCTGTCTTTGTGAGAGAGACTGAACATTTTATGAGTTTTAAACATCAGGTCAAGGGTCATCTTTTCACATCTGAATTTTTTTGTTTGTTTGTTGTATGTGTGCCTGTTTGTCACTTTGTGTGACTTAATTTAGGGTGGTATGATATGAATGCAGTGGTCTTCCAGTATCTCTCTGAGCTATATTTGTATGATGTGTTTGTGTAGTCTTCCTGGCACAGTGACAGGTGACAGACCTAAACATGGTCCTTGACACTGACATGTGATCCATTCACGTAATACAGCCATTACCATGAGGGTGTAAATAGGAGGTTTATGTTAAATGCTTTTCAAAATTGAACATATTTCTTGTAATAATAATAATAATGTATAGCATTTATATAGCGCATATCCATTTAAAATGCTCTATGCGCTTTACAGAAACAACATGTCAACCACAGAGCAGAATGGAGCTGCCGGCGAAGCGCTCAACACACTGCACTGCTTCTTTCTCTCTCCCTGTCTCGCTCACTCTCTCTCTCTCTATCTCAGAGCAAATTGTAACGTAGCCTGTTAGGCGCAGTTCACAACTCACAACAGTTCACACAACACACAACTCAAATAATATTTGAATATTTATTAACAATATATATTTAATAATGAATAATAAATTCTGGCGGGGGGGGGGGGGGGGGGTGATATGGATAACTTTTAATCTATTAATTTCAATTTTCAATTTTGCCCGGGCAGCGGCCTTTCGGCCTGCTCTTTACGATTTCCAACTGCCAAGGTATATTTAACGTGCACACGGGCCCTCCGAATTTTTTCGTCCTTATCCGAGAAGACTAGGTACTCGATCCTACCATGTGTTAGTTGTTGTTATAGAAGTAATAGAACTTGCTTGTGAAAATTTTTCTTGTGATGATAACTTTTATAGAATTTTGTCTGGCTGTACTTTTTTGGCTGCGGATAATGCAAGTCGCCAAGGGAATGTCAGCAACATGCTGAAAACAACAATGGCTGGTAATGGTCATGGAAATTAGCCGTCATTCATTTAAGCCCTTATACCCAATAAACAAAGGATGTTAAACATGATATTAAGTGCATTGTCTGCGGATTTTCATGGTAACGTTCATGATTTTGTTTTTTTGCCTTAAAACATTGTTTCTTTTTTTTCTTTTTCTTGTTTCCCACGCGATCATACCCCCCCCCCCCCCCCCCCAACTGATTTTTTTTTTTGTTTTCATGCGGATATTCGGTTGCTCTTTTGTTGTTGTAAATATTTTCTTTAAAGTTGTCGCCAGACTACAACATTGTTATCCAGTGGCGATGGTGACATTTGCGAAAAGGGCCGGCGGTCTTCTGAATTGGAAGAAAACATTTTTAATATTTTTTTGAAGACAGACATTTTTGCTGAGTTTTGGTCATAGATCATGGAATGTGTGGGGTCGTATATTTTGAAAATGAAAGCCTTGCGTCTAATGGTCGGTGGCCAGATGTATACCCAGACGAGAAGGTTCGAACCATGATCATGCGTGTGGGCTATTTACGACAATTTGGCCACGGCTCAGTTAGGATCTATTTACAGCCGACTGGCCCTTATGCCCGGCATGTAGGCCTCTTTTCCCTGACGTGGGCTTCCTCTGATGTTGGTTCGAATGGTGACAATGCGTCAATCAACGAGACTGAGGAGCGGCCGCGTGTAATGGTCGGGACGGGAGCACAAGGCTTGAAGGTAGCCAAGTTTTTAGTCCCAGTTCCGCGTGCCAGATTTGAAGGCGAAGCGAGTCGGCAACCTTTCCTCTGGAGCCATAAACTTGACAATAAACTTACCTGGGGCGATGAAAGGTGAAACGGTTTGATAAAAGAAAGGGATAAAAGATAGGAAGGTACATTCCCGCGAGTTGTCATTTTTGCCAGCTTATCTTTAATCCAGACGTTTCCTATACATTCTTGGTGTGAAAGTAAAACACCTGCCGGGTATGTCTTTGGTTACAGAGAAATCAGAAATACGAAATAAAAAACATTTATATCTATATGAAATATCAGAAGTCGGTAGCGGTCCAGTTAAACAAGTCGACATACATCTTGGGAGACTACATCTTCATGAGGGGCAGGTCTTGAAATCTAAGGGGTTGCTCAACAATCAAAATAATAATTGTTTGGCTTGAACTTAGGAGGGGGAGCGCATTCCTAGCTCGTTGCCCGCCCCCCCCCCACCTTTTTTTTTTGGCCCATGCATTGCCAATTTTTATGTGCAGAAAAAGTTCCTTGGTAGAATTAACGAATGCAATTTCTCGCTCCCCCCCCCCCCTCCTTAAAGTTTATACATGTACCAATATTGTCGGGAAATGCGAGCGTGTAAATCATAAACCGGTGTTTGGTGAACTCATGTGACCATTAACCGCTTCATGGTTCTTGCCCAAAAGTATTAAGTTCGAGAAATGCAAGACGCAGAATATGAACTAAGTGAAGTCAGTGAAGGTCATGGGGATGTGCCTCATTATGAGCCAAAAGCATAGGGGCGAATAGGATCTTAACATTGTGAGTAAGAACGGGAGTTCCAGAGAGTCCTTTATTATCGGTTGCATTTTCTATCTTTCTTATTCAGACAGACAGTACATGCATTTTTCTTCTCCCCCCCCTCCCCCCCCCCCTTCCTAACGGCCTGGCAAGTTTATTTTGCGTCTCTACAACTGCTTCTGAGCACTGCGTTCGTGGTTTACTTCTCTAAAGGTTCCACTTGCTGTCTTACTGTTTCTTTGGCCGGGCCGAGGAATGTTGATGTCTGAGCAAAGGGTGTCTGGAAAAGTGAAGAGCTTGGTTGTGGTGAATGATCCATGGTTAAGTTTCATTTGCCTGTTCCAAGTCGCGTCATTTCCTCTGGGGGGTTTGATGGTCCAATACCTGGAGGAATGATCAGAAATATACCTTCCTATAAGACACAATAATATAACAAATAAACTGAAAGCAACGTGAAAATAACTGCGCCGAGCAGTTTCTCCATTCTCCCACACCCACCACCACCACCCCCCTCCATAGGTGCTGTATGGATATTCTTTTATGGTGGGTGGGGCGTGTTTTTGTATTTTTTTTGTTAACGCCAGAGAGTTCATTTTCGCCATTTCCTCACTCCTGTTTCAGCGTTTCCAGTGTAATAGCGTGCAGTGAAGGAAAATGTATTACAATTTATGTATGGTGCGAAGAAAGTTAGTTGAGAGAATGTCTATCCTCTCACCTAATAATATTAACGTCTGTAAAGGGTGTGTGTAAGAGAGGGGGGAGGGGGTAAATGAGGTTGTAATCGCCCTCATTTTGTTGTTTGTTTGCGATGAGGATATTCCGAGGTCATGTCGAGCCATTATAATAGAAAAAAGAAAAGATGAGCAAAGGCAACATTATCCAAACAGCTAATTGACTAATTATCTTACAGACGGATGATGTTACCGTTTTGCGTGACACCAGCACTTTTTGAGAGGACGTTGCTGGCCACACAGACACACAGTGTGTCTTGTACGCAGAAGGCACTGTCCCTGTTGAACCTCCTGGTGTCTCAAATCGAAAGATTTGGGAACTAGTGGAAGTTCAGTATTAATAAATGTTATTATTGGAAATAGGAATTCCAATTTAGTTCAATAGCAGTGTCTTTCTTCAGTTAACCTTTTAAGAGAGTCTGGCGCAGTGACATGAAGGTGGTGAATAGCAGAGAGTTGATGAAAGAACTTTTGGGTCGGCTTGAGTTTTCTGTTTTTCTCGCAAAATTATTGTGCATGGGCAATTAATCTACATGTATTGGGGAGTCAAGAAGAAATGAAGAAGTCATGCTTATGCTATCTAGGTGACATTATCTGACTATTACTTTGGAGAAAAGAAAACACAAACAAACAAACCAAGAACAACAACACAATAATAGAAGCAAAAAACATCATTATAAAAAAAAGTACACTGAAGCTGTTTCATCAGCCTGCCCTGTGAATATTATTATCAAAAGTATAATCAAGCTTTCATTTCATTAGCCTTTCCTGTGAATTTTCCGAACATTTGGCGGCAGATGGAGGACAGAATTGATGGCATTTTTGACCGAGCCAGCAGGTGTCAAATGAGACTTAGCAGTGCATATTGTTAGAAACTTCTGATGGTTTTGGTAATTTTTTTTTTTTTGTCTTCTCATTTGTCCAGCAATATAAGTCTGTCGCCCCATGCTTTTCCCTGACGCCAAATTATCGTTCCCTTGTCTATTTACTCGATCCATCTCATATCCGAACTACATATATTTCTTTTAACTGTCTTCTTTCTTCTCTGCTCTCACTCTCATCCATTTTTTCTCACGCCCGGTGTATCGGGGGAGGGGGGGGGGGGGGCTCTTATCTATCTTGTAAACTAAGAATTTTCACTAATGTTACAGAAGTTTAAAAGTAAGGCCTAGATCTGCGCTTGGGTTGAATGGGAATGGGTTGGCCAAACGCTATACAGAATCAGAAAACAAGAAGAAACACACTGCATACTTTATGGATCACTCAGTCCGGCCTTATTTACAGTTTCCACAGATGGTTGGTGGGCGCTTTTTGTACAATCTCCTACTGTTCTATCTTTGCGCCGTGTATCGTTTTGCTTTTTCCTAGCACAATATATTTTGGTCGTTATTGTGCCCTCTTCAAACTCACCCCCCCCCCCTCGCATTTTTTTTCTCTCTGGAGTAATGTGTTGTCTGTCAATACAAACATGTATTTTATGCTTCCAGTCTACTAAATGCCTTTAACCATCATGGAATTATGCCACCGTCGGCGCCGCGAGTGAAAATGTTATGGCAATATTCACATGCCGCTCTGGTTACGATACCAGAGTCAGTTCGCCCTGCAATAATTTCTGTGAAATTTTCGAAAATTAGTTTTGCCGTTGTTTCGAAACACAGGATGTGGAATGATGCAATCGTCACGGAAGCTTAACAAACTCGGATAAATAAATGGCGACCTTAGCTCTTGTTTGTTCCAACTCCACTTTTTGCACAGCTGAGAAATTCGACTTAAACGTTGGCGACTTTAGTATTAAGATAAGGAGGTAGAATAAATCGAAACTGTGAAACAGCCTGATAAGGGCCACGCGCGACTCATTTTAAACAAGTGTCAAAGTGTGCATTTGATGTACCGCTACATACTAAAAGATCTCCAGTTTTTGTTGTTGTTTTTTCTTTAGAAAATGGAGGTAGAGCAAACGAGAACTAAAGTCGCGAAAGGTGATTCAAAATGGATTTTTTGTTTGTTTGTTTGTTTCCCCAATGTCTGCCCCAGAAAGCTTGGGTCATGATGTGGTCATACACGTGGGTAGTAAATCATTTAGGATGAAGTAAGTGTATTGCGTTCGTTTTATGATTATTAGACATTATTTCCGTCATGTACATATACAGTTATTATTTTTAATTGTTGTCGTAAAATACCCCCCCCCCCCCCCCCCAAATCTCACTACCATTATATAATGTTATTATTTGTAGGTCATCGCTTACTATGCTGCCAATTTATAAACCATTTCAAGAAAGATGCACGTGGACCTCCTTCCACTAACTCCCAGCGAAACTGAATTTGGAAGAAAATATGCGTTTGATATGTGTTCTAAAAAAAAAAAAGTGAAAGCTTGGCGGGCTGTTTCACCAGTATAAACCAAGACCAATACATCCTTTACCCAACTCCACTTGAACGATAATTAATTTGACGAGTATCGTAATCAAACAGATAATAGTGTGAACTGTTTTACTATTAAACTATTGCCGCGAATCTCCTATTGATTAAACAGGGTGGTCGTATGCTGCTGTCACCAAATCCTGGAACTCACGAAGCAGTGTGAATTTGGGAAGGAGTTCCCCATCAGAGAGAACTGGATTTGAAGTGGTTCGTAGTACAGTATTATTATTTCACAATGCCGAGTAATGGTGAGGCGCATTCTGAACATTACGATGTTCACCCGCATCGATATCATGGTTTATTTTTGTACACAAACCGATCACGTTTCTTTGTGTGGCAAACCCAACATGGCCTGTCACGAATCAAACCAGAAGGATGGCAGTATTGACTCTCGCTCCGTCAGATGTGCTTCACAACATTGTAAGCCGTGGTGGAGGGGCCGAAACCAAACATCTCCCCGTGCTTGCAGTGACCAAAAACTGATTTCATCCGGTGCCACAGAAGTTGTATAGACTGCGTGAAGAAGTGTTTGACCGGTCCCATTGATCCCAGACACACTTGGGCTGGGGGTGACATATTTCATAGTACCATCTGCACAATAAAAGGATGGATCAGTGTTCTTGGCGCGTGGCTTACTCATTGGTTTGGGAAAGATATAAGGTGGCAAGCATTAAAAAAAACATTATAATGTCAGAGACGAGAATGATGTAATCTTGTGTTCTTAGTTTTGTTTTGCTTTTTAAACCATTGCCCTTGTGGGACATTGTCACATTTCATTGTCACTTGAATCAGCTGTTTTGCCATTTGTCTTATTTCATTGTCACTTGAATCAGCTGTTTTGCCGTTGTCACATTTCATTGTCGCTTGAATCAGCTGTTTTGCACAGCAGTGAGATTTTAATTTCGAAAAAGAAAAAAATACATAAAATATATCACCTTTTGGCAGACCGTCTTGGCTTCGTCTTGAGCGTCATAGATGTACTTTTGTGTCACATTCCTGACAAATACGCCTTTGTTTCATGGTGTCGTTTATAGGAGGAAAAACGTCATTAGCAGACTTATTTGATAATAATACCAGACAAAGATTCATTCTCTCCCCAAACTTTCTTATCAAAAGCTTTCCTAAATTCCCTTCAGTGAGATTCCCGGACGCAGCCAAGCCCATGAAGATGTTTTTCTACTTCAGTAGATGTTGAGGATTGTGCCCTTTGGGAAGTCTAGTCCGTGGGATTCCCTTTGTTTAGGCCTATGAACCGGCCGAGTTGAAACTAGTGGTGGCACATTTGTGCTAAAAATAGGCCGCTTGAGACCCGCATGTCAAGCCCATTGTCGTCAGAGATCGGCAGTTATTTATACCTGTTTCAAAATAGATTCCAGTGTTTGTCTTCTCACAGGTGCTAATTGACTGTTCCCCATTTGAATCAGCCAGTACAATTTCTCAACCTTTATTTTTGTTCAGCAAAGCGACTTTCTTGCTTAGTTGGTCTGTCTGAGCAAATATACTTTCCCAACTTCTCCTGAACGACACTTAATTTGTCGATGGTCATGACAACCAGCCAGATAATGATGTGAACAATGGTGAATTTTCTGGTCAACGGGCGAGGGGGGGGGGGCGTGGTGTTTTCACTAGTTTATGGAATGTATATAAGTGAGCAAGTAGGTACATGGATGAATTTGGGATGTGGTTCTCCAGGCAGAGAGATTGGATTTGAAACCGTTCGAATTACAAGCAAAATTTAAAGTGGTTCCAGCATCAGGAAACGAGAAATGCCTTGCTATAATTGGGTAAGCAGTTTGTAATTCTGGCAGTCTTGAGATAAACCATTTTACTAGTAAAGCAGTCAATAGCTCATAAAAAAGGACTATAAGTTGTACTCCATCTGATACAGTGTGAGAACTCTCCTTCTCAATGTTATTTGAAGGTAAATTCATTTCCATTCGTCACCCCTATACCAGCACTTCTAATGGCTTCATAGACCGCAGTCTTACGTACTGACTTTTGATGGTGAAGACGATCCCTCGTGTGTTAGTTTTCATGACGTCTTAAGTATCAGCCAGGTGTCAGGTTGGGGCTCACCGTGGAGGATGCACTGAATTCCAACTAATCCATGATGTGGAATGATCATATTCAAACCTGGTTACCTTACACCTGAGATCTAGATCAGTTCAGCTTCGAGTTAAACGCTGCCTTGCCGAGCGGTAACCTCTTACACATGGCAAACACGAAGATTGGCATTCCATAAAGGCGTAAGTGTAAGTTCTCAAAGATTCCAAAGGCCGCACAATAAACATGTGAACTCTGATAGACAAAAGTATATGATTTTGGAATACCACTAAGAAACGCAGTCTGAATCACTGTTTTCAGAGATTTACCAGCCTCAACAATAATTATAAAAAAGGCCCCTCATATTCAGTCGCAATCAATAAAAGTGAACTTATGACATTTTAAGTAAACGCGCATATCGTGGTAAACTGTTTGATCTAGATCTATCTACAGTGATCCGGGGGCTTGGAAGGAAGATGTTGACCTATTTTCACAGCTTTTAAATCACCATTTGACGAGGAGAGGGTGCTTAATGAGGCATCCAGTTATTGAAAACAGAAATAGAGGTCACGTATCTGTGCACAGAAGCTGGCTTTTGGGGGGGGGGGGGGGGCTTTATTTCTGTGTTGTTGGTTGTTGTTTTTTCTTGTGAGGGGTCGAGAACCAAAGAAATGAACTGCAGCAATTAATCTAATATCAGAAAACAGTCAATTTTCAGTTGTTGTTTTGGTTTTTTTTTTAGAAAGCAATGCGCGAATATTGTCATGAATTCGAAATCGGTCGATGGCAAATCACCATCACCCGGCCCAGATCCCTGGGGCGATGCAGCAAAGACTCGGTTGTAACCTAGTCGCCTAGGTTGTAACGAAACGCTCAGATATACACAGAAAACGTATATTCGATAGTGGTAGGAAGCCATTTGTTGTTGCTGCGTCCGCGCCCTCCTACCACATGAAGCTGGCGTCCGCTTTCCCTGCAGTCATCTAGATTTTGCATCTTGCCTTATAATGCAGAAGTCATCACATTTATGGACATTGATTATGCTTTTGTTAGTGCACATGCTGGGTGACCTTTCTTAAGTCAGGTATCGGTGTACATTTCAAGCGATCATTCTTTGCCAAGAATTGACACAAAACGCTGCCGCAGAACGTGGCAAATTTCTGGGAAGGAATGTTTCCCATTTCCCTGCAATCTGTGTATAATGCATTTTAAGAAGTTCAGTGTGGCGCTAGAAAGTGTGGAATTCACCGTCCTGATTTGTTCTATAGGTACTATAGATCTCTTCCTCCTCCCCCCCCCCCCCCCCCCCGCGGCCATTCACACAAAAACCTTTTTTCTGCCTGAGTCTCACCATCTGTTTTCTTCTTTCTCCTTCTCCACAAAGTCTGCACTGGCGGAAGTCTGTGCTGGGGACAGGTGTCTGGTGCGTGAGCCTGGATTAATTGTCGATTGTTTATGCCTGGCCGTCAGCTCCTCCTCTTACAACATGATCAGATTTGAGCAGATTCTAATAAACTAATGTATGTGCAGTCCTAGATATTATTATGAGTAATATTTTTGTGAATAGATTTAGACAGCACATTGGTGAACTGAAGTTGACGAGACAGGGTTCAGACAGATTTCCTGCAGATTAACTGCTGAGGAGAAAACTTGAACAATATGGAGCAATCGGCTTCTTTCTTTGTCGCCGTGCCAGGGGCAATTAAATAGTCGTTTTCACTCAGCAGTTGTCTTTCCATGTTTCAATACATCACTTGCTAAAAGTGTGCTGAAGATGGCTTCGTAAATTTTCTGGTATGTACATGGCTGTTACCTTGTCAGTGAGTGGCGACTTTATTTCTAAAAATAGCAGTAAGATTGCGTGTTTTCCTCCCGATTTTAGTGCCAACTTTTATGGAAGGGCCAGGGAGTTAACAGAAGAAAGTCTTGAGTTTGCGCTGATGCAGATTAAACTTGAGGTGTGGGGAGAAAGATCTGTATGTGAACGAGAGAGAAATGAGATTAGAACTGGGAAGGGGGGGGGGGGTAGTTGGTGGATTGCCATTTGTCGATTACATACTAGTCGTTTGATAACCAGTGCAGGCCCTGAGGAAATTAGTGAATTATCACTGACAGTGGCGTTAGGAATGCCTTTGTTAATTTCTGTTCTGTGATCCCTAGCCTTTACTGTGCACTTATTGTGAACAACGGGGGAAAATATTAATAAATGTTCAGCCTGGATGAAACACGAACATGACATGTGTAGGTTGCGCTTCGTCAAGAATATTATTTACAGTCCATAATCTGACTGCTAACGGGGAATTTTTTTACCACCTTTCGCAGAAGCTTGATCAGAAATAGCAACATGCGCAGATGAAGCCTTGCCAAAGGTTACGTGAACATACATGAAGAATGTGACCTACTGTCAAGCCGCATTCCTGGAGCGACCCCTTGTCAGGTTTGACAGCCTGCTAGTTTATGGCACGGTGTGTAAACCCGTTCACTCGTTTGGCTTGTAACGACAATTATTCTAATAATACATGTCAGAGATTACCAATGTTTACAGTGAAAATTTTTCATTTTTGAATAGTAGCGAAAAACAGAAACCAACGGAACTGTTGAAGGTAGATGTTGGTAAGATCTTTGATTTTGAGATTTATAAATGATCAGATAAAGGGCGCTCTGCTCTTACTAGTTTGGTAATGTGTAACTCTTAACTGGGAATCTCAACTACCTGGCTTCATCATTGTTTTCTTTTGATGTTCGTTGGCTAGCTTTCCATGTAGATCTATTGGGGGGAAAGAAAAAAACATGGTAGATAGGAACGACTTAATGCGTTCATTTTTTTTTTTGCCCATGGACTAAATTAATTTAATACAGGACCACAATCCACATTGAGCTTTAAGGTAATGTTTTCCTGTAGTACCGTGGAAAGAATGGATGGTATCCACAGATTGTGGAGTTGATGGCAGTTGTTCTGTTGTTGTTTTTTTTTGGGGGGGGGGGGGGGGGGAGCCTACATAATTATGCGTTCTCTTTTTTTCCTTTTTTTTTTTTTCTTTCCCGCCCCTTCCGAAACCACTCCTTGTTCCTAGCTCGGATCTGTCCTTGCTTGCTGTGGAGGTAGGTGTCGTAAATAACACATGGAGATAAAAACGAAGTTGAGGAGATCGCCTCTAAGCAGTGCTGATTCTTTTCAGAACACGAGACACATGTTATCAGGGTGCAGGTATGCCGAAATGGGTTCAGATGAGACATTTAATCCCTGATTAGGTCCTCAGTGTACAAGATTAAGCTGAAAAAGATCGAGGAGACCGGAGCTGGTGCATGTAACCATTAACATGCCTGTGGTCGTTATCTTGCTGCTGAGACAGGTACAAGGCGGCAGCTGAACCAGGGAGATGATGGGTTTGCTGCCATGAGTGGCGCATTCATTTCTAAATCATACTGAACCTAGACAATAGCAGGATCTTAGCGTCGTTCGTAACCAGGTGATGTGGGACAGCGGTTTTCAAATGCAGCAGTGAGAAACACGTATAAATTTCAACCCTTTATCACCAGAGCTTTCTTACGTATGTTGTAGGCCTACATTACAAAGAGAAGAACCCAGAGAGTTCTACACCGGCTCAGAATGGGATTGTGAAGTTCATTGATCATAGTGCATGAAGTGAAGGAAAGCGTTATTAATATTTTTTAATTTTTTTTTTTTTATTTAATACTAGCTGAGGTCCCCGGCCCTGCCCGGGATAAATCGGTTTGAATATTAGTTTCAGTTCTGGGTGGTTATTATGGACCTGCTTCATCTTACCTGTTCCTATTTGTTTATTTTATTTTTGTTTGTTTGTTTTTAATTAAGTCTTACTGCTCTGCCTTTGTGAGTTGACACCCTGCGCGTCCCATACAACAGCATGATTTGCGCACGGGTTAGTGTGTTTGATAGTGAACACATCGCAGGAAGTGATAAC
Source organism: Onchidella celtica (assembly GCA_963931925.1). Taxonomy (NCBI): domain Eukaryota; kingdom Metazoa; phylum Mollusca; class Gastropoda; order Systellommatophora; family Onchidiidae; genus Onchidella; species Onchidella celtica. The sequence goes on along the minus strand of OZ007579.1, from coordinate 21,910,243 downwards.
GAAACCTTAAAATGGCGAACCATGACTCAAATAGATCTAAATGATGCCGAAACAATGAAAAATGAAACGTAGAAGCCTGAACATTTCATAATTTCTAATATAGCCCATGTTAATTTCGCATTGATAATATGCTGTTGTGCAAAGTTTGAAGCCTGAGTGTGATGCGGTTCCTGAGCCTTAGCAGGTGACCAAAGTTTCGAGTTACCAAAATATCTTACTACACTCGGCCCTGTCTGAGCTGTAAAAATGACGAATCGGAAAACCTCGAACGGCCCATTTTGTTTTCTATTTTTCTAAATTTTTAAGGTTGTTGCATCATTAAAATGAATTGATACAAACCTTGCTCAGTCTTTGAACTACTTTCAGCAATTTTTTCATGGCTCTACGTTCAGTAGTTTTTTCAGCTATAGAGCACAACCGTCTAATTTTACCCAATTATATATATAAATAGTCTTTAATCCCATTTTGGGAAATTTGCCTTAGTGTCATTGCAGCATTAATGTATTGAGTTGTGATCGTACATGTACATAATTATATACAATGTGTACCTCACTCCCATACCGGTTGGTTCATCTTCCAGGCCAGCCCTGAGATTCTCACTTTCAGCGTCGTTTTTTGCGTTCCCAGGAGTTCGCCTGATAAAGTGTCGAAGGGTACCGATAGTAAACAAAATGGGTTTTATATCGGTGTGCTGGTGTACACTTTACGGTCACGTTTTCGAAACGTACAGCGTATTGCACCTTCACAGCCCTGGAGTAAGGCAGTTGTGTGTTCAACACCGTCTTTTCTCTCTGTCTCCGCAGAATAGAGACCCGCGCAGGCGGTCCATCCAGTCTTCTTACAGTCGTTGCATTCAGTAGTATCCTTCATTGGCATTGTGGCTGGGGACAATAAATTTGCAGTGCCCAGTCAAAGGCATACGTTTTCTTGCTCATGATTTCTAGATGCTCTTTCGTTTTACATGTATAGTATATTGCAAAGTATATCTTAAGACACCCCGAAGACGCCAAGTCCTATAGAAAAAAAAACCAAAGGAAAAGGATTACGGAAAAGGGGGGGGGGGGGTCCAGCGCCACTGACAAGGCGAAACAGTGCATGTGCAGTCTGAAATACAGCAGTGAAATGTGAAATTACTGTAGATTTAACAACCAAGCTCCTTGTAAGTAAAAAAGAGGTTGAGGATGGGGAAAAAGAGGTGAAGTATGGAAATTCGCAAGCTGACGAGTATGGCCAGCGAAAAGATCCGCAAACATCTCAGAATTCAGCCCCAAGATGTGCATCATTCAGAATATTAATTACAGGTGTCCTTTAACAAAGACCATTTACATGCTATGCATTCTTTGCCAAAGTGCGTAGTCAGAGAAACATTGGCTTTTCAAGTACAGCATGTGTCATCTCTGTGCATAATTAAGTACACTCAGTCAGATACTTTTTTCTCCATAAAGACAGGAACCACAATGCCTGGTCTCTCATCCCCCGCTCCAGCCTTAAAATGTGTCAGTAAAGAAAATTGGTTCCATCCATCTCATGCTCATACTCAGACAAGACGGTATTCATAATCCATGGGTGTCGTGCATTTAGCGCCTAATAAAGAACCGGTTGCTGCATTCCGACAAATTCAAAGCTGATCCAATAGCACATCACCAGTTGAAGTACTCAGATGAAATGAAGTGGGGTACAGCATGCGGGCTGACAGACATTGTACGGTGTCACCTTTTTGAGGTTTATCTCCGGTTTGTCGTTCTCCTTTGTTATGTCACTCCATTGTAACCGCGCTCTCCTCCCCTCCCCCACCCCACCCCAGATAGTTTGGTCGTCCTAGTTTTTTAAGTGCCAAAACTTCATTTTTACAAGTGTGTTAATACTTGTTCCTAAAAAAACAACAACGAAGAAACAAGTTCCTAGAAAATAATTTTTAAAAAACACCTCTCTCTCTCTCCCTAGAGAGAGAGAGAGAAGGGGGGGGGGGGGGGAGAGACAGACAGACAGAGGGAGAGAGATGAAATGATTGAATATTTAAAATACACACTGTAGTTTTAATTGACCATATCTAACAACCATCTCCACCTGTCCAACAGCATAATTATTTTATTTGCTGGCGTTTAATTATAAATGACGCCATAGAGCACATGTCTGTCAGTGTCAGTGCGATTGTCTAAAACTAAAAGTGGAGTATTAATTTGATCAGTGTCCTACCGGCAAGACCCCCCTGGTTCGCACCCCACCCCCACCCCCTTCTCTGTCCCCTCCTCCTATACAGTTAGAACATGCTGACTGACTATGCCTGCACATATTATAATAATATATATATACATGTATAACTGAGGGCATCATCAATGTCAAGAAGTTTGGGCTGTTAAACGTAGGAGTGAGAAACGAGCGTCTGTTCTGAATGCACTAAGTTGACACGGGCCCACGTCAGTAAATAATTGATGGTTTATTTTGTGCAGCATTGGGCTCCGGTAGGCGATTCATCATCCCTGCACAATAATATTATTCTCCTCTGCCTCTATCTCCTCTCTGGTCTTTCACCTTTTCTCTTGCCTCTTGGTGTGGTATATGTGTAGATTCTTTTATAGATTAGAAAGCACTAATATTATACGTAGAAAGTGCCATGCTCTAATCTCAGTACTCACTAAGCCTGTGGGGAGGAGCACATACATACAATATGCTTTCTTCAAATCGTTAGGACAATGCATGGCGTATCGAATTGTATGGCCCTATAAGAGAATAGTGTCTTGTGTCGTGTTATGCCGTTGTTTGTTTGTTTTTTAAAAGTTGTTTTGATGAGACTGTATTCTTGATTTCACTTCACTTCTTCTGTGGCACTTTGCTACTCGCTCATGCTGTCTATCACTGTTTGTCGTCTCTCATCCCCCCACATGTTTGTGCTTTGATGCTAACATTGAACCATAAGGCATCGACTCGGGCCATACCACAGAATAAAATAAATGGGGCCATACTGCCATCCTGGGTTTAAACAGTGAGTCGCTTGTTCACGATGTTTACACACCCAATTCAGACACCAACACGTTCTCGAAACTGCACACTGTAGTTACTGTGCTGAAAAGCAACTTTTATTGAAAGGAGAGGACTCGGGAAGTGGACACGCCCGAGGGCTGTATTAGAATTATTGGCGGTCACAGCTAAATTAAAGTGATACATTGACAAAATATGTAGTCACCATCTCGCCGAATACTTCAGTGAAGGGCACACCATAGCTTATACTGACACCAGTTAACCTTTGTCCATACACAGACCTCCTGAAGCCAGCTTCAGCGACGCAAATACTCCAAATCTCCATGAGAAAAAAAAAAAAAGTGTTGCAAGCAATTGCCTTCACCGCCGCTACGGTAGCAAGACCAGAGCTATTATTTATACTTTACTCTGTAGACTATCAGTTTATAAAGGTCACAAATACAACCAAAGCCCCGCGAACAGTCTCTTTAAAGGGTATGCACTTTTCTGCTTACACTTCATGTTTTCTAAATCTTCTACGTCTTGGCCTTCTTCGTCATGTTTTCTTGTTAATATAAAATGCACTACTCCCGAACACCATCATTACTGCTATCAGCGCTACGATTATTTGCAGTTACTTCAAATTGCATTATTACTGTTGCCGATCATGGCGGTCGGATCCAAACCAGCATCATTGCTTCATTGTTGCTGTTGCTGTTGTAGCCACTGCCACCCATACTACACTCAGTAAAATACTTTTATAATATCTCTGTAAAGCTATGAAAAAACTGTCAATCTACAGTCGCTTTTGCCCAAACGGCATGGACTGCTCATAGCTTAACTTCTATTTATTTTTACTTTACTCTTGAAGTTACCGGAAACTGTGGACGGAGAGAAAATATCGATGAAAGAGACGTATAAGGCGTCGAGGAGATCGTGGAAGAAATCTGAGAACATGAAACTTTGGAGCTCTGTAAGGGCCGTCAGCAACACAATGATAAACTCCTTATCACAATTTGTTATTGCAAGTCAGCAGAATAAATGTTCCTTTTCAATATGATCATAAAATATTGAACTAAGACTACGAAAGGCAAGCTTTGAAGCTGAGACGATGTGAACATTTCAGAAACTGGTGAAGGAACCAATATTCCTGGTGTTTTTAACACTGCTGACACAAACTTAAACTTTAAAGGCATCTGTTCACATAAAGACATCACATCCGCCTGATCAAAGACACTGAAAATTATCAAAGTCTTTTAATTGACTCCCTTAGCTTTGAGATCTCTTTGTGTCGTAGGATCTGACAAAGCTGATGGGCCTAAATGGTTTGGACGGAGAGTGGGGAACGTTTTTATCGGTGTGTGTTTATGAGCAGAGACGATAATAATCTTGGCTCAATACGTGACTTGTCTGTCTGACATTGACTGTAAGCAAACTGTCTGTCTTGATGCTTTTAATGGTGATTGACGATATCCGATATTGTCTGCAGTCTAATTAAGTCTTTTTGTCTGATGTCAATTTCACCCAGTTACAGAATAACTGTCTGTCTGTCTGCGAGGACAAGTGGATGGATGGACACAGGATTTCATATAGGTAGTCCATCCTCCATCCACTTGTCCACATACCACTTTTTCTCATTCACCATCTGCTCATGCGTGTTCTTTCGAACCTGTTAGTGAAAAAAATCCACAGTGTGAACTCCAGCAAAAGAAAGAAAAGATGGGGAATGAATGGAATCAAAAGAGGGGGAACACACACACACACATACACGCAGAGCAGCCTATTCAGAATCAGATGTCTCTGCTTAGTTGTTTTCTTGTGAGACGATTATTGTTTTGTCTAGCCTTTTTTTTTTTTCCACCAGCACACAAACCATGGCAACAGTGTCCTTGCCAGACACCTCACGCACTGGCTGGTTTAGGCGATTGATTTTTTTTCTGTCATTTTATTACGAACTGCGTGGCTTCTCCTCTTTTCTATCTTTTCAGTGTCATAGACACCAGTAGGCCTTTACTTCATGACGGTGCCATAGCCACCAGTAGTCCCTTGTTTCACGACCGTGTCATAGCCACCACTGCACCAGTAATCCTTTGCTTCATTTTCCCAGCTGTCTGCTGTGTTCGTCCATCGATCCCACACCACATAATCTATTCGCACGTTGATGTGACTGTTTTTCTTATTTCTTTATATTTACTGGCGGGACCATGTCCATGTACGAGCCATTGTTGTGTTTGTTTTGAATTAACGTCTCTTTGATATTGTGTCGGTTTGGAACATACAGCTTGTTAACGTTAAATCAGACCCCCATGTATACGTAATTTAACATGCATCAACATGCATCGAGAGTTTGTTTAACTGGTAGTAACGCTGATGCAATAGCAGCAGTAGTAATGGACGTGAACAAAAAAACACACAATGAACGAAAAACATTTATAGATTTCAACCAAAATAATTGAGCTAGCCAGCCCTCGATGGAAATGAGAGCATCAAACAGTATTTGCCCAATAAAATCACAGCGTGCGAGCGAGGCCATCAAACTCGACGCCAAGTAGGCCTATTTTTGACTTGAAGGCCCTGTGCGTGTAATGCTAGTAGTAGTAGTAGTAAATATAGAAGCAACTAAGGGTGCATGCATCAGGGTTTTTTAATTTTAAACAACAATTTTCATTTTCATCGCGCACCAGTACACGGTGACTCAAAACTGTAGTGTATGTCCTGTTGTTTTTTGTTGTTTTTTTTTGTCCTTAGTTTTCCATTGTTTTCAGCAGCAGCGTTGATGTGCCACTTCAAATTCCCATGTTGTATCATCAGTGATCTATGTGGTAATGATCTACTTTTAGTATAGGCCTACAGTCGCACTTAGATGACTGATCTCTGTGTTCGTCACCCATTGTGTTGGCCAAAGTCACAGGAACTTTGTCAATGAACACCCAGTGTATCGGGTGACTCACGCTTGCGGGCCAGGCTGATATGCATGTTAAACCATGGCCGTAGTACAAGAACTAAACCGTATCTGTGACGTAGACATAACAGCTGCAACCACACATGTGCACTTGAAAGCGAGCTGAAAACGAAGCCACTCATTTGGACCTGGTATATTAATATGTAGTTTGGACGACTGGCTATTTGGGAGGGGGAGGGGTTGTTGCATTGTTTTCGTCACACTTTAAAGCATAATGGTGGAAGTGCCTTTTTTTTCTTCTTTTACGCTCCCCACCCACTCGTCTTCTTTAGCCAAAAAATTCTGGGTCCCTTACTGGATACAGCAGGTGAGTTCGTGTCTAAAACTTAAGACAAAGACGTCAGTCTGAAAAGGAAAAAAAAAAAAAGGACGGGGTGCAATGTATGTTGCCATCGCCCACCCCCCCAAATAATCCGGGGCATTTTGCCACATGTTACAATGTACAGGAGGGTAACAAAATGCATGCCTTGTTTACACGTAAATGTGCGCTGGGGTAACGTTGTGCACGTGGGAGCCTAACACCTGCCCCAGACTAGATCTTGTGTAACCCCCTACAAATTTATACCTGGTAGGGAAGGATTTCAGCTCGGTAATTGGTGGGAAGTTGGGGTGGGGGAGTGGAGACTCTTGGTATGTGCTTGTTGCATTCACGCCCAGATTTTTGTCCTTCACACCCAGGAACTTCTTTGCTTGAGGCAGAATGTAGGTCTGGCACCGGCGAAGAAGAGAGGGCAATGGAAATTCGGAATAATTTGTATTGGGGTAAAGGGAAGAAAGGGCTCCCTTAAGTACATGATGACGCACTTCATACTCATACACGCCGCGTGTGTCTATTATAAACATGTACATCTTTCTCTGGCTGGATGGAAATATTGGGGGGGGGGGGGGTGAACGGATGTCGAAGTTTTGACCAGGAAATAGATTTAACTTAACAGTGAAGAAAGGAAAAATGAGGGGTTTTGTTGGTGTTTTTGTTCTTACAATGGCATTAAATTTATATAAGCACCCATGGACAACTCTGCCTATATCATCGTCTTCTCTCTCTCTCCCCCCCCCCTTCCCTTGTGTGTGTGGGGTGGGGAGGGCAACGAAAAGGCAGAACTAGTCTCACCTGGTTAGCATAAAGTCCCGAGCTTCTTTAAGTAAAAAAAGCAATAACCCTGAACGGCAGGAGTGTGTGTGTTGGGGGAGGGGAGGGGGTGGAGGAAGCTGCTGGCTGGAGAAGGAAGCGATCATCATCACAAAGACCAGAAGACACTTGTGCTTGTGGATGGTTGAAGGCAGCAACTGCGGGGAAAGAACCAGGATGATCTTCGACATATTGAGAACTTAAAGTTGCTCTGGGTGGCCTGTACAGTTTTGCTAGACGAGTCAGTGCCAGCCAGAGGATTTTGCTAAGTATTAGGAGAATAGTAATGTACGATTGCTAGTAATACTAAAAATATTAGTAGAATAGCCATTTACAGAGAGTTTAAAACCAAGACCAGTGTGCTATGTCGTGTCGATCTGCTTTTACTGTGGCTATAATTAACGCCTGTAAATGTGCTTGGGCAGTAGAAACCTTGTCTTGGTTTCTTCCTTTCATTGGACCTTGGTTTGTTTGTTTTTTTAATTTCTATTAAACTTCCTTGTTTTCCATTCCCGATTGAATTCATCCTCTTTCCAATTCTGTAGAAATAATTATATTGCAATCCAAAGCCGATCCTGATGTCTCATTATTCTTTTTCCCCTGCCCCCTTTTTTTTTTTTGGTTTGAAAGATAGAAGGCCGAAGACCCATTTAGAGCTACTTGAAAAAGTGCATTAGTCATAAAACTGGCGTTTCCGGGAACATTGCCAAGCATATTTCTGGGGCCCCTAAAGCATTGCGTGACATTGAAATGCACGTATGTCTCTTAAAACCTTGCGTTTGATGTTAGTTTATCAGGAAAATTTTACTGGGTAATGGCCTGTGAAGCGGGGGGGGGGGGGTGCGGTGAGCAGTGTGTGGGAGATAGGTTCAGGAAAGGTGCAATTGCTCCACTTAACCCTGTGGCGGGGAGCAGGTAGGGGGTGCAATACAAGTGCCAGGCCTGGTAAAGGCGAAGTTTTACAGGCCAATTTGGCCAGTGTTGCCAGGCAAAATTGAATTTTTTCTGACCAAGACAGGAAACTCCTCGCGAGCTTGCACACTTCTTATTATACATCATGCATTAAAAGTAATAACAGTTATGATATCTGAAGACCATTAATTTGAATTTCACATAGTGTGCATTTAAAAATGTGCATGTTTTTCCTCATTTTGTAGTTGTTTTCTACTCTCTCTCTCTCTCTCTCTGTCTCTCTCGCACACACATAGTTCCCCTCGGTCTGTTTATTCTCTAAGAAAGGCGGCAGTTGGAAGGATTTTCTTAGCTACATTGATGTGGCAGTCGCCTGTGACAACATGCCATGTGTTATCCAACCGGTCTGAAGCATTGCAGCGAAGATATGTAAACATTTTGTAAAGCTATGCCAGGGAAGCAGGTTGAAAACTGGGTTGCCTGCAAATTGTGTCTGCACGAAATGGCAATTCCTTACTGGCCTTTTTAACTAACAGAAGTCCGCAGGAAGTAATAGATGAATGGCGCTTACAGTCAGCAAAATGAAGATAAATATCACGACTCTTTTATTCATCGCTCATTAAAAATCAAGCCACGAAGGCTTATGGGAGAAACTCCGAGTGTTTGGGTGTTAACATCGCGTAAGAATGAAGGTAACGCATTTCTGAAAACTTCTTAGCATCTCTGCATTCTATATGATAACAGGGCGTTGGTTCTCACTGCAGTAGAGACCCAGAGGTAGTTATAGATTCCTAACCGAGCAGAAGCTTCTCGGGCATAAAATGTGAGTGGATATGACGAAATTGTGCTTAAAGCGAAAGACCAAATTCCTGAGAAAACCCCTCCCAAGGGGGGAACATTTTCTACGGGAATTTGAGATTTGCTTATACATGTAACATGAAAGATTGGCCATTTTTCTGCATTCAGTCAAAATATTTTCCTTGAAATCGTCATAGAAATAATTTTTTTTTTAAGTAGTACACCGTATCTAAATCTCACCATTGACTTAACGAAAATGCAGTTTACAAAATGTGGTGATAGAGATTCTAATGGAGTTAAAAACTGTAAGGCGACGGACGAAAGCTCGCGGGCAATGTTGAAAACAAAGAGTCATAGAGCGAATTCGTTTGGATTAGGCGCTATATAAATGATCTCCATTATTATTATTATAATTATAAGTTGATTTAATTCTTATGTCAGTGAGGAAAAATAAATCCACGCAGAAAACAGGTTTAGCAGCAAAATTTAATGTCAACCAACACAGAATGAAGAATAATGCATCTCAGTAGTCACGTTATCTGTGAAAGGAGGATGCGGAAATAGAAACTGGAAGTCAGGACCGAACCAACAAAGGTTGCAAAGGTTACCTGGCATATTTGGATGTCTAACACGGAACTTCAAGGGAGGCAGAAAGTTACACTATACTCCATCGCCTACGGATCACCTGTCAAACGTAACGCCTGTCGGATGCAGCATTACACCTTCAGAATATTTGTGTAGTGATATGATCCGCCACCAACATAAGAAGGTTGTCTCGGCAGTTGGCCACGTGGTTTCTGAATTTTAGCTCTTGGCAGGGCAACGTCCCAAGGCCCAGCTGTTGTTGTCTCTTGTTGTGTCGGAACCATCAGCAATTATTGTGAAGCAATGCCTCCAGTTGAGATTATCAGTTTTTTGTCCTGTCCTGGTGTTAAAAAGAAAAAAAAATTGGAGGGATGGGGCGTGCACCACCAACTGTACTGCTGTATAGGGGCAACATCTGTACCTGACAACTGATGTTTGTTAGTGAATAATAAAAAAAACGATGATTGTGATCGAAGCAAATCCAGATTGTACGACTGTACATTGATCTTTCAGAGGCTTTTTTTTTTTCATCACTGTCATTCATCCTGTACCAGGCTGTCGGCTTAACAACTGACGGACTGACAAACTTCAACAGATGGTTTGCACTACCGGCGTATTATTTTCTTGATACGGGGAATGGTGATGTCTTCTGTTCTTTCAGCTGAACTATGCATATCCCTGGAGCAGAGAAGTAAAGTTTGGGGAAGAGATAGTCAAGTTCAAGGACAATGAATATAATTATTCTTGAAGTCGGGTGTTGTTGTTGTTGTTTTTTAAAATTCTGTTACATTAGAAAAAGTGGGGGGGGGGGGGGGGATAAGGAGTGAGTAGCAGAAATGAGGTATCGCTGTTTGGTAGTATAGAAGAGGGTTTGCAGTGGTATCAGGTATACCATTTCCCCGAACACTTCAAGGCATAAAGAGAAATACCTTCCCTTCTCTCCCCCCCCCCCCCCCCAGGCAATGTTCTTAATGGGCTTCGTTCTGTTTGCTGCTGAAGTGTTTCAGGTTTATGAGACTCATTTGCAGTAGACCGTGAAATTGCTTAATGTGTCCATACTAAAACGAATCTACATCAGCAGAAAATTATCATGGCCTGTTGTTTATATGTTTATATGTCATCCCAGGCATTGTTTGTCAGGGGTAGGTTTGAAATGTGGTCTGTGCAAGGAATCCCATTAACTAGCGGAAGAGAGAGAGGGGGGGGGGTGCTTATAACTGTACTCTCTGCAAACTTATATGTTGGCATTTTAAACGAGGCCCACCACTGAGTTGATCCGTCCTTTGCCAGTCACCCATGTTATTTATCTTCCAGCTTAATCGTTCTGCCAGGCCGAAAGTCTGTATTTAACGGTGGCTTGGTCCATCGATCGGTTTGGAGCTGGTAGTTTTGACCATTGACCTGCCACGCTCATAGATCTTAGTGGATTTGGGTGTGCCTGGTATGACATGAGAATTTGTATTCGCTTAGCATTCGTTATTTTTTTGTTTTGTTGTTTTGTCATGTGTCCTCCAATGTCTTCCTGACCGTCTTCGTGCGTTTTCCAATGAATAACTTGTGGGTTTTTTTTTTCATGTTCTTCTCTTATCTGCTATTTGTTTGTTTCTTTCTTTGTCTGTGTTTGAGGAACTGGTAGTAGCAAATCGGCTGAATTTGAAGTGTGTTCAACACCTGACTAATATTGTACTGGTCGAAGAAAATCGTCTTTTGTTCTGGCACCACTGTAAATTTCATCTTTCGACCGTAAATTTAGCCACTAGATGTACGTAATAACTACACAGAATGAATTTGAAATTGTTATCTTTGCATTTCGTTAAAGAGAAAAAAAAAAAACAATACGCCATACTTCTTTGAATACCAACGACTTGTGCAGCTTTCAAACTTGACTCGTCATTTCAATATATTGAACATGATTAGAGAAGGGCTGGGTATAGTAGTTTATAATCCAGCGTTTTACCGACTGAAAGATCTCCAGATGGCAATTATTCTGTCCAAACGGTTTGCCCATTCTGTCCATTTTTGGGCTGAATAAGGTTGTATTAAGCGTTACCAATTTTCATTGAGATGATGTCCTCTATCCCCAACGCTCTTCATTTTTTTTGGTTTTTTCGAAATTGAAAATGAACCTTTCTTTCTTTCTTTTTTTTTTTTTTAAAGACGAGCTGTGTAGTATTCTAAAATGGCACTTTTATAAGATCTTATCAGGTCTTCATTAACATTCATCCCTTTCCAATCCCCTCACTAGACAAACCAGCAAATAACGTGGAGATTGTTTTTGAGTTTTACAGAATGACAAGCTGAAGATGCCAGGACTGACGAGTGAAAACGCAGTTTGTTTGCTGAATGGACATCATTTGCATCTCATTTGGGGGACATACAAATGATATGTTCAATATTGAACAATTGGCAGATTTGTCCACCATTTGTAAAACGAGGTAGATTCTTTTGCTTGATCAGCTACAAAAACTAAACAAAGAAATTACACTGCTGGCATCATTTCTGCATACAAGGAAGCGCCGTTCATCTCCATCCCGCGCGCCCGCATGTCAATAGCGTTTTGTATATTTCCACATGACATGAAGTGTCTGTACTCAGGAAACACCCAGCTCGCGATAAAGTGGTTTCAATGTAACCAGACATATCTTTTTACTTCCGGCTGTCAAATAAAAATGCTTTTTGGGGGTGGGAGAAGAAAAGAGAGCGGAGATTGTGGCCGTCTATGTGTGTGAAATCTGGAGCTTAGCTCTCAGACTTGTGTCACGAATCGGGATATTGCTGATTGAGTGCTGGCTCAGTCACCCAGCTGAACAGATTGCTGATTGATTGATTGATTGTCTCCTTCTGATTCCCCCCCCCCTCCCCAAGCTTTTGCTTGGAGACGGCTTTCTCGATTTTTTTCGCCTAGGGGTTTCTATTTGATTATTGTCGCCATTGTGCTGTGATAAAACTACTATTGGAGAGACAGAGAAAGAGAGACTGTGAGAAAAAGAGAGAGAGGTGAGAAACATGCGGATGGAAGGACAGAGTCGAGATAGATGAGTAGATCTTTTTGGTTGGAGGTTGGATTGAGGAAGATCAGTGAAAGAAAATGGGAGAGAAATGAACTTGACTGATGCGTATTTGGTGTGAGACTATAGACAGCGGGCTGAAAGACAGAGAGTAAACATATACCCACATGTGGCATTAAGTAGAAGAGAAACAAATGAGCCACAAACACCACTGGCTACTCGATGGGAGCGGATTTGGTCTTTCCATTCCACTAGATCTTTTCAGTTGATTGGGCTGTTTGGGGCCGTTTTCACAGCCTCGGCTAGCTATCACGGGTTTCTTTTTTTTTGTTTGTTCCTTTCCTCTTCTCCTCCTCCTCCTCTTCCCCCCCCCCCCCCCATAGTGCTGTCGTATCCTCATCTCCTCATCTCTTCTAGATTTCCTTTGTCCTGATAGGACGGCGAAACACCGACTCACCCAGATTTGCCAATATTATATATCGCTCATCCTTCAGCCGGTCGGGGAGGGGGGGGAGGGTTGCGGAATATTCTTTTCGAAATCTTCCGGGAATCTTCTTTTGAAAATCATATGGAAGCTCATCAAAGGGGAATGCGAATTCCTCATGTCCATTTTAAGACAGTATGGTTTGCCAGATGAAGGCCGAATTAGATTAATATTTGTCTTTGTCACGGCCCATCTAGCTGTCTGTTTGTAGAACTGTCATTGCTATCCGTCTACCGTGTGCGTTGGTGGATGGTTGTATTGGTGCATGTAATTCTGACAGCAGTATTAATCCCAAATGATCTCCTAGTAGATCAAAACATCTGATGACGTCCATGAGTATATAAGAAATGTTTATCGAAAGTTTTAATTATAATATTTATACAGTTTTGTATTTTTGGGGGGGAGGGGGGGCGTCGCTGCTTTCCTTCACCTTGCGTGTCTCACTGTCTTGCGTGTTTGTGTGCGCATATATTTAATCCAAGCCATTGAAGTATGAACTGGAAGAAAGCTGAAATTCTTCATCTGAGATGGTTTGGAAGACTCTGAAGAGGATATTTATAAGAACCGGACGAACAAATTGGGATAAAGAAGACAATAGCGAGCAGAGTTTTCAGTGGTGTGGACAAGTGGACAATTTGTCGTGAACAGCAGTCAGACTAACGGCTGGCAGCAATCCGTGAGTTCGGAAAGAAGTACTTCTTTTGTCATGGAATTGTTCATTTTGTGGAAAAATTGGGCATCGCGAGACGCCTTGACGAGGTCGTTAACCCGAAAGACACTTTTGTCTTTCTAGCTCCTTCGTGGATTAGATTCGGGTGGATGACATCATTGTGTGTCCACAGGATTTGCTTTGGGACAAAGAGGGTATCATTGTCACTAGGCTCAGAATAACGGCGCTTGGTAGTATTGAGTAACAACCCAATTGAAGCAATAAACAACAGCCACCAATCAAAAGTACACCCAGAACGAAAATTGTTTTGATCAAGTTGGTGGGGCATCAGTCAAAAGGAAAGATAATTTTATCCTGTAGGCCTCAAGCTAACGTTCGGGTCGTAACAAAAATCGAAAGCTTGATCGACAAGGACGTTTCACAGCGGATGTCAAAAACTTTGAGGAGAAAAATAAAAATTATTTTTCAAGATCTTAAACAAAAATTAAAAACAGACCAGCGTCCTTAAATAATCTGGAAAAAGAAGAACAAAAATTCTTTTACTCTTCATAATAACATGAGCCATTGCGTCGAATGGGATTGTGTTAGACGGGACAAATCCCATTGTCAGTCACATTTGTTCTGCTTTTGTCTGCATGGCGACTGTTGGAGTGTCCTATGAGGGTACTTAGGCCAGTCCAGGGCTACTTGAAGGCGGCGTCAGATAAGATAAAACTGTGAATTGTGGGCCAGCGAAAACATCTTCCTGTCCTGGTCATCTTCTTTATTCTGGATCATCTTTTCCCTCCACTCAGAGCGTCTGACACGCAGATGGTAGATTGCGAGATAAAACCCGAAAATGTCCGAAATTATCTGTATTTCAATTTGTGGATAAGTGTTGAATGTCAGTTTATCGTGACCGTCATTTACCGAAAGATTTTGGGTAATTTACTTATGTAAGTTGAAATTTTGAAGAACAAGGTTCACTATGTAGAAAACGTTAGGAAGGGGTATAACTGGCTCAGCTGAAAGCGAAGGGTGGAGTGAGAAGGAAAGGGGGGGGGGGGCGGAATGAAGTGAGCAAGGGAAAATGCATGGAGCGATATGAAATGGTACGAGCAGACAGAGCAAACGAGAAAAGTGGAAATGTGGAAAAACAAAAATGGCGTACGAGGTCGGCTAGACGGGAGAAATGAAAAACGTAAACAAAGGTGTTTTATTTATGTTGATCAAGCATTGTGGTAGAAACTTAGATCTTATAAGCAAAGGTGAGCGGTGTCATTTTTATGCATGAAAAAGTGGAGGACAGTGGGATGATTAAAACTCTAGGAGGCCTTGAAAGACGTATATTCTATACTGTGCCAACATTTACAACACGAGTAAAATTTGAAACATTGGAGTCTGTTATATATTCTCTCTTTCCCCCCCCCCCCTTTTTTTTTTTCTCACTCGCCTTTTGTGTGTGTTTCCAGAGCCGAATTTATGTTTTTGGATCACATCATGACTCAAACTGATAGAGACGAGAGGGAAGTAAATGGCCAATTAAAATCCTCCTCAAATGGTTTGCCTGCATTTCTGTCACCATGGTTTTGTGTCTGTTAAACGAATGTTACAGTATGTGGATTTTGGCGTGCTTTGTTCACGTTTTTTGTTTGTTGTTGTTGTTGTTTTTGAGATTACGATTCCTGTCTGGCGCAGTTTCTCATTGACTTGCAGAAAGACTGATCTGCATGGTAACCCATACTTCCCGTATCTGTTCTAGAATGTACAAATATGTGCATGCTCTTCGACCGGTCAACATAAGAATTATTGATCAATACATGTACTGACTTAACAGCTCCTCTCATTATACTCTGGCTCTGCCGGTAATTTCGCTACTTACGATGATGAAAGTATGTCTGACATAGCTTCGATTGCATTCTTGTCTCGTCCATTAGCATTCGATAGATCCAAAGTTGAACCACGAAAGGCCTTGGCTTTTCACAGTAGTGCATTTTGAAGATATCCGTGTCTGTGGCACTCTGCAGTTTGTAGGATGCAGGAAGACGATTGATTGAACGGATCGAAACATTTCCTTCTATGGTTCTGATAAAATCTGAATAAAATATATCTGGATCTTCATTGTCTGTCTCACGAGGCGTGCCAGTACAGGAATAAACGTCAAAAATCTGCCGCAAGATTTTGAGTTATTGAGTTACTTTAAGACATTTTACGTGTGTTTCTGGTCTTGGATTTTGTACTGCGAAGATAAGGTTGTGAGTGCATTGGAAAGATAGGTTATCAATCAAGCTGTTGTATCATTCAGTTTAAAAAAAACGTAACCAGACAAGCAGTCGGAGTGTAAACTGCTGGACGTCATTTGCAGTAAACACCGCATTGGTAGTAAGGTTAAAATCACGTCAATCCGAAGTCACGACCACTTCCTCAAGTCATCTGTGTGCGTCATCCTTAACGTAATGCCGTGAGACAGGTGGAAACAGCCGTGTGAGACTTACGAGATCCAAGCGAAACGTTGTTAACATCACACAGTTTATCGCACCAAAGCAGCTGCTGTTCAGCGATCATGGTCGGAACTCACCTTTAACCCGATGCCGAGAGATCACAGGACTTTGTAGTAATTCTGGGAGATGATTTCAACTGTTGCTTTGCCCGAAACATATTGGTACATCATGTTACTTGTTACATGTTACTGCATGACATTGAAAAGGAGAACGTTTTAAACAGTGTTAGTGGTAGTACTTCAGCTGGCAGCAATGTTTGAGTTATAAAAACCTGTACGAGTTACAGTTGTACTAGAATTGTTATCAGTTGAGAAGCGTCACAGAATTATGGCCTTGTAGTACACGAAGCTCGGCTCTTTGAGGCATGAGACTGAGAGATAAGGAGTTGCTAACTTGGAAGGAAGGATTTTGTCCAGCTGTCGGCGAAAGCAGTAGTGGATAACTGGGGATCAAGACAAGATCAGCTAGCTTGCTCCTGGTTTGATCATAGTGGCCCGATTTGGTTTTAGCGGAGTGGATGGGGTTAGCTGATTTGCCAGTGTCCCAATGTGGGCACCATATTTCATATAAAGATAAGACGAAGGGTGGTGGGGAACATGCATTACTGTGGGCTGCCTCTGGTTTCCTATCAAAAGATCTCCCCAGACAGGTGAACATGCATTGCGTCAAACACTTCACAACAAAGACAAAGAAAACTGACGCACAGATGGTACTGATGTTCTGGCAATCCGGGAATTTCTCGTCTATTTCTGGGTGGGATTTATGTTTTCAATTCTAGGGCTTTTCGTGGAAGGAAACGCAGGATTTCCGGGCTGCACAAACTAGTTGGTTTCTATCAGTGTGGGCAGTTTGGATTTAGCTGGATTTTCTAAGAGGTAACATTAATTTCCAGTGTGTAGCTCGTTGGTGCAGGGCAAACGTTTGCTGCCGAGCCACAAAGTTCTAGAAATCTCTTTTTTTTTTTTTTTGCTTTTTTTTTTGGTCTTGTTGTCTCTGGGCTTTTGCTGTTGGAAAAGGGGCACCAGTGAGACCTACATACAAACAACCTCTCTCTTTCTCTCTCTCTCTCTCTCTCTCTCTCTCTCTCTCTCTCTCTCTCTCTCTCTCTCCCTCCCCCTTCCCCACCCCCACCCTTTCTTTCCTTCCTTTCTCACACACATCCAGATACACACACACCCACACACGTCACTGTAGATACAGTGTTTCGGAGACCTAGTTAAGGCCTGACAACGGCAGAGAACTACATGCCAGTGTGTGCTGTGACCTCTCCTTTCTCTCACTGCCTTTATTTCACTTCAGACCCCTTTCCTGTTTTGCGGGGTTTCTCTTCCACAGGAAACGTACAAGTTCTGTTTCCCCCCCCCCCCCTCCCCCGTGTTTGTGCATTCCATTGCTTTTGTGACGACTCGGTGCGGCTGTTGACATTGAACTTTGCAAGTTGTATGAGGGCTCCCCTGGCCTGCCGAGATGGCCTGCTTTCCGCCTCTTAGCCTCCTCTTGCCAACTATTGGCGTAGTTTCCTGAACATTCTGTTGTGGTTAGGTTGTTTTTTTTTTTTAATTATGTGAAACCCGGATGCAGAGGAGGCATGGCACTGCTAGTTGTCGGATTTAAACACCAAGGGCGTCTACCAAGAAGCAGGATGAGACCTGAGGTTCCCTTTCTTGATCTTCCCATCCAAGTTTGTTTACATCGCAGTATCCACCCACCCCAGCCATTCTTCATTTCTGAAGACGCCTCTAGTATAGTAGTGAAGTTTCATTTTCAGGACACTTCGTCGAATCTTACAATTACCGAAGCTAGCGAATTGTCGTCGGTAAATTATCTAATAAGATACACTTGGAAGACAAAATGGAAAGACACCCACCTCGTAGAAAAAACTAAAATAAATCCTTTCTTTCTTTCTTTCTGTCTGTCTGTCTGTCTTTCTGTTGCATTGTAGTAGCGTTACTCTACAAATCAGCCCCAGATCATGAGTTCAGCGGGTCCTGTGTCAGAGGTAAAGATATTTCTTTTCCCAGGTGTACTACCGTGTGGGTTTATGCCTTGTTTTCTAGCACTTTCTATTTCTTGTCTTTTTTTTATTTCATCTGCTTTTTGTCTTCTAGAGCTTGATGGCTGACACGGCAAAAAAACGGTCCTGTGTCAAGCTGAGAAGTAGCATAAAATCATACGGCTGAGGCTGTTGCTAGCGCTTAGTAGTTGGGTCGACGGTGAGTTACTGCTTGATTGTAGTAAACATCGTTGTTTCTTAAAGGATTGTCCGAGTGCTGAATTACATGGACTAAAATTTGGCCGCCTTTCCACCGTGCTTTTATTTTCTGTTTTGGGGAAGAGGGTGCACTCCCTAACGCCGTATTGAATGTTGTTCGCCTTTGTTATCGTTATTGTCAAGGTTCGGCTGTGAAAAACTGCACTTTGACCTGACATGCCCAACTTCGTTTTGATAAGAGAGAAATGCAATTGCGGAATTGTTTCCAGTCAGTTTGTTTTGGTTCCACCCCACGCTTACGTAAAGTCAACACTCGAAGATCTCCATTTCCTGGATGGTGTTGCCGTGTATAGCATAGATCCAGGCTCACAGGCCACCCGCCAGAGTTGGCCGTGGTTCTATGTTCCCCGTGGTGATCGTGGTCAGGAAAGCGGGCATTGGGCTTTGACAGCGGCCTGCACACAAATTATTAATTAATAGCCTTGGCATTTCTGGTACTGTACTTCTTATGCATCATTGATCACACGGTTGTGTCGGTATTTGGGGGAGGGGGGAGAGTGTGCTGCCAGCGGATGCCCACAGATTGGATTTTGTGCGTTGTCGTTCTTTCACATCTGTCGTATCTACTGTTTGCCGGACACAAATAATGAATCTTTGTGCCCTACTTTTGTGCCCGTCCTTTTCAGTGCTGGGGATAGTAGTTTCTATTGAGTGACAAAGAAGAGCCAAGGCAGGGAGAAGATAATGTATACAGGCTATTTAAAGGAACGCGGGGGGTTGGAGCAAAGGACAGTGACCCAAGATTTGGAATTCATTTCTGAGGTTTTCCATCCCATTTCCAAAATTTCCTGGTTCAAACCTAGCTTTGTGCCCACAATCGATTTAGGGAGTTCTTAATGTGGAAAATGAAAACCAGTTATTGCTTACAGATTTGATCGTAAGAAATCAACGAAAGAAATCAACCCAAACCTATCTTTTGTTGTAATAGACAAAGTTTACATACGGCGGAAGAAAACTTTCTATAGACTTTGTTAAAAATAAAAATATAAACTTCAACTGTCCATCAGAAGATTTATTTACGCTGGATGCTTAGTTCGGAATCGAAACCCAAACTTGACATTGTCAGCATCATAGCACTTATCAGTATCAGTCATGGTGCGTATTGAATACAAAAATGGGTGTTGAATATGTGTAGTAAGTTGAGTTCGTAAATTGGGGTGGAGAGGTTGTCTGGGCTTAATGAGGTTCCTACAGTCACTGTTGAACACCTTTTGTCCTGTACAGTGGTCTTGGGAAATACCGTTTTTGTGTCAATGCCTCTGTTACAGAGTTAGAAAAAAAACAGTTTAGGTATGGTGTGCATGGTTCAGGGATTGTTATTATCGTAGCGTATGTGCATGTCTATCCGAAGAGAGGAGGGTGCCATAGTTTGGCCACAGTAAAGCCAATAATTTAGAGGAATTGTCTTTATTCCATTCCTATAGGCTCATGAATCAGCCGTTTGCTTCTCTGCCTCATAACTAATTGATCGTGAAGCGTATCAGTGTGTCGACAATTGCATATATGGTTAATTCCAAACGTCACTAGTCGGCATTCACAGCTCGCGAAAACAGGCAGTGTTGATTCCATCTAATCCAAATCGTTTACCCAGCTTATAATTTTCTCTTTTTAACCCCCCCCCCCTCTCTTATCTTTTCTTCCTTAGCACACTAAACATTGCCCGCCCAATTGCCGCCTTCACTACTGTTCTTACAATTTACATACATGTACTCGCTCCATCCTAACTCATTCTGTGCTCTACTATGAATGTGTCCATGTTTCTTTCACCGTGTTCCTCCCTCCTCACTTTTTCTGTGTCTCTGGCTCTGTGATTACGCAGCAATTTCCAGTCGACGCAGCCGCCGGTTAATGTCTCATTACTTTACTCGAATCACTCGTTAACTGAGATTGAATCAGTGCCAAGCTCACTGGGCCCATTCATAAATGTTTTCTGCCCGTATTCATGATGGTAATATACCAAGCTCTTTGATAACAAATGTGGGAGTCGGTCTATTGTTTAGATCTTTCCGGGCTTTTGCTCATTTCCTGGCAAAATCTTTCTAACAAGATTTCAGATCAGTGTGTCAAAGAAAATTGGAGAGCTCCTTGCCTGTCTTGACTACAAAGAGAACTATAGTGAGTTACAATCTTGACTCAGGGTAGACTGGAGGTGTTTCCATGGATTTAAATGGAGAGAATGCTAGTGTTGGGCAAAGTGTGGTCACCAGGAGTTTGTATGCTGCTGTATTGTTTTAGTCAAAATATGGCAAAAAGGAAAAGACTATGTAGCAAAGCCTCGCGTAAGAAATAATACAGAAACAATACAATAAAACGCAAAAGGAAAGGAAAGACTAGATTGGTTTATGGCGACTGTAGAACTAAAGCGGGCTGTTATTCCCACAGTGGTCAGATTTTGATTCAACCAGGATTGAATTGGGAAAAAAATATCTGTATTGCTTTTTATTGCCATGTCTTCATTAAGCTTCATGAAACTTTGTAAGGAAGTGCTGTTGACATTCTTTTATAGTTTACATGAATAAAACTGCGTTGTGTGCAGAAACCGAGAAATTAGCAAATAAATGGCTCCATATTATATATTTTTTATTCAGAAAAATAATTAAATGTTTGCAAATTAAAATCTTCCTAGAATAATTTTTTTTGAAAACTATTTGCCACGACTGTAGTTACTGCATGGTCATTTGAATCCAGAATGCAATGTGGCTGTCACAACTGTGTCTGAGTTTTGGCAGGCCGTCCGCGGTCCCCAATCCATCTTTTAAAGGGTGATTGTGGTCTATTCCGCTAGGATACCAGCAAGATTGGACACACAGTTGTCGCCTCCTTTTCAACGGCTCTGGACCGGCTTATGTCTTCGATGGGATTTGAGTTTGCTAGCAGCCTCATCTCTTGCCGATAGACGGGGATTGGGATTTGGGGGGTGGATAGGGGGTGATCAGGGGACACGAGTTTTAAGAGGATGAGGGAGGACACAACGAGAGATTGCGTAAACTGCTTTTGGGTAAGGACAGGCAGACAGGGGGAAGGAGAGAATACGATTGACAGATGGGAGATTAAGTCCCTAGAGACTTTTCAAATCAGAAGGATGGCTCAGGGAATTGATGTTTAGAATTACTGTCCGCAACAAGCTTACCGTCTCCACTTCGCTTGTGCCATAACCGTTTTTTTTTTTTTTTCTTTGGCATTGGAACTTGACCTCTCTCTCTCTCTCTTTCTCTCTCTCTCTCTCTCTCTCTCTCTCTCTCTCTCTCTCTCTCTCTCTCTCTCTCTCAGAAGATCTAGAAGAAGAAGAAAAAAAAAAAACCTTATTGCCACCGCTGGCCGTCTCAGAGCAGACCAATTTATTTGTGGAAATCTGACACTTCACGCAGTGCTGGCCTTGGACTCGTTTGAAAATCAAGCCACAATGGAGATAAAAGGGAGACTTCTGAAACGAGAGAAAAAAATCATTACTGGCGTCAAAATGGGCTATTGGAGCCACGATGTGTCATTTGCCACTGTGGCATTCCAGTTCGAATACTGGAAGATAAGAAGGGAAAACTATTAAACAGCATAGATACTGTTTTCTTCAGATGTCGAATAGTTACCGACGTTACTAGTAGCCTCATGTTTTCATATTCTAAAGTGCGAATTGCAAATTGATTCATTTCAATTCACTTATTTATAACCGTGTTTCTTGTGTTGTCACCTTGTGAACTGTACAATAAATGTATATCCATCCAGTAATTTGGGAAATTAAACTTCTGTTTGTAATCTTCAAGTAAGTAATATTTTGATCAACCTGAAGAGATTTGACTAAATGACCAGTGTTTTGTTCTTTCCTATGGTGGCTATATTGTGTTGTCCTATCCTTATCTCCACATTTAATGTATTGTAGGGGTGAAACTTGTTGGAAGAGATAGTAACAATACCGGCCATGGGGGGGGGGGGGGGTTGTTTTAAGGCCAGAATGTGAGACAAATGATTACATGGGAACTCTGTTGTTGTTGTTGTTCTGGTTGTTGTTGTTTTGTGGAGATGGAGGAGGTAGAAGAACCGTGCTGGGGGATTTGGGGTGAAACTTCTTACCCACCATAACCCTCGGCAGTGCTCCTCACTAGTAATGATACCCAGATACATGTATATAGAAACACGGTCAGACAATGCCGACTTACATCTTTATCCACTCCTGAAAGCTCAGCCATAGCCTCACCCGAGCTCTAAACCCAAGCCACACTTATCCCCGAGGGTGGCAGCAGAGAACCATGTGATAGATCGATGACAGGAATTGGGAAGCGCTCCTCTCTGAGATTTCCCTGTTGCTCTGCTACTCGCCTGGGATGGTCCGTGTTTGTCTTCCGCCGGACAGAACTCAGCGCCTGGGGCTGAGATCTGGAGACCCCGCGGGAAGTGTCTGGGGTCGGACCTATCTCCACTTGAGTGATGAGCTGATGGGGGAGTACATGGCTCTCAACTGGCTGGGAATTCCAGTACACGGTAGGGAGATTCACCACCAACAATATAACAAAACAAAGGAAAAGAAGATGAAGGCCAGCTTTAACGGAGCCATGTCATGGGGATGTTGTATGCAATCGGGTGTGGAACCAGAACAGCATAAAAATAATCAGTAGATCCGCCGATTGGTAAAGCCCGGGCGAAAAATTTGTCCTGGCAAAATGTACCGGTGGTGGATTTCTTGGCTATGGAATGGGACTTTTTAATGTTTAGCTATTCTAGTTTTTGGTCTGGTAGCACGAAATGTCATCCAGGTACCTGGGAATGAGTGCATTATGAATGCTACTTCAGTATGGAATTTGCGCTAAATCAAATTACGTCAAAAGTATACTTGATACAGATTGTTGTCTTCCTTCGCTTCAACCAATGTAAAGATCTCATAAATTGTTTTGCGGTAAAACCTCATTTAATTTTTAAATAAACTTGCTATTGAATGATGCAAAGGCAAAAAAAAAAAAAAAACGATGCTTGGTTACATTTTAATGTTTGTATTTAACATAGCCATGAAATGCATGGGCGTGGTGCGAAATCTCTGCCAAGTTCCACTAGAATTAGATGCTCATGCCACAAGTGATTGTGTCTAACTCTAAGGGAAAAAACACTGGAAATTCCTGTCATCAAAATTCGTTTGGCACACTTTTTTTTTTTTTTTCTTAGGCGTAGTCAACGGCCAATCTCCAGTTCTATAATAAGGATTTATAATCTGTTAGTTTCGATCACTGTAAGCGCTTTTCTTGTGCCAACTCGTTTATGAATCTCATAATGTTTCAGTTTGTCTTGTTCAAGGTATTAAGAATGGCAGATGTGGAATTTGTGTCGGAATATGATTTGCCTGTCTGTGTATGGGTTCTACAATAACCCCCTTCTTTTTTCTTTTCTTTTTTTAGCTCAGAATGTATTGCTTTCAATTGCCGTCCCTGCACAATCATTCCAGGCTGATGCTTATTCGGCAGTCAATTGATAAAAATAGCATGCTTTCTATGAGGGTAATAAAAGTTGCATTGGGAATACCTATTGAGAATGTGAAAGTCCCTTGTCGTGTGCAGGCTTTTGGAGGAGGAAGATATTCGAAAGCGATACGACAATCACTTCAGTATGCCCCTTCTCCCCACCCCTTTTTCCTAAGTATTCAATCTTCATTGGGAAATTGAAAGCCTTTCATGCCATGCAGTGAAGCGAGTAAGATTTTGAAAACCCGTTTGAACCCCCAACGGTAAGAAAAAGAAATAACTGAAACTTCGTCTATATTTATGATAATGGCGAAAGAAAGCGAGATTAAGATTTCCGTGTCTTGTTTTTAGCACCATTTCAGTGCGAAATCGACCTTTTGATCAGAAATTTGAGGACTGAAAAGTTGGTCACAGTTACTACTATGAAAGGCGAAAGAAGGGAAGGAGAGATTACAACATCCGGGTGTTTCCTGCAATTGCTAGAAACCCAGATATTTCCTCTCGTTTCCTACACAAAATCGATTGGTAACAAACAAAATAATCAAAAATAAACCTTTTCCAAAAGCGTTTAATAGTTGAAATCATGACCTAGACGTGAACGGAATTTCCCGGCCCGTCCATAAGTTTGTGATCCTGTTTCTATTTCTTCCTGGGTTTCATATCCTTTCCGTTCGTGTCATCACGATCAGTGGGGGTCGCAGAGACCTGTTCTGCTGGACTGCATATCTCCGGTTAGTCAGCTCATGGCCAGGGTCTTCAGTTGGTATCCAAATATCCGGGATTGTTTTTCTGAAACTTTTATAACAAGCTTTGAATTCCCACGGCTCCTTATTGCATTTTATTTCGTAACCACCGTTTCTCATCTTTGTCATCGGTGACACGGAAGGTTATTGTTTGTAACCAGCGCATCATGTACAAAAATGCTTTACATAACGTTTTTGGATTGTAGGAAAACCGAAAGTTCAGTTGTTCCGGTTCGCATTGGATATTTTTCATGCTTTTCCCAATGTAATCAGATTGTGAAAAGACTACATTTCCAATGTAGCAACTGTCATTTTTTGTCGTTTCGTAATTTTTATTACCTCCTTTATTGTAGTAGTTAAATTTCAGTATGCGTGGGTCTTGGGGGAGCA
Source organism: Onchidella celtica (assembly GCA_963931925.1). Classification (NCBI taxonomy): domain Eukaryota; kingdom Metazoa; phylum Mollusca; class Gastropoda; order Systellommatophora; family Onchidiidae; genus Onchidella; species Onchidella celtica. Next base: position 21,885,411 of record OZ007579.1, on the reverse strand, counting down.
AATTAGGCCGAGTTGCCTGATCGTTCAGCTGTATGCATGCTGTGAATAAGATATCATTGTTAGAACAGATGAAGATTATTATGATGACTCCATGCTTACACCAAACACGGTGTAATGTCTCTTTCCTGTTGAATGTCACGCCACTGTGTTTATCGTCGCTGTCTCAAACAGTGATACCCATCAGATCTCGTTTCCTCGACATTCTATGATCATCATTGTCTTTTTATCGAAATGCTTTTATTGAAGAACATGTACATCGTCCGACTTTGAATTTGAGTTTTGGTTTTTGCGGCATGATAACGGCCACCTTGCACCTTTCACGGTCTATTTGGGCACAGGAGTTGAACATCAATTTAAATGTCACGAATGGACTTAAATAGTTCTGTATAAATTTTATGACACCTGTCGTCTGACGTTTTCTTCCCCCCCCCCCCCCCCCGCCAGAACAAGAAATAATAAAAGTAAAGTGAGGTGTAAATGCCAAGGGCAGCGAACCTCCTAAAATAAAGACCTCAAATCAGTCTGACGTTTTCTTGTCACCCAGTATAAAGTGATGTGTTCACATCATTTTTGTTCTCTTTTTCTCTTTGCCTACTTCCCTTCATTTACTCATAGTTGTACCATATTCATATTGTTGTGGCCGTGGAAGATATGTGATAAGCGTAGTGTGATTTTTTTTTATGTGCATAGGTAGAGAGAAGACTGTAATCTAATCCCGTATTATTATTAATTTTTTTTTTTATTCTGTAGTCCCGACCTGCTGTGGTCTTTACTCTGGAAACTTAGATTTCATAACAAGATTTGGATGTCAACATTGAGGGTTAAAACAACTGTATTATGGCATCTTTGTAACCGTAGACAGCATTACTACATTTTCGATCTTTTCAGACACTATTTTGAAAGCTGCTTGATTATATACACTCACAGAAACGATATTATAGTATAGTAATTATCGAGCTGTTTGGCAGTGAAATCCGTAATTCAAACATTGCAAGGAATAGAAAGTAGAGATTTAAAAGAATTTCTGACTGTAAAAGTGACAGAAAAAGATAACCCCAGACTTTTCTTTAACCATTACATTAATTATACTGTGTCCGTCTCAACCAGCCTTTCTGTCTGCATGCGTACATATAGCTCTGCCTTGCGTCATTTAAGTGGTTTATTGATATGACTGCACACGCATCCACCCCCGTATATCAACCACAGAAAAATTACTGGGGTTTTTCTCCGGTAGGATAGGCAAATGCTCCTGAATGCGATTATAAAGGTGTGTTTTCTTTACTTAAACTGGGGCTTCTTTGTAATGGCACGCGAAAGTAAGAGTTTATTGCACTAAGTTTGTTCATGCTAGCAGGGCATGCCTTGTTTTGTATGGGATAGGCAGAGCCTATTTATTTGCCGATTGTCTGGAGGTATGTAAAAGTGGACAGCATAATAACATTAATAGATCATGCATTCTGGGAAAAAAAAGATGGCGGGGGCTGCGCGGACGTGTTTGAGATTAGCACCTCGATGTAGATTTGCTCCCAAATGTTAAATGACAGCAGGCGGCGTCCTTTCTTCCTCCCACCCCCGATGGATATAGAGTGAGTTAGCTATGCTACTTGGTGGAAACTCAATGCCAGCTTACCCACACTGGGTTTTTCTGTGTTGTGTCTTGTCTGTCTTTAGCTATCTGTATGTACTTTGAACCCTCGTCCGACTCCAACACCCATCCCGTTGGTGTTTTTTTTTCATCTTGCTTCCACACTCTCGGAATATTAAAAACAAGTGCTTAGGATTTCCTTGGTTGAATAAGAGATTCCAGTTGTGATTGAAAAAAGAAATGTTACATTAATCTTACAAGCTGAACAAACCAAAACTGATTCGTGCAAATGAAAAATGAACCTGAAATTCGACGGGAAGTCACACATCACGGAAGGCAGCAGTAAAAAAAAATCCGCGATGGCTATTCAAGGAAGTCATCGCTACTGATCAGGCCCTTTGATTGTCACAGCGAAGAGATGATCCGCAAGCAAATCGGAAGTGTTATTTTTAGTGCTGAGGAAATTTGACTGGCGAATCGGTGGCTTTTGTCGACTTCCCCGAACGCCTGGAGACCTAATTATAGACAGACATTGAAGTCACTTGTGAATGGAGGAAATAGCAACATGAGGCAAAGAATTGCAGGGCTATTGGAGATGAAGTGTAAACTCGGTATCGCAAGAAACAGATAGTGAAGGAGTTAAGGAAGCTAAATATAAATATCGACGTGAACTTTGTTGCACGAACTTTTCAAAGATTTTTAGACGACTACTGAGTCGTACAGATGGAGACGGGGGTGGGGTGGAAAGCCAAGAGTATCTTATGGGGGCGGCAGATCAACGGATATTCCTATGGGCTAAAGACAGATCAGTTTCTATCTCTGGATGCATTGTTCGAACAGTTTTTTCTTCTCTTTTGTCTAAGAAATGAGTGGCGTAAAGTCGCGTTGAAATGAAGATCACGACTTGACTACCAAATCTATCTTGAATTTGAAATAGGGAACGTGGGTGAAAATTTACAAATGTTTTAGTCAGAGGATTATTTCCCCAAAGGCCAAGATAGCGGACACAATTAGCATATCATTTTGTCTAAAGAAAGAGAAAGAGAAAGAAAAAAACAAACAGGTGTGGGGAGATTGGCTGCCATGTGTGTGAGAGTTTGCACATATAATAATGTAATGTTGGTAACATTTCAGCACTGGTAAAACGGATGGGAAATGCATTTTCATGTGAAAGAAAATGTTTGGGCGGAGGCGAAAAGGAATGGTTTCAGTATTTGATGTTCTCTCGCAGCAATAATGACTTTAAAGTTCTATAGCACTGAACACGAGTTCCGCCAATAAAACACATGTGAATAGCGCCAGCATTGGATATTTTTAGCAGCGGCCCGAAGTAGCAATTTTGGCTGACCCTCGATGTTGACGGAAAATTAAATGTACATGATACCAATCACTGGGTTATAAACAATAAATATCAAACACACAATAAATTTGCCCACACCTGATTTAAATATGTTTACAACTGTTTTCAAACAGTTATTGGCCGAGAGTTAGTTGTGCGCGTATTTTGAGTAAGACGTCATTGTTAGAACAGATGAAGATGTTATGATAATTCCATGCTTGTGCTAAACCGCGGTGTAGTAAGTATTATCTTCTTCCTGTTGAATGTTTCGCCACCGTGTAATATCGTCGTTATCACATACTGATACCAAAATTACAAAGTCCGTCGTTTAAGATGAAGGAGCTCATTAAACCGGAGGTTGTGACTGTGTAATCTTCCCCACCTGCATCCCTGACTGATAACCCCCCGACTTCAGACGGTCATAAACCTGCGCTTTTTTGTAACGATATTTGTGGTTTGCATTACGCAGTCTCTATCCAGGCAGATAAACACTGTTGGGAGGAGGAGGGGGGGGGGGGGGGAGGGGTATTGCAAGTTCTTCCTTTACCTATTTCAGTGTTTAAATCCAGTGCTAAAAATAAAAGCTGCGAGCATTGACGTCGGATGTATGAATTAAGATCACTGTGTTTACATCGCCATGACAACCGCAACATCTGTAGCGAAAATCTTGATATTAAGCACAATAACTTCATTTATTGCTATGTCTAGTTACGCTGAAGAATGTTGGAGTCTCTTCCTGAATGTTTTAGAAGCAGGCAAATATTTACTCGGGTTGTATAAGGCCACGATAAACAGCGGCAAGTATCTACAGACCGTTAAGAGCAGCATCTGCATGCTATTACAATAATCTTCAGTTTGTGCAGATCTGTTTGCCACTCAGTGAGCGAGTGGCGTGATTCTAGAGAAAGTTAGGACGCGAACCTGCCAACTGTCCCTTATTTTACAGGACTGTTCTGTCTTTGGGTATTCGGAAGGATCCGAGAAATCATTTTGCTATGAACAAGAAATTCGTGCCAGGTTTTAGAATAAATGTTTAGCATTCAAAGTTCAGTAAACTGCAAGACATTGGTGACCAAATGCACATTATATTCACTAGTTGGCCCGCTGACTCAGGGAATACACAGATGTGATTTTTAAAGTTAAGTTTCAATCACCAATGTGTAAATTGAGGCGCAGAACAAAATTTCTTGTCATACTTTTTAATTCTACTGGAAGAAAATGCGTCTCTTTTCTTTTTTTTTTATTTTTGCGGCTCAAAATTTTGGAACGCATTTTTCTGTTCATCTCAGACGTGGCTCAATCAATGAAAGTACCGGTATTAAAAATGTAACGAAGTTCTAGACGTTTTAGAATATGCCCACGTACACCTTTCTATCTTTGTATGCGTAAAATGATATTGGTTAAAAAGCCTTTCATGATTACACTGGGAGCCTTACTTCCTTTAGAATATGGAGTAAATTATGTGACAGTAGGCCTTTAGTGTATGTTGCGATGTATTGTATTTGTGTTATCCTGCTTATAGTAATCGTAACTGAATGGCAGTTTCCGTTGCCTTTTCATGACCTTGGTATATAAGTGCCCCTTGGGCTGTCCATTTTTGAAGTGGACATTATTAGTTAGCAGGTGTGAGAACGGCGTCAGAACACACGCACACAATTCATGGCGCCATTTCGATTTGCTGCTCTGTTGACCTCCAATTGTTCGACCTATCTCGTCACTGAGCCTAGTCCTGTGGCCGTATGCATAATCAATGCGTAAACTAAAGTAAATACGTTAACTGGTGTTAACACGAGAAATTCCTGTGGCCGTATGCATAATCAATGCGTAAACTAAAGTAAATACGTTAACTGGTGTTAACACGAGAAATTGTATTTATTTCTCGTGTTAACACCAGTTAACGTATTTACTTTAGTTTACGCATTGATTATGCATACGGCCACTGGTATTGTCCGGTTTCCGTGTAATGACTCCAGTTGTCTTCTCACGTCGGTCATGGGCAATCAAGATCACTTGTGTCACGTAAAAGGGCACTGGGTCACTGCAGTCTGCAAGGTTGGGCGGGTGCTAAACGAAATTTGCGGAGCGGATTAAGCTGTCTGGATGAAGTTTCCGCCTGAAATAGTTCATGTTGTGGAGCAAGTTTTACAAGAGAGCCACCTGTAATAATATCAGATTGTTCTAATGCTAAGATAACTGACGGTGCACCCATGATATTACTGTGTTATAAAGTAAACTTTGCTGGCCCATCGCCTATGACATTACTATTTATTACATGACAGTGTAGAAGAGGGCTAGGTCTCTGCAGTCGGCAAGTTAGTATTGGGCGGGAGCTAAGCGAAATTTGCTTCGTTTTGACCACACGAGAAATCTTAAAAGAAAGATTCCTGGCTTTTTTTTTCTTCTTAAGTTCTTTTTCTTAAATTTTTTTTCTTTAAAAAAAAATAAAAACTACTGCTTTCCTTATTTAAATTTGGGATACCGGTCATGCCCATTTTTTTTTTTTTTTAAATCCAAATGTCAGAGATTTTTCCACTTAGTTACAACATAGTTTGCCAGACATATATTATTATCTTCTACATTCGACAGTTCGTCGAATTCGCAGTCTTGGCAGACCACATGAATTAATAGGTAATTGAATCAATGGGTCTGGCTTCGGAAGTTCGTAGAAGACTCGTGGACGTGAAAAGTGTGGATGTGTGTCTCTGTATGTGACTACTACTATTTCCTGTTGCACCCACTGGTGCTTAGGGCAGCAACAAAGGATCTCCAGCCCTGTCTGTCCTGGGCCATCTTTGCGAGAGTTCCCCATGAGTGATTGAAGGATTTCATCTCTGCCTCGATTGTTCTCCGCCAGGTTGCCTTGGGTCTGCCTCGCTTGCGCCGTCCCTCCGGTGTCCACTGAAGTGCTGTTTTGGTTATAGAATTTGCTTCCTTTCGCAGCACGTGTCCAAGCCATCTCCATCGTCTCTTCGTGATAATGTTGGCTATTTCTTCTTGCTTGCATCGCCTTAGTAGTTCCTGATTAGAAATCTTGTTTGGCCAAAAGATGCGGAGAATCCTACGAAGACATGTGGTGTGGAAGGAAGACAACTTGGCGAGGTCACCTTCTGTCATTCGCCAACACTCTGATCCATACAGGAGTGTGGATAGGACACAGCTTTGGTACAGTCTGATCTTGGTGTTGATGCCGTATTGTGTCGATTTCCAGATGTTGCTCATACTTTGAAAGACAGCCCTTGCATTTCCCAGCCTACTTTGGATGTCCTCCTTTGTGCCACCCTCTGGTCTGATAATGCTACCAAGGTATTTAAATTTGTCCGTCGTGGTGAGGTTCTTGTCATCTACTTGCACTGGTGCTGGAGTGTCTACATTTAGGGTCATAATCTCTGTCTTCTTCTGGCTAATCCGAAGGCCTACTTTGCATCCAAAATTATGTAGTCTCTGCGTCTTATCTTGCATGTGTTGGTGACTATGTGACAATAGCGCAAGGTCATCCGCAAAGTCCAAATCCTCTAGGTTGTCGAAGAGTGTCCATCTGATGCCTCTTGGTGCATCCTCTGTAGTTTTCCGCATAATCCAGTCGATTACGAGGTTAAACAAAATTGTTGACATCACACATCCTTGCCGTACACCAGTTTTCACTTCAAAGGATGCATCACTGTTTCCGACACTGCAACTGAAGTTCTTGTAAAAGCTTTTGATGAGTTCAACAAGCTTGCTGGGAATCCCATAGTGCCGAAGAATGCGCCATATACTCTCTCTGTGGATGCTGTCGAAGGCCTTTTCGAAGTCAACGAAGTTCACATAGAGCTGCCTTTGCCATTCTGAACACTGTTCTATGATGTTTCGGAGTGTGAAGATCTGGTCAATGCATCCTTTCCCCTTTCGGAATCCGGCCTGTTCCTTTCTCAGTGTCTTGTCCACAGCATCTGACATACGTTGCACAATGATCTTGGCAAGGATTTTGCTGGGTATAGAAAGGAGAGTGATACCACGCCAGTTGTTGCAATCGCTGAGTGCTCCTTTCTTGGGTATTTTCACTATTCTGCCTTCATTCCAGCTCTTTGGAACTGCTTCTGCTTCCCAGATAGCTGTGAACAGTGACTGAAGGATGGTGGCTGACTGATCCGGATCTGCTTTGAACAGTTCTGCAGTCAAGTTGTCTTTTCCTGGGGCTTTGCTGTTTTTTAGGCTCTTTATTGCTGCCACTATCTCTTCTTTCTTTGGTGGATCTATGTTGATGTCAAGGTCTTCAGCAGCATCTTGTATTATTATTCTATCTTCAGGTGGTGGCCGGTTTAGTAATTCCTGAAAGTGCTCTGTCCAGCGTGTATCCTGTTCTTGTTCTGTAGTCAGTAGTTTCCCATTCTTGTCTTTGATTGGAACACTTGGTCTTCCACCGTACTTGCCACAAATGCGCTTAGTGATCTTGTGGAGCTTACCCTGTTCTCCTCTTGCTGCTGCCTCCTCCGCATCTGCCGCTAGCTGTTCCATGGCTTCTCGTTTATCTTTCTTTACTAGTCTCTTCACTTTCTTATTTAACTCTGTGTAGCTATGTTGGTACCTCTCTTTCAGCCTTTCCGATTTCACTTGTAGGAGTTTCTTTTTCATGACTTTCCTCTCCTCGATCACATCCCATGTTCTTTGTTGGATCCACTCCTTGCTTTTCCCTTTCTCATTAAATCCAAGGCAGGCTACACTGCTCTCTGTGTACACTGTAGTTACTCTTTTCCACTCTGAATCGATTCCTCTTTCATTAGGGTTGTTCTTATCAGACTCTGGTAGAGCCTGGAATCGGTTCTTGACTTGTATGTTGAAGGCATTTCTAACACTTGCATCTGTTTCTGAATATTAAGGTGTCTTTGCTTTGATGTCTTGATTCCGGTCTTGTTCAGTTTAATTTTGATAAGTGCTGCCACTAGATGGTGGTCGCTGGCTACGTCAGCTCCTCTTTTCACTTTCACATCTAGAAGGGATCGTCTCCACAT